>CM024578.1:0-600000 GCA_014182395.1 Eucalyptus sp. ANBG9806169
AAATAAATAAATAAAATAAAAAATTGTAAAAAAAATTATTAAGAAATTGAAAAAAATTGCCAATGTCAATTGAATTTGTATCACATAGGATAGTAAGTGGTCACTTGATGATTTTGGTCACAATTGGCTGAAGGATTCCATTGATAAATCGTCAATGAATTTAGAACTAAACTTGCCGAAATTGACAACTCATGATTGAATTAGCAGATGTATGCCAGCCCCGGGTTCGTGACTTTTAAGAGCGGTTCCCTTGATTTCCGGGTTGCATGTGTTGGACTGTCAATCGAAATTACCTTTGTCAAAATTAACATTGTTCGCATGGCATCGATATGTTAGAACACAAATTAAATACATCGATTTTAGCTCGAGTGATTGGGTTCTTTGTCATTTTTTTTTTTTTTTTTTCGGAAGAGACAACGGACTAGTATTGTGTTTGCTAATTGTTGTGTTTGCTGCTTTTTCATGAGTTTGTCGTGAGTCATCTCTGGTTTATCGAAAATGAAAAGCGAGTTATGTTTTTAAGAAGTTTTCTCGTCGTTTATTGCTCTTTCTTGTTAGCTTCAGTAATGAAAGAGTTCCTTTTCCACCCGATGCAGGATGAAAGTGAAGAGAATGTGAATGATGTTGAGTTGGTAGGGCGCGCATAATAAAATTTATAATTCTCTATTTTCTCTGTTTACCTGTTCTTGAACGTATTTGAACAATCAGTTTGGTGCGATTTGATTTTACATTTACCGAGCAGTTTGATTCAGGAAATAGATTTGAAGAAAAAATTAGAAGCTAACATTTTTAAACACCGATTTAAATGGCGTAAATCGATTTATATTGAAATTTTGTCATGCGCACTTACTAAAGCGCCTGAACAAGTAGAGATGGCGAGCAATTGTTGTTGTACATGGAGGAGGGCTTCTAGAAATTCATATAAGGACAAAGGTGGAAGGTCATCTCACAATTCCAAAATTCAAAAGCAAGTAAGCTCCTGCTAGTGCACATGGAATAATTCAGCAGCATGTAGGGTCTGGAGGAAGGTGTGAGTTTAAGACTTTGTATTATAGCATATTTCGCTAGGAAAGATAAAAGGAGATTTGTCTGTATTGGAAATATAGATAGGTGGCTATTTTGTCGTGGAATGTATGTAATAGTCAGTTACTTTCACGATGCTTCTGTATGAGCTGTTGTGGTAGCCCGCTTTCTTATTAAATCAGCAAAGAGGTTTAATTTAATGGGTAATGATTGTTCAAAATAAGCAACTACTTTTTGTTATTGAAACCAGTTTTATAGTTAATGTTTGTAAAATGACTTGGTCGTGCAACTCCACCATGGCAGCAAAAATAGCTTGGGCTGGAATAATTTGAAGTATTGAATCAAGATTTATTGATCTTGTATCTCCTTTTGTATTTATAATCTATTATGCTGAAGAAAAAATTTATCAGGCGATTGTCTTCTAAGTTTATTGTCTTGGTACATAAATTGGCCTATTCCATGATCAGCAAGTATTTAGCTGGAACAATGCCCACCAGAAAATTTCACTTTTTACTATCTTGGTACATAAAATAGCCTATTCCATCCGATTTTACGATCGATACACATTTACTTGGAATTTTGTTTAAATGTTACACATTATATTCCCGAACTTTTATTTTCATTTATGTTTTTCTTAAAGAAATCTCTCATATAAAGATAATAGAGGACCAAAAAACAAAAGTATTAACACGTGATATTTAAACATCAATAATAACATTAAGATGTCAAAAGCGTTGAAATTTGATGAAATTATTATTAGAACTACTAATATATTATAGGAAAAAGAAACATAATTAAGTTAGAAGGGAAAAAGTCCAAAAAAGGTAGGGTGGGGATATTTCCCCTTTATGACTAATCCACTCATGTTTTACTACACAGACAAAATTGACTTTACTGCTTCCAATGTTTGCACAGCTTCCTTCAACTACTTTCTTTCGTGGCTTTCCTTTAAATTTAAACTTGCTGCTATTTAGAAATAAAAACAAGCCTCTTCTTCACCATTACTTCTGCAATAACTTATCCATCCTTACTTTCTCGGCGAATTTTTTATTATTTAACTTCATTAATCAAAACAAAATATCAAGTCTCTTTCTTTGTTATATAAAAAAAAATTTGTGTTTTTTTCCTTACTGTTGACTGGGCACTTTACTAGAGCATGTAAGAAATTATAGGAGTATTTAGAAATACACTACCGATATTGATGTGAAAAGATGTGCATCTTGAAGCATCTTCGTATTTTCTTTTCTGTGAACATTGCGTGAACGATATTGATTTTCGTCAAGCGACAAACGAACGAAATTTGACTGGCGAACGTGGACTGCCTTCAGAATTTAGAGGGGGTTTGTGTAATTTCGAAAGAAAAGGGAGGAACTTGTGGAGACGGTTTCAACCACACGTGGTGTCGCTATCATCCCCTTTCCTTTCTCTTTCTCGGGATTTTTTTAAAGAACTATGCCGACCATTTCGCCACTACTTTTTGTCATGTTCACATTGCTTTTTCCACGAGAACGATAGCGCTTGAATCATGGCATTGGGGGAGACTGGAGAGAATGGATAAAACCAATAATAAAAAAATAGTAAAATAGAAAGAGATAAAAGAATATATACTCCATAGCGATTTGAACATAAGTTGAAATCTTTGGGATAAGAGAAGTAAAATTAAAGACAGACTTTTATAATTTTCCCCAAGTCTTACTCAATTGATAAGATTTTCGTGATCCTTAATCATCTACCTAGATTAGTCATCTCCCTTAATCCATGTGATTTTGGTTGCAAGAAGTTTATGAAAGCATGAATCCGCGCTGAAAATTGCATGAGGGTCTTGTTTTAGTGATGCGTCGGTCTAATAAGACCATGGGTCACGTATTGAACTCAACAATCTCCAAAATTTTCTTGATTTTGGGGGGCATATCTGTCCAAAAAGCCCTCAAATTTATTGTATAGCAGCTAACTTAGTTATAATTTTCAATTTGGTCAATTTAGTTTTAAATTTTTTTTATCGATTTGCCTATCTAATCATTAATGCCTATTTTGATCGGAAATCGCCGAGTGGCACGGCGAAAATAATAAAGGAAAAGAATAGAAAAATACAAAAACATTGTTAAGAAATTAAAAAAAAAAAAAGTCTACATGAGTGTCAGACGGCTGGCGACCACTTCAGCGATTGCTAGTCAAGATTGCCTAAAATGATTACATTGATAAATCGTCATGAAATGTAGAATTAAGTTAGTCAAAATCCGAATAACTCGTGATGGAATTAACCGCCGTACAGTAGGGTCAAGATTTTTCGGGATAATTTCCCTAATTGCCGGGTATCGCAAGTGTCCGGACCGTCGATCGAAATTAACTCTGTCGGGAAGTCAACCGTCAAAGAGGAGGGAGATCACCGTCCATCCGCAGATATGTTTCCTCGGTGACGTCGTGGCTCTGTTGGTCGCACGGCATCCGATCCGTCGCCGAACGCAAAGTACAGGGATTTGAATGATTGGACGAAACAGCCTTTGCCTCACCCTCCAACAACTTCTCACGCACGACAGAAAAGAAATCGAAGAAATTCGAAGACGCATCCACGGATGACGTATGTGCTTGCGTGGCGAGCGGGGTCGACTTTGCGGTTAAAGCAAATTATTCAAGGCTTTTGATTCTTCCACGTGGGACCCCTCCATTTTATCTTATTTCGGAATTGGCCTCCACCCTCCTCTGATTTGTGCCTGTCTCGTCCATTTTTTGCCTCTCTTTTCCACCTCTTTTCCCTCGTCCCGTCGTCGAAATTGAACGGACTTCCGGTACATCGCGTCCAATTTAAGAGCAACCCCGAACTATCTCGGGCGCTGCGATCGCTTCAGGGGTTTCTGATCTTTTTGAATTTAGCAAGTTCGTAAGATTTTCGGAGAAAATAATAAAGATTGGATGAAGTTTAATTTCGGAAATCGGCCATGATGAAATCCTCGCGAATGCACAATTTCCTGGTTTGGCATATACGAGGGGACGGGACCGAATGATGGGGCGTTAATAAATATCTTTTCGGGAAAATATTATAAAACTCAAGTCTTCTTTCGCAAGCTTCGGTGTTTTCATCGGAAAAGGAAAAACCTAGGTTTGAGGTGGGTGGATGCCGCGTAATGCCGATTTCACCCTCGGCCCCCGCGAGATTAGCGAAGTTTGGAGGGGGGCATTATCGTCTTTTGAGGAGAGCTTCCTGGCCTCTCGGGGCCAGCGAGGTGAGCAGCCAGGAAGGTGCAGAAAAGCCCGACACTCCCAGTCAAAGTCAACAGCGCTCCCGGATTTACCGAACTATCCCCGGCCGTCACCCCGATCCTCGCACGTGCCGGCCGGGTTCGTCCCGTAAATAGAGCCAAGTCCGGACCCAGTTCCGGAACCCCGAAGCTCAGCCGCCGCCTATTAAACTCGTCGTCGTCATCTCCCTGTATTTTTTCTGCCATTTTCGCAACCTCCGATCCCTCCCTCCATCCGCTTTCTCTCTGTCAGAGAAAGCGGAATCTCTCTTCGCCTTCGATTCGTCGCCCCCGATTCGTCGCAAGACCTTATCTTTCGCGGTACCCGGAACCGTAGATTCGCCCCACACCCCCTTCGTCCTCTTCTTTCGCTCCCTGATCCCGGCTACCGGGCTCGATTCCGCGCCGCCTCCAGCTCCTCGATTCGAATCTTGGAGATGGCGTTGTTATTTCACTAGGGTTCCTCTTGCACCTCGGTTTAGTCAACGAGAGAACTCTGTATCTAGCCCTCGTCTGGTTTCTACGACTAGCAGTTATGGCGATTCGCGTTACGTGCGGCTACTCCGGCTACATGGTCCAGAGCATCGCGACCAACGCCGGAGTACGCCTCAATGGTTGCCGGCTCCTACCGGAGTGCTGGGTCCGGTCCCGCGTCTTCTGCCCGGGCCAGAAGCCCGATCCCCGAGTTCAGACCCCCTGCGAGGCCGCGGTTCGGCTTCCCGACTTGTTCGGCCGGCGGCGGCGGCGGCAGCTCGTACTCGACGCTCGCCGCTGGGGTTGTCGGGGCCGAGTGCAAGAGCCCGATCGTGGCCGGGTTGGTCTCGCTGATGAGATCTCTGTCTTCGAACTCGTGCTCGGCCAATTCGATGGGCATCCTCGGGATCTCGCCGATCAAGGTGTCCGCGATAATCCCCTTCTTGGAGGGGTCCAAGTGGCTGCCCTGCAACGAGGCGTTGCCGGGCTCGGCGTGTAACGATGTGGATAAGGGAGGGACCGCGCGTTGGGAGAGGGAGGACGGCGGTGGCGATGGCGAGTGCATGAAGATGCAGGAGGTTCACAGGCACTCGGCCGGAAGGAGCGGGTGGTTGGCGCGGCTGCTCGGGGACTACTCCGAGGAAGCCAAGGCTGCTTTCACTGCTTTGACCGTGAGTCTGATGTTCAGGTCGTTCTTGGCCGAGCCGAGGTCGATTCCTTCCACTTCCATGAAACCAACTCTGGATGTAGGCGACCGCATTTTGGCGGAGAAGGTAAGGCTCTCCTTTCAATCAGTCTCTTTTGTTCGGCTATCTGATTTATACTTGATTGGATAGTGGTGAGGACTGAAATTTTTGCGGCCCTGGACCAGATCAGAGGGGTAGCAACATGTAGCATATAAATTCAATGTGATATGGCGAGCATGTTTTGTACAGCAGTGGATGGAAATGGGTCTTTGGCTTTAGCACTGGAGGAATTTTGTAGATGATTATTGTGTAGGGCAACTGACGAACTCATCCGAGATTTAGTTTATGACCTCTTTTATAGGCTCTTTAGTTTCTTCCTTCCAAGTTAGATTTATAACCTTGTGGTAACTGAATATTAATTCCTCATATTATGATATTGATCTGTGCATTCCACATGGACCGAATCTCATGAAGTTTGCAATTTGCGTCCACTTGCATAGGATTTACATTCGTGGATCTGTTTTGTGTCAAGAACTAACTTGTTTAGTGATACTAACCTGATTTGTTTCGTTGGTGTTTGCTGTCTGTTGCCACCAGGTTTCATACTTTTTCAGAAAGCCAGAGGTTTCGGATATAGTGATATTCAAGGCACCACCAATATTGCAGGTTCCTATTTATGAGATTTTTTTTTTTGTTTTTTGGTCGAATTTTAATGAGATTTGCAAAATTGCATTCAACCAAGTTGTGGTTCCTCTGCAAAATTTGCACATTGCTTATTAGTTTCTTGATTTGTTTGTGGCGTGCAGGAAGTTTTTGGCTTCGGTTCAGCCGATGTATTCATAAAGAGAATTGTGGCAAAGGCTGGGGACTTTGTTGAAGTAAGTCTTTATCTTCAATCCTGCGTCTTTTATTCTGACTTGATTTTTTTAAATATACCCTCCTGTCCACTCTAATGGATGTAAAGACTGCTTTTCTTCTCGTACTAACTCTGAATGACTGGTGGTTTTTATTGTAGGTTCACGATGGTAAACTATTGGTGAACGGCATTGCTCAAGATGAAGAATTCATTTTAGAGCCACTTTCTTATGAGATGGAACAAATCGTAATGCTAATTTATAGTTGTAACAACTTAATTTACCAATAGCATCGCACAATTGACATTTTGATCAAGTTTCCTGACTGTTTCTCATTAATTGCAGCGTATTCCTAAAGGAAATGTATTTGTAATGGGAGACAACAGGAACAACAGTTTTGACTCCCATAACTGGTGAGTTTTGTGTCTTCACTAATTTATACTCGTTCTTGTGTAGAGTGATAATCAAGTAAACTGCATTAGGGGGAATAGAGACTTTTTGCAACTTCTGGATGCACCTTCTATTAGTTATTTTCAGAATGTTAGGAGCTTTGTTCTGTTTAGTTTTCATAGTCGAGCAGAGTGATTGTCATTTTGGTTGTATAATTGTGTATTCGATTGTCATATGCTAAATTTGATTAATGTGGATTCTGACATGTGAAGTTTTGATACTTGCAGGGGTCCACTTCCTATTGAGAACATTGTTGGCAGATCAGTGTTCCGGTACTGGCCTCCTTCCAGGGTCTCGGACACTAGATATGATCCTCTTTCTGCAAATAAGGATGTTGTTTCGTGACACAGCCTCATGCTCGCTTAAAAGGGCAATCGGCTTTTGACTCCTTATCTAATTTAGGTGGTGATTTTGACAATTATTCTCCACTCTTTCTGGCTCATTGTTGAGCATATATGAACATATTCGAGTCTTCCTTTGACCTTGCGCAGGCAGCTTGCTTTTGCCTGTTTTTGATGGATTGTCTCATCCATCATGTGAATAGTGAGAGGTAAAATGAACAGAAAAAAGATCCCGAAAAAAAGAGAAAAACAAAAAACCCAAAACAAGGGAAAAAGAAAAACAAAAAGAGAGACTGATCCAATAGTTTGTTCATTTGTTTACTTAGCCAGTGTTGCATTTTTCCTACCTGTAATGATATTTTGTTACATTTATAAGAGAGAGTGGGGAAAATCTAAGATTTGTGCAGTAAGGGCCACTATGTTCATCTGTGTTTGAAGTGTATAAACTGAGAAATTTTCCACATTCTGTGAAGTGCATATCCCTGTGTGTGTGTGTGTTGATTTAGTGAAAGGAGTGACGAAATTTAATCACAATGCAAACCAAATATATGTGCCGTTCCTAGTTTATGGCACGCAATCCGTGGTTATTTTCATCAGAATGCCGTAGGCGTTCTTTAACAGCTTGAAGGGGATCAGTAGATTATTTTCTTCAGCAGCTCGCTGCTGCTCTGCCGGCTTTGCACGTTATTTTACTTTAGTCATTCCTTACGTATGTCACCTTCACAGGACGCATGTCTCAGTTCGACTTGCCAAATGTAATTCATGTACGC
The DNA here is from genome assembly GCA_014182395.1 of Eucalyptus sp. ANBG9806169. Lineage (NCBI taxonomy): Eukaryota > Viridiplantae > Streptophyta > Magnoliopsida > Myrtales > Myrtaceae > Eucalyptus > Eucalyptus sp. ANBG9806169. Next base: position 7,835 of record CM024578.1, read on the forward strand.
GAGGGCACGTTTTCTTTCATGAAATAAGCTTAATTGATACTCTTATTTTAGTGGTTATCGCGTTTTCTTACATGAAATAAACTTAATTGATACTCTTCTTTTAGCAGTTAGGAAGAGCTCTGTGGCCACGGCTTGAAAGAAGTTTTTGAGCTTGCCTCCACTCTTTATCTGAAGCGAGAGATTCATGAATGCGATCCATTCTTAACCCCCACCACAAAAAAGAGAGAAAAACAAACCAATGAATACAGATCTGTAGGACCAAAAAAAATAAAAAAATATGCAGATCTGAGAGGTGTGTTCGAGTGAAACAGTTCGAGAGTAGTATAATGGTGGTGAGGAAGCCATGGAATATATGACATGAAAAGTACAGTGGGATTTTAATGAACTTACTTAAGCTAAATCTCTAAAGCCTACACTGTTATGCTCGCCTTAGAATCAGGATCACCCCCAGTCAAGCCCTTTGCTTTAGAATCAACAGTAGTCAGACTCAAACCGTTTGCTCCTTCCTTCGTCTCCACTGTCTTGTATCTGTACCAAGATGCACACACCAAATAGAACCCGAAATTCAAAACGCTCAGTCCTGCCAATAACCAGTAGAAGTAGTTCAACTTGTCCCGGTTCAGATTGTTGTTTGTGAGCCATCCGCCGCTCACTTTGTTCACCACCTGGACCACCACCGTGCTTAGGAAATACCCGAATGCCAGAGAGGACCACGAGACGGCAGTGCTCAGTGACTTCATCCCAGCCGAGCTCTCTGCATAGAAGAATTCCAGCAGACCCACTAAAGTGAACATATCGGCTGCTCCGAATATTGCGTACTGAAAGCCAAGCCAGAACATGCTCATGGGCAGGGGCTCTGTGGAATCCACCATGTTGTGGTGGATTGCCACCTTCTTGCGGTGGGTCTCCACCACTCCAGCCACCACCATGGAAATGGCTGAGAGCACTAGCCCTACAGATATTCGCTGTAGATGTCGGATTCCGGTGGGGATACCGGTGAATTTCCTGGCAATGGGGACAAAGATGCGTTCGTACATAGGGACTAGGATGAACATGAAGAGCAGGGGGATGACCGGGACTGAGGGGCCTGGAACCTTGAATCCCAAGATGTAGGGGTTCATGGTTGTGCTTTGCTGGATCGTAAAGGTCTGGAGCTGAGCCAGGCAAGTGTTCATGAACACCGTGCTGAGTACGATTGGAAGCATGCGGAGCATGATCTTTGTTTCTTCGACTTGTGACACCGTGCACAGGCTCCAGGGTCCAGCAGTTGATCCACTACCAGGACTCGGAGCAACTGCTGCTCGATCCAAGAATCTGCAAATTAATTCGTTGGGTACCAAGGGTGAGCTTACTAGCAACTACAAGCTGCAATGTGAAAGCTCAAATGTTCATGAGGTCTCTTGGTTAAATGCAACTGATGTACCGGAATTGGCCTGTCCGGGAAGAATTTCATCGTTCACCCCCGGTTCCCTGTCATGCACCTCGTGCAGTTCATCTGTCATCGCTGGGATTGGGAGACTTCTCTTCTTGATGGCAGCTACTAGTACCTGAATTCAATAAAAATGCATTAAGATCACCACTCTGAACTTGCAGAGACGATTCATGCTTGCTTATGCACATAGCCACCATCCAATATTCGAAAATTCACATTGAGACCCTGCAACAGTACTCTCAGTGGATGTTGTGTCATCTATCCGTATGACAATTTACTATCAGAGACATCGGACTGGCAGATATATTCTCCAATTATTGTTCTCATACCTGCATAATCCGCACGAAGGGACTTCCCCTGGGCACATTGTTCCTGTAGAGAGACTTTCCCATGCATACAAACACCATGGCGAACAGAACAGCGATGGTGCAGACACCGAAAGACCAGTCCCAGCCCTGGTTGGTGCCTATCCACACGACGAAAGTGACGCCGATAATGGCCCCGATGGTCAGGCTGAATAGGAGCCAGTTGAAGTAGCTGGACAGCTGGGTTGCCTCCTTCGGGTCCTTCTCATCGAACTGGTCGGCCCCGAGCGGAGGCAGAGCAGCCTTGACCCCGCTTGTCCCGAATGCGATTAGGTACAGGCCCGTGTAGAGAATCGCGGCCTGGGTGCTGTCAGCAGCATGGCATTGGTTCATTTGGTCCGGGGCAATGCCTTTGCAAGGGATCGGCCTCAGCTGGTGGAAGTGTGCTTGTACTGCTAGGAGGGCATACCCCTGTTTATTAAAGCAATCACCATAATGAAGATCATTCATTTATTTTGTACTTCTGATCGCCTAGGCTCATTATTAAATGCCTTTGAATTTCATGAGAATGAATCGCTCTGTATGAGTTGGTTTAAGTTGCAATTCATCCCAAACTTGAACGAGTCAACAGAAGATATTCTTGACGCTGCAATCTATTTCTCTTAGCTTGTCAGCATCTATTAGGTAGACCATATAGTTTTTCTTAACAATAATTTGAAGAAACGTCAGAGGGGCGAAAGCTTACTTTTCTTAAACTAAGAGCACAGTTAACTTGAATATAAAACGGATTTGGTTCAGCAAACTAACTGTACTACAATTTTTGCCAAAGTTATCAGTTACACTAACAGCTGATTCTTCTAACAAGAATCAATCATGACAAACAAATCGGTCAATGACTCGATCGTATGTTTCCTGAGTTCTACCATAAATTGTGTGTTTTTGAGTCGTGATTGGCTCAGTCTATCAGAACGAGTGTAATATCGTTCTCATTGATACAGATAGCCGGGCCAAATCCTTCCAAAACTACTGTCAAATAGGATCCTATGGGATAACAAAAGTGAAAAGTTAGATTCATGTCTGTTACGAATGTCAACCACAGAGAAGTAAGTCAGGTACTTAATTAAGATATTGAAAACTTAATTAGGATGGGGGACCGATCACAACGTGACGAGGTCTCCAGGCATTAATTAATATATAGTGTATTTACTGCCTATCAGAGAAACCGCTCCGTATATGTGCATCAGGAACATTCTACGTATGTGCACAGAGTCATGCACGAAAAGCACGTACCACCAACTCGATGCAGCCGAAGAGGACGCAGGTCTTGAAACGGGACAAGTAGGTGTCGGATATGAAGCCCCCGAAGAGGGCTAGGAGGAAGGAGGTCCCCATGAAGTTGGTAAGGGTGGTGGCCGATTTAGTCAGGCTGAAGTTCATGTAACCGTAAAAGTATGTCACCAAGCTCACTGCGTTCGCTATGAACGCCATGTTCTCTAGTCCTTCAGTCGCTGCATCAGAAACACACGTACTTATACAGTCGGACTCGGCAGTCAGAAATATTCAGATAAACAAGCTTGAGAATTAGGATCCATGCACGGAAATTACCGTATACAAAGAGAGCGGCCCGGTTGCCTCCCCGTCTCGCTTCTTTCTGCGGATGGGTCCAACGAGCCCTATACTTTTCCTGTTAGGACAGAACATAAAGCACATCAGAAGAAAAGCCTCAGTGTTTGGTCGACAGTCTTGATGCTAAGTTTGCAAATCGTCCACACGACAAATATTGTTCTCTCAATTTCAGATTTCCCTAGAGTAAGCCATGGAACAGGGAATTATACTTCAGCAGCTGTCGTGACTGGAGTTCGATGGGAAGCTTACCATTTTCGAAGAGCTTTCGGCTTGCATTTCAAGCAAGGAAGGGCTTAAGGGAGCGGTTACTGAGGTGATGTGCGGACACTTTGGTTATGTTGCTTTCTCTAGGGAACCTTTTCGCTTATATATATACACAAGAAATGTGCTCATTGTCAATTCTACGTGCTGACAAAACCTAGAACAGGATAGTATCGGAAAGCATCTCCGAGTTTCAAAAGGCTTACCGGCTCTCTCTTCGTTCCTTAATGCAAAATCTTTCGCTTTCACTTCCACTGTACCAGACACCAGCACTGAGGTGTCCATTTTCATTTTATTAAGGGTTTCAAACTCGATCTTATTCCCATAGCTAAGTAAACTATTCTTTCGTAAGGCGATTCAACAGTTGATTTGGTTAGTTGAGCCTGTCCTAGAAAAAGCAGCAATGGTACGGGCCATCAAAATGATTAATCGTTTAGTTAGGACGGTGGGACATATTGGTGAAGCATTTCGGCCCGGTCTGAAGTTTAATAACAAGTGTGCCTATTTGATGTTAAGAGCCAAAGCGATGTAGTTTATTTTCCACAAGTACATGAACATACCCATTTGAAGTAAATTTGACAATTCATGAACCTTTCGAATTGTAATTTGAGGGACACATAATAACTAAAGTTGATCCTCTCATAAACGGACATTCTTTGTGACCTTACCAAGTTTATATTGCGTGATTTCTCACGGTATTGTTAGAGTAATTAAATATTTTATCATGACTTCATCTATTAGTTTAAAACTTTTAGAATAGTCAGCAGTGGTTCCACAAAATTTCACATGATATCTGAATTAAGGTCGTGGGATCAAATCTTTCCAAGCCCCTATTTGCCTTCCTAATTATATATTTATGTCCTTTAGACTTAGGCCAAAGTATAATCTACTTGCGAGATACAAATTTGTAGACTATTTTTTTTTTTAATGACTCAGAGGCACGAGAGGGAGGAGAAGCCTGACTTTCAGTTCTTATGAAGATACTTGAAAGACGAAGTATCAGTCCTAACTAATTGGGATTTTGTGCCTCAAGGAGCACGACATCATCGACTCCAACTTCGATTACTACTTGAAAGAATTCCCCAAGGGCGTAGTTATATACAAAGAGAAGACTATATTATAAACTCGACTATGTGTATAAGAGTTAACAAACTATCATAGTTCTTCATTCAAAATATCTCAAAAGACTTGATTTTGTAATTGACAATTCACAACACTAGTTCTTTGCACTGGGAACTAAATGCGCGCGACGGGTCCCTATAATGATCTGTTCGGCGATGACCAACTGCGACCTAACTCATATATATATATATATACACACACCCACTGAAAATATTATTTTGTACGAAAACATATTGTATCATAAGATAGTCAACGGCTAATAATGCTTGGATCTGCATCAATTCCATTATTAAGAGATAATGCAGAGGAACAGGCGTGCTTTTATATGACATCTGCTGCCACATTTGATTTTCAACAACTTCATTTTTTAAAAATCCAGTCAAAGACAGATGATTTCACCTTCCTCATGATGAGGACCGCGGTTCCATTGAGCTTAGTCTCATTATCGTCTTCTGTCTTCTTACCTTGCCGCCCCTTCATTAAATTATTCAAAGAGCTCTAGGGTTTTACTTCCCTTTCATATCATTTCTCTTTTGATTTGCCTCTGCAATGTATTATTACCTCAGGACGAGGTATATGTGTAAGTAGATTCTGTCCCAAGTCAACCCTGCGCTTGCCTGCACAAAAGCAAATAATGAGAGAACCCCATTATTCTTCGTATGGAGAAGACGAGATCTTGTCACAAATGGTGACAGAGTTGAGAAGTGGTTGGTGACAGAGATGTATACTGTCTTCTGAAGGCAAAAGAGTCAGCTAAAAGGGACATGAAAACACTCTTAAACGAAGACAAGACGGTCATCTTCCAGGAGCGAATAAACAAATTTTTGCAGAGGTGGTTAAGAGGGACGTGTCAAGAGGACATGACCTACTTCCAAGAAAACGTAGTTTTGGCATTTTTCTCCTTGTGATGTAGTAGCAAGTGCAAGTTCATTCGGGTTACGAGCCAGAGTCTAGAACAGCCAAAGCTGGCATGACAAAAAATGGATGCCCAGAATCTGTTGGCCATATATTCATCTTCAGGTGATCGGGTTTTATTCGAATTTGTGTGCATTGCTTACCCGGATGTTGCCATTTTAGGGACCCGTGCATGGCGGACCCAAGATGGTGGCCGTCAGACTTTCAGGATGCCTCTCTTTTGAAAGTCTTCTCATGTCATCCCTCGAGTTTTAAATTCTGCTTCCGAGGTTGGACCCCTGTGCAGAATCAGATCCCGATGTGGCGATATGGCAAATATATTTTGTATGTGCATTAGAGGACAAGGCATGCAAAATGATGCCATACATGACGATACTCTAACTGTAACGTTGGGTCTCAACTGTACATATATTGTCCGACATATATTGTCCTCATGGTTTTGTTCTTCGCCTTATAAGGTGGCCCAGAACTTCCTCCCTAGGTGATGTGGGACAAGAGAGAAGACCCCTTCCAGTTTTGTTCTACTCGGGACAGCCCATACTACCCAAGAAAATGCGTATGTACAGTTAGAGGGCCAATTACCTTATAAGGTGGCCTAGAATTCCCTCCCTAGGCGATGTGGGACAGAGAGAATACCCCTTCTTTGCGCACGTCCGGGGACCGAGGCGCGGATGCACCGCCGACCCTCCTCCCTTTGCACCGCCGCTCGGGCCGTCACACTAACGATAACTCTGACGAAAACATAATTGGTCAGTCAATTGGGATTCGAAAGAATAAGGCGTCGACTCTATGAAGGGTAGGAATAGAAGAGGAGGAGGTGACTGTAGACATGATTCGACTTCACCAAACAAACACGCCCTTTGATTTCCTCACGAAATCAAGAGGAGAATCCTTTGGAGGACCTGCGATATTGTCATCATTCCAACACCAACAACCATCCATAAGCGTCCTTCTTCTTCCTTAAGCGTACAATTACGCTGGTATTTGGAGTGGGTGATAGTTTGGAGGAAACAACATTTGGGATGATTGGTTTCATTTGGTTTTGGCGATTCTACCGGTTAAAAGATGGTGTGATGAACGTCGTTGGAGTCCTAGAGAGGTCACTTGATTCTCGTCTAGTTAGACTGTTGAACTTGATAGATGCACAACTAGGGGTGATCGGGTCCAGGGTGGGTAGGGTCTAGACTGGACCTGTACACCGACCTATTATAACCAGGTTCCTCTTTTCCGGACCCTATACCCAACCCCGTTTGTATTGGACCCCGTACCCGACCCACCCTCGTTTTTCCGATCCGGTTCCGTGGTCAACCCCATTTCCATTGGAACTGTTTTTTGCAATCTTCCGATATCCTATATGACTTTGAATTTTATATTAATAAGCGAGAAAATAACATAATCCTCCTAATTTATATTGAAACATTAAGCACTTTGGTAATAAATTAATACATGAACATTTGGAATAAACGAAAAATTAATATCCATAGGGTTAATTATAATAAATAAAATTATAAGGCAAAGAATTAACATCAAACATGGGTCTAATATTAGTCTTATTCCCACAACTACTACATGAAGCTACTCATTTATTCAAGCATAACTCTTTATACAAAAGAGAAATTAGGCAAGCCAATCCATATGATACACAAGAATTTGGTGGCGACAAACACCGTCCGTCCATCAGACGGTGTGAGAGGGAGCCGGTGAAGGAGGGAAGAAAGTGAGGAAGATGAATGACAAAGGAGAAGTGCCATGCGTGTTTGAGAGAGCCAAGAGGAAAAATATCATGTGATTGCGAGAGTAAAAATAGAAATCGAAGGAAAAAAATTGTTTTGGACCTCTACTTACAAAACCGGTCCAAGAACCGGTTCCAAAACCGGTCCGAAACCGGTTTCGGGTGGGTAATCACTCGGACCTGTTCCGGACCGATTTAAACCGGTTCTGAATTTTGGGAACTGTTCCCGGACCGGTTTCAATGGGAACGGTTCCCGACCACATTTTTCGGGTGGGCGGTCCGGGAACAGGGGGTATACCCGGTCCGGTTGCACACCCCTATGCACAACCCAAGATGAATGCCAGGCCGAGGCCACCGTGAGCTGTGCCCTCGACACCTCTCTCTCTTTCTCTCTCTCTCTCCCCCCAGCTTTTTCATATAACTGTAGCGGCTTTAGTTAAACATAATATTAGAATGACAATAAGATGCCCAAATTCTGGCAAGAAAGTGAAAAAGGCATAGTCTACCTGATTTTACATTTGTCCGTTTACTTTAACTATGCGAATATCAGAATGAAAAGAGCACGTAAAAATCAGAAGGAAGGGGAATAAAAGAAATCTAGAACACCCGCTCTTCTCCCTGCCCATCTTTTAACATTGCAGTGCAGATTCTGGGAAGCACCAGATCGTGCCGCGCAACGTGTTGGTCACACTCGTTGTTCACCTCTCTCCCAAACAATGCGCGGAGATCGATTCCTGTTATAACTCAAGAAATAACAATCAAAACAGAAAACATCTCTGTTGATCGAGGGAGAGAAAGGATGAAAAAACAGAGCATAGCACTTCATACGTCTTGTACAAAAGAAACTGTCGAGTACCACAACTAAAAATAAAGTAGAAACTGCTCACGTACGTGCAACACATAACTGCACACAAACGTGCTATTAACTTCCTATAAAATAACAAAAAACACTTAATGCGTAACTAAATGAACTTGGCTGTTTTTTAATAAAAAAACAGAGGAAAACAGAGGAAAAAAGAGAAAAACAGCAACGAAAAAAACAGTAGCACCGAGATAAATCCAACAAACTCCTCCTTGGATCGATTCTTTGCTGCAAACTCCTATTTTCTCTCTTAACAGCTCAAATCTTCCAGCCTGAAGTGGCTTTGTGAACATGTCTCGCAAGCTGATCTTCAAATCTGCAATAGACCAATTTAACTTCACCACTTTGTTGCACCTCACGCAGAAAGAAAAATTTGACTTTGAAATGCTTGGTTTTGCCATGGAAAACCTGGATTACGTGATATTGCTAGAGCAGCCCGATTGTCCACATTGACTTCGATACAATCACCGGAATTCAACCACAAATCCTTCATTATCTTCTTCAGCCACAAAGCTTGATTTGCAGCAGCGGTAGAGCTGCTATAAACTCAGCCTCCGCTGTAGACTGGGCGAGCTACAATCTTTTGCTTTTTTGGAACTCCAGGAGAAACAAGCGGAACCAAGAGTGAAACAATATCCAGACGTACTCTTCATGTCATCTTGAACCAGCCCAGTCACTATCGAAAATCCTTGCAAATTAAACTTCGACATTTCTTAAACTTCACACCAAAGAACAATGTTCCTTTGAGATATCTCAAGACCCTTTTTGCTGCAACCAAATGTAACTGACTAGGACTACTCATAAACTCGGATAAAACACTCACAAAGCAAATAGAATATCCGGTCTAGTTCTTTGTAAGATACATGAGACACCCAATCGACTTCTATACATAGAAGCATCTACTGCATCTGTTCCATCATTCTTTGCAGCTTCTCTTTAGCAGCCATAGGAGTGCTTACACTTCGACAATCTTCCATCTGAAACTTCTTTAGAATTTCCTTCATGTATTTTTTCTGACAAATGAAGATCTCATATGAAGCTTGTTTGACTTCCAGACCCAAAAAATAAGCCATCTTTCCCAAGTCTGACATCTCAAAAACTGCAAATAGATCTTGCTTCACCTTCTCTATCAATTCCATATCATTCCCTGTCACTAATAGATCATCTACATAAAGTGACGAATTACAACACCGTGATTCACTTTCTTGACATAAAGAGTGAACTCACTTAAGCTTTTTACAAAGCCAAAATTCGCAAATATCGATCTATCTTCCCATACCAAGCTCTTGGAGCCCGCTTCAGTCCATATAGAGCTTTCCTCAATCTGTATACACTCTCTTCTTGCCCTTTGATACTGAATCCTTCAGGTTGTTCAACAAAAATCTGAGGTGCGGACCCCTCAAGTGCCATAACTTGGTAAAAAGGGACACTTAAGTGCCATAACTTACGAAATGTACACTTAAGTGCCAAAATCGGAGTAAAAGGGATCACTTGAGTGCCAATCCGGCCAAAGTCCGGCCAAAAGGCCTGACGTGGCTTTTTCCGGCTGAGCGAGCCCAAAACGACGCCGTTTTGCTCGCCTGATGTGGCTAAATAATGCAAAAAAACGGCGTCGTTTTGGGATGATGTCGTAAAAAATAAAAATAAAAATTAATTAAATTAAATTAAAAATTAAATTTAGTTAAAATATTAAAAAATAATTATTTTAAAATTAGAAAAATTTAAAAATTTAAAAAAAATTAAAAATTTTAAAATTTTAAAAATTTAAAAAAATTAAAAAAATTAAAAAAATTTTAAAAATTTTAAAAATTTTACAAAAGTTAAAAATAATTTTAAAAAAATTAAAAAAAAAATTTAAAATTTTTAAAAAATTAAAAATATTTTAAAAATATAAATTTTTTGAAAAAACTAATTTTTTTTTTTAAAAAACTAAAAAATTTAAATTTTTTTTAAAAAAATAAAAAAATTTAAAAAAATTTAAAAAAATTTAAAAAATTTAAAAATTTAAAAAATTTAAAAAATTTAAAAAATTTAAAAAAATTTTAGAAAAATTTTAGAAAGGGGGGTGTGGGGCGAGCCCAAAACAACGCCGTTTTGCTTGCCGACATGGTCAAATAATACAAAAACAGCGTCGTTTTGGGCTGGCGTGGTAAAAAAATAAAAATAAAAATTAAATAAATTAAATTTAGTTAAAATATTTAAACAATAATTTTAAAATTAAATTTAGTTAAAATATTAAAAAATAATTATTTTAAAATTAGAAAAATTTAAAAAATTTGAAAAAAATTTAAAAAAATTTAAAAAATTAAAAGAATTAAAAAATTTAAAAATTAAAATTTTCATTAAGTTTTTTTACCACGTCAGCCCAAAACGACGCCGTTTTTGTAGTATTTGACAATGTCGCAAGCAAAACGGCGTTGTTTTGGTCTCGCCCACACCCCCTTTTTTTAATTTTTTAATATTTTTAATATTTTTATATATTTTTAATTTTTTTTTTTAAATTTTTAAATTTTCTTTTATTTTTCTAATTTTAAAATAATATTTTTTAATAGTTTAACTAAATTTATTTTTAAATATTTTAACTAAATTTAATTTTTAATTTAATTTAATTAATTTTCATTAATTTTTTTATCACGTTAGCCCAAAACGACGCTGTTTTTGTATTATTTGACCATGTCAGCAAGCAAAACGACATTGTTTTGGGCTCGCCCACATCCTCATTTTTTCTAAAAAATTTTTATTTTTTTAATTTTTTAAAAATTTTTATTTTTTTTAATTTTTTTTTTAATTTTTTATTTTTTAAAAAAAAAATTTTTTTTAATTTTTTTTTTTTTTAAATTTTTTAGTTTTTCTAATTTTAAAATAATTATTTTTTAATATTTTAACTAAATTTAATTTAATTAATTTTTCATTAATTTTTTTACCACGTCGGCCCAAAACGACGCCGTTTTTGTATTATTTGGCCATGTCGGCAAGCAAAACGGCGTCGTTTTGGGCTCGCCTCATCGGAAAAATGCCACGTCGGCGTTTTGGCTGGACTTTGGCCGGAGTGGCACTTAAGTGATCCGTTTTTCTTCGAAAGTGGCACTTAAGTGTACCTTTCGTAAGTTATGGCACTTAAGTGTCCATTTGTGCCAAGTTATGGCACTTGAAGCGTTCTTATCCCACAAAAATCTCCTCCTCAAGCTCTCCATTCAGGAATGCAGACTTGACATCTAACTGAAATATAAGCCACCCATTCTCTGCTGCAATAGCTAACAGTAGCCTTATTGTATCAAGTCGTGCAACAGGAGCAAATGTTTGAGAATAGTCTACTCCCCATATTTGTGCATAGCCTTTCACAACCAAGTCGGCTTTGTGTTTATTAATAGAACCATCGGGATTAAGTTTTGTTCTAAACACCCACTTAACCCCAATCACATTCTTATCGGATGGTCCGTCAACAAGCTCCCATGTGTGGTTTTTCCGGATCATTGCAATCTCCTCCCCTGCATTGCCGCAATCCACCCTCGATCCTCCTTCGCTTCCACAAAGTTAGATGGTTCGAGCACGCCACATTGCTTCTTTCATAGATTTCAGCAAGTGACCTTGTGCCTCTCACCGGTAAATCATCCATACTTGTCTTCCAATCCATCTATAACTTCATCAACCTCTACATCTTTGCAGGTTGTTTTTCGAACTTCGTTTTCCGCACTCTTTCCTTCCATCCAATTCCACTCATCTTCCTCTAGAAAAATAACATCTCTGCTCACAGTCACCTTCCTTGTCATGGGATGGAAAATCCTGTAAGCCTTTAATTGAAGGCTATACCAATAAAGATTCCAAGCTCTGCTTTCTTATCCAGTTTGTCCCTCTTGACTTCAGGAACATGAGTGTAATACAAACACCCAAAAACCTTCAAATTCTTCACAGAAGGTCTAACACCATGCCAGACTTCAAAAGGTGTTGACTTCTCTAAGGCCTTTGTGGAAACACTGCAGTATTAGCTGCCTCAGCCCAGAACTTCTTAGGTAACTTCTTCTCCTGCATCATACATCTAGCCATCTCCATAATACTTATGTTTTTCCTCTCACTGACCCCATTCTGTTGAGGTGAATAGGGAGCAGTGAACTGCTGCACAATTCCTGCTTGCTCACAATTCAACTTAAACTTGTGAGCAGTATACTCAAAACCATTATCAGATCTGAGCATTTTAATTTTCTTCCCACTCTGATTCTCAACTAAAGCTTTAAACTTCACAAACACATCAGCAACTTCAGACTTGGCTCGCAGAAAATAAATCCAACTCATCCTAGTCATATCATCAGTGAAAGTAATAAAATACCTGCTACCATTTAGAGAAGACTCGGACATAGGTCCACATAGATCCGTGTGAACTAATTGCAGCTTTTCACATGCTCTCCAGCCTCCTCCTTTGAAAGGAAATCTGGCTTGCTTGCCAAGAAGACAAGTTCTGCACTGTGGAAATTCCTCCTCCAAACTTGGCAAGTCATCTGCCAAGCTATTTTTCTGCATAAACGACATGCTCTTCCTGTGAACATGCCCAAGTCTTTTATGCCATAGCTCGCATTTTCTTCTTTGCACTTTAAAGCCATTTGTTGCATCTCTTGTGGCTTGAACATGAAACTCTTGTCCTTCATTGGGATTCTTAGCACTTCTTTGCTATCTCGCATTATTAATAAGACATTCATTCCCTTCGAACTTCACTTTATAGCCCCTCTCAACTAATTGACCAACACTTAACAGATTCTGGTCAATATTTGGCACAAAGAGAACATCACTGATCAGCTTCATCTCCCGATTTCCTTCAATAGCAACTATACCCTTCCCTTGCACTTCGATATACTGTCCATTGCCAATTCGACGACTGGACCGACTGACTTGTTTAGACTTCTAAACAGCTTCAAATTGCCAGTCATATGATTGGTACAGACCACTATCCACCAGCCATGCATCCTTCTCAACAAAAGATTCAGAAAAGGAAGCTACAAACAAGTGCTCTTCCTCGTTTCATTCACTCGCTACTGTGCTTTTCCCGCTTGTTGGTAATTTTTTTCTTTGCAGATGGCTTCCATGTGACCCAACTTGTGACATCTTCGCATCTAGCATCGGGCTTTCTCCAACATCTAAAAAGCGATGATTAGTTCCACCACGGTATTGACAAGGCTTTTTGTTCATCTTCCATTTGCTAGACCCACTAGAATTTCCTTCTTTTGCTACAAACTTGGAGTCACCAGCATTTTCTCGGACTGAATCCATTTCTTCCCTTTGCCTCCATCATTGGACTTCACTCTAGCTTGTAGCGCACCCTCAACAAACTCTTCTCTTCTCATCAGTCTTCTGTGCTCCTGTGCCTGCAGAGCATTTAACAATTCTGCAAGCTTTATATCAGCCAAGTCTCTTGTATTTTCCAGAGAAGCTATGGTGGCTTCGAACTTCTCTGGAAGAGACACCAGGATCTTCTGAACAAGCCTTTCATCCTTCAAGTCAGTCCCTAAAACTCTGATTTTTTTCAGCTATCCCAACCAGCCTATCAGAGTACTCCTTCACTGACTCTAAATCCTTCATCTGCTGTCTCTCAAACTCCCTCAAGAGATTCAGCACCTTCATGCCTCTTATCTTCTCATCTCCCTCGTATTCATCCTTCAAGAAATCCCATATTGCCTTTGCAGAATCACATCTCATGATCCTTGTGAAGATAGTGGGTGAAAACAAAGCATACATGCAAGACTTTGCCTTAGCCTTCCTTGTGATTCTCTCTTTATGGTACTTTATCTGATTTAAGGTCGGATTATTTGGAAGTGGATCAACCTCATAATCATCCTCCACAGCCTCCCATAGATCATGACCCTCCAAGAATGCCGTCATCTTGATAGCCCATGCCGATAATTTTCCCCAGTAAAAGACCGGAGCAGCCATTGTAGAGAATCCACTCAATCCCGCCTCCATCGGCTTTTTCTTTGCAGATTGGAAGCAATCTTCACTCACTTACCCTCACTTCACAGTCCCTTAAGATCCCTCGAAGCTCGATACCAATGTTATAACTCAAGAAATAACAATCAAAACAGAAAACATCTATGTTGATCGAGGGAGAGAAAGGATGAAAAAAACAGAGCATAGCACTTCATACGTCTTGTATAAAAGAAGCGTCGAGTACCACAACTAAAAATAAAGTAGAAACTGCTCACGTACGTGCAACACATAACTGCACACAAACGTGCTATTAACTTCCTATAAAATAACAAAAAAACACTTAATGCGTAACTAAATGAACTTGGCTGTTTTTTAATAAAAAAACAGAGGAAAACAGAGGAAAAAAGAGGAAAACAGCAACGACGGAAAACAGCAGCACTGAGATAAATCCAACAATTCCTCTCTGTATCTTTCTTTTTCTCAACTTAATCAAGGAACAAGCCTCGCAGAGAAGCGTCTCCTTTCCTTGATAAAACACCAATGCAATATCACCCCCAGCAAGCTGAGAATAAGCAGAGCTCTCAGTTACGCGTGCTTCTTCTCACATTCACACCCCTGCCAAAAAGAAGGACCTGAGAGAATCCATTGCCAACCAGACCGATGTCGCCCTCTCCCTCTCCAAGCAGCTCCTCTTGACCCAGGCCAAGGCCTCCAGCCTCGTCTTCTCTCCCTTCTCCATCCTATGATCCTAGTCGTGCTCAGCCTGATCGCCGCTTGCTCTGTGGGCCCCACCCAGCTCCAGCTCCAGCTCCTCTCTTTCCTCAAGATCAAATCCTCCGACCACCTCCATTCCCTTGCTTCTCAGCTCGTCACCGTCACACTGGCTGACGGTAGCGCCACTGACTGGCTCTTACATGACGGCCACTAATCTTGCTGATTTCACGGCCAAGTTTTTTTTTGGTTGAATCACAACCAAGGTTAGCCCTCTCTCTTCTTCTGTTTTTGGGGTCAAATACCTGTGGGCCTTCTTGGTTTCTTTGGTCAGATTGTCACACCCCGAATCCTATAAGGATGGGGGCGGCATGGCTGTTCTTCCACCCAAAGGATGTAGCCTTAAACCACCCAAAGTTCAGCTCCCAAAAGTCCTCTTCCTCTTACGATTAGTAAGTAGATCTGTTAAACGGGTGGGTCGGGTCGGGTTTGGGTCGGGTCATTAGTGGTCCAACTCAAATTGACCCATTAACCAATTTATGACCCATTTATGCTTAATGTAAATTTTCCTAAGTAGATTGAAAAATCGCTATACACATTTAAAACACAAACATAACTTACTTTCGTCAAATCTAAAAATTTAGCCAACCTTTAAGACCAAAATGTAATATTTCTTACATTAACATAATATGTTCAAAGTAGACTTGTAAAAGATATTAAAAAAATAAAAATCAATGGTCCAGTCCATCGATTAATCTTAAGAAATACACGTCAATGGTCCATTTTATTGATGAATCTTATGCCACACATCAATGGTCTATCCCATCGATTCATCTCATTAAAACACATGCCGATATTCCATCCATCGACCAATATTTTGCTCAATAGCAATCCACGATCAAGAGACAATGCTTGGTAATAAGGCAACCAAGATCCCTCCTTGGTTAGATCTTCACTTATTATTAATCGGTAGCTCGGGCCTACAAAAATATCTTAGAGACTAGTATGTGCATACCTACAAGCCCCTCATTGGGCTCACAACACTATTGAGTATCAACACCAATCCACAACAATCTCCACAATTCACAAAGGCAAACCAAAATATAGGTTTTACAAATCAAAACACATAATCTTTTTGCAACCCGACTCATTCACCAAAAATGCTTTTCGTAAAGTATTTCTCAAATCATTTCAGAACTCGTTTATTAAACCAGAATAAATTTCACATACCATTTTGCAACACATTTCATAAATCAAGTTCATAAACATACACACACACACAACCTTTTGCAACAATTTTCCAACAACATGTGGCGAACCATTCACAAGTATCAAATCGTAGTAAATGCTCGATTCAAATTTTATACAATAGAATATGCTTTCAATGACTTATGATATATCAAATCTCCATAACTTTCAAGACGTGAATTTGCAAACTCATAAAAGAAATAGTATCACTTGCCTGGAAAAGCTGAAAAACAACCTTCAGTGGTTACTCGAGTTGACAGGCTCGAATTTCAACAATTAAATGAGAAATGGTATCAAAACCAAATAAAACTCTACCTCAATTATGAAACAACTAAACTAAGTTTAAACACCAACAAAACGATTATGAGGTGCTAACAAATCGCTCATCCGAAGCGATTATTCAAACTTAAACTCAACGTGGAACTCAAACTTGAAATCCTAAAGCTCCACAAGTCAAAAATCGGATTTCAAAGCTCATTTTTCGCATAACTTCAAATTTAAGCCTTATTTCCGAAAACTACCTCAATTGGATGAACGAGGGACATGAACACTTACCAAGCATTGCATTATGTAGTCGAGTCGGCTTGGGGAGGTGCTCATGGCATGAACATGCAAAGCCCTCTCTCTTCTTGCCCTTTCCTCTCTTCTTCTTTTTCTTTCCTCTTCCTTCTCTTTTCTCGAACGGCTTCGGGCTCTTAAAAGAGTAAGCGTCCCTGTTCACTTATTTTACCTTTCATTTTGACGTATCAACCCTCTTTCTTTTCTTTTTCCCCCCTTTTTTAAATTTTCAAACCCATATTTTACATTCTCCCCTCCTTTAAAAAAATTTCACACTTGAAATTTTTAGACATACCTTGTCTCAAATTGGTGAGGGTATTTGCCATTGAGTCTTCATATATGTTCTCAATAATCACGACGATTTGTGACGTGCAATGCATTTAAATCTTCGTACTGAGTATTCTTTTCAAGGTAGAAAAGTCTTTCTAGCATGGCTTGAAAAAAGAATCAATTCTTTAAGAATTCGTATATGTCATTCCTCTTCCTATTCATTGAACGAGTACCATGAAGTTAGGATGCATGGGAGTTCTCATTTCATGGTTCATAATAGCCAAAAATCATTGCAAGCACATATGGAGTGCAACTTTTTGCTGCATGAGAAGATCCCTTGCCTACATAGACTCTTAGAGTATTGCGACTTGGTAAAGAGCAACTACAATATGATCAGCTACCACTTCAACAAGCTCCAGCTCAAAGACTTGCCACCGCCTAATACTATCTGATGGAAGCATCAACACCATAAAGCATACCGTTTCATTGTAAACTCAGGCCAGTCATTACTCTGGAAATTAGAGAGATGCAGCAGAGGAACCCGCACAGTAACAACCTTACTTGGAATTTCTTTCTTCGCAAGAGGACGTAATCTTGTAACAGGTGCATTTGGTGATACTTTCAGCTACGATTGCTATAAATTCATGATTGATCACAGGAAAAATGAATGGGTATGGTGTATCCAACTGGATTCAAGCCACTTCACGTTGGCATCCACAGGGCACACTCTTCCAATGCCAAGCTCAGCCAAGTTCACCCAGCTAGTTTTCAAAATAGTATGTCTGTCAAGTGTGCTTCTGATTTGGTGCGTTAGCATCCTAACATGTTTGCCAGTTTCCTCGAGTACAAATTAAGCCCTTTTCCCTATCAAGTTCTGCAGCTTTGTTTTTTCAAAAATGTTTTTTGGTTTTCATGCTAAGTAGATCAAGGATGATATGCACAAACATGGGAGCCGTAGCACCCGATACCACCGCGTTGAAAACCCTTGTAGTGGTCGTAACCACTAGTACAATTCTTGAGCGCATGGTAAATGTCCATAAGTGGATCAAGTGGGTTGCTCCACATAGAACTATGAAGGCACTAAACTGATCAAGATCCCATCTATACAGAAATATCGCAGATTTCTTAACAAAATAGGTGAGTTCTAGAGCGATGGAAAAGTAAGCTAGAGCAATAAAGAAATTTGAGAGGTATTGGCACTTCATTAAACGCTCATTAACTGGCCACTGTTGCTTAATGCAATTGCAGGAGTCCATTGTGTGGTAGAACAATCTGAGCAGTCAGATTCTTTTTCACATGCCTGAATCAAGTCCACCGAGCTTTGCATGAAGTCAACAACAACCAAAGCTTGGATTGCCTCTTCTCTAGATTCGCATCATTCATGCATCTAGATACACGTGACTAATTCCATATGCCTTAATGATGGCAGTCCAAGTCATAGAATCCTTGAATGCAGGGCAGGGAGGCATCTAGTAAATAGAGATCCAACCTCGCACATGCATCTTGAACCTTGTTAAGATATTTTTTGTGACAGAACCATATATCCATCCAATCTCTTTGCCCTACTCAGTCTTTTCCTCATAGCTGCAGATGATAATACAAATCGCTTCCTTCAAAAGAGTTGCTAGATTAGTAGATGGTAGAAGTCTTCCCTATTCCATGAATGCTGCTACAATAAGGATCGGAGTTGCTGGACTAGTATTGGTACCTCAATGATTTTTTTTTTCTTTTGGAGATAAACCCCAAGATTGGTGATGATGGTATAAGCACCACGCAGCTCAAAGGTAGACAATCATTGTCAGCCGTCTAAAATTCTTTTATATTAGAACTAGTTCCTTCTAAGTCTCCTTTTCCTTCCAGATTTCTATTGGTCATGTGGGGAATGTTCTTTTCCTGCTTGAGTTTCTAACTTTCAACCCTTTCTTTCCGATCAATAATTCCAAACCCACAAGAGCTCAAGTCCTTTGAGGGGTTCCACAATTCGCACAAGAATTAGCTGTATAGGATCAACAGAATGAACTAAATGCCTATTAGAAGGGACCAAAGGTCCAAATGTTGTCTGAATAGATTGATTTTTAGGTGCAACATAAGGGATTTCATCATATACTGGCTGCCCATTTATGAAAAATGGCATTGGATGTTGAGATTCATGTTTAGAAGAAGACGAGATCAGGATCTCCTCCTTGCCATTGGCACCTCGTGGCATGTCCTTGGCCGTCATTGAACTCGCTCTCTATGTCATTGAAACCATCTTCTTCCACTTGAGTACTCCCTAATGCCTTTGGTAGTGAGTCATACACTAAGGAAAACATTGATTACCATCCTTCCTCTCGTGCTCATAATAGCACACTGGGAATGCACTCTCATTACAAGCAACAAAGACATCACCATTGGCTGTAAGTCCAACGGTATCACCACAACTGACATATCTGGCTATTCAAGTGCTTTTGGGGCTAGGGCACATTATCAGATCATGGCGTATCCGAACCAGCCTGTTCCTCTTATAAGATTTGGCCACCATTCCTGCATTTGCTTCCATGAGATGATCTCGATCCTTTGTTTTTATCTCTGGTAAAATTTCCTGAAAACTTCAACGCACTTTACCACTTCTGTTGGAAGTTTTAGAACATAAGACTTGTAACTTGGTCAAAAACTGAAAGTTTCTACTTCTTCAGTTAATAAAGTCACATGAGTTCAGTTGAACTACTCTCATTTCGGGGAAAATCTCTTGTAGCTTAAATCGTGAATTCCATTCCATCATTGAGGTGCACCTCCCCATCATACAAAAATCTCAATATGACAGTCCAACAAATATTAGTTGTCTTTGTCAAACAATTCTTGGTTCAACAGCTCTTTTGCCACTTCAAATAGTTTCCCCCTGAGTCATTGTTTTGCACTGAATTATTTTACAAATTCAAAAATTTCTTGCTTCTGGAATGCAGATGGTGAATTTCAAGATATTGGAGCATAGCCACCTGTTGAAAGAGAGAGTATTTTGTGTCTTGTATTCACTTAATCTGAAAAGATTACAAGAATACATACATATATATATTTATGAGAAACCCTAGTAATCCTCTCAAGATTAAGTATTGACTACTTTGCCCTTAGTATTATTTCCTAACACTCCCCCTCAAGTTGGGATGTAGATATCAAACAATCCCAACTTGTTACATAAAAGATTCACTCTATTTCCTCGTAAAGACTTGGTAAAAATATCTGCAAGCTGATCCTCCGTTCTTGTATGTTGAAGAGTGATCTCTCCTTTCTGAACTTTTTCTCGTATAAAGTGACAATCAACCTCAATGTGCTTGGTTCGCTCATGGAAGACGGGATTGTTTGCAATATGAATAGCTGATTGATTGTCACAATATAATATCGATGGTTCTGATGTTGACATCCTAATTTTTGACAATAATATCCTCAACCAGAGCAATTCACCAGTCACATGTGCCATTGCTCTATATTCTGCTTCTGCACTTGATCGTGAAACCACATGTTGTTTCTTGCTCTTCCAGGCAACTAAATTACCCCCAAGAAATACACAATAACCCGATGTAGATCTCCTACTAGTAGAACATCCAGCCCAATCTGCATAAAAAAAACCTGTGGTATCCAGATGGCCATAATTCTTGAAAATTAGTCCTTTTACTTGGTGCTCCTTTCAAGTATTTGATAATTTGAAGCACATCATCCCAGTGAGTAGTCCGAGGAGAACCCATGAATTGACTTACAACACTAACAGCAAAAGATATATCAAGTCTCGTGACGGTAAGATAATTCAACTTACCAACTACTCTCCGATATTTCATTGGGTCATGTAATAATTCTCCATCTTCTGCATCGAGTTTCACATTAGGTTCCATAGGAGTATCAACTGGTTTTGCTCCAACAAGTCCAACTTCATCAAGAATGTCAAGAACATATTTTCTCTGGGATAAATTTATACCAGTATGTGAGTAAGCAACCTCAATACCTAGGAAATACCGTAAACGTCCCATATCCTTAGTATTAAACTGTGTATGCAGAAATAGTTTGAGTCGTTGAATAACATCTGAATCACTACCAGTAATGATAATATCATCCACATATACCACCAGAAGAATACAACCAGCTGAGGAGATAGAACTGAATACTGAATGGTCTACTTGACAACGCGTTAATCCAAACTTGATAACAGCATCACTAAACTTACCAAACCAAGCACGGGGGAGATTGCTTGAGTCCATATAATGCCTTATGTAAATGACATACCATATTCTCCCCTTGAGCAACAAATCCAGGTGGTTGCTCCATATACACCTCTTCAGTCAAATCACCATGGAGGAACGCATTCTTGATATCTAATTGATGAAGAAACCATCCAAAACGTGCTGCGAGAGAAATAAAGACACGAACAGATGGAATTTTGGCTACAGGAGAAAAAGTGTCAGCATAATCAACACCATATGTTTGAGTATATCCTTTGGCTACCAACCGTGCCTTCAATCGATTTATGGTGCCATCAGGGTGGACCTTAATCGTGAAAACCCAACGACAACCAACACGTTGCTTTCCCACAGGAAGAGTAGTGAGCTCCCAAGTGCGATTCTCAGTGAGTGCTTTCATTTCATCCTCCATGGCTTGTCTCCAACCAGGATGAGCAAGAGCTTCAGTAACACTTCTAGGCACAGAAATAGAGGACAAGGACGATACAAAAGTAGAGAAGGTAGGGGATAAACGATCATAAGACATAAAGTTGCTAATAGGATAACGAGTTCGAAGACAATCAGACAAACCAGAATAAAGTGTATAACGATCGACAGGACGTCCAACACAAGAACGTGTACCTTTTCTAGTAGCAATGGGTTGCTCAGGATCAGGATCAGAGGATGGCACAGCAACTGATGAGGGATCAGATGAATCAGGTGATGGCCATACTGTTGTGATGGGAGCTGTTCGTCGTCTATGGTAAGTTTGATCAGCAAACTGAAATCCTGTGGACGATACTGGAGGAAGTGAGATTGGTGGAGGAATGGGTAAGACACACTCGTCATTGTTAGGAGACACCGTAGAGACTGTTTGAGTATTATAGTATGGCTGGTCCTCAAAAAATGCCACATCTGCCGATACAAACACACGACGACTAGTAGGATTGTAACATTTATAGCCCTTTTGAGTTCGAGAGTACCCAACAAAGACACATTTTGTAGCACAAGGAGCCAACTTATCAAGACCTGGAGTCAGAGAATGGATGAAACAAACACATCCAAAGACACGTAGAGGTAATGCAAAGGGAGGACGATTTGGATGTAAAATGGAGAAAGGTGTCTCCCCCTAAAGAATGGAAGTTGGAAGTCGATTAATTAAGAAGCAAGCTGTAAGAATAGCATGTCCCCAAAAGGTTTTTGGTAGATGCATGTGAAAAAGAAGACAACGAGCAACATCAAGAAGATGGCGATTTTTACGTTCAGCTACACCATTTTGTTGTGGTGTATATGAGCAGGAAGTCTGATGAATAATCCCATGGGAATCAAGAAAAGGTTGAAAACCAGAGGCAACGGCAAGATACTCCTTGGCATTATCGGATCGTAGAGTTTTCACAGAAGTATTAAATTGATTTAACACCTCAAAATAGAATTGACGAAAGCAATGAAAAATCTCAGTACGATCTTTTATTAAGAATAACCAAGTCATTCGGGAAAAGTCATCCACAAATGTAACAAAGTACCGGAAACCAGATGTATCAGAAACACGACACGAACCCCATACATCTGAATGAACCAACTCAAAGGGACTAGACACACGACTTTGAAAGCGAGAAGGAAATGAGACTCTATGGTGTTTTCCAAACTGACAAGCTTCACATTCAAAAGTACTCACAAACTCAGATGCTGGAAACATTCGTCGAAGAATGTTTGGTGGTGGATGACCAGCACGACAATGTATCCGATATACATCAGTGGATGTATGATTCCTAGCTGCTGCAGCTATCACCTTCTTGTCTAGATAGTATAGGCCATTTGATTCATGTCCCCCACCAATCATCTATCCAGTACTCAGATCCTGAAAAACACAACGAGAAGCAGAAAAGGTTACGGAACAATTTAGTTCTTTAGTCAATGAACTAACATAAATCAAATTGTATGGAGATTTGAGATGAAGGACAGATGATAAAGAAAGAAAGGAACTCAAATGGGCATTTCCAGTAGCAGTAACTTGAGAAACGGAACCATCAGCTAATGTAACAGAGTTGGACACCCCAAGAGGTGTGGAATGTAACAAAGACAATAATTTAGAGTTACCAGCTATATGATGAGTAGCTACAGAATCTATAACCCAGGAGTTTGACACTGTAGAAAGTAAACAGGATGAACTACCTTTTGAGTCATGTGCTAGAGTGGCAGTGGGAGCTGAAGTTCTTGTCACCTGTTGGGATCGAATCCAAGCCTCATATTCAGCACGTGTCAATGTAACTGAATCTTTTGTATTCTGCACATTAGTAGGATCTGGTTGAACTAGTGAGGAAGAATCTTCCACTTCAGCAAATGCAGCAACAGTGGGTCGAAGTTCTGGATGAAGCGTGTAGCAGTGAGCATCTGTATGTCCAGCCCTCCGACAATGGTTACAATAACGAGAGCCGCGACTACCAATGCTTCTATCACGACCACCACGACTTCCACTCTGAATAAACCCACGTCCATGACCTCGATAACCACGACCACGAGTGCCACGTCCACTAGAGCCATGAGAAATCATGGCACTTGTCTCTAAAGTTCTGGTTGAGATCTTGTCAGTAGGTGTCGAGCGCAAGGCTCGAGAGAAAACCTCATCAACTGTAGGAAGGGAGCTTTCGGACGTAATCTGCTGACGAAGGGAGGAATATTCAGGCCCTAGTGCTTTAAGAAATAGTATCACTCGAAAATCCTCCTGGCGTTTGACTAATACATTCGGATCATTGGAAGCCGGAAGATAAGCATCTAGTTGTTGACAAAGTGTAGTGAAACGAGCATAATATTCAGATAGAGACTGATCTCCACGCTGAAGATCAAATAGGGCCTCCCATGTGTCACATACACGTGTCATATTATTTTGGCCAGAATAAAGTAGAGCACATTTATCCCAGACTTCCTTAGCAGAATTACATTGAATGAAGTGAGGGCTAATCTTCGGATCCATACTATTCCACAACAATGTACGGATCATTGCATCTCCAGCAATCCAATCATCTACTTTACTCATATCCAAGGGCATTGTAGATGTAAGATAATCATTCTGTCTAGTTGCAGTAAGATAAACTTGTACAGCTTTAGACCATGATGGATAGTTAGTGCCATCCAACTTGACAGATGTCAATTGGAAATGCGTCAAACCAGTAGATGGTGCAGAAGCCATCAGTATTAACTCCAATAATAATGACACAATAACCAAGCACTTAACTCTAGTAATCAGCCACAAAATAACAAACAGAAACGAGGGTTCAACCGGTTCACCACTGTGTCAATATACTCTACTGAGAGGCCATAAAACCATACCAACCAGCACTTCAAAGATTATGAAAACCATCCAACACTTGAAAAGTTACTACGCACATACCAACCAGCACTCTAAGAAGCGATATACTCCAGTGAAAATCCATAAACGTATACTGGACAGCAAGCATGTATTCAAGACCAGACTAACACCAAAGCAATGTGCTACATTCACAATTATAGAGATCAACTCAGACACGATTGGCTTTTGCATGAATTCACGAACCTTGAACAAGAACAATAACTGAGCACGACTGATGATTAGAAAAGATAGGTCCTTGGGATGTCACCAATAAGTTTCAACGCTGGTGATGAAGGAAGGAACCTGAATTTGAGTGCTCCAACTTAAGAAGACGAACTGCCAGATGCGACTCCTTCCTTGTGTCTCCGAAGACGCGCTGCCTAAAGTCTCCCAACTCCACAGGAAACCTCGAGAGGGTGACCCGTCGGTTTGTGGTCTAGAACACGCCTTCAATCTTCTTGCCGAGGACTCCGGACGAAAGGACCACGCGTCCCTTGCCTTATCAGCGGTGCTCGACACTTGTCTATCCCCCACGCCGTGATAAGTGAAAATAGATAATGCGTGCTAACTCCGACCAAATTTTTTGTGATGAGAGAGAGGGCCCTCGGCAGTGATTTTGCTGCACAGGCCGCTAAGCTTACTTGCCACCGAGGATAAGCGATTTTGCTAGATGGGTTTCAGCGATTGACGTGTGACAATGAGGACGCCGATGAGGGACGAGGGCTTCTTGCGTTGGGGAAAGGATCTGGATCTGAATTTGGATCTAGCGACGCAGTCTGTTTTTTTTTTCGTTCAATATTTCTGGATGAAGGTAGTCGAAGACGATTTGGATGAAGACATGCAACATGTGATCGCATGTGAAACAGGACAAAATAGTGATCAAGAGGATGAGAAAGTCACTGCAGGGTTCATCGGTGCAGGTCAAGATGAAAATAGTGATGGAGACCAAGAGAGACAAAATTGGCGCTGGTGTTAAAGATGATCGAGGACACGACAGATCTGGAATTCAGACTTTAAAGAACCGGCATCCTCTCTGATCTGCTGTGTAGAAGAGAAGCGCGCTGCGTTGATAACCTTGCTCTGATACCATGTTGAAAGAGAGAGTATTTTGTGTCTTGTATTCACTTAATCTGAAAAGATTACAAGAATACATACAATATATATATGAGAAACCCTAGTAATCCTCTCAAGATTAAGTATTGACTACTTTGCCCTTAGTATTATTTCCTAACACCACCAAATAAACTCTAGAACTTGTCGACATCAGCATCACCCACAAACTTCCCATTCTCTATTGTTGCCACCTCACAACTTCAATAATGCTTATTTCCTTAATGTAGTGAATAACTTCCAGAGCTCTAGCTCTTTCTCGTATGCTAGAGTTGCACCCACTAAAAAGAAATATTTTTGAAAAAATGTCCAATATGAACACATCATGGTGATTCAACGATGATCGCCAAATGTGACATCTTTAACATGAACAACATGCTCCCCTTTACATGCAAACAAGCTGATGCAGTACTTTTCCCCCATTCGAAATTCCTATGACTTGTACAGTCTTTTGATGGGTATAATGCATAGATTGAAGAAGGACAATAACTTCTCTATTTCTTAGCCTAGAACTTCCTCCTAGAATAGAATTTTCCATGTGAAGCCCTTAAGATGCAAACTAAGTGAAAATTCTGATGCACCATATCTCTAAACCTCTACTTCATTCCTGCATTTAATTCCCATGTGGATAACGTTTCCCCTTCTTCAAGATCGTGATCCTCCAGCAAGGAAAGAGAGATCAGGCCAATTAATTTTCTTTACTAAAATCATTGAGAGATTATCTGTATTTCCTTTTCCACCGAGAATATATGGTGAGTGATTTTTTTCCTTCTTGTCTCCGACCAAAGATCACGCACTCATGCCTTCCTTTGTATTAACCTTTGACCACCTAACAACCCTTATTGTCTCCCTTCATTCATGGCTGTTGTTTTTGTTTCCTTTTTGCTCAAAGTTACTCACCATTCACAGCCAACTTGATCATTTCACTCCAGAAAAGGGGAATAGGCGGACCGGGTCTTGAAAGTTCAAATATATTGGACCGAGTACAATACAATCACTAGCTGAGCCAATTCCAATGTCAATCATGATCGGATTGACTCGAATGCAATTTACGCAGACCTATTTCTATTAAATGATAGCATTAATAATGCCTAAAATGCAAATGTGAAATAATGTTATAATACAAATTTAGGTGTCAATACTCTTTATCACAAACAAAGTTCTTAGTAACGTGTTCGATCTTGAGGTTCCCCACAAACGAAGGATTGTGTATGACAAAAAAAAATAATTATGTGTCAACACTCTCTTTCTCTCTTTTTATCACAACTAGAAATCTGAGCAGCGAGTCACGATCTTGAGATTCCTCACAAACAAAGGAATGTGTATGATAATAAAAGAAAAAGAAAAAGAGAGAGAGACTAATCCAAGGATGTGAAGTCCTCTAGAATATTCCTATTGAAGGGTGATAAGGTAAATATACTAAATTCTAGAGTATTCTTATCATAAATGTCAATTGTTGGTAGATGGTGAGATACAATATTCACCATTAAATTGGAAAGCAATTAATGGTTGTAATGAGAGAGATTATATATAAATAGGGTCCCTTCTCCTCATTTGTATCCATCCAACTCTTGAGTTCTCGCCTAAACTTCTTGACTCCACTGATCTAGTTGTAGTGACAGACGCCTGTTTCTTTTCACGTGCACACCAGCAGCCAGCCGCCAAGCCGCCAAATGGAATCAGAGAATCGATGGCCAATTAGACTGACTTTGCTCTCGCCCTCTCCAAGCAAGTCCTCTTGACCTGGGCTAAGGACTCCAACCTCGTCTTTTCTCCCGTATCCATCCATTTTGTGCTCAGCCTGATCGCCGCCGGCTCCGCTGGGCCCACGCGGGACCAGCTTCTCTCTTTCCTCAAGGCCAAGTCTACTGACCACCTCCACTCCTTCGCTTCTCAAATCATTGCCATCGTGCTCACCGACGGCAGCCTCGCCGGCGGGCCTAAGCTGTCCTTCGCAAACAGCGTTTGGATTGATAAGTCGTTGACTTTCAAGCCATCTTTCCAACAGGTGGTGGACGCGTCTTACAAGGCGGCCACTAATCTTGCTGATTTCGAAACCAAGGTTAGTTCTTGCTCCCTCTTTTTCTTTTTTTTTTTTTTTTTTTGGTCGAATACATGTGCGGCTTTCTTGGTTCCTTTGGTTAGACAGTTCTAAAAGGTTGAGTGACTGAGCTTAGGTATTTTAACTAGCTGTTCTATAACCATTGGGAGTTCGCCTTAGTGGTCACCCTTCCATCTTGGAATGGGGAGGTTGAGAGTTCAAATCCCCACCTTCTCAAGAGGGATTGGGGTGTGGACGATTTCATTTCAGGAGTGGGTTTCGACTCTCACGCCCTGCAATGAGGCAGGGCAAAAGTCTGAGAGTGAGTGTTAGAGTAGGATTAGCGTATAACCGACAAAAAAAAAAACTAGCTGTTCTACCCATTTGTTGTTTCATGGTTTAACACTCTTCCGTAAAATTGAAATGCAAGCGTACTTTTTATTTGTAAAAACAGTTTTGAAAATCATTTCCTCTTCTAATTTTTATTTGGTTTGGGATTTGAAATACTGTTCATAATTGGTTGACTTGTTAAACCAAACGTCCTGGAGTGGAACATGGTTTGATTAAGGCAATAGCTCTTTCCTGTTGGCTTGCTTTGGATTTCTTCTAGGTGTGAAGTATACTCCAGACATGCGCAAACAATATGTAAATCCCCTAAATTGAGCGCATTCTAACCTTGTGTTAGAGGACTACATGATGAACATAAAAAAATTAAATTGATAAATGGTCACAAAATCTAGTAAGCTTCAAATGAAAAAAGGACAATCCAGATGCGTTGGTCAATTGATTCTCCCAAACCATCATGTAAAATTTACTTAATCAGGGCTTTAGATGAGGTTGTTCGAAGATATCAAATTGGAAGGGACCTCGATCATGCCCTGTAGGTGCATTTACAAGGATTTCTTATTCTCTGTCATATTCTAAGCATGTTAAAGACGTAAAATTTACGCTTTCAGAGTGCAATTTGCTAGGGTGACAAGTTTTACCCTCCTAACCTTCCCATTCATCATCAATGTACTGATTTTCCACAGATTAACTACATGGGAATTTGTAGCAGACGCAAATGTTGATATTGCATCTGGTTCCTGTGCACTTCTTACTGTAGCCATAGATCATAGGAATACAGAGAGAGCAAAGTGACCGTATTAGGAAAAGAAATTAAGCATAGTTATTATAGAATACATTGCCCTCTAGCTGTGCGAACCTCAATCATAGGTGACATTGTTATTTCTAATTGGGCATTTGCATACTTGTCATGATCAAGCAATTTCAGTATAGACTGGAGTGAGATGTGTCATTGTAGATGTTTCTGGAAAATATAATTGCAGATTAGTTCTGCAGCTTGTGCTACTAAATTTCACACGATGCTTAAGGATCTTGGAGAACTGATTTATCACACAATCACCATGTTAAAGAACATCTTTTGTAGTCAAATACTTCGAGCAGTGCAATTTCAACTAGTCAGACTCTCATATATGTGCCATCAACATTACCTATTTGAATATCAGTTTGGTGCATGGAGTTGTAGAAACATGGGGTGGCCCTTATTTGTAGGGATTTGTCAGCTGACGGATAAAACTCTTTTTTTTTTTTTTTTGTACCAAATATTTTATTGGTTCTCTAATGTTCCTTTTGTTGCCTAATTTTCTATATCAATGGTTCCTCTTTACTATTTTAAGTTTGGAAACTGGTGCTTTTGTTCTTTCTTAAGTCACGGTTGAGAATGTGGTTCAGTGCTAATTAACTTTAGTATTGACGCGTAACTTTCATCCTTTCATAAGCAGCTCAGGATTCAATTGAACTGCAGTCTTTTCTAACTTCTCAAATGACTGTCCTTTCTATTTGTTAAACAATGGTGTTAGCTGCTCGCTTTTTGTGTCACCTAGTATTCTATGTCAACCTATTAGGGTGTTGAGGTAACTAGGGAGGTTAATACGTGGCCTGAGAAGGAGACCAGAGGCCTCATAAAGGAGATTCTCCCGGCTGACTCAGTTGACCCTTCAACCCGGCTCATTGTCGCGAATGCCCTTTACTTCAAAGGTGCTTGGAATGACTAGTTCGACTCTTCAAGGACAAAAGATAATGACTTTTTCCTTCTCAATGGGAATTCTGTTCAAGTTCCTTTCATGACTAGTGACAACAAGCAAATCGTTAGGGCTTACGATAGTTTTAAGGTCTTGGGACTTCCTTATAAACAAGGGGAGGACCAGCGTCACTTTTCGATGTGCGTATTTCTTCCAAATGCGAAAGATGGACTCCCAGCTCTCGTGGAGAAAGTCGGTTCCGAATCTGGCTTTCTGGATTGCCATATTCCCTACAACAAAGTCATAGTGGGGGAATTCCGAATCCCGAGATTCAAGATATCATCTGGGTTTGAAGCTTCAGAAGATCTAAAGAAGATGGGATTGGTATTGCCGTTTTCAAGTGAAGGAGGATTAACGGAGATGGTAAACTTTCTCAATCCCCATGTCTCACGCGTATTTCATAAATCCTTCATTGATGTCAGCGAAAAGGGAACAGAAGCAGCCGCTGCCACTGCCAGTATGCCGATGGGGTGTTCGCCTTTTTCTTCGAAGAATAATTTAGACTTTGTTGCCGATCACCCGTTCCTATTCTTGGTGAGAGAGGATTTGAGTGGCACGGTGTTGTTTGTGGGTCAAGTGCTCAATCCGCTAGCCGGCTGATCTTAAGTCGAGCAAGAGCGTTAGTATTCATAATAATATTGGCTAGTAATGAGAGGTTGTATGGTTTATTGCATATGTTTTGATGTATTAATTTGTCAATGTACAATTAGGGAGGACGCAATATCTTATTGTATTGAATCGATTTTATGGACATGTATGTCTTCCTATCGCTTTGTAACTTCTATTTATTTTTTCTTAATAAAAGTATCAGGAATATTGCATCTAGTTCTTTGATCATTCAAGTTTTTCTTTTGATCTGTAAGTATTTGTGCCTATAAATACATTTGAGATTTGGGTGATCAAAATTGAATACATCCCAAATAAGCTTGAGTACATGTACTTCCGCATCTTGGATTCTCGCTTCGCCTTTCGCCCTTGCATGAATAAGAGACCTTATATGTCCGTATACTTTGTGTGACTTGACCTGGTGGATGTCTCTATCAAAAGAAAGGAACACCACACTCATTGACATCATTGTCGAGGAGGGGGGGTCTGGACACAAATGCTCTCTCCATTATTCTTCCTTCAAAAAATATTATGCATGGCTTCCGAGAGTCCACCTGCAACCAGGGCAACGTCGCTCTGACACTCGGGAAGCACTCGTTCCAAACTAAGATCGAGGACTGGAACGTCATCTTCTCTCCCCACTCGATCCTTGATGTCCTAAGCATGCTCCCCATTAGACGCACTCAAGCCCAGCTCCTCTCTTTCCTAACATGAAGTCCATCGACCATCTCAACGCCTGTTCGCTGGCGGCAGAGGCATAAAGGGGCCGAAGCTGTTGATCCAGAATGGCGTTTGGGTCGCTGGTTACATGCCTCTCCAAAATTGTTTCAAATGGGTGATGGGCACCCCCTACAAGGCTGCCATCATGGCTGTTGAAAAAAGAGGCAAAATTATTTAAACAATCCTAAACTTATTGCATTTTGCCAATTCGATTATAAACTTTTCAGTTTTATCAATTCATTCATACATTTTTTAACTTATTGTCAATTAAATCCATCAAGGTAATTTTGGCTGGAAATCGCTAACATAGACAGTGATGGTGCCGCATAGGATATCTAGCTCTGACATTGACCATTTTTTTAATTAATATATATATATATATATATATTTGGCTATCATCCTTTTTTTTGCCAATGGCTAGCCACTAGCCGTGGCCAGGCTGGCTAACCTCATTTACAAGGCATGGCTGAGCAAGGGCAAAGCATGGTCGAGCAAGGGCGAGCCTCGCCCTTGCCTAGGCAAGATTCGGCAAAGGTCAGCCTCACCAGATCTAGCTTGGACTAGGGCATCCTTGCTTGGTTTGGGCAAGGGTCACGTAGCCTAGGGGAGGCCAACCCTTGCTGGGCCTCATTTGTGGCGAGCAAGGCTAGCCTATCCGGCCATCGCTTGTGGCTAGTGGTTGGCCACCAGCAAAATGAAGAAGAAAGGAGAAAAGAGAGAGAGAGAAAAAATAAAACAAATTAAAAAAAAATGTATGAAAACTTTCAAAAAATATTAAAATATTAATAAAAATTGTCAACGTCGGCATCTCATCCGATCTAGCATGGGCGAGGGCTTCCCTCACCACCCTGGCCAATGCAACCTTGCTGGGCATCACCTCGGTGAAGGCAACCCTCGGTGAGGTTGCCCTAGCCTAGACAAGGGGAGCCCTTGCTAAGGTCAGCCTTGCTCAAGTGAGGGTCAGCCTCGTCGAATTTGGCAAGCGGAGCCCTTGTAGGAGCTACTGTGGCCGGTGGCTGGCCATTGCTTGTTGGCTGGTCGGCCACAACCTAGAGGAAGAAGAAAGGAAAGAGAGAATGAAAAAAAATAAGAAAAAGATTATTAAAATATCATTAAAAATTGTTCATGTTAGCACTGGTGGTGTTATGTAATTTGGGCAGTGTCCATGCCAGCAAAATTTTGCCAAAATTAGCTGGATGGACCAAATTGGCACTACTAAAAGATTTAAGATTAAATTGATACCAATAAAATATGAGAAATTTAATGGTCGGGTTAGGTGAAGAATCTTAGGATGCATTCTGACTTGAGACGTTATTAAAATGAGAAATATGTAAAATAGTCTTAGCAAATTGTGCAATGGACCGTAGTCGGTGGACGAGGGCACCGGAGTGTTGTCCTCGTAGATGAAGCTTGTGAAGCCGAGTCGTGCCCCATGGAACATCCTGTGTTGGTCGACCTATGACCCAGCATCCGAGCTCATGTCAGTGAACTTGTTGAGCTTTAGCTTGTAGGGCTTGTCCTGCTAGTTCACTCGGTGGATGTGCATGACGTTATGCGGGATAAGTATACTAAAAGTGCCAAAAGTTGTGTACAACGCTCACTTTAGTGTCAAAAGTTTTCATCGGCTCACTTAAGTGCCAAATCGGAGAAAAAACAATCACTTAAATCTCAACGGCAAGAAATTCCGACCAAATTGATTACGTGGCATTTATAATTAAAATTATAATATGAATTGGAAATTTTTTAAAAAAGTTCAATCCACTTTCACGTGGCATGCTTAGTATTGAAGTGATCACTTTAAATAAAATTTAGCACTTAAATAATCACTATTTACAACTTTAGACGATGTCATTTAGTGATTATAGACCCACGTAGGACCGACAAATTAATAAAATATTGCCACGTCAGATTTCTAGCGATCTAAATTAGAGTCGACACTTAAGTGATTGTTTTTAAAAAAAAGTAGCACTTAAGTGATTCGAAAAAAAAGAAAAATTGGCATTAAAGTGAATGCCGTACACAACTTTTGACACTTCTAATATATTTATCTCGACGTTCTGCTTGAACACATCGAACCGATTGTGCTTGCCGTCGAGGCTCCGGGACACCGTGTGGTGGCTCCGCCACCGCTCATACAGGTCCACAGGCTGTCCTCCGGTGCTAGGTCCCACTCGTGGAAGTTGAAGCTCTCGGCGATCCCGAGGATCAACACGAGCGCCAAGACAACTAAGGAGAGCTTCGTGAACCCCATTTCATATTGGAGAACTCGAACTCAATGCAACGTGATGGTATGAAGGATGTGGCGAATTTGGAAGAGTCGAGTGTGGTTTATATAGAGGAACGACGTGAAAACGACCACAAGATATGATAACCGAAGAAGTCACAAGTTCTTTACGGGCATCGACAATAACACACCGCGTTCGTTACTAAAATAGATGAGATTAACGCACACAAGCATGCCCTGTTTAGAGAAGTGTGCATGACTCTGCAAAGCTCATTAAACGGCCTGCGAACCCC
The DNA here is from genome assembly GCA_014182395.1 of Eucalyptus sp. ANBG9806169. Lineage (NCBI taxonomy): Eukaryota > Viridiplantae > Streptophyta > Magnoliopsida > Myrtales > Myrtaceae > Eucalyptus > Eucalyptus sp. ANBG9806169. The sequence goes on from CM024578.1 coordinate 41,398, forward strand.
AGAACGAGACTAAATGGAAATGCTGATAAAAATGGCAGTGATCTTTGCATGCCAAATACGCAATTACGTAAACATGCAGGAGAAAAACAGATGGTTACAAATAATAAAACGGAGGAGAGAATTGTTAAATCTTGTATATTTTGATGTATTCTGAACAGGAATACATGAGCAAATTTATAGGTTTTATTAAATAAATATTCTAAGATAATATATCAATCCAGATACATATAATCGTGCAATCTTGAAATAGATCGTGTCATATAATGCAATATAAGTGCAATGTAGGTGCAATCTTCAAATATATTATGTAATATACATGCAATATCTATATAAGCTTAATTAAATACTAATGCGAATGCGCCTAATATCCATATGCAATTTGAACTAAAAATTTTGTTTGAGGATCAAGGTTGATATCTATTTTTGTATACAATGAATGCCTAAATGGATAGTCAAAATTTTAGATGTCAATAGAAACCACTTCCTTTTTGGGTGTGAACTATAGTATTTTTTGTTGTTATGTGCAAATAATCCTATCTTCATGACTAGATATTGTATTACTCGTACATTAAGCTTAGGAGGGCTACTATAGTTCATGATTGTTACATCAATCCTTAAAAGATGCTAATCAACATACTAAGTGATAACCGACCAAAAAAAAACATACTAAGTGATACGGCATAGTCTAGTTTGACATTGAAATAGAATCCGGCACGTTAGTTGAAACATACAATTAACGTGTATAGTTATACATCTTCAGTTGAGTAAGTTTATACATGATTTGAAGCTGATATAGAAGTATCACATGTCTCGATGTTAGAGGATCACATTTTATATTCTCCCCCAGATAGATATCCAGATAGCCATTGTGGCAAAGAGTTGGCAGCATGAATTGAATTGATCGAGGTCGATTTCTCAAAGTATTGAATTGAACATGTTCCGAAGCTATAAGTTGATGATTAAGCTTCCTTTTTCAATTCAAAGTCAATTCTGCTGTTTAGAAAGATTCTTTCGTAGGAAGGTCTCTCAATTCATTCCTCTACTATGCTCCCAACAGCTGATTCAAAGGATGTCCCTTCTTGAACAAGAACCAATTTTTTCAAATTTTGCACGAGTGATACATGTTCCTTCTATTTCACCAAGCAAAGCTCTTCACATCGTAAGGCTCAGCTCGATAAAACTGCTCATGGAACTTGTGTTCCAACTCGTACCAATTGTGAATTGAGTTGGGTGGCTAATTCATGTACCATGTAAAGGCCGATTTAGGCAAGGAGTTGGCAAACAACCTCAACTTCAAATAAATCATCAGCCTCAGCTTCTCCACATTGCACTGTGAATCGGGCGATTACTCGTACATTAAGCTAGTGGCCACTGAGCTAGTTATGGCATTAGAGATTATGCAACTGTAATCCGTATAGCTTAAGAAAGTTGAATGATTTTCATATGAGAATAATTGAAGATGATCATATTACATGCAAGGATAAGCTATGTGATGTTATTAGCCATAGTTTTGTTATTAGGACAATATTGTTTTTGTGTCCCATATATGTTGTTTCTTATTCAATTATTATTATTATTATTATTATTATTTAGAATATGTGCACTAAAAGTCCTAAAATTTGTAACGAAAGTGCAATTGAATTCTCAAACTTTCAAGAAGTTCAATCATGTCCCAACATTTATTAAATTGGTGCAATCAAATGCTTTCGTTGACACTTTTAATTTGTCTAATGGAAAATTGTTTTTATTATTTTTCTTTAATTTTTATTTAAATTACATTAAAAAAAAAAGTGGATGAGAGAGAGAGAGAGAGAGAGAGAGAGAGAGAGAGAGAGGCAAGGCAAGGGGCAAATGCGATGCCACCCACCGCTAGAGGGGTGGCGACCCATCGGCCCTAGGCAATGGTGGCCAGCTCACCAACCTTAGGCAAGGCATTGCCAGCCTAGCCTAGCTAAATAAAATATTTAAACACCTATCATAAATTAAATAACCATACTAAATTTTTTAAAATATTTTCTCTTCCAACAAATATGTGTACACCTTTTAGTAGGAAAAATTGTCTAAAAAGTCATAAATTTTTTAATTTTGCCAATTCAGTCATAAATTTTTTAATTTTGCCAATTCAGTCCTAAACATTTTCACTTCTTGCCGATTGAATCCATCCGACTAATTTTGACCGGAAAATGCTAACACAAATGCCAGTGATGCCATGTAGGACCGTCGACATTAACATAGACAATTTTTAATAATATTTTAATAATTTTTATTTCTTTTATTTCTTTTCTTTTTGGCTTTCTTCTTTTCCTTTTCCGGCAGATGGCAAAACATGTAAAAACCATCTTGACTTATTTCAATTTCTAAAAACATAATGTATAAGTTCCGAAAATCTTGAAATGTATAATATTATTGGAGCTTTCCCAACACCCGTGTTACGTAGTCTCGTCCTATATCAATCGTCTTGTTTGTGATTTTGAGGCTCCAACTTATTCCTTCAAGGGAAACTGGTACAGAGTCCTTGTTTCTATGCAACATCACTTGATAGACAAGATCATATCATCATCAAATGTGTGACGCTTATTTACTCACGCTCACATTGTATACGCCGGCTGTTGAGGCAAGACAGCATGTGAATTCATGGGTCAAAAAGCAGACTAATGGCCTCATCGAGGAGCTCGTCCCTCCCGGTTCGTTTGACAGTGACACTCTGCTTGTACTTTGCAAACGCTCTCTAATTTTTCCTCCTCAATGGTGTCTCCATTAAAACCCCCTTAATGACTTGCAACCACAGGCGACCGATTGGCGTTCATGACAGTTTCAAAGTCGTGTCTTCCTCATAAGGGAGTGAGAGGCATTGAGGAAAGGTGTGATTTCTCCATGTAAATGTACATATCTAGTGGAGAGGCTTAACTCGGAACGCGAGTCTGTAGTTGGCTATCTCCCACGCTGGTCAATCGACGTAAGCAAGTTCAGGATCAAATTGTAAAATATCCTTAGGGTTTGAAGCCTCAGACTCTGCAGGAGCTCGGATTGGAATTGCCCTTCGACGGCAGAGAAGGCAGCTTAATTGAGATGGTAAAGCTGGTGGAGGAACGGAATCTCTCTGTCTTGTACATATTCCACAAATGCTTCATCGAAGTCAACAAAAGAGGAGCCAAAGCAGCGGCAGCTTCAGCGGATCTTGTGACATTAGGTGCTGCTTGTTTTTCGGTTGTAACAAAAGTCGACTTTGTGGCCGACCACCTGTTTTTGTTGTTGATCATGGAGAAAGATTCCAGCACAATTTGGTTCGCGGGTCTGATCTTTAATCCTTTTGCTGAGTGATTGGTAAGTGTGGAATAAAGGCCGATGAAAAATCTCTTTCTTTTGAGAACCATAAAGTTGTGCTTATCTTGTCAATATACTAACTTCTAAGGTGCTGATTCTCTGCTATCGTGTCACGCATTACATAATTCACCGTTACTCTTCACCTGTCTCCAAGGCAATACTCGGAGATTCGATCCCTCTCTCTTTTTCTTTCTCTTAACTTGAATTTAGTAGTTGCTGCATAACTTGCAGGTCTAGGTTCACTTCTATAGAGCGGCTCTCTAGTGCTTTTTACGAGGCAGCCGGTGAGCCACTTCTCATGGGAAAAATTCTCTCCAAACCCGCTCCAGCTCCCCAAAAAATGGACCTTAGAGAATTGATCGCCGACCAGACCAGCGTCGCTCTTTCTCTCTCCAAGCAGCTCCTCTTGACCGGGGCCAAGGACTCCAACCTCGTCTTCTCTCCCCTCTCTATCCACGTCGTGCTCAGCCTCATAGCCGCCGGCTGCACGGGGCCCACCCAGAATCAGCTCCTCTCTTTCCTCAAGACAAAATCCACCGACCAACTCAACTCCTTTGCTTCTCAGCTCATCACCGTTGTGCTGGCCGACGGCAGTGCCGCAGGCGGGCCCAAGTTGTCTTTCGTGAACGGCGTTTGGATCGATAAGTCGTTGCCTCTCAGGCCTTCTTTCAAACAGGTAGTGGACGCGTCTTATAAAGCGGCCACTAATCTTGCCGATTTCAAAACCAAGGTTAGTCCTCTCTCTCTCTCGGCGAATACGTGTGGGCTTTCTTGGTTTCTTTGGTCAGATGTTGGAGAGGTTAAGGTCATGTTTAGTAATGTGCCAAATGATACCGATTAGGTAAAGTTTTTATTCCCGGTAATAGATTTGAATCATGATCAAGAAGTTAAAAAAAGTTATTTTTTTGTTCTGGTAATAATTCTAGAATCAAGTATTTTCTTTTTTTTTCTTTCATTTTCTTCTTCTTTTTCTTCTTTGTGGCTAGCGACCTTGTCAGATCCTTGTTGGCCCGAGCCTTGCCATGACTGCAGGAGGCTCAGCCTCACCCAACCATCGCGACTTCGGTCAGCAAGGTTGAGCTTGCCCAGCCACCGGTGAGGCTCGACCTCACCTGACCATCACGAGACTTGGACCAATGAGGGTCAGCCTTGCTGGGGTCGGCAAGGCTCCACTAAGGCTAGTAAATCGGTTAGAGGAAGAAGAAGAAGGAAAGGAAAAAAGATAAAAAAAAAAAAAGATAAAAAAAGTTATAAAATTATTTAAAAATTAAAAGAAATTCTAAGTCGCAAAAAAATTTGAGGTGGTACCAAACACATTTCTATTCTAAGAATAGAAATTTTTTATAATTATCAAACGCCTTTGAACTTAGAAATTCGTCCGGTGAACAAAATCAGAAAAAAAAAAAACCATTTATGAACAGAAACTATTTTGAGCAATATAATGGTTACCAAATGCATGTTGAGTAACTGCGCTTAGATATTTTAAGCGAGTAGGTGTTCTACCCAATTGCTGTTTCATGGGTTTAACACTTCCGTGGATTGGAATGTGAGTGCATGTTTTAATCTGTTGATAAGTTTCAAAAGGAAAAAGCTCGATTGTGATACGTTGTTCAATTAATTCTCCCAACCGATCATATAAAATTCACTTCATCAAGGGTTTATAATTATGCTCGAAACTATCAAGTTTGAAGGGAACCTCGGTCGTGCCCTCCAAACCAGCTGCAGTGTTTTCACGGAGATTTCCGTTTACCTATCATATTTTGAAGCATGTTGAAGACGTAACCTTTATGCTCCCAGAAGGCAAATCGCTAATGCAACAAGCTTTACGCTTCTAACCTTTTTATTTATCATCAATGCACCGATTTTCCACAGATTGACTAAATGGGCATTTGGAGCAGAGGCAAATATTGCCATTGCTTCTGGCTACTCTGCACTTCCTGCCATACCCATAGATCATATAAATGTAGAGAACTCGAAATGACAATATTAGGAAAATAAATTTAACCATAGTTTTTGGAGAGTTCATGGCCCCTAGCTGTGTCATCCCCAAACATAGGTGACTTTGGTATTTCTAATTAGGTATTTGCATACTAGTCATCATCAAGCGATTCTAGTATGGCTATAGACTGGAGTGAGATGTGACATAATAGGTGTTTCTGGAAAACATTTTCGGAGATTAGTACTGCAGCTTCTACTAATGGTTTTCTCACAAGGCTTAGCTCAAAAATCTTGGAGAGTGACTGATTATGCAATCGCCTTGTGAAAGAACATCTTGCTTTGTTGAATACTTCAGATTAGTTGCAATTTCGATTAGTCAGACTGGCAGATCAAGTGGTACGTGTACTCCTATGTTGCCTTTGGTGGGAGTTTTAGCGGTCGTCTATCAGAATATCAGCATTTCATTTTGTTGGTGCGTGGAGATATACAACTGTAGGGCGACCCCTTTTTTGCAGCGATTTCTTTGCAGATGGCCAGACCCTTTTTTATGTACCGATTATTTTCTTGGTTCTCCATCATTTTTCTTTTTCCTTTTTTTGCCTAACTTTCAAAATCAGCAGACCGTCTATACTAATTTAAGCTGCCAAAATGATGATATTGTTCTTTCCAAAGTCATGGTTAAGAATGTTGTTCTATGCTAGTTAACTCCAGTATTGACTTGTAACTTACATCCTTATCTAAATAGCTCGATTTTCAGTTGGACTCCAATTTTTTTTCAAGTTCTTATGGCAGTCCTTTCTATTTGTTAAAACAATGGCATCAACTGCTTGCTTTTTGTATCAGACATTACTCTGTTCTAATGAGAATAACTCATAGGCTGTTGAGGTGATGAGCGAGGTTAATACGTGGGCTAACAAGAAGACCAATGGCCTTATAAAGGAGGTTCTCCCAGCTGGCTCAGTTGACGGTACAACCCGACTCATTTTTGCGAATGCCCTCTACTTCAAAGGCGCTTGGGATGAAAAGTTCAACTCTTCGAAAACAAGGGACAACAACTTTTTCCTCCTTAATGGGAGTTCTGTTCAAGTTCCCTTCATGACTAGTAAGAACAAGCAGATCCTCCAGGCATATGACGGATTTAAAGTCTTGGGACTTCCTTATAAGCAAGGGAAGGACAAGCGTCACTTTTTAATGTACTTATTTCTCCCAAATGAAAGGGATGGACTCCTAGCTCTCGTGGAGAAAATCAGTTCTGAATTTGACTTCTTGGATCGCCATCTGCCTCACAAAAAGGTGGAAGTGGGAGAATTCCGAATCCCGAAATTCAAGATATCCTTTGGATTCGAAGCTTCAAAAGATCTGAAGAAGTTGGGATTGGTCTTGCCGTTTATAGGCAAAGGAGGATTAATGGAGATGGTGGACTCTCCTGAAGGCCGAAGTCTCTATGTCTCAAGCATATTTCATAAATCCTTCATCGAAGTTAACGAAGAAGGAACAGAAGCAGCCGCCGCTTCTGCTGGGGTTGTTACGGCGAGGAGTATTGATTTATCGGAGAAGATAGACTTCGTCGCCGACCACCCATTCTTGTTCCTAGTGAGAGAGGACATGACCGGAGCGATTTTGTTTATGGGTCAGGTGCTCAATCCGCTAGCCGGATGATCATATGTGAATTAAGAGCATTTGTATTCCTAACTACTAGTTAGTTCATATCTAGTTAGTAACTAGATATGAACTAACATGAGAGGTTGTATGGTTTATTGCATACGTGTGATGTATTCATCTAATAATGCACAATTACAAAATGCTAACCTTATTGCCTTGTATGAATTATCATCGCATGTTCATGGACACTTTTGGTCTTCCTATCCCTATACTGATGACTTGCACGATGCCGCGTTCAGTTGAATTGACTAAAACAAAAGGAAAAAGAAAAGAAATAAATGAATAAATCAATTAATAAAAATATATTATTAAAAATTATTTACATTAACATCAATCATCGACTGGCAGTAATATTCGACCAAAATGAACTAGAATGGCTGAATTAATACTAAGTCAAAAGGTTTAAAACTAAATTGACACTAATAAAAGGTTTAGAACTAAGGCACTAATATAATATATTTAGGACTTTCAGACACTTTTCCCCCATTCTTGCTCAGTAAATTCAATTTCATGCATCATTGAGAATGCCCGGTTTACCGTCATGATTGATTGTCGCGTAATACAAGATCATGGTAGTACTGAGAAGACATCCCACAAAAAGTTATACTAAACTTGTATAAAGCACAAAGTTTTTCATGGTCATCCCAAATTATGCAACTAGTTTACCAATCTGTCATGCGAATTATATTTTTTAAACCGTTTCATCTCATGGCACTTGTTTGTGTTAATCATATTTTAAAGTTCTTAAGTTGCTTTGCGGCGACAAAGTCAAAAACCGCATCTAGTTGCCCCATGCATCAGCTTCTCTTCGATCATCCCCACTACATGAATGAAGGAGAGGGAGAGTTACCTTCAACTGTTAATACAAACGAAACAACAATCTCCTCTGTCTCTCAATTAGGTTTAAGTGCTTCTTCATATTGGTTGCATAGCTTGAAGCTCAAGTTAAATAAATGAGAAGTTTCTCGTTTAGTCTACTAGTTAAGGAACCGATGCATATGCATGAATCAGGCACTGATCATGTATTTAACTCTTTAGGTCACCAAGTACAAATAACTTAAATTTGGAGTATTCACTCACGTACATCAATCATCAATAATGATACTCACATTAATACATGATTAGAAAGAAAATCATTATAGCAAAAAGATTACAAGAAAAGTTAGCGAGAAGTTCAATGTAAATCAACACCAAAAAAAAAAAAAAAAAATTACTTTCTATTGTTACAAGTCAAGTTAGTGAGAAAGAAGCTACGGCCCAATGGTTAAGCTTCGTACTTCGTTTCATTTCATCATGTCATGCCAAGAAGTAACTCGTCGATTCTTCAGTCAAAAGTCCTCGGCCCATAGAGACAGCCACAACCTGCGAACAGATCCCACAGGCCTCCTTGTCTGAACAAAATGGCCCATCATGCGAATCCATTCTCAGCCCGAGGAAGACCGCCACGCAAGTGCGGTGCAGGTTCCCGGAAGCACGAGGCGGTGGTGCCACGCAACGCGTCGGTCGCACTTTCCTCTTCGGTCCTCTCTCTCGATCTCTCGATCTCTCGATCACAATTCACAACCAGAGCTCTCGGTAAAACGCGTGTTTCTTTCTGGCGTTCGTTCGCACCGGCTGCCCGAAAATGGACCTGAGAGAATCGATCGCCAACCAGACCGACGCCGCCCTCGCCCTCTCCAAGCACCTACTCTTGACCCGGGCCGGGGACGCCAACCTCGTCTTCTCCCCAGTCTCCATCAACGTCGTGCTCGGCCTGATCGCCGCCGGCTCCGCGGGGCCCACCCAGGACCAGCTCCTCTCTTTCCTCAAGGCCAAGTCCGCCGACCACCTCCACTCCTTGGCTTCCCAGCTCGTCGCCGTCGTGCTCGCCGACGGCAGCGCCGCCGGCGGGCCCAGGCTGTCGTTCGCGAACGGCGCTTGGATCGATCAGTCGTTGCCTCTCAGGCCTTCTTTCAAACAGGTGGTGGACGCGTCTTATAAGGCGGCCACTAACCTAGCCGATTTCAAAACCAAGGTTCGTTCCGGCTCTTTTTTTCTGTTTTGGGGGTCGAATGCGTGTGGGTTTTCTTAGTTTCTTTGGTCAGATGGTGCTGAGAGGTTTGAGTGACTGCACCTAGGTATTTTAAGCGAGTAGCCGTTCTACCCACTTGCTGTTTCGTGGGTTTAACACTCTTCCGTGGATTGAATTGTGAGTGCATGTCCTCTTCTAATTTTTCTTTAGTTTGGGATTTGAAATGCTGCTTGTAATTGGTTGACTTGTTAAACCAAACCTTCTGGTTAAGGCATAAGCTCTTTACTATTGGCTTAGTTAGGATTTTTTTCTAGGCGTGAGATATACTCCAGACATGCCCAACCAATATCTAAATCCCCTTAAATTGAGCTCATCGAAACCCTGTGTTAGAGGCCTACATCATGAACATAAATGGGTATACTGATGAATAGCCCCAAAACGTTCGTAAGCTACACAAGAATAAAGTTCCACGGTGGTCAATTGGTTCTCCCAAACAATCATACAAAATTTACTTGATCAGGGCTTTAGATGTTGTTTGAAGCTATCAAGCTGGAAGGGACCTCAATTGTGCCCTGTACATGCATTACAAGGATTTCCTGTTCTCTATCGTATCTTAATCTTGTTAACGACTTAAACATTATGCTTCCAGAATGCAATTTGCTAGTGCAACAAGTTTTACCCTCCTAACCTTCCCATTCATCATCAATGTACTGATTTTCCACAGATTAACTACTTGGGCATTTGTAGCAGAGGCAAATCGTGATATTGCATCTGGCTCCCATGCACTTCCTAGCACAGCCATAGATCATATAAATATAGAGAAATCAAAATGGCCATATTAGAAAAGAAACTAAGCATAGTTATTGCAAAATACTTTGCCCTCTGGCTGTGCGATCCCCAATTGTCATGATCAAGCAATTTTAGTATGGCTGTAGACAGGAGTGAGATGTGTCAATGTAGATGTTTCTGGAAAATATAAGTGGCGATTAGTTCTGCAGCTTTTGCTACTGGATTTCACAGAGTGTTTGACTTAAGGATATTGAAGAACTGACTTATCATGCTATCAACATGTTAAAGGCATCTTGTGTAGTCAAATACTAAAAGGAGTGCAATTTCGACTAGTCAGACTCTCAGATATGTGCCTTGGGTACTAGTATGTTGCCTTTGGTGGGACTTCCAGCAGTCCTCTATTTGAATATCAATCTTTCACTTTGTTGGTGCATGGAGTTATAGAAACAGAGTGCCCCTTTTTTGTAGGGATTTCTTTGCTGATGGGGTTATTATTTTCTTGGTTCTTTATTGTTCTTGTTGCCTAATTTTCTATGTCAATGGTTCCTCTATACTATTTTAAGTTGTGAAACTGATGATTTTGTTCTTTCCTAAGTCATAGTTGAGAATGTGGTTCTGTGCTAATTAAGATTAGTAGAGCCGTAACTTTCATCCTTCCATAAATGGCTCTTTCAATTGAATTGCAATCTTTTCTGAGTTCTTACATGACTGTCCTTTCTATTTGTTAAACAATGGTGTTAGCTGCTCGCTTTTTGTGTCACCTAGTATTCTATATACTGATTGGAAGAACCCATTAGGCTGTTGAGGTGACTAGCGAAGTTAATGCGTGGGCTGAGAAGGAGACCAGTGGCCTCATAAAGGAGGTTCTCCCGGCTGGCTCAGTTGATGGTTCAACCCGACTCATTTTCGCAAATGCCCTTTACTTCAAAGGTGCTTGGAATGACAAGTTCGACTCTTCGAAGACTAAGGACAATGACTTTTTCCTTCTCAATGGGAATTCTGTTCAAGTTCCCTTCATGACTAGTAAAAACAAGCAGGTCGTCGGGGCTTACAATGGTTTTAAAGTCTTGGGACTTCCTTATAAGCAAGGGGAGGACAAGCGTCACTTTTCGATGTACTTATTTCTGCCAGATGCGAGAGATGGACTCCCAGCTCTCGTGGAGAAAGTCGGTTCTGAATCTGGCTTCCTGGATCGCCATCTTCCTTACAACAAAGTGGAAGTGGGGGAATTCCGAATCCCGAGATTCAAGATATCCTTTGGGTTTGAAGCTTCAGAAGATCTGAAGAAGTTGGGATTGGTATTGCCGTTTTTGGGTGAAGGAGGATTAACGGAGATGGTGGACTCTCTCGAGGGCAGGAATCTCTATGTCTCAAGCATATTTCACAAATCCTTCATCGAAGTTAACGAAGAAGGAACAGAAGCGGCCGCTGCTTCTGCTGGGGTTATTAAGCTAAGGGGTTTGGCTTTTTCGGAGAAGATTGATTTTGTGGCTGATCACCCGTTCCTATTCTTGGTGAGAGAGGATATGACTGGCACGGTGTTGTTTGTGGGTCAGGTGCTCAATCCGCTAGCCGGTTGATCATACGTAGAACGAGAGCATCAGTATTCCCGACTATATATATACTAACACGAGGTTGTATGGTTTATTGCGTATGTTTTGATGTTTTAGTTTTATCAATGCACAATTAGAGAGGACGCTACTTATTGTATCTATTTTCATCACATGTTCGTGGACATCCCATCTCTTTGCCACTTCTATTTAACTTTTTCTTAATGGAAGTATCGTGAATGTCGCATTTTGTTCTTGATCACTTAAATTTTTCTTTTGATCTTATATGTGCGACCAAACTCGTTCGAGATTTGCGATATCAAAATCGAAAACATCCCAAATAAGCTTGAATACTTATATTGTATTTCCGCATTTTGGATTTTCATTTTCGCCTTACACAACTGCATGAATAATAGACCTTATATGTCCGTATACTTTGTATGATATTTGTGTGACATGACTTAGTTTAAACTGTATGCCCCGTTCAATAGAAAGGAATGCCACACTCATTGAATTCATTGTCACGGAGGGCGAGTCTGGATCAAACGCTCTCTCCATTGTTCTTCCTTCGGCGATGCTATGCATGGCCTCCGAGAATCGACCTGCAGCCAAGACGGCGTTGCTTTGGCACTCGGGAAGCACTTGTTCCCAACTAAGATCGAGGACTGGAACGACATCTTCTCTCCTCACTCAATCCCTGCCGTTTTCAGCCTGCTTCCCGTCGGACGCAATCGAGCACAGCTCCTATCTTTCCTCAAGGCCAAGTCGATTGACCACCTCAACGCCTGTTCGCTGACAGCTGGGGCACAAACGGGCCAAAGCTCTCAATCCAGAATGGCGTTTGGGTCGCTGGTTACATGCCTCTCCGGAATTGTTTCAAACGGGTGGTGGGCACCCACCACAAGGCTGCCGTCGAGGCCGTTGATTTTCCAACCAAGGTTAATTTTTCCTAGCGTCATTGTTGAAGAAATATCATCCGCGCAACACATTATCTTGTTCACCGCAAGAACTTTCAATCTGTCATTGCTAAATTCTGCAGTCTCACCAGAGGATTGATTCTTCAAGCATAATCTAGGCCTATGATCAAACTCAGTTCCAAAAGAAGTTTCAAATTAACTCAGATTGTCACCATAGTAATGAGCAAGTTATTTTGCTTGGGAATCTGTGTGAGAACTAATGACCCGATCAAATGGTAAACAAAAGATTACACAATATATGTAGCTAAAGATTAATCCAATAGGGTTTTGCACCCTACAAACCCTTTGCATATTATAAGGTTTATTCTTAGACATGTAATCCCCCTTTGTGGTTCTAACGTTGCAAATGCACGAGTATAGAATTTACAGCAATACATTATTATAGAGCCTTCTTTAAACTGTTGCTTTTAGGCCTGCCACTTAAGATTGTAGATGCTATAAGATGATTATTTTAGAAATCCCATTAATCTCCTACTCATTTAATTTAAGGGGAAAGTGTACAAAACCCCTTGAACTTTAGGGGTAGGACCTGTCTACCTTTGAAATTTCAAGTGCTATACAATACTCTCTGAACTTTCATTTCGCTAAAACCGTTAATCTTTTGTTATTTCGTCTGTTAACTTATGATGTACATACTCTTATGGGATGAAAGTACATTCTCATCTCAACTTTTGAAGCAATTCTTTTCTTTACCCTTTATTGCTGTAACAAACGATAAAAATTACGGAACATGGGTAAAAACTAATTTATTGGGTAAAAACTAATTTAATTACAATAATTTACATGGAAAAAAATAAGTGTCAATGATCATATTGAACATTCAAAATTTGTTAAAAGTTGATAAGCATAGCCATTTTAATAAAATAAATAAAATAATTTAAGAAGAATAATTAACACAGACCGACTAAGTGGTCAAATGACAAAAATTGATTAATCATTATGTATACTTAAAGAGTTAATTAATTTAAAAGATTATTGATTAACAAAATATGTAAGAACTAATTCCAAAAGAAAATGATGTTCTCAAAGCTTAAAAGGAGATGATAACCGAGATTTAAGGTAATTCTCTAAACATGTTGTATTGATCAGTTTTTGTTTTGTGTTATTTAACTGTTTACAAATAAATAATGAGAATCCAGTTTTTGTCATATGACTTTTTTGTTATTGAGGCATTTTTCCTTTTCACTTGATTATGTTTCTTTTTTGTAAAATATCTCATTAGTTCTATTGGTATATAGATAAAATTATGACAACTTTTAGTTTCTAATCTTAGTATTGACATCGCAGTTAGTTTATTTCCTCCATTTTTTAATCCTTTTTGGTTATCACATGTTCATGGACACTTATGGTCTTCCAGTTTGAACACATATATCGCCGCAAGACCTTGAAAGGTTGTGAGAACTTCTATTTGTGAAAAGTATAAGAAAAGTCCTAAAATTATTATGTTTTTACCAATTTAATCTTAAATCTTTTATTAGTGTCAATCCTAAACTTTTTGACCTAATGTCATGTTAATCATTCAGACTAATTTTAGCTAGATATTGCTAATGTGGACGCTAGATAGCCTATGTGACACGGTTGGCTCTAATATAAATAACTTTTAATAGTATTTTAATATTTTTCGAATTCATTTATTTCTTTTTGTTCTGTCCTTTTCTTTTTCTTTTTTTTTTTCTCTTTTTCTTCCTCCATCTAGTTGCTAAACCTAAGTGACCGACCGAAGGCAAGGTTGAGGCCTCTAGCAAGGTCCCTCACTAACCCACATCTCTAGCCCATCACTGACCTTGGTAATTGGCTAGAGGAAGAGGAAAAAGGAAAAAAGAAAGTAGAAGGAAAAAAGGAGAAAGAAAATAAATAAATAACTACATCGAAAAATATTATTAAAAGTTGCTCAAGTTAGCGTTAACCATGCCACATAAACTGATTGGCATTCATGTCAATAATATTCGGCCAAAATTATTAGGTATTAGGTTAAAATATTTAGAACTAGATTGATACCAATAAAAGATTTAAAACTAAATCGGCACTAATGCAATAGGTTGAACACTTTTTGACATTTTTGCCCCTTCTATTCTTGCTCAATAAATTCAATCCGAGGAACTGTTGAGAATGCCCGATTTACTGTCATGATTGATTGTTGCGGCAATACAAGATCGTGGTAGTACTCAGAAGACATGTGACAAAAAGTTGTACTAAACTCATATAAAGCACAGGGTTTTTCCATGGTCATCCAAACTATGCAACTACTTTACCAATCTGTCATGTGAATTATACCTTTTAAACTGTTTCATCTTGTGGCACTTGTCTGTGTTAATTATATATTAGAGTTCTTAAGCTACTTTGCAGAGGCAAAGTCAAAAACCGCATCTAGTTGCCCCGTGCATCAGCTTCTCTTCGGTCATCCCCACTAAATGAATGAGTGAGAGGGAGACTTACCTTCAACTACTAGCACAGGCAAAACAACAATCTCCAATTAAAAAATGGTTAAGCTTCGTACTTCGTTTCATTTCAAGAGTGTCCAATTGAAGGAGCAACAGCTTCTGTAGCAAAAGCCAAGAAGTACCCCCATTCATCTCATCATGTCATTGCGTAGCTTTCTTCCTTGTGTTGGTGGGTTTCCTCCCCCAAGAAAACTCAGGCACACCCCATCACTTATCTCTTCGCATCAGTAGCAACGCTATCGTGATTTCAATCCTTGGTTTTGATTTCTTCCAACCGATTCTCTACATAGCAAAAATGATTTGGAGGTATTGAGAGTGCATTTAATAACATTTATATTCCAAAAAATAATTTTATTTTATAAACATTTTTTTTTTTTGAAATAGTTTTTGAGTAAAAGAGCACGCTTGGTAACTATATAAAATTTATATTCTTGAAATGGAAAAAGAAACAGGAATGTGTTTGGTACGACTTACAACTTTTTTGACGTAAAATTTCTTTTAATTTTGGGTTAATACCTTGAAAAACTCCAAAATGGTACACTTGTAACAAATTTATCTCAAACTAAAAAATCTCAAACTTGTACACTTTTGACAAATTTGCCCCAAACTGTTACACTTGTGACAAATTTACTTTCTATTAATTTTTGTTAAATTTTACTATTAAATTACTAAATTAGATTATACGTGATGGTTAACTAGTGTACTAGTTTAAAATTTTATTTTCCATTTATCATAGTTATACAATTTTGTGGTTTTTTGTGATATTAATCCAATTTAACGGATGGCATATTTATCATCAATGTACTGATTTTCCACAGATTAATTACATGGACATTTGTAGAAGAGGCAAATATTGTTATTGCACCTGACTCCCGTGCACCTCTTACCATAGCCATAGAAAAAGAAACTAAGCATAGTTATTACAGAATACATTACCCTCCAGCTGTGTGATCCCCAATAGTCGGTTACACTGCTATTTCTAATTTGATATTTGCATACTTCTCACGATCAAGCAATTTTAGTATGTCTGTAAACTGGAGTGAGATGTTGTCATTGTAGATGTTTCTAGAAAATATAATTGGCCATTAGTTCTGCAGCTTTTGCTACTGGATTTCACAGAGTGCTTAACTTAAGGATATTGAAGAACTGACTTATCATGCAATCACCATGTTAAAAAACATCTTTTGTAGTCAAATGCTTCATGTAGTGCGATTTCGACTAGTCAGACTCTCAGATATGTGCCATGAGTACTGCTTTGTTGCCTTTGGTAGGACTTCCATCAGTCCTCTTTTGAATATCAATCTTTCACTTTGTTGGTGCATGGTAATATAGAAACAAGGTGACCCTTTTTTGTAGGGATTTCTTTGGTGACAGGGTTACTATTTTCTTAGTTCTCTAATGTTATTTTCGTTGCCTGATTTTCTATATCGATGGTTCCTGTAGACTGTTGCTTTTGTTCTTTCCTGAGTCATGGTTGAGAATGTGGTTCTGTGCTAATTAAGTTTAGTATTGACCCGTCACTTTCATCCTTCCATAAATGGCTTGAATTTCAATTGAATTGCAATCTTTTCTAAGTTCTTACATGACTGTCCTTTCTATTTGTTAAACAATGGCATTAGCGGCTTGCTTTTTGTGTCACCTACTATTCTATATACTGACTAGAAGAACCCATTAGGCTGTTGAGGTGACTAGCGAGGTTAATACATGGGCTGAGAAGGAGACCAGTGGCCTCATAAAGGAGGTTCTCCCGGCTGGCTCAGTTGACAGTTCAACCCGACTCATATTTGCGAATGCCCTTTACTTCAAAGGTGCTTGGAATGACAAGTTCGACTCTTCAAAGACAAAGGACAATGACTTTTTCCTTCTCAATGGGAATTCTGTTCAAGTACCCTCCATGACTTCTTACAAGCCCTTCCTGACTAGTAAGAACAAGCAGATCGTTGGGGCTTACGATGGTTTTAAAGTCTTAGGACTTCCTTATAAGAAAGGGGAGGACAAGCGTCACTTTTCGATGTACTTATTTCTTCCAGATGCGAGAGATGGACTCTCAGCTCTTGTGGAGAAAGTCTGTTCTGAATCTGGCTTTCTGGATAGTCATCTTCCTTACAACAAAGTGGAAGTGGGGGAATTCCGAATACCAAGATTCAAGATTTCCTTCGGGTTTGAAGCTTCAAAGGATCTGAAGAAGTTGGGATTGGAATTGCCATTTTCAGGTGGAGGAGGATTAAGTGAGATGGTGGACTCTCCCGAGGGCAGGAATCTCTATGTCTCTAGCATATTTCAGAAATCATTCATTGAAGTTAATGAAGAAGGAACTGAAGCGGCAGCTGCTTCTGCTGCAGTTGTTCGGTTGTCGGGTTTGGCTTTTTCGGAGAAGATAGACTTTGTCGCCAATCACCCATTCCTGTTCTTGGTGAGAGAGGATATGACTGGCACACTGTTGTTTGTGGGTCTGGTGCTCAATCCACTAGATGGCTGATCGTACATCGAACAAGAGCATCAGTAACCCTAACTATATATGAACTGACATGAGAGGATGTATGGTTTGTTGCATATGTTTTGATGTGTAAATTTGTCAATGCACAATTAGAGAGGACGCAATATCTTATTGTATTGTATCATTTATCATCACATGTTCGTGACATCCCATCTCTTTGCCATTTTTTTTAATAGAAGTTTTGTGAATATCTAGTTCTTGATCACTTAAATTTTTCTTTCAGTCCGTAAGTATCTGTGTGAATAAACTCGTTTGAGATTTGCATTTTCAAAATCGAATACATCCCAAATCAGCTTGGATACATATATTGTACTTCTGCATTTTGGGTTTTCACTTTGGCCTTATACAACTGCATGAATTATAGACCTTATATATCCATATACTTCATTTGCGTGACTATTGTTTTTTTTTTTAATTGGATATTTGTGTGACATGACGTAGTGTAAATTGTATGCCCCGTCTCTATCAATAGAAAGGAACGCCACGCTCATTGAATTCATTGTCACGGAGGGCGAGTCTCGATCGAACGCTCTCTCCATTGTTCTTCCTTCAGCAATACTATGCATGGCCTCCGAGAATCCACCTGCAGCCAAGACGACGTCGCTTTGGCACTCGGGAAGCACTTGTTCCCAACTAAGATCAAGGATTGGAACGACATCTGTTCTCACTGAATCACGCCGTTCTGAGCCTGCTCCCAGTTGGAAGCACACGAGCACAGCTCCTCTCTTTCCTCAAGGCCAAGTCCATCGACCACCCCCAACGCTTGTTCGCCGACAGCAGGGGCACAAACGGGCCGAAGCTCTCAATCCAAAATGGCATTTCGCCGGTTACATGCCTCTCCGGGATTGTTTCAAACAGGTGGTGAGCACCCACTACAAGGCTGCCGTCGAGGCCGTTGATTTTCCGACCAAGGTTAATTTTTTCTAGCGTTATTGTTGAAGAAAGATTATCCGCCCAACACATTATCTTGTTCACCGCAAGAACTTTCAATCTGTCATTGCTAGATTCTGCATTCTCACCAAAGTATTGATTCATCAAACATAATCTAGGTGTATTGATCAAAATCAGTTCTAAAAAAAGTTTCAAATTTACTCAGATTGTCACCATAGTAATGAGCAAGTTATTTTGCTTGGGAATCTGAGTGAGAACTAATGACATGATCAAATGCTAAACAAAAAGTTACACAATATATGTAGGTAAAGATTAATTCAATAGGGTTTTGCACCCTACAAACCATTGGCATATTTTAAGGTTTATTCTTAGATATGTAATCCACCTTTGCGGTTCTAACATTGCAAATGCACGAGGATAGAATTTACAAGAATAAATTATTACAGAGCCTTCTTTTTAACTGTTGCCTTTAGGCTTGCCACTTAAGATTGTAGATGCTACTAAGATAATTTTTTTAGAAATCCCATGAATCTCCTACTCATTTGATTTGAGGGGAAAGTGTACAAAACCCCACGAACTTTGGGTAGGACCTGTCTACCTTTTGAATCTCAAGTGCTATATGATACCCTCGGAATTCTCATTTTGTTAAAACAGCTAATCTTTCGTTACTTTGTCTTCTCGTCTCAACTTTTGATGCAAATCTTTTCTTTACTCTTAATTGTTGTAACAAATGAATTTTTTTTTTAATGGAAACTGGATGAAAACTAAATTAATTACAGTAATTTACAAGGGAAAAATAAGTATCGATGATCATATTGAACAATTAAAATTTGTTAAAAGTTGATAAGCAGAGCCACTTTCATAAAACAAATAAAATAAGTTAAGAAAAAGAACTAATGCAAACCGAGTGAAAAGGGAAAAGGAAATCGATAATAAAAAGGGTCAAATGAGAAAATTGGATTAATCATTATGCATACTTAAAGAGTTAATTAATCTAAATGATTATTGATAAACAAAATATATAAGAATCAATTACAAAAGAAAATGATGTTCTCAAAGCTTAAAAGGAGATGATTAGCCGAAATTTAAGGTACTTCTCTAAATATGTTGTATTCATCAATCGCTTTTCCCCCTCCATTTAACTATTTACAAATAAGTAATGACAAACCAGTTTTTGTCACTTGACTTTTTTGTTATTGAGGCATGTTTCTTTTTCACTTAATTATGTTTCTTTTTCATAAGATATCTCATTACTTCTATTGGTATATAGATAAAATTATAACTACTCATACTTTCTAATCTCATTATTGATACCTTAGTTAATTTATTTTTATCATTTACTTTTTTTTTTCATTTTTAACATAAATCAAGGGTAAATGAGACATTTCATTCGAAGCATGAGATAAATATATACAGTTACCAGTTAAAAATCGCATGCATTACATATTCTAACAGGCTATACAAACGGATAGTTAATGGCGGCCATAAAATGAAAGGTAAAATAATAGTGTGTAAAAGTCAAAAAGAAGTTGTGCTGACTCAAAAGTTTGCAGGAGTTTTCCGTGACTTCCTACGGCACACAGCTTTCGGGATTCAATTTTCCAAATCTAAATATTGAAACATACTCGAAGCCACTCTTAAGCTGAAAATTTTACTATGGCTCGAAAGAGAGAACATCAAATCCTAATCGGGAGGCAAAAGTGGGTCCAAATATATTCAAAGAAGATAATCAAAAGAAACCAACAAAAACTATTCACCTGCGTGACATCCCACCAAACCATGAAAAATGGGTATTGATTTCCCGATTGAAAATGAAGGTTATCCTGGATGGCAATCATTTCACTGTCTTTTAGTCGTGTTGAATCATAACATTACAGAGGTAAAGCAAAAGGGCCCACAATTACAGTGTCATATCACAAGGATAAGCACGAAAGTCAGTTATAAATCTATTCAATATGATCCTAAACTTTTTACTTTTCTTAATTTAATAATAATATTTATGTAAAATTTTAATAATATTATTACGAATAATTTTTATCGAAAATCACTAACGTGATGGTGTGTCACTTGAGATGGCTAACAATAACTAGATCGTTAAATCAACGATTTCCAATTAAAATTAATCATAATGATTATATTGGAATTTCACATATAGATTTAGAATCAAATTCGTAAAAATTAAAAAAATTTATGACTGAATTAGCATCCTTATAATAAGTGTGGGATTGATTAGATAATTTTCCTAAGTAAGAATCACTAGATGTTCTCTCCGATGGAAAAGGAGTTTGCTCCTCTTTTTGTGATCTCAGTTTCAAACTTTATTGGGAGCACTCCAAGTAAAATTCTAAATGCACTCGATTGATGTAGAGAAGGAAGTCCTTGTTAATGTAATAACCATAGCGCCTTAAGAATATTATAGTAAATTGAAAGTGGGCACCAAATTAAAAATTCTCTTGTGATATAAAAGACGTATAGATAACTTTTAGGACTTTTTTTTTTTT
Organism: Eucalyptus sp. ANBG9806169; assembly: GCA_014182395.1. NCBI lineage: Eukaryota > Viridiplantae > Streptophyta > Magnoliopsida > Myrtales > Myrtaceae > Eucalyptus > Eucalyptus sp. ANBG9806169. The sequence continues at coordinate 61,979 of CM024578.1, forward strand.
TGTCTATATATTATCAATAACGTTAATCCTATATTTTAACACTTACATTTTCAAACTTTTGTCTATTTGATAGTCAATCCTACTCTAACACTCACACAAGTTAACAAAATTAAATTACAATAATAGCTATTATAATGTCACGTATCTCACTGAGAGAAACTGGGTTCATTCATCATTAATATATGTTTTTGCTTATTGCAAGATACTGAATGCTAAAGTGCATTAAAAAAAAAAAAAGACTAAATTTATTCTACCCATTTCACATATAACATTTTACGTAAAAAGTATTATACATCAATCCCTCGTTTCAACTTCTTGTCAACTTGTCTACGAAATTAATTCAACAATTCTCGTGAAAGCGCCTTATGGAAATAAGATATTCCACGTTATACTTAAAAAAATCGAGAACTTATTTTTCATATTTAGCATATTACATGATCATTTAATTGAATAGTGATGGATACGATAAATCATGTCAATAATCATTCCATTGAAAACTTTCTGGCTGTGCACCCCGTAGCACTCTAGGGCTATGTTTAATAGCCAAGATAAAAATCAGAATAACAGAAAAATATTTGATCCTACTCAAAATAAGATAGAGTCTGTTATAAGAGGATATAGTTTGGATAAAAATATCTCATGAAAAATGTGGAAAAAGATGGATAAGATATCTTATATTCATGAAATAAAAGTTAGTTTCACGATAAACAAACGTTTTAAACAATAAAATATAAATAGGATTATCATATAAAAACAAAATTCAAAATTACAAAAAAAAAAAAATTCGTTTTTAATTATTCCTATCTTATCTATATATTTGAAATTTTCTCTTTTATAATATATATATATATATATATATATATATTATGCGTGTATATATATTATTATTATTATTATTATTATTATTATTAAGAAATGATGGAAGGGAATAAAAAATAAATAAAAGATGGAAAAATACAAAAAAAAAATTATTAAAACATGAAGTAGAGGAACCCAAATTTTAAATGAACAAATTAAAACTTGACAATAATCTTTCTAATTTTTGAAGAATGAGGAGGAATGGATTTGGAAAAAAAAAAAAATCCTCCTTGTCATATCTCTAGTTCATGTTGAAACTTTACAATTCCTTTGTAATTTTTTAGTTTGCATCAAAGCTCCACGAAAACGGCAAGAGAGTCAAAACTCCTTCTCCACTCTTTTTAGTTCACGTCAAAAGTCCACAAAAGCAGCAAGAGAATCGAAATTCCTTCTCATTTGTAACTCTGTAATTCATGTAAGGTTTCACAAAGTAGTAAGAGAGTCAAAGCACTATACTTTTCAAAATTGTGAAAGTGAATTATCATCTTTTCCTTCTCTAAGTAGATTTTGGCATTTACTAGCTAATCTACCTTATTGATGTTGCTATAGCCTATTTATATTTTTTGTCATAATTGAGACTGTGGCTCTAGAATGCTTCAATGAGCTTTATTGTTTAATATTTATGTTGTACAATTATCATGGTTTGATTGATGGAAGTTACGTTGTTTATGCATTTACAATATCTTTAATAGTGAATCATAAGATATTTTTACAATTACCATTCGTGTCTTTTCAAGTTGATTTATACTTATATGTTGTTGATATTAAATAATGAACAAGATAGGATTAAAAATATCTAGCTTTATTACTACATTTTACCAAACAGTAGATATAATAAACAAAATCTATGAATTTCATATCCTATCCTATTTAATTATATTTTAACGAAAAATGCAGACGATCAAACACAACTTAGATTATTTTAGTCTTTCCTAGATAGGCTCTGTTAATTTCTCTTCTTGAATGGTATGAGCATAAAAGTGGGGAATTAGGATTTCTAAAAGCACAAGCTGGTAATTTACAGTAGGGGTGTTGGTAAAACAAAAAGCCTGAAAAACATATGGAACAAACCAGACCTAAAGTTCGGTTTATTTCTTTATCAGTTTGGTTGGTCTCAGGTTGACGGCTGAAAAAGTGATCAAATTGAACCAAACCAAATCTCTCTCTCTCTCTCTAGATATATACATTATTTTTTCGTGTTTTATTTGTTTTGACATTGAACTATGCTTCTGCTCCTTTTCTGTTAAAAACCAAGTTGTTTGTTACGCGGAACCTTGTATTGTTCGCAAAGGATGGTTGGATGCTGTGTTTTTAAGTCATCAATGATTTTATCAAGTTGTTAAGTAAGATTTACACTGTTACTTAAATGTCAACTGCCTATTTAGGGAAAAAGCCACAAAAAATACTAAATTTGATAACAGAGAAAAATTACCATATATATATATCAATAACTCCAAAGTTGTACTTATGCGATACTTTACTCTTTTTTTTTGCTACACCAAAAATCCTAAACTCATACTTATGTGACATATTCACCTCAAAATTTTTTATGTAACACCAAAAATATGCGTCGCACAAACACAATTTTGAGAATTTTTGTGTCATAAAAAAATTCACAGTTGACAAAGTTTTGGGTTTTTGATGGCTTTTAACTCTATATTAATGGTTTTGAAACCGAACAAAAATGGAAGCAGATCAAAATTATCGGTCGATGTCAATTTGGGCGCGTTTGGTAACATTTCTATTTAAAAATTGTTTTAGGGAACATAAATAGAAAAAAATGTTTGTTTCGGGGAATAATTTTTGAACAAAAAAACACGTTTGGTAAACTTGTTCCAGGGAATAAAAAATGAACAAAAACACATTTGGTAAATTTATGTTATTTTTTTGTTTCTTTTAATTTTTTAATATTTTTATTTTATTTTTCTTTTTTTTTTTTTTTTTCTTCTTTTGGCCGGTCGCCAAGGCCGGCCTAAGAAAAAGAAAAAAAAGAAAAAAAAGGAGAAGAAAAGAGAGGAGAGAGAAAATTTGTTTTTAAAAATTGTTCAAAAATAAGAAACGCGTTTTTCTTATTTCTTATTTTTATTTACATTATTCCAAATGTGTTCGCGGGAACAAAAAGATAGATTTAACAAAAAAACCAAACAAATGCGTTTTTCTTTTTTTTGTTCCCTGAAACAAAAAAATAGAAATTTTGTTTATAAACAAAAAAAAAAAGAACATTAACAAACAGGCCCTTTGTGATTTAATCGGGTTTGGTCCGGTAGCTGAGTTATTTCCAAACCCATGCATGAATCGGCTGGAGAAGGCGCGTTTTGGAATTTGCCGACGAAACTATAAATTCAAGCAAGATCCAGGAAAGTGTTTTGAAATTTGCGGTTCCAAAGGCGAAGCCACCTCGGAAAGATTCGCCTGCCGCCAGGACAAGGCGCAAACGTCAGCCCCGTCCTTGTCGCCCGCACGTCGCATTCATGGTCTGTCGGTACACGACGATCTGCAATAACGCCGTCCGTCCCCATGTCTCCTTCCTCCTTCCCAATTCCCCCATCTCCCAATCTCCATCTCCATCTCCCATCTCGGTCTCTCTCGTTCGGAGCTTCCCGGTACTTCATCCCCCCAACTTCCCACTAATATTATAATCGCAGCACGCCATGTTATCGAATTCTTTATGAGTTTGCAATAAATTTCCCCGATCTTGATTCAACCCCACCGACCGTTCAGAAGCACCGAGAAACGGCTGATAATAATATATTATACTTTGCTTCTCTCGGTACTCGAAAGTCGATCTCAACCCAAGAAAGAAAGAGCTCACTTTTTGCTTTTTGCCAGAGACACTCTTCCCTTCTTTTCTCAAACTCCTCAATCATCTTTCTTGCGTGGGGCTGAGCTTGATCCGAGCTTTGCTCAGCAGGAACCCACAAGGGAAGGAAGGAAGGGAACTATACGGCGAGCTCAACTCTCAGGAGTCCAGCCTGAGGGAATCCTCCCCCGTGTGAAGAATTAAAGAGGATGGGAGAGACTGCGAATCACAACCACAACCATGGGCCTCCGCCTCAGCAGTCGGCGCCGCCGCATCAGCCGCCGCCGCAGCATCAGCGGCCGCCGCCGAACCTCGGTCTTTCCAGAGGTCCCACTTTTGCTCCGAACGAACAGCTCCTGCACCTCGACTATTGCATCCACTCTAACCCCAGATGGTGTCAGTTACTCTCTCTCTCTCTCTCTGTATTTGAATCTTTTGACAAAAAAAGCGAAAAAGAAAGTCGATTTGAATCTGTGACTGCTTAGACTCATAAGGGTAAAGATATTCTACCAGAAAGGTGCGTACTTTATGGTATGGTTTATATTCCTTTACTTTACCTGGGGACAGTATTTTGGTATGCAAGATTCGTTTTACGTGCTTTGTGTTCATTTCGATCCGAGTCTACTTGTCCTCCGATTCATTTGGTTCATGTGTAAAAGATACGAAGCTTTTCTCCTATTTCTGTCGTTGCTGAGGATACCATTAGTCCTCGGATTCCTTGAAGATTATTCTGATTGACCCTTTAAGCTTTCTAAGCAGAGACGTCAACTTAGGTTTCGTAAAAATTATTGCTTTCAGGGTTGAGCCTGTGAATTGATATTGAAGAAAACATCTACTGATGAGTGTTCTTGAACTAACTTTACAGATCAAGCAATTGTATTAGCATTTCAGCACTATCTTGTGATGCTTGGAACTATTGTCATGATTGCCAGCACTCTTGTGCCTCAAATGGGTGGGAACCATGTAAGCTCATCCGTATATAGTATTTATTAAGGCACTATTTGACTAAGTACAACATGTGATTTAGTCTTGCAATCTGCAAACAGGGTGACAAGGGGCACGTGATTCAGTCAATGCTTTTTATGTCGGGAATCAACACTCTGCTTCAGACCCTTATCGGGACAAGGCTACCTACTGTCATGGGAGCATCACTTGCTTTTTATCTGCCGGTGTTATCGATTATAAATGACACTTTGGACAAAACCTTCAATTCAGAGCATGATGTATGTACTGAACAAAGAAAATTCTGCAAAAAGAAATGATATACTTATATGTTGGATTTAAGACATTTGTTCGTCACCATCAGCCTTTGAAGATAGTATGTGTTCTTTGGAGCATAGCAAAAACTGTGTACAAAATCAGGAGGAGTTAAAGTTATAAGTCTAACTTGTATCTTAAAGATTGATAGTTAAAAGTAGTGGAAATTCATGCAAGTTCAATATAAAAGCATGACAGAGATTAGAAGGTCCTGTTCAACACAATGATCGATATAATTATTTAACCTTTGCTTCCCAAAGCCAGCTCCTTAGAAATGCTTCTCAGGAGGAATATGATTCTGTTATTGCATATTTTATTTCCCCTGTATTTTGGTGCTTCATCCAACTATGTGATGCATTGCTGACGTTCTGCACTTCTTATCGTACTTTCTTTTTTCCTCTTGGGTATCACGCTCTTGTACCATAGAGCAGTGTCCCAACTCCTTGCAATCAGACCTTCAGGTGATGAATTTGTGGTGTGCTTGCAGAGGTTTCTCTACACAATGAGGACCATTCAGGGGTCTCTTATTGTTTCTTCATTTGTGAACATTATCCTTGGGTACAGCAGGACATGGGGAAAGTTCACCAAGTTAGTTCTATCTTTTCTTTTCAATGTATCGTGTAACTCATGTTCTTCAGGAGAATCTATATGTAAATTGTTTTATTTATCTTTAATCTGCTAAGTTTATGTTATCTGTGTTTACTAATTCCAAATTTTGAAACTCAAATCCAGGTTATTTAGTCCAGTTATAATTGCAGCAGTGGTTCCCGCGTTGAGTCTTGGTTTGTTCAGGAGGGGCTTTCCAATGGTAAGTTTCCTTACTGGAAGTCAACACTTTATGGGCTGCAGCAAATGTTGAATGCCTTGGAAAACCTGCTTTAATCTAGAGCCATTAGTGGTTGAAAAAAGATCCTAGCAAAGCTGCTTTATAGTATAGGACAAAGATTAGTTGTTTCATAATAAGTTTATCATTTGCTTACATAGCAAATGAACTCTGACTAGACTGGACCTTGCATTCTAGAATGCCATTCACAGCTTTTCTGTAGTATAGTGATGGCTTGTGCATTTTCGCTGATGTAATCTTCCTGTGCAGCTGGCTAACTGTGTCCAGATTGGCCTGCCGATGCTACTTATTCTCGTCTTATCTCAACAGGTATAATAGAATAGCGCAATTGAAAGTGGTGTGCTTGAAAATATGTTGTTCCTTATACAAGAGCGGGTTCCTATTTTTATTACAGTATCTGAAGCGACTCCTGCCTGAGCACCATCGTCATGTGCCGGAGAGATATGCTTTGCTCTTCTGCATTGGTATAATATGGGCATTTGCCGCAATCCTTACTGTGTCTGGAGCTTACAACAATGTCAAAGAGCAGACGAAAACAAGTTGCCGCATAGATCGCTCCTATCTTTTGTCATCTGCTCCTTGGTATGTTCCAATAAAAGACACCTTTAGTGGCAATTATTTTCTATTCTCCTGTTACTTTTCCCTAAAACTTCTTCTAGAGAAAAGAGTTTGGTTTCTGATGCAGGATTAGGATGCTGTACCCATTTCAGTATGGTACTCCCATATTTAGAGCAAGCCATGTCTTTGGGATGACGGGTGCAGCACTTGTTTCTTCTGCGGAGGTGTTATTTGCATTAGTCGTTTAAAAATATGTCCATTTTTGTAAGTGCTTGACTTATCGATATGTTTGGTGAACTTCAATGTAGTCAACAGGTGCATTTTTCGCAGCAGCCCGATTTGCGGGTGCGACACCTCCGCCAGCACATGTGCTCAGCCGGAGTATTGGCCTACATGTAGAGTCGCAGATTTGCTTTTATTTGCTATGTTATTATCAAATTTCTGCAGGAAATAAACTATTGATGCTATTGAACTTGATGTGTCGTTTCATGTTGCAGGGTATTGGGATGCTGCTTGAAGGGATATTTGGTTCTGTTGTGGGTACAACTGCATCAGTGTATGGAACTCCCCCTGCTTTGACTCTTTATTTTGTAGTTATTCAGCCATGAGGGTGATAAAGGCTTACCAAGTAGTTCTCCCCCCCCTTTCGCCCGTATCATTCTGTGCTGTATCATCTTTACTGATTTTTGGCAACATATTCATATGATAATTTAGAAGAAGGATCTTGCATTCTTGTTTTGCAAAAATGATTGCAGAGAAAATATTGGTCTCCTTGGAGTGACTCGCATAGGGAGCAGAAGAATGGTGCAGATATCAACTGCTTTCATGATCTTTTTCTCCATATTTGGTATGTAATTTGGCTCCACTGCGGTATTTATGACCATCATATGATGTGGCATTTGACTGTGTTGCCTTGTCTGTCAGGGAAATTCGGTGCCTTTTTTGCATCTATTCCTCTACCAATATTTGGCGCCATATATTGTGTTTTATTAGGCATTGTTGGTATGTTGGCACTTTCAACTCAAGCATCTCCATTTCTCTTCGTTGTTTTTATCAATGAAATCATAGACTAAAAACTCTCTTTTCTTTTGTAGTTGCCTTAGGGATCTCATTCACACAGTTTACAAATACTAACTCTATGCGAAACCAGTATGTTCTGGGCATCACGCTCTTCCTTGGGATATCAATAGCTGAGTATTTTGTCCGGGACACCTCTGCAAATGGTGGACCTGTTAAAACTCCAGGTGGATGGGTAAGTTGTACAGATTGGTTTCCTCCCTGTCCTAGTTTGCTTGGTTCTTTGTTGTCTCATCAATTATTTCCCAGTGATGATGTCTAAAAGAACTAACAAAAATTGGGAGTGAGCGTAAATGGAGCTATATTTAAAGAAGGACATCACTGCTAAATGGGGCATAATTCCATTTATGGCATGGCTTTGTTAGTGTAATCTCTCCCATTTTTAAATTTACTGTTTTAAACTTACTTCAGTGAAAAAAAAGAGAGTTTTACTTCTGTGCGAGGATGTGATTTATTTACTCTTACTGTTTTGACTCTGCACGTGCTTACAACTGGGTTTAGTTCGTTGGCTAGTAGTCATTCAATTAGTTTACACTGCGGATAGGCGATAGGTTATATATGTATATATACATATGGGCATGATATCACTTTATGCGATGCGCGCAGTTCAACGACATTTTGAATACCATCTTCTCTTCGGCTCCGACTGTGGCGATGATAGTTGGAGTGCTGTTGGACAACACGCTCGAGGCGAAGCAAACGGCAACCGAGAGAGGAAAACCTTGGTGGGTCCCCTTCCAGCACAGGGACGGGGACGTCCGGAACGAGGAGTTCTACAGGTTCCCTATCAGGATACACGAGTTTATTCCTTCCAGGTTTATGTGAGGGTGCGCTTCAGTTTACTTGTACAATGTACATTATGCATAGGTTCACTAGAATGTTGTGCTTGTAACACTCTTTGTTGAACGATGCAATGACTGATGGGCTAATTTAGTTTGAGCTGGACGTTTTCTTCTCTAAAAGTTAAAACAGCAACCCGACGGAGCGAGCAGAGAAGGGTGTCAGTCTTTTCATACTGATCGGAGAAAGATCGAGAATGATTGTCGATTTGGAATGTGGATAAGGTTATGCAGTGCATGCGTATATCGCAATGCGCATTTTGGAAAGCAAAGACTTGTCGAAAGGATTCCTGGGCAGTTTTACAGTCCGGCGAATATATTTTGAACCCTAACTCATCGTAACTCCTTTCAATTTTTCTTTACTTCTAAGAAAATATCGTAACCCTGGACTTCGTGATGAAAAGGTAAGATTCATTCTTCTTCACTATTTTTCTATCCCACGACTTTTTAAGAGTCAATTTTTGCTTGTAGCGTTTTGAGTTTAAATTTTCATTGAAAGAGAGAAAGAAGATGGCATGTAATAAATCACACGAGAGAGCACGATCAAGGGACAAATTGCTGGCCACGAAATAACATTGAAACTCGACCCATGTTTATGGGTTCAAATCACGACAAACACCGTTCTTGTTCAGGTCATCCCTAGGGCATCTTACCTCGAGCTCAGTATGCTTGCGAAATTGGGGAAAATTATCTAAAAATAATATTTTTATTATGCCATGGCGAATTTAGTCATAAATCTTTTGATTATTCCAATCTAATTCTACATCTTATGATGAGTTGCCAATTTAGTGATGAGTTTTTTAATAATTTGCCAATTTTAATTGGAAATAGCTGACATGGCTGTCTAGTTAGTTGGCCGTTTTACATGGCAAGGCTAATAGAGACGTGGATATTTTTTTAACATTTTTTTTTTATAATTTTTTTTCTTTTATTTCTTTCATTCTTCCTCTAACCAGTCACTAAGACTCAACAATTGCTAACACGCCAATCGACCAAAGGCTAGGCCAGTGAGGGTCACCGGGGAAGTTGGCTTTGTTGGCCACTGGTGAGGTTGGCCTCTTTAGTGGCTGGGCTAATAAGGCTCGACCTTGCTAACTTTCGACAACGTTGAGCCTCACCAAGCTGAGGCCAAGGCTGATGAGGTCGACCTCATCGACCATTGCGAGATTCGGCGACTAACGAGAGGAAGAAGGAAAGAAAAAAAAAAATGATCCACGTTAATGCTGGCCATGCTATGTAGAATGGCCAGCGTGACTAAATTAACAAATCCTCAAAAGATTTAGGAAGAAATTGACAACTTATCAAAAAATTTAATATTAGATTGACACAATTAGAAGGTCTTGGGAAAAATTGGCAAGTTGCAAAAATATTTAGGCCTAACTTGCTGGACAAATGCATGTTTTGTTGTAATCTTGTAAAACAGATGGTTTGGAGGAGAGCCCGAAGATCCGTCCGGCCCATTTTAGAAAATGGGCCGGGCCGGGACGACGGTTCGTCCATTTTGGCACTCAAGCACCGATGCTTGACCGTTGGAACGAGAGAGACCCAGACCATGTCCACCAACCCCCACTTTGCCTCCAGTTCCTCCCTAATCATTTCTTCGTTCACCATTTTCAGCTCACCAAAAACTACTCGAGAAATTCTTCAACCACTTTATGGACTTACCATCACCCCCCTCAGATCTCTCTTGCTCATGATCGGAAGGCCAAGAAGCGAGGCCACGGGAGGCGAATTGGAAAAATGAGAAAGGCATGGCGGAGAAGACTGACAAACATCATGCGGCACGAAAACTTGGAATGGAATTTGCAGCCTCGATGCCCCAGTTTGAATCCGTCTTCGATGAATGCGAGCGAGGAAAAGAGGGTTTTGCTGAGGTCGTCCTCTGGAATTTGTCCGAGGAATTTCTCTATATAAGCCCCGCCGGACAAAACTCGAACGGCACACGAGTTCCTCATCTCGCTCTCGCATCTTTTCGTGATCATTCGAGCGATAGGGTCGATAGTTCGATGATGAAGATGGGATTCGGTTACGCCTTCCAAGCGTTCGTCCTCGTGCTCTCCGTCGCGATGGCGGCTGAGGCCAGAACCATCGTTGTCGGAGGGTCTGAAAACTGGCGTCCCGGCTTCAACTACACTGACTGGGCTCTCAAGAATAGCCCCTTCTACATCAACGACACACTCGGTCAGTAGCTTAAAGGCAGTGCACGTAAATTCAGTTCTTCGTTAGCTATGAATATTCGAACTTCATTAGCTATAAAATTCCCTCTGTAGCTTCGCTTATGGATGGTATTATATGCATGCAGTGTTCAAGTACGAGGCACCCCATAATGTTTACTTGCTGCCGAACCTGTGGAGCTTCATAAAGTGCGACTTCAAGGACGCCAAGCTCATCGCGAGCGCCGAGGACGGCGGCGGCGATGGCGTCGAAGTGGGATTGACCGCGACGAGGCTGTACTACTTTGCTTCGTCCGACAGTGACGACTGCAGTGCCGGGATGATGAAGTTCTTCGCCGTGCCCTTGCCTCGTCTGCAAGGTTGATCGATGATCCTGAAGGAGTAGACACTCTCCTTTTGGTTCGGTGTGCTCCGAGTGCTTTTGTTGGGACTGATAATGAATAAGAGGTCTACTTTTCTGCCCTAGCTAGAAAATGGACGACAATAACTGGGAACAAAATAAAAAGGAATTAAAGAGAATAATTTCATTTTTCTATAAATAAATTGTTCCTTGTGTAAACGTAACGTCTGTTGTGTAAGTGTTTGTCGTATGGCATTGCCACGGTTGTTATAATAAGCCAATAATATCATAGTGTCTATCTCTATTCCCTTCCATCTAGCAATGAATTTTTATTTTGTTCCTCTTTATAACAAGAAATCAATCACTTTGAAATTTTTCATCTGGTTGTTCTTGTTCATTGTTGTTAATAAGGCTACGCGTGGTAACGTTTCTATTCCTTAAAATTTTTGTTCTTTTGTTCCCAGGAACAAAAAAAGAACAGAAACCCGTTTGGTATTGCCAAATTATTTTTCTATTCCCCGGAATAGAAAGTTAGTCCACGAATAGATTTGGAGCAGAAATGAAAAACAAAAAAAAATTACTTCTGTTCTTGGGAACAACTTTTAGAAATAAGCTAATTTTCTTTTTTATTTCTCTTTTATTCCTCTCTCTTGCCGCGGCCACCTCCAGCCACCGGCCGCCGGTCGCCGTCGGTCGCCAGTCGCCGGCCACCGATCTATGAGCAAGAATAAAATATGAATAAATACAAAAAAGAATTGTTGTGTTACCAAACGTATTTCTATTCTTTTTCTATTCCAAGAGTAGAAATTTTGTGTAGTTACCAAACGAGTTCTTTTACTCAGAAATTGTTCCTCGAATAGAAATAGAAAAGAACTATTTCTGAAAAAAAAAAAAACTTCTTCCCCAACCAAGAAGTGTTGTCATGCACATCCTAAGCATATCAAAACAACACAATGCGCGTAGCCAATTATTATTCTTTACTGCCCGAAGGAAGAGATCACTTTGATACTTTATACAATTTTTGGAGGGTAAAAGCAAAAATATGAAATTCTTCCTTTTATGAACTCTGATGTATTAGACCTTGCCTATGGAAGCTGGAAAACGTATAAATCATACAGTCCTTTTGGAAATTTCTCTCACAAAACATGCGCCACCGCCGCCGCTATCAATACCCTTGATCCTGAAATATCGATTGCTTGTTGTTCGGAACCAATGAATGATTATACTGGGGAAGTTAAATCATCGTTACAACGAGAGCAATAGCATACTCTCCTTCAATTAATCCTCACTTTTGCTTCGGTATCTATCGTCGTTACTTTACTTATCGAATGAAAAATTAAAGCCCCGCGGCAATAGGTCAAAGTTTCAGCGATGTGCACGAGTGTGTGATGGATTGAGGTGAACTCAACATGGTTCAGTTTTTAAGGTTGGCCTTCTTGCAACTAGCGTGCTCGGCTTCTATAAGTTTTTATGCCGTCTTGTTTTGCTTGTGTGGGCTTCAAGCGATAAACCTGCGTATACACTTCCTCTCTCATCTTTAGCAATAATATATCCTTAGGATTACGGAGATGACAGAATAAAGTTCGAGTCAATGGTGCAAGATATTATTTTTCTCAAATGACACGCGTTTTAAATTAACAAAATTATACTCTATATAAATAATTTTGAATTCAAAATGAAATTCAATAAAACAAAAAAAAAACTTAGTTATTTTCATTTAATCTTATTTTTAAAATTTGGAATATGATAAAATTTATTTTATATTTTACGAAATAACTTCAATATATAAATACAAATTCATATTTATATTTATTATATATTTTAGGTATTTTATAAAGGGATATAATTTAATAAAATTTTATTAGAGAATGATGGGAGGAAAAAATAAAAAGTAAATTAGATATGATTTAAAATAAAGCATCTATAATAAGGAAGTTAGTTTTTTCTCAAATGATAGACTTTTTAAATTAACAAAATTAAAGATTATATCTCTATATAAATAATATTTGAATTCCAATATAAGAAATTCAATAAAACAAAAAAAAACAATTTAGTTATTTTCATTTAATCTTATTTTTATTTTTATACATTCGAATTTAATTATATTCTATAAAATAATTTCAATATATAAATACAAATTCATATTTATATTTATTATATATTTTAGGTATTTTAGGTATATTAGTAGGTTTACTATTTAATAAAATTTTGTTAGAGAATGATGGGAGGAAAAAAAATAAAAAAGAAATTAATTAATAAAAGAGAGGAAAATAAAATAAAGTAAGCAAGAGTGTCACGAGAGATAGTTTTTTTCTTGAAGGATAAATTTTTAAATGAAAAAATTAAAATTATATTTCAATATAAATAATATTTGAATTCTAATATAAGAAACTCAAAATAACAAAAAAATAACAATTTAAATTATTTTAATTTAATCTTATTTTTATTTTTATATATTCGAATTTAAATATATTCTATAAAATAATTTTAATATAAAAATATAAAAATAATTTTATATTTATTATATACTTTAGATATTTTAGCATTTTGGTTATATTAGTAGAGTCTACTATTTAATAAAATTTTATTAGAGAATGATGGGAGGAGAAGAAAAAAATTAAAAATAAATCAATTAATAAAATAGAGGAAAATAAAACAAGAGTGTCACAAGAGATTGTTACCATCTCCATTTATAATTTTTTTTTTATTTTTACTAATATGTCATTTACACCAAATAATATATATGATATGATGTGAATATATCCGACTTTATTATCTACAATTACCAAACAGTGAATATAATATATCAAAATTCCACGGATTTTAAATCTTATCCTAATCAATCCTATTCTCATTAGAAATCCGGACGATTAAACGTAAGCCTTATTTTACGGTAGTCGATTCAATGCTAATTCAATTGTGCCAATTTCCTTTTAATGATTTGTCAATTCATTCTTTCAAGTCAACTTTGGCATTATATCGTTAACATGGATACCGGCTGACCTACTTAACATAATCAGTGTTGACATATATAATTTTTTTTAATTTTTTCTTTTTCTCCTTTTCTTTTCACCAGAGGTTGGTCACTAACCACTGGCCATAGGCGATGGCCAGCAAGGCCTAGCCTCGCCTGCGCACCTAGGCAACGGTGGCCCTTATTAACCTTCACCCTCGCTGTCCATTGTCTATAGCTGGTGGATGGTGACTAGGCATTAGCAAAAAGAAAAGGGGAAAAAAGAAATAAAAAATTAAAATTAAAATTAAAAACAAAAAACTAAAACTAAAAAACCACCCATGTCAATATCGTTCATCCCACGTAAATTATTCGGCGTTCACGTCAACAATATCTAATTAAAATTGACTGAAATGATTAAATTAACAAATTATTAAGAAGTTTAGGAGAAAAGTTTAAGGTTGAATTGTCCACCACATAATAAATTTATAATTTTTTGGATAATTTTCCCGCAAAAACACTTTTCCGTACTTCTTTGATTGTGACGGTACCTTTTCACAGTGGACCATGGTGAGCCAATTTGCTTTTCCTGGTAAGAGTACATGCTCCAAAACGTGCAAAACGCGAAGAAAAATCATGATTCCCCGGTTCACTTGTCATAGACGCGTCTCTCGATATATTCACGGAGCAAAAGGGACATGGCTAAATCGTTTAACAGGACACACGACGAACCTGTACAGCAGGTAACTGAATTGGTCCAACTATGTCGAATCGATCAAACAATTTCTATGATTCGGAGCAATTTATTCCCAAAGCTTAAATCCTAGCTTCTCCGTAATCGTCTCCTTCGCCGCTTTGCTTCCCCCCATGCCCTAGTACATCGCCCCCTGCTCCCTGCCCCCGTCACGCCCGCCTCCATCACCCGACCAACTCGAGATCGGAAGTCACCTGAGCCTAGAGAACTTGGACCCAAGGTCGGCTGCCTTGAAGACATATACTGTTCTACAACAGTTCCTAGGAACCTTATTGAAGGAATGTTTACAATAAAAAAGAAGAGTTTGTTCTTGCGTATCCCTATCATTTTTTTCCAAATTAGTCTCCCGATTACATATAAATTCAGAAGGACATGTAAAAGATTCACATACATGGATGGGAAAGAAGAAAAGAAAAGAAAAAAGGAAAGGAAAGTAATAGAAAGGAAAAGAGAATGTCGTCCGATTTTATGGGTGGTGATGTGCCAAATTCTCAAGGTTTAACGTGAAAATGCCAATTTCTTAAATTAAAAAGTAATCAGTCCTTCTCAGTAAACGTATTCAAAACCTTTTCGTCCTCTCCTCCTCCTCCTCCAAAGTTGTTGACCAAAAAGAAGCGAATGTCAAAATGAAGTGAAGAGAGAATTGCTGAGTGCGGGGGAGAAAATTGTCCAAAAGTCCTATGTCTATCGTAGCAGCTAATTATGTCCTAAATATTTCAATCAATTTAGTTCTAAATATTTTGATGATTTGCCAATTTAGTCATTTTGGCTAATTTTGATAGAAAATCATTAATATAGCGGTTCGATCAAGATCGATCATCTTACATGACATTATCGATATTGACTTAGATGATTTTTACAATTTTTTTTTAAATGTTCTGAATTATTTTTCCTTATCTTTTTTTTTTTTTTTCGTTAATTCTCTAAGCCAATCACTAGCCATCGGTGAGGGTCAGGACACCTTTGTCGCCCACAAGCAAGGGTCACCCTATTGAGTCTAGTGAGGGTAGGTGGTGGTGTTGAGGGTGGCAAACAATGGAGTAAAATTATTTAAAAATAAATAAAGAAAAGAAAGAAAAAAAAATACCACAAAGAAATTTTAAACTATGGCACAAATACTCTGAATTTTTTAGTGTCACTAAAAACATAGACTTGCTCATGATGGCACATATACCCATAAAAGACCTCGAATGTGAATGATCAATTAACTAATTTGGTACATCCATACTAGAAGAATGAATTTTGAGCAACATTGTGATTTAAACCAAGATGTAGTGACCACTTAAGAAACCAACCAAGCTCACATGCTCTAGCCATAGGCAAAAACACACTTTGGATTGCAAAAACTTGGAAAAAGGGTCAAGTGGGATTTGAATTGGGATTCATCCTACTTGTCATGGAATATGTTGATTTTAACATACACTTTGCAATATGTAACATACGTCTATTCTCACTAGGTGAGCCGTAACTATATGATCGATCCACTACATGATGAGATTTCTTGTCTTTCTTAAGACCAACATGAATGTTGAGAGAGAGAGAGAGAGAGAGAGAGATATGTCGGTAGTCCTAGCTCAATTCTCACTTGAAGGAAAATGGAAGTAGAAAATGATTCTAAGTCCACCGACATATCTTCTATCTAAGCGAAAACGGAGGTTTGTCTCATTTTTTATTTTCTATATTAACCCTTTCATGATCTACCATCCTTAAAAGGAAATATCTCCTTTTTGTACTCCATTTTAATTTATTTTCTCATGAGAAAATCTTAGCCAGGCTAAAATTGCAAACCGTCATAAATATCTTTAAAAACTGTTCGATGCTTTTAAAATAAAAAATACCCACTATCTAAAAAGGGAGAAAAAACTTCTCAAATTCATTTACAGGATGCACATGGTCGGTTCTACAGTATGAGTCAACAGTGCTACTCGTTCCATTTTTGTAGCTCCGTTCATCGCTTGCAGACGTATTTTTCTAATTTTGAAGCAAAGAAGAAAAAAGACTAAAGGTAAAAGCAAGTTAAAAACCTACCCACTTTCTGTAAAGAAAATGCACTTGATGAACTTGCTCAATCGTCTTTATACAATAATAATCAACTTCATTCTTTATTTCTCAAATAAAAAAATCTAAATATTTATTCAAAGATTCACTTTCAGAGTAGTATTTCTTTAGTGATAAACAAAGAAGATAATGTCCAAATTTTTTTATTGCTCCGTGCAATTAGATATACGCATTTGGTAATTAGCTTATACCGTCGCAAATGGATAAAAATTAATTGGGCACCGCGTCCAAGAAGACTAGAATAAGTTAAAACTACAACTTCAGTAATAAAATTGGAAACGTCGTACACCTTCGTACCACACATTATCAGATTGTATTTACACTTTTAATTCCCCGTTAGATAAAAATAAGAAGGAAAAAAAAAAGGGGGAAACCCCCGCTTCAATGGAATGCCGACCCCGTCTCGCCGCTCTCGGCCAGGGCGGAGCTCATGTACTCCCTCACCTCCTTCGCGATCACGTCCTTCATGACGTCCCAGAACCGCCCCTCCGGCTGCAGCAACCCCTCCCCCTCCGCCCCTCCGCCGCCGCGTCCCCGCCCCCTCCCGGCGGCCCCAGGGTCAACGCCGTCATCGGGTCTTCGTCCTCGCCGTTGCCCGCGCCCCACCAGCTGGAACCGGCGCCGGGGCTGCTGCTGCCCCGCCGCCGCCGCCGCCGCTCCCCGCCGCTCGAGTGCCGCTCCCGGAGCCGCCTCTTGAGGGTGGAGTTCCAGTGGTTCTTGACGGCGTTGTCGGTCCTCCCGGGGAGCATGCGGGCGATGGTGGCCCAGCGGTTCCCGTAGCGGGCGTGGGCGGCGAGGATGGCCTCGTCCTCGTCCGCGGAGAAGGGGCGGTGCTCGACGGCGGGGCTGAGCTGGTTGCACCAGCGGAGGCGGCAGGACTTGCCGGAGCGGCCCTGGATGTGGCGGCTGATGAGGGACCAGTTCCTGGGGCCGTACCGGCCCACCAGGCGGGTCAGGACCTGGTCCTCCTCGGCGCTCCAGGGGCCCTTGATCCGATCCGGCCTGGCGGCGGCGGCGTTGCCGGACAGGGAGGAGTCCGAGTCGGAGGAGGAGCAGGTGGAGGACGACCCCGCATTGAAACCTTCCATTCCTGCACCTAAGGAAGAAGGGTCTCGGCTGGTGTCTACTCTTTCAGAAGCTGGAGCGGCGAGGTGGTGTTTATATGTACACAGAGGCACGCAGAGAGAAAGAAAGAGAGAGAGAGAGACACACACACACAGGTTCATGAACTTGGAACCTGTAAATGCTAGGCTTTTATAACTGGAAGAGAGAGGGAGAGGGAGAGGTTACTTCCAGGAAAGTGGCTTTCTTGCAAAGTTTGGTAGGGTTAACGGGGAAAAGCTAAGTGGAGATGGGGCTTTAATTTCCAATTAAATGTTCTAACCAGGTTGCAATATCCTTTTAGGATTCTCGTTTTCAATCTGGCGGAGACCAGTCAATCATAATGGTCGTACTTCAATTTCTGGAGTGAAAGGACGGAGTTGATGTTTTGCTGTGTTGGACGTCGACTGCGTTACCGGTTGGCTAATGTTTAAGGAAATGACTAATCTCGCCCAAATTTGCTCACCTTGGATTAAAAACCCGAGTAAGTTCGCATAGAAATTTTACCATCAGTAGTAAAATTTTTACAATTTCATTTATTTTACTGTTTTACGTAGGAGTTATAATATAATATATGTGATGCGGCGATTATATGTTAACGGTTAAGTGCCTAACAAAGTTATAGAGTTCACCCACTAAATGAAAGGAAGAAAAGGACAAAATCCACGCCGCGACATTTGCCCACTCTCGAAAGTCCTTCCTTTTTGACTGAGCCCGTGGTTCTAATTTGCCGAGTCCAAAAGAAATCATTGGATTTCGGAAGATTAATTACAGCTGTTCGACATAACAATAACAAGTAAGGGGGGAGTTTCACGATCATTTTAAAATAACAGATTTCCATCCATCGGAATCATTCACACATTTTGTGGAGACTCCTACAGAAAAGTGCGGTAATACAAAATCTAACCAACCGAGCGAGATTAACCCGCATTTTTATACAACGGGTCCAACATTTTCGAAGACACAATCTAGAGAATGGACCGCCTCTCTTGAGGTAAAGCAATAAATTTCTGTGCTCGGGAGTTACCATGTCATTCCAATTAGAGCAAAAATATCTGTCGACAGAAAGGGTGGGGGAGGGGGTGGCAAGGGAGGGGTCCAAACGCAATGAAATCATTCTCGTACGGGGGCAATGGGCATGGCAGGCCAACGTTGGTTGCGGAGCGTTTAAAACATGACAGGCAGCGGGCAGCTGTTCCGCACATCCTAAACGTTTTCTCGCCCTCCCCCTTCGGCGAACGGCGGTGCGGGCGGGGCCCGGCTCGTCTCCTCTCCCCCGGGGACACTTTGCTTTTTTGAAATCCTGGCCCGCTTTTTTCCTAGCCTCTCGCCTTTTTGCCCCCCGGTCAGTCGCACAGCTGGACGTCCAAATCCGTCCGATCTTCTCTCTCTCTCTCTCTCTCTGTCTGTGTCTCTCACTGTATCACAGTAGAATCAACGGCTATCGATCGGCTGCTCGAGGGAGAGAGAGAGAGAGAGAGAGGAAGGCTCCTTAAAATAAACTGGGAGTTCGGGCAGGACTTCGACGTCTTCCACGAAGGTTGGGCCCCACTACCAGCCTGGAAGAATCTCACGTGACTCGATGCGAGATTTCAGTCCTCTCCTTCGACGTACACGCCAGAAAAATACCATTTTTTTATTTTTATTTTGCTGTGAAAAAGAAATAATAAAAAGAGATATGCTTCGAATTTTCAATTGCCTGAGGTTTCTATGGATCTTCGACTGATTCGGTGGTGTCTGGCGAAATTATTACTGTAATCACTTTCTTCCGTAATCCCTAATAAAGTGTACTCATTCGTCCTCGATGCCCTTGGTTACTTTGTTTTTACCACTTTTCATCATTTTCTGTTTTCAAATTTCAGATACTAAAATCATTAAAACGTTGTTTCATATATTAAAATATTAAAATAATAAAATATTTTATCATTTCCCAGCATAAATTTTTAAAACAATTAACAGTAGTTCCATGAAATTTCATATGATACGAGAATCAAGAAATCTTGAATTTGAATCTTTATGTTTGCATTTACCTCATGATCACATATTTTCACACTTTAGGTTAATACCCAAAATCTTGAAGCTTTTGGGAGCACTTTACTAATTGAAATTCTCCTTTTTCCATGCATGTTGAATGTTCACAATCAGTGATAAAAACACAGGCACGGGATGAATCAAAACTAGACTCTGAGTAATGATAAATAGGAAATAGATCTATTGTCTTGATACGAGATAATGAAACCGTTCATTTATGCATTTTTCAAATTATTAAATTTCTTCCTGGTATTTCTATTTACTGTTGAGATCCCTAAATTATATGTTCCTTTTTTTTTTTCTTTGGGTCCAAGTTGGTCTTTCCTCGAGAATGAAAAATCAGCCGGCATCTATCAAATCAAACCATGGAAATGGAGAGTAAATACGCCCAAACAATCCCAACTAGGGAAAGCCAAAGTTCGCTCCTCCCCCCCTCCCACACTTCCCACCGCAATCTGAACACGGGGAGGGACGGTCATGATGACATCTCAGCCGCCCACGTGGCCTCCATTTATGGAGTTTTGTCGTTTTGCGACGGACTCGTGAGCGGGAAGCAAGCCTTTCGGGCTGCACGAGCGGTTTGGGTAGTTGACGCCCCCCAGCTGTCACTTTTTCGGACCCGGCACCAAATCCGACGCCACCGACTAGCGTTGTTATTGCATCGGATAGTGTTGTTACCTTAATTTATTTATTAAAGGCCTAACGACATCATTGGTCAGTTCATTGGATAGAAGCCACGAATCTTCAAGCGGATAATGATGTCCCGAAATCGCAAACCCTGACGCGCCTTAAGGAATCATCGAATGTGCTTTCGAGATTTCGAAATCTTGTGATTGACGGGATAATGATAAAAGGAAATGTTAAATCTATTGCATTTGTTAGCTCATTAGATAGAAGCCACGCCACGGATCTTTGTATGGATAATGATGCCCCAAAATTGCAATTCAGACACTCTTTTAAGGATTCGCTGAGTGTACTTTCAAGACTTCGAAATCTTATAATTAAGAGGACAAGTATACTAAAAAAAATTCTAAAATTATAATATTTGTATCAATTAAGTGTTAAAGATTTCAATTTTATCAATTTAGTTCAAAACATTTCGACAATTTGTCAATATAGTCAATTTGGCTAATTTTGCCTAGAAAATCACTTATGTGAACGCCGATTGTCTTAAGTTGTGTTGTTGGTGTTGATGTATATAATTTTTTTTTTTACTTTTTAAATATTCCATTTTTTTTTTTTTACATTTTGTCCTTTTCTTTTCTCTTAATTCTCTTTTCCTTATGTTCTTTTTTTTTTTTTTAATTGTGGCCAGCAAGAGTTGCCGAAGCTTGCCCACCATTAGGGAGAGGGCCATGAAGCCCTATATAGCGCCGACACGGACACGCGACACACGATATGACACGTCGATATGTCATTTCTAAAAAAATACAGAATTCTGACATGTTCCAATACGTTATTTAATATTTTTATATATAAATGCACAAATAAGTAAATAATAATAAATAGTCTAGAATTAATTTATAGTAAAAACATTAATCCAACATTTGTTCATTTATTGTTTTAATTTGACAAATTCAATTGCATTCCATGAAACTTGGAGAAAAAAAATGAGCAATCCACATTCTACTATTAAATTTAGAGATATGTGCACTACATGTCCTAAAACTTATTGCAAAAGTATAATTGAGTCGTAGAACTTATCAAATTGGTGCAATCGAGTCTTTCCGTTAACATCGTTAATTTGTTTAATGAAAATGTTGAAGGAGTATGTTTAAATTAATTTATTTATCCTATGTGGCGATTTTTTTTTTTTTTTTATTTAAATCTTATTTAAATAATACTATTTTTTTTAAACAAGCTAAAATAATTCTAGAAAAATGGAAAAAAAAAAAAAAAAAAAAGGTAGGGTTGTGAGTCTCATGACTCGTGGGTGGCTGGGCATGCGGTTGCCACTGCTACTACCATCATCGGAGGGGGTTTGGCCCTTGGCGGTCCAGGCAAAGGCTCGGGTGAGGCTCGTCCAAATTCGGGCGACGCTTGGTTGAGGCCAACGAGGTTCGCCTAGATCTAGGCAATGCCAGCCCTCGCCTGTGGCCGACGAGCCTCTCTAGCCCTTGGCGAGGCCTCGTCGGCCCCAGGCAAGCGCCAGTGACCCTCGCTAGGCCATCATCGACGAGGGCCTCCCCCCCTTCGTCACCTAGGGCTAGTGAGGTTGCCGGCCCCCTCCAAAGGTGGCAACGGCAGCGGCGCCTAGCCATGGTCCCTATCCTTTTTTTTTTTTTTGTTTGTTTTTTCATATATATATTTTAATCCCTTAAGTTTTGAAATTTTTTTAAAATTGACCCCATGTATCGAAATCATGTGTCGAAATTCCAGACTCTTGTGTCGGGAAGAGTTAATCACATATTGGATTTTTGACACTCGTTGACCTCATGTCGGGATACGATATGAACATTCTTTGAGAGTGTTAATGCTACATAAGGAAGCTCTTACTGGTTGTGGGCGAGGGCCGTATCATACTAATGTCATCCTTTGATTCTCAAATATATTTTATAGGCTCTAGGGGGCGCCAGGCAGTTTCACGTGTGGTGGTCAATGGGTACTTTTTTCCCTTTGACTCTGATCGGAACCCGGAAGGAAGGCTGGCGGAGACAATCTGTCTGCACAAGCCGTTTGATTTCTTCGCAGCTGCGGCTGAGCCGAATCAGTTGGGCCCGAACTGTCTCCCCCCCCAACCCATTTGCCGGTCGGACCGGGCCCCACGAAACGTACGGTCCCCCAAAAACCGCGTGAGCCGTTGTCCTTTCCTGGAGCGGTGCGGAATGGTCAACAATTGGTTATTGGGGTGGTTGGTCCTCTTGTCGTGTTGTGGCCAGTCCTCGTCCCCACTTCCCTGTCTCTTCTTCTCTTCCTTGTACGCCCGCACGATACCAAATTTTGGTGGGGTAAAAAGATCCTACCGATGCGGTTAAACCGTTCATGTGAGCAAGTCGGCCGGAATGAGCATCGGCTGTTTCGGGTCAGTGTGAGCGGGGGTGACTCGGGGATGAGGCTAAGGTACTCCTGATATACCCAGAACTCGAACGAGTTAATCGTTCGATTTAGTTGAAAGAATGTATCGTTGGATCTGATTCTCTTTGTTAACCAGAATCAGCGGTTCCCACTAAGTCAACTTTTAACCATTGATGGTGTTTTGTCCAATTTGAGCGGTTGACAAGCAAATAACACTCTCCAGAAGTTTTCGGTTTCTCAAATAATAAATCTTGGGCATTCTTACGAGGGCAACGAATGAAGGGATCGTTTATTCCTTGCGAGCAACCCGAATCAGAGCACAAGTATGAGCACTTCAAATTATGTTCTTTGTTGGGGCATGTACTGGAAATCTGATACTTTCACCATCTTCTTCATATGGTTCTCCTTTTTGTTAAAGCACACAATATGAAATGATATTTTCACTCGAAGAGATTATTAAAAGGAAACTCAAGTCTGAGCTCGTCAATATATTTAATTGGACTTCCATCACTCAAAAGTTTAAGCTAATGAATTATGCTACAATCTTCTCCTCATGTATGAGTTAAATGTTAGGTCTACTTCTTAATAATTCAAATATTCTTCTGTATCAACTTGTCTCAATTAGACACTCCACTTTATCGCATGTGTTGATTGCAACAATTAGAACGCCCGCCATCATCCCTAATATATTTCTCTAAATCAAATCGTGAAGATTGCCATTGGGATTGCATTGTTACGTTACACCCCCACTTTCACTCAAGGTTTCTTTTGCTAGAATAAACCATGAAAGCTACATGGAAGCTATGCTAGTAATGGGATTCTTTTGAGATATTCACAAGATATCGATACACCTGGGAGTATTTTACCGATACAAAATATCAATCAACTATTGGTTCTGATACCATTTGTTGAGGGAGGAATCGTTAAGAGGAAGTCTAAATCCAAATCCATCAACACATCCAGGTAGACTTACTTTTGTGAGATTTTATGGGATAACTATCAATTGTTTAAAAGTTTAAACTATTAAATGAAGGCGTAGTTTAATATTTAAGTATCTTATCATTTACCCTAATGCTTAATTGGGTCTTTTTGCGTAGTATTAAGTGTTGACATATGTAATTGGGAAGGTAAATAAGATGTGGAAAGATTTAAACTTTGGACCTCCTACTCTAATATCATCTTATAAAGTTAAACCCAAAAGTTTAAGATTTACGTGTGAATGTGGGATAATATTTCAACACCCCCACTCACGTGCAAGCCGGATTATGAGCTGCACATGAAATTTTGATTATGCAACTTCACACATTCATATGACATTAGAGTTAGTGCTATCCGTTTTGCGAATATGCATTGTCAAAATTCCATGTGAATGTGTGTAGTTGCGTAATCAAAATTTCACGTGCAGCTCATAATTTGGCTTGCACGTGAATGGGGGTATTGAAGTATTATCTCATATCAATTGACAACGGGTTTTAAATGCTCTTTTATTCATGTGGTATTCTCCACCTATTAGCTTAAGCTTTTGGGTTGAACATTCTAACAACTTTTACTCAAAAGCTTAAATTAATAAGTTATGGATAAACTATGATATATTAATTGTTTTACACCATACTAATTTTCCAATATGAGACTTTCTAATATGAGTCACACGTGCATCTCAACATTTGTTTTGTACACTCAAGTAAAGATCAAATGATTAAAAGATCAATCGTTTTTGGAGCTATTTTTATTAGCTATAGCTAGGTAAATTTAGGGTTTCAAATTAGACCTCACACGTTGGGATCGGTGTGTGATTATTCTTGTGTATTGATGTGTTTGCCCTAATTTGCCCAACGTGTTGTCCTTATATTACTACGTTTTAAGAAGGCTTACAACGTTTTGTCGTAAAACATTAAGATAATGCAATTCTTTTTAACATTTTACAACTTTTTACAAAGGCTTATGATGTTTCGCCATAAGGCAATTTAAAAAGCCATTACTATTACATTATTTTAATTCTTCATTAGTTTGCAATGTTCACAAAAGCGTACAAGATTTAGGCTTATGACGCTACACCATAAATCGGAGCAAAACGTTGTGAACATCCCAAAATATGTAAGTTTTTAAATATCTTACAACGTTTATAAGAGGCAAGACATCAACTTTTAAGACATTGCAAAATGTCATACATTTAACCTTTATTATTATTTTTTCATGTTCTACATGGACCTAAGATAATTTTTAAGTTAATTCTTTTGTGTTCTCTTCACGAGGCACAATAATTTTTTAAAAGTTTTCATTTAAATAGATTAAGAGCACTTTACTGTTCCCATGGTTTTCTAAAACAAATCTTTCGCTAATTTAATTTGTCCAAGATATTTTAAAGCTTAGAACACATAATACTACATAAATTTCACCAAGCATAACCTTATGCATCGAATCCTAGTCGCTCCATTCTTTTATTTCTCTTTGGATTGCTCAATTAATCCCCATGTCATTTGGGTTACTAAGGGCGCGTTTGGTAATATTTCTGTTTAAAAATTGTTCCAGGAACAAAAATAGAAAAAAAGTATTTGTTCCGGGGAACAATTTTTGAACAAAAACCGTGTTTGCTAAACTTGTCCGGAAATAAAAAATGAACAGAAACACGTTTGGTAAATTTATGTTCTTTTTTTTTTTCTTTTAATTTTTTAATATTTTTTTTCTTTTTTTCTTCTTTTGGCCGGTCACTAGCCTCGGCCATGGCCGGCGACCGGCCGACGAGGGCTAGTGGCCTCGCCTTGGCCGGGTGAGCTCGGGCTTGTTGGATCTAGGCGATCCCGAGCTCGCCCAACCTTGCCCCGTGCCGGCGAGGCTCGGCCTCGCCTTGGCTCGGGTGAGCTTGGGCTCGCCCCAGATCCGGCGAGCCCGAGCTTGCCCAGCCCATCGGCGAGGCTCGGCCTCGTCAAGCCACCGCCAGCGACGAGGAGGCCGAGCCTTGCCGGTGGGTGGGCGAGCTTGGGCTCGCCGGATCTAGGTGAGCCCGAGCTCGCCCGGCCTTGCCCCGCGCCGGCGAGGCTCGGCCTCGCCTTGGCCGGGCGAGCTCGGGCTTGTCGGATTTGGGCAAGCTCGAGCTCGCCCGGCCAAGGCGAGGCCGAGCCTCGCCGGGCTGGCGACGCTCGGCCTCGTCGAGGGCCGGCGACACTCCGAGAGGTCGCCAGCCCTCGACGGCCAGTCGCCGACCATGGCCGAGGCTAGTGACCGGCCAAAGAAAAAAGAAAAAGAAAAGAAGAAAAAAAGAGAAGAAAAAGAGAGGAGATATAAAATTTGTTTTTAAAATCTGTTCCAGAAACAAGAAACACGTTTTTCTTGTTTCTTGTTTCATTCCAAATGTTTCTTGGGAACAAAAAAATAGATTTGGAATAAAAACGCAAACAAACGCATTTATGTTTTTTTTTGTTCCTTGGAACAAAAAAAAAAGAAATTTTTTTTATAAACGAAACAAAGAACATTAACAAACGGGGCCTAAGAATGTATTTGATAACCATTTTGTTCTAGGAATAATTTCTACTTTGAAATATTTTTTTTCTAATTTTATTCTTTAGACGAGTTTCTAAGCATTCAAAGACATTTGGTAATGTACAAAATTTTTATTCATAAAATAAAAAGCTTTTAATATAAATGAGTTTGATACGACTTTCAAAATTTTTTTTTTTATAACTTAAAGTTATTTTTAAAATTTTAAATAATTTATTGCATTTTTTTCTCTTTTTTTCCTTTTCTTTTTCTTCTTCTTCCTTTAGCTAGTTGTTGGCCATAGGCCAGATGAGGGCCGGCGACCTCATGGGCCTCGCCATGGCCGGGCAACACCTACCTCGTTAGGTGAGGTTGAGCCTCACCTAGCCATGACGAGACTTGGGCTGATAAGACTTGGCTTCGTAGAGTGTTGGCAAGGTTCCAACGAGGTCGCCCAACCCTTGTTTGGTTGGTCACTGCCCATCGTTGAGGCCGACGACTGGCTAGAGGAAGAAGAAGAAGAAAAGAAAAGAGAAAAAAAAAAAAAAAAAAAAAAAGGCTTGATTCTACCGCTATTTTTGGAAACAAAGAAATAACTAATTTTTACTTTTTAATTCTGTTCCAAATTTATTTAGAAACAAAAACGTTATTAAACGGATTTCTATTCTTTTTTTTTATTTTATTTGGGAACAAAAAAATAGAATAAGCACTATTTGGCTATAAAATGATTCAACGATTTTCACTTATAATATACACAACATGAACCAAAGTGTAGCCCGTTTGCGTTGGCTTTTAAGCCTACCTTTTGGCTCTCTCTTTTTTCTCAATATTTGAATTTCTAAAAAAAATGTCTAAAGTATAAAGAAATTATGGAAAAATATATGTGCAAATCTATAACTGCAAAATCAATATATCTATCCTTCAGAAAGGTGTATAAGTCGGGAAAAAGATCAAGAAGCAAATAAAAAGTAGACGACCCTCTGTCAACAAGAGCAAGTTATTGAAGACCCTAGAATGATTAGTTTTTTCACCTACATATGTTCTGGTACCAAAAAGGTTTGTCGCGCTCAATCATTCCTTGTTTGTTGTCTTGTGGCCATAAAAAAATTTCTTTTTAACATAACGATAAAGTTGGGAATGGACGACCGGTGATCTTCTCTCGGGCGTTAAGAGGTTCATCCGTGCAATCAAAATGTCCCGTTTGAACAATATGTACCGTTTGTTTTGAGCGAACCCAATGTCGTAGCACCACCGATGCGTGTCAGGATGATGACCGTTGAAGACAAGTCTGAACGATAACAAATCTGACAGGAAATTGAGTAGGAAGATGCTAAATCCCAGGTTATCGACGACTCATAGCAATGGTCGCGAAGAAATATGGGGTAGGCGCGTTGCATGATCGAGCATGACCTAGAATTCAGGCCCAAATTTATAATGCGTCGCTTTCGCGTGGTGGGAGTGGCTATTTTACCCACTGAGGTCAGCAAAAAAGCAGTAATATCCACAAGAACCTTGCGGGATCGACTCATTAGCAGTTGGAAAAGTGGAATACCGTGTGGATTAGGTGCATAGTACCGGTTTGATTGTTCACACCGCAAGATACAGGCAATTCCACATTTGAATCGCTTGCTCGGACTTGTGCTTTACTCGGTCCATGACATTGGTCGTGTGTTTCATGAACTCAATAGCTTACCTCCCTAGGGCTTCCTCACTGTGAAAGACACCCGTGTTGACGCACGCTGGTCCGGATGATCCTCGGATATATTCCCATGCCCGATGAGTTGAGTGTGGTCGAATAGATTATGCATGTAGATCAATGTATGCGATGGATATTTTCAGATTTGGATCCTAACTTGTTTACATGGACTGTGAACGCATCCACAAGGGGCACGCAGCAATTTTTTTGGATCCCCGTGCTTCTCTCCCCTCCAATCAAAGATCAAAATCTTTCCGACTAATGTAATGGATATTACATGCTGTAACGTCATTTCCAAAGCACCCTTTTTTATTTTGTTTCTCTTACTTTGCCCATTGGATAATTCAAGTTTGATGACCCTAAAAAGCTATCTACAAGAGTAATATTATATTAATAAAATAATTACGTTGTATTACATGATACGATTGATAAAATTATAAACTAATAATTATATGAGTATGATTATGTACCATAAATATAAGTTAACATTATATTATATACAATAGTACATTGTTGTGCCTAATACAAAAATTTGTATATTCTTAGAATCCAGCTAAGCTATTGCATAACCTATAAAATAAATTAGCACAATTAAGCATTTTCAGTCTATTATCTTGTAATAATACGAAGAGGGGTAATTAAAATAACAATGCTTGAATGCCACTGTTGCCTAGTCGATGAAAGATAACTTACTTGAAATAGGGGAGTTATGTTGTAAATTAATACTAATGCTTTGCTATTGTAATCAATACATGATCACTATATATTATGAACTCTACTATAATATGACTAGCTATGACTTATATAATTTTATAATAGTCACAGCATAATGAGTAACATTGTTACTAAATTGTTAATATACTAGAGAATAAGGATGTTTTTGACATTATATCTCCACTACTTTGCTATTATAGTGATGGACCAAACTGAGAATAGTAGCAATCCCATCACCTAAAAACAAACAATGCAATATCGGGCTCCAAATCTTTATTTCGTCAGAGGCGAAATTGCCATTACGTGGCCAACTTAGAGACAACATGGTGACAGAACTGTTTAGCCCAAGACATTGAGCTGGGCCTGGAATCCGGACCTCTCTGGGAGCAATATATAAGGCCGAAATCACTTGCTATCGTGCATAATCTAAGTTGTGACCGGACTGAAAGTAGTCACGACTCATCCGACATCCCTTCCTTTTCGAATGAATACAACCATATGTTACAAGATTGTTCACCCCAAGAAAGAGGAAAAAGAACAAGAAGAAGAAGATGAGAGAAATCAGTCATCAGCTAGAGTGTTATAAGAGTAGAAAGTATCGTCCGCGGCACGATATTACTGGCCTAGCGAACCCTGACAAAGAAAATACTGAGCTCCGGCCCTTGCGCCCCGTCCGGGTTGATCATGTACAAGGCCTCCGAGTCCTTCGACCCGACCACCCTCTCGAACCTTGCCCGCAGGTACGTCAACTCTCCGTCTGGCCCCTCCTTCTCGCACGGTGGCGGCGATGGGAGCACGCCCGCTCCCATCGACACCCCTCTCAGGAGCTGCATCACGTGCACCTCGTCGTCGCTCATCTGCTTCCTCCGGATGGAGTAGCCCATCTTCCTGCCGTTGCAGTACACGGCCCACACGAACTCCTCCATCACTTTCTTCTTGTGCGTCCTCGTCTCGCTCTCCAGCGCGATCCTCACGATCTCGCTCGCCATCTCCTTGTGGAAGGCGCTGGTCAGCATGGGAAGCTCCAAGACGAAGATGGGCAGGCAGTGAGGGTCTTCCTGGATTGCCAGGAACATCCGGCCCTTCCGATACCCGAAGATCGTCACTGTCGTCGCGCCGTCCTTGAGGAGCGGCTTCCGGGGCCGCCCGAGGAGCGCGACCATCTTGCACCCAGTGGTCAGCATGGGGAGGAGCTTGAAGAGGCGGAAGACACCGCCTGTCGAGGAGGACGACGACTTGGGCCGCTTCTCCCTGGGGCCTGTGTGTGTTGCATGCCGGAGTAGCGATAGTATGGCCGGGGGGTTGTCCATTTGGAAGTATGGACTAGAGTGAACCGGCGGCATGGTGTTGGAGATCAATTGAATTTGGTGTATAGAGGCAACGGAGAGTATATATCCCTACTGCCAAATGAGAGGAAATAAAAGAATGTGATCTTTGGAGTCGAAGGGCGCGACTGATTGATTATGCAAAGGAACAAAGAAGATAAATATAGAGAAAGGGTAAAAGAAGTTGGGGGAGTTGGTTGGTCATTTGGCTTGGGATTGTTCTCTGGGAATCTTTTTGTAATGGGGGGAGAGAGAGGACTCAATCCTCAATACCCATTCAAGTTGGTTAAGAGAGAGAGAGAGAGAGAGAGAGAGAGAGAGGAGAGGAAAAACAATGGGGACTCAAAAAGCATGATGTGACCAAGTGATGAAAAGGAAGGAGGAGGGTTTGTATGTGATAAAGAGATAAGAGGAAGCGGACCACATGTGGGGAAGCTTGATATAGAAAAAGAAAATCTCAAAAGCCGTGGGATAAGGGATAATGACATAAATAGTTCATAAACTTTTTTAATATGTAATGTGATCCTTAAAATTTTAATTTGTTCAGTATAGCCTCTAAACTTTAACTAACGTGTAATGTGGTTCATGAACTTTTAATTTGTTCAATGCAATTCCTGAACTTTTAATACATGTTCAATTTAGTCCCTGAATTATATAAAAATGTCCAATGTTGTTCTTTCAATAATTTAAATCGAAGGGAAATATTGAATATTTTCATATAACTTAAGAACTAAGTTGAACACGAACCTAAAATTCGGGGATCATATTAAATAAATTGAAAGTTGAAGGACCACATTGCACAATGGGTTAAAGTTCAGAAATCATATTGGACCAGAGTTCATGAACCATTTATGTTAATAATGTTAGATATATCAAAATCTATTTACTAAATTGACTTAGTGAAACACCGATAAAAAGAATTGGCTTAGCGGAAAAAAAATGACTTACTATATTGATTTTCTGAATGACCAAAATAGATTGTTTTTTAAATTTCAAATATGACCATCTTGTATAAAGGGCAATGTATGATTCGTCATACAACCTAATATACCGACTTAATTTATCGGTCCTTTTAGATCGATCATTGCACGGGACAAAAAAAGGAAATTGTCAAAAAGAGAAGGTGAAGGT
Source organism: Eucalyptus sp. ANBG9806169 (assembly GCA_014182395.1). Taxonomy (NCBI): domain Eukaryota; kingdom Viridiplantae; phylum Streptophyta; class Magnoliopsida; order Myrtales; family Myrtaceae; genus Eucalyptus; species Eucalyptus sp. ANBG9806169. Next base: position 92,978 of record CM024578.1, read on the forward strand.
GTGGCGATGTGGCTTCACCATGTGCCTCTCTGATCACACTCCAATTGGATCATCAACATCACCCTTCTCTGCTTTATGCCTTTTCCATCTCCATCATCCGAACTCCCCACTAATTATTGGAGTCATCGCGGCTTCTCTTTCTTTTCCTCCAGCTGTTCTCTTCACCGCCCTTGCTAAGTTGCCTAATTGTTTGCTGCGTTTTGGCCCCTACTCAACTTTTAACAAAGTCTTGTCATCTATGATGCTAATTGTACGTTACTCGGTTATAAACCATCCTTCTTGAGGCACATTTCTTATTCCTATTGCTGGTCTAGTATATGATCAGAAGCATAGAACTGAATTTATAAGATCCTTATGAATATTTTCTTTTCGAAGTAAATTTTGGGCATTTATTTTTTTGGACCCCCGAAAAAATTTGTGCATCTTTTGGAATGAATGTCCCAGCAAAAACAGGTACAGTGCCAATAAGAAGGGCCCCCTTTGATGTGACTATGACTAATTAGAAAGAAGCATAATAGCGTCGGCATCATATTTCTGGTCCAGGTGCATTGTCATCCATGAATTCCTGTGATGCCAGAAAGTTTATTGTGGGGTTTTGTGGGGTTTTCAATTTGAAAACGAAAAAAAAAAGGTTCAGCAATCTTGAGAAACTGGAGACCAGAGATAGGATGCGAGGTATGCAACAACTGCAATAATTGTGATTTCCATAGACCAACTTACATAAGTTCACAAGTTAGTTCCATGATTGTCGAGCGAGAGTTTCTATTTTGGCAATGCGCACTCTTGTCCATCTATAAAGTTAGACAAATCAGAACAATGCCAAGGCAAAGATGGTACGAGGGGCTAAAGATTTCATGTGTGTTGCATAAGTTGGACCCTGCATAGATCATTGGAATTCATATTAACAGCTGTTATAGAGAGAAGCTATGATTTTGATTAAGGGCAGAAAAGTCCCAATTCAATGACATAAAAAAGTGAAAACATCATGAGTTCGGAAAGTGTATGAACTACTGATTAAGACCAATATGAAATGATGTACTGGAGTTTTGAAATAGTTGATTGTGCCGATGATGTGATAAGTTGTATTAGACCTCGCTTTTATTTTGATTGAAAGTCATCCGACCACAACCATGATCTTCTCCTTCTGCAAATCCTTATCAATTTTGGCTCTGCAATCACTTCAACCTTTAAGTGAGAGTTTCATGCAAGCAAATAAAGCAATCTCCGGATGGTTCTCCAATCTAAAACGCGTTGTCGTTTGGCCTTCTGGCTATTGTGCCCATGATAGGGTCCTCTAGTCCACATGTGAGCATTTAGAGACGCTTTGCTTGCCAGACTTATTTGATCATCAGCACGAAATGAAAGCTGGCGACTTCGAGAAAAGCAAGGCCTAACTGATCAAGACGGCATGACCACAAGCATATGAGGATCCAAGACACCCAACGCCTTCAATGGATAATTCCAATTCCACCGATGAAGTGCAATCTTAAGCTCCGTTTGTTTTACGAAAAACGATTAAATTGAAAAATATTTTCCTAAAAAAGGATTGCTTATATTGTCAATAAATGTGAATAAATAATAAATATCTTCATTGTTCATGAAAATATTTAGACATAAATTATTGTCGATAATGAGAATAATTTCTATTGGCTAATTATTTCAAGAGGTATAAATGATCGTTTTTAAGAAAATGTTCAATCATTTATCTCGAAATAAATGGAGCTCTAAGTTGCTAATGTTTGCGCCTATAGAGACCGTCTATCGCCTTGACATGATTCTTAGAATTTCGTTCCTGCAAGTTTAGAAAAAAAAAAAAAAAGCAGACATTGACGATTCTTCCAAGCAAGGAAGGGTCGGCATATACAGCCTTTCTTTAGAAATTAAATGATTTAAATTTAAGATAGTTATCTGAAATGCTGCAATGAGTGGGGCAGTGTGTGTCTATATGTATGTAAATTCTGTTTTATTTCACATTATCTTGTTTCTGGAGCATGGCTAGCCTTTGAATAATATTCTTGCCGCACTATAGCTTTTAGAAAATTATTCACGAGTCTCTTTTTCACAACATAATGCAAGTGGAACCTGCCATCATGATGCATGTTCCAAAGTCGAAGCTAGATGATATTAAGTATTTTGGAGGACTAGGATAAGTGGCGTTGTCTTTTGGCATTGTGGCAATATGAGGCATATTAATTGAGATTCCTTGAAGCTGAGGAATGAAAAAGGTTAAAAGAGAATTAGAGTTGAGTCTACATATGATATATCGGTAATTAGGTAGTGTTCATTATGTTTTGTTTGTCATTGATGATTTATCATTTAATAGATGGTTATTGGATATGAAATGTACTTGAGAACTAGTATATTACTTTTTAATGCAGTGTAGATAGGGCACAATGCTCGGTGCAATGTTGCTAGTTTTGATGATGTCATAATCAAAATGCATGACAGTATTGTGAGAACATTGACTGGTATGATATACATTCCGGAGTTGAAGAATAACCCGATTTCTTTCATCGTCCTTGATTAAGCTAGGCATCAATTACTTCAGAAGGTGAAGCTCTAAAGGCCATTTGAGATGTCCTATAAAGAAAGTAGTCAAGTGTTGTAGCCTATATGTGTTCCCGAGGGAGACGAGATATTAATTGTGGCATATGCATTTGAGCACATTTGAAAGAAGCTTGAAGGTTCTGAGTGAGAGGAAAACTATTGTATGGTCATGTGTTTGGAGAACTACATGTATGCAAGTGTTGTTGACTCACGAACAATAAATAGTGTAGTCTAGTATGATTGCTAGAGAAACCACAGAGACTGCAGAGTTGATTTACTAGAATGACCATAAATTCTCATGATTTTGTTCTAGGGGGATAATTGTCAAAAGTGATAAACTTATAATATATTATCAATTTAATTATTAACCTTTCAATTTAGCTAATTTAATTGTAAATATTTTGATAATTTGCCAATGTATCCCTTTAAGCTAATTTTGGCAAGAAATCATTAACGTGGACAAATTTTTATAATTTTTTTGAATTTTTTGAAGTTTTGCCCTTTTCTTTCTTTTAATTTTTTTATTTAAAACTATGGCTAACGAGGGCTTGGACGAGGGTTGCGATGCTCTTGCCGGCGACTACAAGGGCTCCCGGCCCCTCATCCAGATTTGGCAAGGGGGTTGAGGCTCTCGCCAATTCTAGGCCAAGTGAGGGCCCTCCCTTGTGATGTTGACCACCACTGAGGCTGCGAGCAAGTGGAGGGAAATGAAATAAAAAAATAAAGAAGAAAAAGGAAATAAAAGAAAAGTGAAAAAGTATGAAAAGAGATAGAATTCAGAAAAATTATCAAAAATTGAGAAAATTGTCCATATGCCATATATGACAACATGTGTCTACATTAGTGATTTTTGACCATAATTAGGAAGAACGACATTGGTAAATCGTTAAGAAATTTAGTATTAAATTAATTTAATTGAAATGTTTAATACTGAATTAACATCTGAACAATGGGTTTAAAAATTTTTGGTAATTTTTCTTTTAAGGAAGTGTGTCTAATTATTATTGAATTTGATTACTTATTTTCTTCACGGATGTCATTTGGCCAAAAAAGAAAACGTACGTTAAGTTTTTCACATATTTTTTATGGTGCCTTTTTCTCCTGTTTACTTTTGTTTTAAAGGTCTCCAATCAAAGTAGCACAATGATTAGGGCTGGACATGATACTACTTTTACTGTCCAAAAGGTTAGATCTTTATATGTTCTAGATTCAATCATTAACCTAGGTTTGAGTCTTGCATTAACAACGTTGGACAAAGTTTGTGGAACTTTCGGTCACTAGAATGTATATTTTTCTCATCATGTAAAACCAAACAAAAGGGAGGCAAAAAGATAGGAAAAATTGTCCAAAAAGATATAAACCTATTCGACTTTTGCTAATTTCGCTCTAAAATTTTTAATTATGATATTGAAATTATAAACCTTTTCATGTTTTGCCAATTGAATCTATTCAGCCACTTTTGCTTTGAAATCGCTGACGTGGGCGTCAATCGTCCTATATTAATACTTTTAATTTTTTCCATTTCTCTTCTTCTTTTTTTCTTTTTCCTTTTTCCTTTTGTGGGCCATCGTTGAGCCTTGTTGATGGCCAGAGAAGGTCGCTGTCCTTAAGCAAGGGCCGCCCTCACCTAGACTAGATAAGGTTACCCCTCCCTAGGCTAGTGAGGGAAGAAGGAAAAAATGAAATAAATAAAAAATAAAAGAAAAAAGAAGAGGAAAGGAAAAAAGTAAAAAAAAAAAAGAAGAAAAGAAGGAAAATAAAAAACTAAAAAAATTAAAATTTTAATGAAAAAGCTGAAAAGAATTAAAAAATTATTAAAAATTATCCGCATTTGCGTTGATCGTGTTATGTAAGATGGTCGGCATTTAAGTTAATAATTTCCTATCAAAATTGACGGATAGAGATAAATGACAAAGTGTGAAAATGCTTAGAACTCAATTGGCACAATTAAAATATTTATGATTGAATTGACAAAAGTGCAACAAGTTTAAGAGTTTTTGAACAATTTTCACTAGAAAGATATAATATGATGTTGGGACTTGGGAAAGTAACCTAAAAGGGTTTTGCGATGGGAAAAATCTGATTGTTGATTCATGCTCATCAAAAGCATAAGGTTTCTTCACGATAGTAACTGAAAAAGAAGAAAAGATCGAGAGTGGCCTAAGTGTAAGTGAGCTTATCGGTGGAAGCCTGCACGAACGCTGAACGAGCCAATCTTTTACGGACCCCGGTATCCGTTCGAGAAGGACCAATCTTTGAGAACTACAGAAGTCACCCTTTGCATGTGTGCTGGATATGGGGTTTCATTCGCACCAACCCTACCATACACTAGTCATGCTCTCTTGAGAGTTTGCCCAATGTGATAATCAAAGCGGAGAAGAAGAGAGAAAGATATGATTGGGGCGTTATTGGCGAAATCCTACGCAAGTATAAGTGGCCATTATTGAAATTGGCGTGGGTATGGGTCTCGCTGTCTCCTCCCTGTGCGGGTCCTCCCCAGAATTTTCCTTTCGGGAAAATGCATCGTGAGGTGGGGCGATCCCTTCGGTCCTTAGGGCCAAAGTACCAGGACACAAGCATGACATGTTGCCTTGTTTCCTTGTACCAGCAGTTGCCCACGGATTATCTTTAATGAGGAAGAGGAGCAATTAGGTGCAAGGTAACTGTTCCTTTAGGGTTGTGTTCCTTGTTCGAACAGGGACGCGTTCCTGCCTTGGAGAAGGTGTCTGCTTTACAAGTGATATGGCCGATGTCGTATGAAGACAAGTTCTAGTGGGGTCGTAAGCGTGCATGTCCACTGCCTAATAATGCTTCTAGAATTATCGATAAAAATCTCAAGTTCTCTCGAAACTGGGTTTTCTAGAAAGTCTCCTTCCTTTCTTTGCGTTCTAATGTCAAACTTGATAGGAAGGGGATAATCCTGTGTTGATTGAAAAGTCGGCAGGACGGATCTAGAGTTTGATTTTTAGGGTCCAACACGCTACGAAATAGAGATAATGGAAATCACAAGTATCGTGAATATGAAAAATAAGTCCAAAACGGTCAATTATCAATGTTGCCCGTAAGTCTAAAAAGTTTGTAGATCTAATGGCACGCGGGAGTTAGGTTGTTTCATTTGCTTTGTGCATGTATATGTCAATAAACTCATTCAGCTAATAAAATAATTTTCTATGTTGACGCCACATATCTAATACTGATCAACAAATTTGATTATAAAGTTCAATCTTTTGGGGGGTCAACGACGTTGAAATGATACTATGTTAGTTCGATAATCAGATTTAGAATTAGGTGAACAGAACTAAGGCCAGTTCAAAGTTTGGAAAGAGTCGGGTCACTGGTAGATTTGGAAGCAAGATCAGGCCAGACTGATTCTAATCCCATCTTTAGCTACTTCAACATGAGTTATTTGGGATCCTAACTGTTTAGGGGTTGATCGGCAACTTCAACTTACTTGTTATACATTAACATAGATTAATCTAAAGGCTTATGGTGCATTTGTTTCAAGAAAAAATATATGTTGAAAGAAATATTTTTACCCGAAATTCATTTTCAAGGAAAGTGATTGATTTTCCCATATTTAGTTATCAGCATGAAAAATAAGAGGAAGTAGTTTTCCACTAATTTGATTCTACTTCCCAAAAGAATATATTATGTAATGCTATTAAACTATATCAAGGACATCGTAGATTGTAAAATGAAATATGAAGTTATGAATTCATAGCTGTTGTTATAGAGAACATCAGGTGGGTGAATGATAGATCAATGAATTTCAAAGTACTTTTAAAAAGCAAATAGGGAAAAAAGAAATTGTAAAGTCTAATAATCATATACATAAACATATCTGAAAGTATTCAATTTATCGTTTTTTTTCTTTGGTTTCTAAGGGCATGTTTGTTTGTGTTCTTTTTTTGTTTCTCGGAACACAATTTCTATTCTTTTGTTCGGGAACAAAAAAAGAAGAATAAACACGTTTGTTTGGGTTTTTGTTTAGGAATAAATTTGGAAAAAGAAACAAAGAAAAATTGCTTTTTATTAAAGGGAACACTTTCGAGAAATAAATTTTTCTCTCCTATTTTTTCCTTCTCTTTTTTAACATCTTTTTTCTTTGGTTGGTCACCGGCCTCGGCCATGGCCTGGTGACACCGGCGATTGGCCGTTGAGGGCCGGTGAGCCTCGCCGTGGCTAGGCAAGGCCGCCGGCCATGGCCGAGGCCGGCGATCGGCCAAAAAAAGGAAGAAAAAGAAAAAAAAAAAAAGAAAAAAGAAAAAAAAATATTAAAATATTAAAAAATTAAAAGAAACAAAAAAATTACACAAGTTTACCAAACGTGTTTCTATGCTTTTTCTATTCTAGGAATATAAATTTTGTGTAGTTACCAAACGCATTCTTCTGGTAAAAAATTATTCATCGAAATAGAAATAGTTCCCAAGAACAATTTTTGAACAGAAACGTTACCAAACGCATCCTAAGTCACTATTGGGAAGAAGTGAAGTGAAAAAGTACAATCATTACTTTGACATTTTAAAAAATTCCTTCTGTGCTCTCCACTTCAAAGCCATGAAATAAAGTTTTAAGGGGGAAAGTCATGGATTGAAATTATGATGTGATAACAAATGAGAGTTGTCGATTTATCAATAAGAAGTAGAGATAATTAATTCCGAAAGCGAGAGAGAGAGAAAGAGGGGGATTTAGTCCTAAACATTTTGTCTTTGTGTCGATTTAGTTCTAAACATTTTTATGTTGTGTCAATTTAGTCATTTCCAGCCAATTTTGGCTAGATTTTACTAACTGGACGCTAGCCGGCCTGATATGATCGATCGCGTGGATAACTTTTAATAATATTTTAATATTTTTAATATTTTTTCTTTATTTTATTTTATTTTATTTTATTTATTTTTTATTTTTCTTCTCCTCTTCTTCCTTCAGCTAGTCGTCGGACCTTGGCGACCGGCCGAGGTGACGGTCGGCGAGGTCGAGGTCGACCTCGTCGGCCACCTTGCTAGTGGCGCGAGGTTGAGCCTCGTCAGCCCTCCCGGTGTGAGGCCGCCCTTGAGGCTTGGGCGGCGAGGCTCGCCCTCATTGGATCTGGCGAGGGTTGAGCCTCGCCCATGGCCGGCGAGAGTGAGCCCCGCCAGCTCAACGTGAGGAGGTGGCCTCGAGCTGGCCTCGCATCTGGCCACCGGAAGCTTCCGACCAGACGACGAGCTCCACGTGTTGTCGAAGATCTCTCTCTCTCTCTCTCTCTCTCTCTCTCTCTCTCTGGTGCGACTATCGAGATTCCCTTTGCTTTGCGATCCTCTCGTTCTCCGTGTCCCTTGTGTCTCCGACGATGCGAGACGCTTCGTCTCGATCGATTGCGGAGTGATCCTTCCCTAATCGGAGGAACCCGCGCAGTTTGCACGATTCCGAGTTCGGTGAGTAGTGCGCCTGCATGCGCTCTTGAGGCGAGCATGAGCACGCCGCCTACGGGGGCCGAGCTGCTGATGGCGATGTCTGACAATGCCAGGGGGCTCGTATTGGCCGTGGCCTCGAGTGCGTTCATCGGCGTGAGCTTCATCCTCAAGAAGAAGGGCCTCAAGCGCACTGCCTTTGATGGTACTCGCGTAGGTCGGCTTTTTTTTCTCCCCTGTGCATTCGTGTTGCTTCGGAATCACGCCTCGGTTTGCAAGTGCAGTGGCTGAGGTCAACCTCGACCTTGTCGGCCGTTGCCTCTGGCCGGTCGCCGAGGTCCAATGATCGGCTAGAGGAAGAAGAGGAGAAGAAAAAAAGAAAAAAAGAAAAAGAATAGGAAAAAGAAAAAGAAAAAATATTCAAAAATATTAAAATATTATTAAAAGTTGTCTACGTTAACGCTGATCAAGCCACGTTAGCCGGCCGGCGTATAGTCAGCAAAATCCGGCCAAAATTAGCTGAAAATGATTGAATTGACACACCGTAAAAAGATTTAGGACTAAATCGGCGTAGAGACAAAAGGTTTAGAATTTTTTTGGCACTTTTCCCAAGAGAGATGTGACTGGAGTTGAAGCCGAAATCCTTGTCGCTGTCGCTGGCTGGATGCCAGAGCAATTGACTAGTTGGAGATAGGTGGGGTGATGAGAAAGACAGAATTTTGAACTTTGGGTTCTTTTTATTCTTCTCAATTTGGAAATTAAAATTTCCTATGCGATAATAGCGACAGGTAAGACTCTTCTGACTAAAGAATTAGTGATAGCTCATCCATGCATTTAGACGGGTTACCGCATGTAGAGATGATTCGATTTATTATCAAATCGAGTTGCGGTTGATGTGACGACTACAGCATCAATAACTCAAAAAGATCTAATGGATTAGTGGTGACTTAGCATGGAGTGGATCGCATGCTCTCGTTGGCTCTTACGATTATGAGTCTTTTTCATATTCACGAGTCACGACAACGCTTACTGACAAAGAGATGGGAATGGCCCTACACAAAACGGGTGCACTACATCACTATGCATTGAAGATGAATTGGAAATAAAGCCCAAGAAACATCAGCAGGATCAAAACCAGTGTAGTAAGCCACAAAATGAAAATTACAACCCCAAGAAAAGCAAATATCGTAACCATCTCATTTCAGCAAAAGGGCAGTAACCTTGAGTAGGCATCATTTAGTTGACAGACACTACCTTAAATCTATAATACATATTATAATTAAAGTCTTGCTGATCATTAAGAAATGAAGACCCTCCAAGCATTGAGTGGGACATGATCAACCGACTTATGCAGCTTTCTAACTTCATAGGCCCAGTATTGAATAACCATACGTCTTTTTTGCAGAATTCGTCCAATAGTGCCGTCAGGGTCTTGTTAACAAGAGTGCTAGCTGAATATTTGAAAACCATGTTCATCTTCACTGCATTGATTACACATAGTTCCAGGTGATTATCAGGCGGGCTTGAATTGGGCCGAAGGTTGGGCCTTTTGTATTGCCCAAACCTGCTTATAACATATATTTTAGGTAATAGTATTCAGGCCAGACCGGCCTAGGCCCGCATCACACGATCAAATGGTTTGAAGATACTGCAAACATATTGGAAAGGTACGACACCAGAAACATATCAAACACAATCAAATTCGTTGAGCAACTTCACCCACACTCACTACGGATCACGCGATCAAATGGTTTGAAGGAACAACAAAGTTACAACACCAACAATATTGAAACTCCTAGTGGGAAGTTCAGATTAAAATTTGCAGTACATTAAATTCACCAGCTTTCCAGTTTATCTAGAGATCGATACCGCATCCTAATGCAGTATCCTGAACAGGTGACACGAAGTCGAGGCTGCAAAGCCAGTGTACTTATTGGGGACCGCCACTCCTAGTGACCCTTTCTGCAATGACAAAAGTCAATTTGATTGGTGCTGAGCGAAAAATAAGTGGTCACGAAAAAACCCATGAAATTTAATGGAACCAAAATGCACACAATTGCACTGGAATGCAGTGATCAAATAGATTTCAAGAATGAGGGGCAATTTGATCGCCATATTCCACCCTAACGGGTGATTGACACAATTGCATTAAAAAACCAATTCTCATACTTGCAATCAGGCCAATTATAAAAGCAGGATGGACATACAACAATGCGCATGGACGAAGTCGTGTAGCACAGCAATTTATAATTAACATTTGCAGACAGTAGAAAGCAAGGTTTCGATCCTCCTCTCCGTTGCCAACAGATTACTAACATTTGAAGAGCACATCATTACCTTCATGAGGCAAGCTCAGTCAAAGTTTTCAATTTTGAGTGGTGCGATCTCATCGGCAACATCAAAGTGTCCCACTAAACGTGCGAAAAACAGCATTTGTTGTTCCAATGTGAATTTTATACTTTCAGCCTGCCAAACATTGTATGTCAATTCCGTACACCGCACACACAACAAATGACTTGTTTGTGTAAGACTCCAGAAGAACAATACCTTGCGAAAACCATGCTGCTCTCCTTCGTATTCCACTAATGCAACAGGCAGACCTTTCTGCTTCAATGCCGCATAAATTTTGCGAGACTGACCTGGCGGTACTACCTACAAGATGTCGTAGATAATTGCTAAACCGCCAAGCAGCAAAGTTTTTAAAATGCCAGAGATGTACAAAGTAAATCTGAAGGCCATTGATCACATCTACTTATCAATTGGAAAGAAACTTATCTGATGATATTTCATAAATTAGGGGGAAATAAAAGAGGACCCTCGTTTAGACACTGGACTTTTCCCCCTTTTTTTCTTTAGTTTTTCTTTAATTTATGGGGAGTAACAGCAGAGGGGCAGGTGAACATTGGAAAGAGTAAGACTTGCGTACCTTGTCTTCCAATCCTTGGAATAGAATTATGGGGCAAGAAAATTTCTCAACAAAGTTTATAGGCGATCTCTCGTAGTAATCCTTTTCAGATCCTGTAGTGCAACAAATGCATGATCGGAATAAAGACTTATCTGAGAAGAGATGAAACGCACACAAAAGCTTATCTGAATTACCGACAAGTTTGTCAATGTAATGAGATTCCAACTTGGGCATTTCTGCTCTCAACATGTTCAAATCAGCAATCTGTTTGACACAATAACAGCAAAATAATCTCTTTTAACATTGTGAAAATTCTATGCATAAATAGCAGAAATAAAGGATGAATTAATAAATGACTCTTTAGAAGTATCAAATGAAATTGGGAAATTTAAATATCTTTTCAAGTAAACACCATGACCAATGCACAGTAACAAACTGTAATGAAACGCCTTTTGGTACTTTATGAGTCACGAAACTAACATCCTTAACAGTTGGCCCTTGCTAGTAGACTTTCCAGTTGATCCATCCGATACGAACACAATGAAGATGCTATATATCATTCACTATCAACAAGCAAATCACCAAGAATGATCAATGACTATGTTGAAGGCAATAAATCCCCAGAATCCAGAACTCCTTTGTATGTTCATATGCTTTGTCAGGGTAAGATAAGAGCAACCTGCCTCTGATGCCCCCATAAATAAGCCAGTATCCCGATATTGGCGCCGATTAAAGTTTAGCTATTCTGAAACCAACTACAAAGTAAATGAACTCACACCATAGAGGGAGGCTCCAGCTTTGAAAGTTTCCCTAAATGCTAGAGCAGCTAAGGTTGTATACCCACCAGCTGAGCCTCCAGTAATGCATAGACGAGTGCCATCCACCTTTCCACTTTCCACCTGGATGATCAAAGCAACTTCACCATACTGAACAGTATTATATTCCCCAACGAGCACTAACAGAAAAACGAGTTGAAAGTCACCTACCAAAAATTTAGCACAACTACAACAGTCGTCAACATCAACTATGCCCCAGCGACCCAATAGCCGCTCTCTGAATTCTCTGCCATAACCTTGAAGAAAAGTTGTGACATCTTTCAGTAGAAATGAAGAAGATTAATCAAATGATGGGCCAAAGCAAGTAGTTTTTGCAGCCATTTATGTTAATTAAACTCCATAAGGAATTGACAAGAATAAAGCATAGGTCTGTCGAGATAGTAAGGGTGGTTCATTATAAAAAGGTTTTGCAGAAATCAAGAGAATGATATGAAGCATAAAGTTCTCATATAGAGACAAACCAGTGCTTCCACCATAATTGACATCCACAAAAGCCCATCCTCTGCTAGTCCAGTACTGAATACTCAGGTTCAAAACTCCTCGTGTTTGAAAAGTAGGCCCTCCTGGGCAATTTTAAGCATAATTACATAAACACTCCTGGATAACCAGATCAATATGATTAGATATTGACGCATGCCAATGCTGCTTGGAACAAACAATTGCCAGTTACTCCCACTAATCTTTTTTTTTTTTTTTTTTTTTATTTTTAAAAGGAGAGAGAGAGAGGCTATTCTCAAAATTGTCAAAAAGACCATTCTTTTCTGGAAAAACCTAAGTTGTTCAAAATTATGCCCATAATTAATGTCGAGATATGTCTTAACACTCCCCCTTCAGTGTATGCTAGACCTTAGATGTGAAAATAACCAAATTTAACAGCAATCAGAGGATAAATGAAAGTAAAAAACAGAATGGCAACAAGAGGAGATTTGGACTTTTAACACCTTTGATACCGGGTTGAATAATCATTTCCCCCAAAAGCTTGAATTGTCAAAAAACATTCCCCGAATGTATACCATGCATATATGCCAACAAAATTTCCAAGCAATCATTATATTCCATTCCAGTGCATGACTAACATTGCAATACAGGTGTTAAGAGGGGCAACACTGTGTACAGTATACCATATCAATATAGTTTTGAAAAAATATGTTCCCTACATTGACTCCATCTTCATTCAGCATCAGTTGCATATGCACTGACTTGTTTCGTGCATCTATAATATCTATAACTGATGCCGGATACTTGTTTAGTCTGAAAATTCACCAATGAATCATAGATTTATATCAAAATAAAGACTTGATTTGACAAGTAAGGTCAATTAATGATTATTGTGAATGGAAATACCAGTTTGGCAGTACAAAGTTCCCACAGAAGAATATAGAGTTGGCAAGGTGAATTCAAGTAGGACAATAACTGAGTTGCAATTTTTCAAGTACCATGGCTTTCTAACAACAGTGGAGGCTTTTCTTCCGCACTAGCTTGATAAACATGATTAGATGGAGGATAGAAGTATGCATAAGCATTTTGACCAGGAACTTCAGTTGGAAATTCAATCAGCTCTGGCAAGCTGAAATACGACTCGTACTTCAAACAGTCTGGCGAAGATGACCATATTATCTGAAAATCAATGCCTTCTGACTTTTCATCATTGAAAGTCACCTGCAAACCATGAACAAAAGGAAATTTTAATACTGAGATAATACTATTATTACAGCTCTGTCCACACTTCATCAAATATTTGGAGATTACTAAGGTAGAGTATTGCAAGCACCTTAGCCACAGACGTTGGAAGTAGTCCTGATGCTCCGTGGACGTAAAGGCAATTATTCCCTGAAGTCTGCAAAAGCAGAATTTGCACAATTTACCAAACCGTCAGCTTGAAAAATAGTTACAGTGACTCATCATGGAGGTGGTATTGAACATACTATATCTTGTATGTCTGTGAATGGAATGTCAAGCAATGATAATGAGCTATGAAGAACGTCGATCATCGCAAGAAAAGACCTTCCACTCTGCCTGCAGGAAGATTTTAAATAGATTGGTAAGATACAATAATGGGCTATTAGGACAATGTTAAAACAGAAAAAAGGCTCACCTGTAGCTGCAAGCAATCAGGGTCTTCTGTTCGTCGCTCTGGATGACTTCAGAAGAGTTCAAGCCAAAAACCCATGATGGCCTTGCAAACTCAGCATTTAATGGATAAAGAGGCAGGACCTCATTTGCAGACTCAATCTGTTGAATCAGGAAGCATAGCAAAGACATAAAGTAGTTCCCTTCCAACACCATGATCGATGGAGCTATGCCAGTATAAATGGCAGCTTAAAGAGCTCGCATATGCAAAAGGACTCAATCACCCGCAGAAAACCTATAACTATAATAAACTCTCCTCATTCATAGTTTTCGCAGTGTGACATCCAAAGTCCACACTATTTGACTGATACAGTCTAAATTCTTGTGAAGTGTAATATGGAAATTAAGGAGATCGACCAAATTTCCAGTATGACTAACCATCGGAAAAACCTGCTTTGGCTTGGTTACTATAAGACGTGATGGAGTTGTGGCGTTTGATAGTGGAAATTTATTAAAGCAGAGAGGAAATACTGCTGCTAAGGGTATACAAGTAATTTCACCATAACTTTGTATGCCTTAGATTCTTGCTACATATGATAATTGCTCCTGCAATTATAACTGGAAACTTGATACTGATAATAATAGTGAAAGATTGCCTAGTACAGTACCATTGCATTATTTGCTTTTGACAAATGCTGGCGGACCAAAAAAAATTTTGGGAAGCAGTGCAGGTTAAAATTTCTGTTTAGTGGGAGTTGACGATGTGAGATGAGTTTGATTCACACCAGTAGAACAGAATTTGGGTGTTAACTTAGTTACTAGATGGGAAGAAGGCATTGCAGAACAAGTGGGCATACAAGGTCAAATACCTAATGGTAACAAGAGGTCCAAAGTGAGGTTAGTAGTGAAATGTTTTTAGCAAAAGAAAGAAATTGATCATATAGAAATTCTCTCTCTAGTTTTGTAGTTGACTATTATCAGGCCAGTGTTGAATACCGTTGCCACTAAGAATTCACATCTAGAGCATTAGATGTAAGGACTGCATTCCTCCATGAAGACTTAGAGAATGGTATCTACAGGGAATAATCATAAATTTTTCAGTTTCCTAGAAAAGGAAACTATCGTCAGCAAGCTGAGTACAAGTTTGCATCATTTAAAACAAGCTCCTAGATAGTGGTACAAGATATTTGATGCACTTGCATTAACAGGTTCACTAGATGTGAACTAAATGATTGTTGCTATTTCAAGAAATTTGATAACTGCTATAATATTTTGTTGTTTTATGTGTATGATATGCTCATTGCAGGATCTAGCATGAGGGAGATCAACAAACTGAGGCAACAATTGCCAAAGGAGTTTGAAATGGACTTTGAGCCACAAATCAGATTCTTGGATGAGGACCATGCGAGATAGACTCTAAGGAAAAAGCCATCTCAAGAAAAGTACATTGAGAAGGTGTTGGACTGATTTGGATCTTGAATGCAAAGCCCATAAGCACTCCTTTAGGAAGTCACTTCAAGCTCTCGAAGAAGTGGTCGCCAAAGAGAGATGATGAGCGAGATTACATGGTGAGTACTAGACCAAATATAGCTCATGCAGTACAAGTTGTGAGCAGATATATGACTAATCTAGGAAAAGCATTGGAAAGCCGTAAAATGGCTATTAAAATATCTAAGAGGCACTTCAAGTATGTCACTTTATTTTGTGAAAAATAGTGCAACTTTACAATGCTTTGTTGATGCAGTTATTAGTGGTGACATGGACAATAAGAAGAGCACTTAAGGTTATGATTTTACTGTGAGTGACACTGCAATCAATTGGATGTCTAGACTTCAGAAGTGTGCGTCCCTCTCCACCATTGAAGTAGAGTATGTTGCTATATCTAGAACTAGTAAGGAGAAGAATTTGGTTGAAGAATTTTCTGAAGGAGATAAGTAGGGAGGAGGATTGCAATGTCCCTTTTAATGACAGTAAGCTATTTGTCTTGCAAAAAATCTAGTATTTCACTCAAGGAAAAAACACATTCGGTTGAAGTATCATATTCGTTTGTTAATAGATGATAGGACATTGTAATTGAAGAAGGTCCTTGATGTGAATAATCCAGCAAACATATTAACTAAGGTTGTCACCGCTGAGAAATCAAAACTGTGCACTGGTTAGTGATGAGAAAGTGCCGCCTCACTAGGACAATTTAGGTTACAAAAATGGGGGAAGACTATGAGAGACTATTGTTGTAGCAAAGATCAGCTTCAAAGTGGCAGATTGATGGAGATGTGAAGTCTGATAGAGGAAAGTGCCATTAAGTAGAGACGAAAGTACTGCTACTAAATGTATACATGTAATTTTCTCTATAACTTTATATGGTTTTGACTCTTGTTATATATTGTGGCAATCTCTGTTGTAATAGGGACTTGAAACTTGATGCTAATTGTTGCCAAGTGTGACACCATGCTTTTTCCCTTTTCTAATTCTCGAAAGGGTTTTACCAAAAAATTCGTGTTTCCTTCTTTGACTATCCTCTTTAATGTTTCACGCTTGGTTGCTATAAAAAATCTTCAATGAATTGAGGCATCTATAATATCTGGACATTTTAAACTCGACACACATAAATAGCAACAACTCAGGGTTCGGTGATCAGTACTTACCCACTTATAGAGATTCCAAAAACCATTCTGTCTATCAGTAATGAAAAATAGTTCACCTGCATGTGTTCAAAGCAGAATGTAATGTCTGCCACAATTTCAAGCCACTTAAATTTGACATTTCCTCCTATGTTTTCACTGAAATATTACATATCCAGAGCTTCTACAGTAAAATAGATTAGCATGCCTCCAGACTCAATGATCCGAGTAGAGTGGAAAGGAAGAAAAATCGCAGAAGTGTAAAAATAAATCACCAGTAAGCAAGGGACATACTAGAGGACTCTAGATGCATATCTTAAGTAATACATATTTAAGGGACAACATGAAATACCAATGAAAAGAACTATAGAACTTCATCCTGTCAGCACATTATGATTAAGACTGACAACCTCAGATCATCACAAAAGCAACACAATGAACAAATTAATCAGATGACCCCCATATGTTATTCAGGCAGATTAGCTAGAATTGGGAATAGGCCATTTACATTCAACGATTATTTTGGGGGATCAGGCTCCTTTTTTTGTTCATTCAGATCACGATAATATTACAATCTCACATTTCTTCAGCATTGAAGATCATCAAGTGAAAAACGAACTTGTATCATTAAATGACAAATTCGGTTGCAGCAACTCCGAAATTTAAATTGGAAGCCAAAGCATAGGAGTACCTTCTGGAGACCATTTAGGTTCAGTTGGTGACTCAACATATTTAGGATCACGACCAGCAACACAGACACGCTTATAAATATCTCTGCATAGGAGTACCAAGAAATTCAATGCACGAGAAAATAGTGTGAATATGGCACATAGATAAAATATAAGGAAAGGTTACGAGCGTCTTAAAATCACATGAAGAGTTGATCAGACGAAGTGACAGGAAAATGCAAATATGTACTGAATCACAAGTTGCAACTCACTTGGCTCACTTGGCTCACAGCTCGCCATTAGCCATAGCTGTTCTAGGCTAAGGTAATAAGTTCAATGAGCAGGGTGATATGTAAAGTTTGACAACCACTCAAAGCTCAAGACCGTGGTTACAGATGGTGTTTACAGTTAGTTCTATGTACTAAAAAATAAGATAAAAATGTGACAGGAAATTTGCTTAGGTATCTAAACATCAACATTACCTGAAAAGAACATGTTCTGACATTTACTATACTCAAACTACATGAATCAACTACTATAATAGTGCACATAAGGTCACATGAAAATGTCAAGGTTAGAGGACTCCCTTGTTAGCATGAATTTGTTTAAACAACCCTTATCTGTCTTACAAGTGAAAGAATTGTTGCAACAAAATCTAACATTTGTTGGCAATAAGAAAATGTATCTGACAATGGCTTTGTTAATGGACATGAGAATGTTGAACGATAAAAAAGAACATCAATCTACATACCCAGCCTCTGAGATGTACCCAACCCAGAGTTCTGCTTTATCCCATGGCATATTTGGATGACAACACTCAATCCATGCTATCTTTTCACCCTTTGGATCCATCCGCGGAAAAGCAAAGAAATCATTGCCACTGATTAATGCTTTGGGCTCTAAATTCCACCCAATAATACAAAAACAAAATGAAGGGTAAAAGAAAGAAAAAGAATCAGTAGGTTTCTGGTATTGCAGTGAACAAGTAAATGTAGCAAATAACTAATCTGGTATGCCCAGCAATTATTTACCCTTTATATCCTTCTCACCAAGGCCGACAGCTACAACCATAGTGGTTGGATTCAAACTGTCCTCACGCCGATCTATATCCATGTAAAAGCAATTGGGTAAGCGTCTGTCTTATAGTCTCTGACAAATATGAGCAATCAAATAAGCACCTGAAAAGAGTGACATACCTTCCCTTACGGTGACATAACGGCCAAATCTATTATCGAAGACTCCATCGGCATAACAAACTGAAGGCCCGCCATAGTCTGGAGTAATTGGCAATGGAGGAGAATCTGTAGGAGATACAGAGTACAACAACAGAGAATCACTGATGCTTATTGATGAACGGCATGCTGCTCCATAAAAAATTCGATAAAACACAAGACTTCATTAAGCGAAACATAAAAACCACAACATGTCAATGCAAGTATGCTTCCGTAGGAGTCACCGCTCACAATAACTGTATTCTATATAATAAGGAGAAATAAAACAAGAAAGGAACTTTACCACAGCATTTCTAAAGTGGCATATTTATGCTTCAACTTCTTTTGTTTTCCCCCTCCAATCGTATCTCAACATGTCTACCATCAATTAAGATCTAAGCATGGAGCTTCCAATCCATGCATAAATTTCTTAATGAAGAGACTGAAAACTACAATTTAAAATCCCCCCCTTGACCATGCATTACAGCCACTGCTGAGATTACCTTTTAGGTGTAAGGACTGCTTGTACAGCCTCTGATCCTTGTAATTCGAGAAAACAAGAGTATCCCCCGAAATGCTAAAAGCACCACCGCCTATTTCCCGACACAGAGTCCTCACTGCAAACTCTTTGGGCGTGATGTCAACAGGTTCATCTCCTGGTTTTTCCGGTTCTTTCACAAGAACAGAGCGTCTGATAGCCAACATAACCATCCATAAGTCAGTACACTCCTGAAAGCTCTCGAGACTCATTCATTTCACGAACCATAAAGATTACACAGTTACGGAAGCATCATTTCAGCACTATTCACAGTACCCAGAAACTCAATATTGCCCGAACACTCTGTTTTAATTAGCTTATCCTTCTTATTAAAGAAAATGGTAAGTGGAGTAACATACCCGGATTCATTAGGACGGGACTCAAGCCAGACAAGACGGCCGTCGCTACCGACGGAGATGCCACCAAGGCTCTTGGAGGCGCCGGAGACGACGTCGGCGGTGATGGGTGACTTCCAAGAGCCATACGGAGCTGTGACTCTCTGTCTCTCAGCAGTTGTTTCTGAGGACGACGGTGCAGAAGCCATGGTCTTTTGCTTTCTGAGTTACGGTTTGACGGACGACGACTGGGCGACGAGGACTCGAGCGAGATCATTGAAGGTGGACTTCGGGGAAGAACAGAGGAGAGCAGCTAGCGAAAGTGGATACGAGAACGAGATGTTTGAATAATATAAAGTTTTGATTGTTGGATTTGAACACGTTACGTTTGGTTGATAGTTTAGCTTTGGACTATTCAAAGAAAGTCTTGATTCAAGGCATGTGCACGAAGAAAAGTGAAAGAAAAGATGCAATTATTTAATGCAGAAGAACTTATGAAGCATGGAAATATAAAGAAATCAACTTGCGCGAGATTTATGATAGATTGTGTGAAGTCAAGAATGAAGACCTTTATGTAAAGACCTTACTGAATACTAGCAGGCATATGAAAAGGAAAAGATTATGGGCACCTAGAAAAATTTCTTCTCCACCAAATGCTTTGATTGTCGTGGAGCAAATAGGTAAAGCACATTGTAAGCAAATCACGGAAAAACAAAGTGAGCTTTAGATTTATGGTGGGCTGCGTGAACTCAAGAACGAAGACCTTATTAAATACCAGCAGGCACATAAAAAGAAAAAGATTGTGGGCATCTAGAAAGATTTCTTCTCTATTAAGTACTTGGATTGTGTGTCGACGACACTAGAATCAAATTGGATGACAGTATCATGAGAACATTTACTGGTATAAGACACATACTAGAGTTGAAGAAAAGACCGATTTCCTCAAGTGCCTTTGAATTAGTTGAGTGTTTGTTAACTTTTTTTCTGTTTTTTTGGTCGGTTAGTGTTGATTACTTTATATGGTGAAGATTTTGAGGGCTATTTGAGGAGTCCTACTGATAGTAGCTTGTATGAGTTCTAAGAGGAGACAATGATATTTGTCGTTAAAACGGTAGATGCATTTGGTTGAGATTTGAAATGTGGTATATGAATTTAGGATAAATATAAGAGAAGCTTGAAGGTTTTGACTAAGAGAAATGTGTTTTTTGATCATATGACTAAGAAACTGAATGTATACAGATGTTGTTATTCAAGCAAATAGCAAATAATACAATCCAAAACAGCTGTAAGATAAATCCCAAAGATTGCTAAGTTGATTTACATCAATGCGATGATCGCAGACTAAGTTTCTTTCTAGGAAAATTGTCAAATTTTGACCGTGTTCCTTTACTTTATTTTCACAACACGTGTCAAATGACGTTGGGTGTTAAGTTCTCAACCTAATTTTGATGGTACACTTTTCCGGAGTTTCCTTTCGCTTTTAAGGTCTCCGATTATGGAAGCACAAATATTAGGGCAGCACACGATGCTCTTTTGACTGACCAACAAGCCAATCCTTTATGCCTAGATTCAAGGATCAAGTTGGGTTTGAGTCTTTCATTAACAACGTTGAACAGAGCTTGTCCAACTTTAGGTGATGGAATGTGTTCTTCTCTCATCACCCAAGACCAAACAAAGGGGGAGGAAGAAAGACATGGTATGGTGTTATGAAGAGAAATTTAAAAGGGTTTCCTCTTGCGATACATCTGATTTTTAATTCAGGCTCATCGAAAGCATGAGTTTTGTCAACCTTGGTAAGTGAAAGAGCAGATCGAGAATGGCGTAAGCAACACTGAATCCAATCGGTTACAAAGCCCTGTATCGTTTCCAGAAGGACCAGCCTCTAGGAACCCCAGAAGTCGTCCATGTATGTGTGCTAGATTTGGGGCTTCATTCATCTCAATCCTAGCATACCCTTGCCACGATCTCTTAAGAGTGTCGCCCAATAGATATGGGCTCTAATTTCTTCTATCCTTTTGTGTTATTAAAATGCAAAGGCGACGAACTTGTTGCGGCCTGCTATTAACAGTAGCCCTTTCTGTGATGATAAAAGCGGATTCAAATCATGCTTAGCGAAAGATAGAAGGTCACGCAAAAAGCCATGAAGCTCAATGGAACCAAAAGTGCACAATTGCAGCTGGCATGCGATGATCAAATCAATTTCAAGAATGAGGGGCAATTCGACCATCTTATTGAACCATGACAGGTAATTGACGCCATTGCATCATTAAGCCAATTCTCATACTTGGAATCCGGCCAAGTATACAAGCAGGATGGACATACAATGATGCGCACGAACAGTCCAAGTCATGCACCAGCACAACAACACGTGATTAACAATTGCAGACAGTAGAAAGCAAGGTTCCAATTCATCTCTAAGTAGCCAATAAATTACTTACAATAGAAGAGCGATCACTACCTTCATGAGACAAGCTCAGTCAAAGTTATCAATTTTGATCGGCGTGATCTCATCGGCAACATCAAGTGTCCTACCAAACGCGCAAAAAACAGCATCTGTTGTTCCAATGTGAATTTGATATTTTCCGCCTGCGAAACATTGCACATCAATTTCCTGCATTGCGCACACAACAAATGACTTCTTTATGTAAGACTCACAAAGAATAATACCTTGCGAAGGCCATGCTGCTCGCCTTCGTATTCCACTAATGCAACAGGCAGACCTTTCTGCTTCAGTGCCACATAAATTTTGCGAGCCTGATCCAGCGGTACCACCTGCAAGATGTAGCAAATAATTACCAAAAAACCAGGCATCAAAGTTGTTAGAATGCCAGAGATGTAAAGAGAAATATCTTGAGGCCATTGATGAAATTTTATTTATCAAGTGAAAAGAGCAGTCATGTCACGCCCCGATCCTCGAACGTGTGCCCATCCCTCACTTGGTCGATTTATAGCGACGTCCCAGGACGCATTGCTAACCCTTTTGTCGTCGGGTGAGTTTAGCTCCTAATCCTTTGATTAGTGCCTAAAGTTGCTTAGGAGGTTAATTTATGCTTAAGAGTTGTTTAGATTAGCTTAAGAATGGATTAATGATAATCTAGAATGGTTAGGTTAGCCTTACAATGGATTAATGTAAATCTAATTAGTGAGATTAGCACATTTGAGGTGGATTAGTCCAAATCAGTGGACTTCCTGCAATTTGGACCTCTGGACCCTCACCGTTTGCCATTTTTTTAGATCAAAATGGGTTGCGAATTTGAGGTTGATGTCTTCTGGAGAAATTTTTTAGACATCCTCAGCTACAACATATATTTTTTCTCAAGATTTTTAAGGATTCAAAAGAAGGAAATATCAGCTCTGTCATTTTCAAACAGAAACTCAGTTTCGCTGGAACTGGTGACGTTTTAGGATTCTAGGGGTTTTTATCAACTCTTAGGGTTCGAATTTAAAAATGTTTTCTTGACCAAAATTTTTTTAACATCTTCTAGTTTAACATACTCAAATTTCAGATCAAACGGACATGTTTTTGACCTCGTACCAAACTAATTTCGGAAAACAGACTTTCTGGAAATGAACCCAGTTTTTGGTGCTGGATTGAGCGATTTATTGGGCGGAATATAGAAGGATATGAGTTTATGTGTCTGAACGAAAAATGTTTGTTTATGTGTCCTTTACAACATATTAAAATTTGAGAATTTTCCAAACTCGATTGGTTAGGTTTCTGGATTTAAACTTGGAGATGCGTGAGTAGCCCGGTTTCTACCAATTAGGACTGATGTTAGTTTGGTGATGGTTCTTGATGCTTTGCTTGCTTTAATTAGTATTTGTAATGACTTGTGGATTTAATTTATTAGTTATTTAATTATGGAATTTCACTGTTCATGACGCACTGTTCACGAGTTACTGTACACGCGCACTGTTCACCTGAGAATGAAAAAGGGGTCTAATTTCATGTGTGTTGATTTTATGAAGTGAATGGATGTGTAAATGCATGGCCATCCGCATGAATTGGGTGATGTTTTGTGCAATTGAGTGATGGTTGATAATTGTGAATATTTAATTCAAAATGGCAGAATTTTGGTATTTGATTAGAAAATACCGGGTGTCAAGTTTTGGATATCGAAAGTGTTTTTAAGTGCTATATCAAACTGTGGGATTTTAAAAGAAATGACACAAATTTTCTAGTTCAATCTGACTGTGTCCTCACACACGATTATTTTGATAGTGCTAGTATGAACACCTAGAGGGGGGTGAATAGGTGTAAAAATAGATTCTGTAAAATATAGTGAAAACCTTTACTTTTAACCTGAGTCTAAATAACAACAGACTTTCGAAACTGAGTCTGAAGAAAAGCAGACTTTGAGCGAGATCAGACTTTAGCAGTTAAATAGAACTACGATCAAAATAAAGAGATTCAAGGAAGAGAATAAGAACACAATGTTTATAGTGGTTCGGCTTAATCCAAGCCTACGTCCACTCTCCCACGCTAATAGCCTTCTTGGCTGGATTCCACTATGCAATCAACAAGAGATTACAACTTTGAGTGCAAACACTTAGTAGTAGATCACACTATCTCACTAAGTCACTCTTTTGGTATTTCTCTCAAGATCACAAATGTTTAAGCTCACGAGAGACAAGTGTATGATAGAAGATCGCTCAGACTTTGGAATTATAAATTCTACACTCTATCTCTTACTTGCTCATCGGTCCTTCATCTCCTTAAATACTCCTCCACTTCCAAACTAACCGTTGGACAATATCTTGAGGATCGTCTTCCAATATACCCATTGGACAGCTCGTATCAAGAAGATTTGGTAGCCGTTGAGTGACAAAGGTAGAATCCCAAATTGATTTCGATCGCCCATACAAACGAAATCTTGGTTTCCATAAGTAAAGCTTCTTTGTATATAAAGTTCTTGTCTTCAAGATCTAATTGTCAATCAATTGGATTGAGTCAATCAAATCAATCTTGATGTGGAATCCAAACCAAATCACTAGCCGTTATATCTTCGGGCTTGTGTTACGTTATGTCGAATCTGGATGTAAAGTTTGAGAGCAATAGACTTTACAATCTGAGTCCGACCGTGATAGACTTTGCAACGGGTCCGAACAGATTTAGCTTTAAGGTCCGAACACGATCCGTTATGTTCGCTTCAAAGCATAGAGTCTATCTTTCGGTTCGGCCTTCAAAGATAGAGTCCGTCTTCCGGTTCGGCTTCAGCATAGAGTCCGTCTTCTCGGTTCTTCATTCACGTTCGTTTGGAATTTGTCGAGTTAACAGACTTCGATGTAGAACAGACTTTGACACTAAAGTCTAGCGGTCTTCGAGACTTTGACAATATCCTTTACATGTTCAATCATTTGCATAGTCTATTACTCAACCATCAAACATGTTAGTAGCCTTTGATTTATTTTGTCATCTTCAAAACATCATAAGGGATTTCCCTAACATATTTTACCATGCATTTCTAATATGAAGAAAATAGGCTGGAATCACCATTTTAATTGAAGTATTTGAGTGCAATGCACGGTGTCCTGAGCCGAAATTGAATGAATGCATGTATGATATGAGATGTTGTCACGAGCCTTTGGGGCCGGACGATGCTCCTTCGGGAATGCCCCAAGTCAACAGATGCCGATCGTAGTGGAGGCTGGGCCGATGCTCTTATATGGAATGCCATCTACATGTAGACATTGCCGTGCTCGATGGTGCGAGACGATGCCCGGCTACATCGGAAGACCGCTGACTGTTGAGTCGGCCGTGGCCGGTGGGTCGAAATTAATTGGAACGCATGAGTGTTGAGATGGTTGGGGCGTTATTATGAGGTAAAATTGTGTGGCGTGGAATGGGATGTATCACATCGATTTTACCTTATAATCGGGACCCGTGTGATTGATCGATATGTACTGTGTGGCGCATTAATGTGCAAGGGTGTATGAGAATCATGGTATCATTGGTTTTGACTATGCATGAGTTAAGCACATTGTTTATGGCACGCACACATGAATCCATAATGTGCAGGGTGTGGCAATGGCCAGGTGAGATTGCTTGTGACGCGACTCGCATGTAATTGATGAACTGCATCATCTAATAGCCATGTGTATTGCGTGTATCATGCTGAGTTATGACGTGTAGGGTATGGCATACCAGGTAAGGATGTATGCGAATCGATTGTTGGTTGTTAATCTTCGGTTTGTTTGTGGGATGGTTTTGAAGAGATACCTCGAGTTGAGTTGGTGTACTAATCGAGGCTTAGGGGAGGACTTACTGAGATTTATATTTCACTGGTTATTGAATAAACATTTTCAGGTACCTAATGTGAAGAACCTAGAGCTTGAAGCGGAAGGGTCAGGAGCATAGATGGCTCAATAGTCCTTTATGAGATAGACATTCTGTATAAGCTTGAGGTATTTATGAAAGTATATTTGATTTGAAACTGGTTGTAAATTTTGAGTAATGATTCCAAAAAGTGAAATTTCGAAATTTAATTAGAAAATACTAGGAGTTGAGTTTTGCATCGAAAATTGTGTTTAAATACTATAGTAAACAGTGGAATTTTAAAAGATATGATACTAATTTCCTGGTTCGATCTGATCGTGTACCCACACACGACTATTTTAGGATATATTTTTAATATGAAGAAAATAGGCCAGGACTACTATTTTAATTGAGGCATTTGAGTGCAAAGCACAGTGTTCTGAGCCAAAATTGGGTGAATGCATGAATGATATAAGAACCCGTCATGAGCCTTTGGGGCCGAACGATGCTCCTTTGGGTATGCCCTAAGTCAACGGATGCCGGTCGTAGTGGAGGTTGGATTGATGCTCCTATGAGGAATGCCGTCTAGATGTAAATGTTGCCGTGCTCGATAGTGCGAGATGATGCCTGGCTACGCTGGAAGATCGCTGACTGTTGAGTCGGCCGTGGCCGGTGGGTGGAAATTAATTGGGATGTATTAATGATTGGACTGAGGGGCCTCATTAACAGACGAAATTGTGTGGTGTGGTATGGGACATGCCATCACGGTTCGGTTTGGTAATCGGGACCTGTGTAATTGTGGTGATATATGTGTTGAGACGTTCCAATGATATATGTGATTTTAATACAATTATATGTGAATGGAATTATATTGACGTGCAGGAGAGTACGGGTGCGAGGTAAGTTTGCAAGGATGTGTGGTTAGATTGACCGTGGGTGTATTTTTCTCTTAATCGAGATTTAGGCCGTGGACTCGCTGAGACGTTGTCTCACCTCGTCGTAGATTAAATTTTTCAGGTCTCTAGATGGAGGAATGCCAAGCGAGGTACAGGGTTCTGTAGAAGGTGGAGTTTAGGTCTTTCTATATTCCCTACCAAGTTTTGACAGGCCTTCCGTTGGGACTGAATAGTGGGTGACAGTTCGCCCTATGGATATCGAGAAGTTTGACAAGGTCGTAGGGGACTTTGGTCCCATGGACGAGGAGCTTAGAGTGTAAATAACCTAGTAGCTCTTCTTTTTAAAATAGACCCATATTGTGTTAGACTTTTCTGTATATAAACGCTATTGTATGATAAGTGTGTTTTGTGAAAAATTTATCCTACGTTTCTATCCCACTCTTATGTTGTCTGGAGATTGTTATTACACTTTCACATGTGCAATAAAATGAATGGGTTAGCAACACTGCCTGGGACGTCGCAGATTATTATCGACCACCGAGGAATGTGCACGCGCTCGAGGTTTGGGGCGTGACATTTATTGTGGGGTTTTCAATTTGAAAAAAAATAAAAAAGTTCAGCAATCTTGAGAAACTGGAGACCAGAGATAGGATGCAAGGTATGCGACAACTGCAATAATTGTGATTTCCATAGACCAACTTACATAAGTTCACAAGTTAGTTCCATGATTGTCGAGCGAGAGTTTCTAATTTGGCAACGTGCACTCTTGTCCATATCTATGAAGTTAGACAAATCAGAACAATGCCAAGGCAAAGATGGTACGAGGGGCTAAAGATTTCATGTGTGTTCCATAAGTTGGACCCTGCATAGATCATTGGAATTCATATTAACAGCTGTTATAGAGAGAAGCTATGATTTTGATTAAGGGCAGAAAAGTCACAATTCAATGACATAAAAAAGTGAAAACATCATGAGTTCGGAAAGTGTATGAACTACTGATTAAGACCAATATGAAATGATGTACTGTAGTTTTGAAATAGTTGATTGTGCCGATGATGTGATAAGTTGTACTAGACCTCGCTTTTATTTTGATTAAAAGTCATCCGACCACAACCATGATCTTCTCCTTCTGCAAATCCTCATCAATTTTGGCTCTGCAATCACTTCAACTTTTAAGTGAGAGTTTCATGCAAGCAAATAAAGCAATCTCCGAATGGTTCTCCAATCTAAAACGCGTTGTCGTTTGGCCTTCTGGCTATTGTGCCCATGATGGGGTTCTCTAGTCCACATGTGAGCATTTAGAGACGCTTTGCTTGCCAGACTTATTTGAACATCAGCACGAAATGAAAGCTGGCGACTTCGAGAAAAGCAAGGCCTAACTGAACAGGACGGCATGACCACAAGCATATGAGGATCCAAGACACCTAACGCCTTCAATGGATAATTCCAATTCCACCAATGAAGTGCAATCTTAGTCTCCGTTTGTTTTACAAAAAATGAATAAATTGAAAAATATTTTCCTAAAAAATGATAGCTTATATTGTCAATGAATATGAATAAATAATAAATATTTTCATCGTTCATGAAAATATTTAGACATAAATTATTGTCAATAATAAGAATAATTTCTATTGACTAATTATTTCAAGTGGTATAAATGATCGTTTTTAAGAAAATGTTCAATCATTTATCTCGAAATAAACGGATCTTTAAGTTGCTAATGTTTGTGCCTATAGAGACCGCCTATCGCCTTGTTATGATTCTTAGAATTTCGTTTCTGCAAGTTTAGAAGAAAAAAAGCAGACATTGACGATTCTTCCAAGCAAGGAAGGGTCGGCATATACAGCCTTTCTTTAGAAATTAACTGATTTAAATTTAAGATAGTTATCTGAAATGCTGCAATGAGTGGGGCAGTGTGTGTCTATATGTATGTAAATTCTGTTTTATTTCACATTATCTTGTTTCTGGAGCATGGCTAGCCTTTGAATAATATTCTTGCCGCACTATAGCTTTTAGAAAATTATTCACGAGTCTTTTTTCACAACATAATGCAAGTGGAACCTGCCATCATGATGCATGTTCCAAAGTCGAAGCTAGATGATATTAAGTATTTTGGAGGACTAGGATAAGTGGCGTTGTCTTTTGGCATTGTGGCAATATGAGGCATATTAATTGAGATTCCTTGAAGCCGAGGAATGAAAAAGGTTAAGAGAATTAGAGTTGAGTCTATAGATGATATATCAGTAATTAGGTAGTGTTCATTATGTTTTGTTTGTCATTGATGATTTATCATTTGATAGATGGTTATTGGATATGAAATGTTCTTGAGAACTAATATATTACTTACTGATGCAGTGTAGAAAGGGCACAATGCTTGGTGCAATGTTGCTAGTTTTGATGATGTCATAATCAAAATGCATGACAGTATTGTGAGAACATTAACTAGTATGATATACATTCCGGGGTTGAAGAATAACCCGATTTCCTTCACCATCCTTGATTAAGCTAGGCATCAATTACTTCAGAAGGTGAAGCACTAAAGGCCATTTGAGATGTCCTGGTGATAAAGAAAGTAATCAAGTGCAGTGAGTTATATGAGTTCCTAGGGGAGACGATGACAGAAATCATCGTTGAGCTGTCACACATTTGGTCAAGATATGAATTGTGGCATATGCGTTTGAGCACATTTGAAAGAAGCTTGAAGGTTTTGGGTGAGGGAAACTATTGTATGGTCGTGTGGTTGGAGAACTACATGTATGCAAGTGTTGTTGACTCACAAACAATAAATGGTGTAGTCTAGTATGATTGCTAGAGAAACCACGAAGACTGCAAAATTGATTTACTTGAATGACCATAAATTGTCATGATTTTGTTCTAGGGGGATGATTGTCAAAAGTGATAAACTTATAATATATTATCAATTCAATTATAAACCTTTCAATTTAACTAATTTAATCGTAAATCTTTTGATAATTTGCCAATGTAGTCATTTGAGCTAATTTTGGCAGAAAATCGTTAATGTGGACAAATTCTATAATTTTTAAATATTTTTTTGAATTTTTTCCCTTTTCTTTCTTTTACTTTTTTTTTTTTTTTAACTATGGCTAGCGAGGGCTTGGACGAGGGCTGTGATGCTCTTGCCTTCCATTGCAAGGGCTCATGGCCCCTCACCCAGATTTGGCAAGGGTGTTGAGGCTCTCGGCAAATTTAGGCCAAGTGAGGGCCCTCCCTTGTGATTAGAGGTGTCAAAATGGGTCATTGACCCATTTATGGACCAATTTATGTTTAAATGGGTCATTAATGGGTTAAGCCTTATTTCCTAAAGCACCAATAATAATGGGTTTTAAAGATAAAGAGACTGAGATATATGGGTCTTAAATGAGTCAGCTCTCTGACTCATTTAAGACAAATTTATTAACCCATTAAAAATAAACCCATTTATTTTCACTCAAAACCTCACAACCTCTTTTTTCTCTCTTTAACTTTGCCAATATATATATTATAAAAACCGAAATTATAATTTTTTTTTTATTTTCTTTTTTCTTTCTTCTTCCTCCGGTCGCCGGCACGGCGATGGTCGGCGACCGGCTAGGCGAGCCTCGAGGCTCGCCAGCGTTGGGCGAGCTCTAGCTCACCCCTTGCAGATCGGCAAGGTGGAGGCCTCGCCGACGCCGGGCGGGGCTCGAGCCTCGCCAGATTCGGCGAGGGGTGAGCTCGAGCTCGCCCAATGTCGGCAAGCCTCAAGCTCGCCAAATCTGGCAAGGCGGAGGCCTTGTTGACATTCGGCGAGGCTCGAGCCTCGCTAGATTCGGCGAGGGGCGAGCTTGGGCTTGCCCGACACCGGCGGGCCTTGAGCTCGTCGGATTCGGGCGAGGCTCGAGCCTCGTCGATCCGGCAAGACTCGAGCTCACCGGCGTTGGGCAAGGCTTGAGCCTCACCAATTTGGCGAGCCTCGAGCTCGCCGGCATTGGGCGAGCTCGAGCTTGCTGGATTTGGCGAGCCTCGAGCTTGCCGGCATCGGCGAGACAAGCGAGCTCGAGGCTCGCCCGTGGCTTGCCACTGCGGCTGTCGTCGTGGCCGGTGGTCGGCCAAAGAAGAAGAAAAAAAAAAAAAGAAAAAGAAAATTTATATTTAAAAATAAAAAAATAATTAAAATTATATTTTAAAAATAATTATTTTAAAAATTATATAAATTGTCCATTAAATTTGTATAAAACTATTTTAGTAATACCATTTTTCAAAAAATAATATATATATGAGCTTAAAAAAATATATAGGAATAACTTTTTCTAAATTTGGTTAAATATGAAAATATTTTATTAATATGGGTTGGGTCAGGTATAGGTCAGGTCATGTATGGGTCAGAAAATTTACATTAGGCTTAAATGGGTTATAAATAGGTTAATAGGTCAATTTTGGTCGACCCATTAATAACCCGACCCAAATCCGACCCGACCCACTCATTTGACACCTCTACCCGTGATCTGACCACCACCGAGGCTGTTAGCAAGTGGAGGGAAATAAAATAAAAAAGAAAAAAGAAAAAAGAAAAAGAAAAAGGAAATAAAAGAAAAGTGAAAAAAGTATGAAAAGAGATATAATTCAGAAAAATTATTAAAAATTGAGAAAATTGTCCATATGCCATATAGGACAACATGTGTCTATATCAATGATTTTTTACCATAATTAGGAAGAACGACATTGGTAAATCGTCAAGAAATTTAGTATTAAATTAAATTAATTGAAAGGGTTAATAATGAATTGACATCCAAACAATGAGTTTAAAACTTTTTTGGTAATTTTTCTTTTAAGGAAGTGTGTAATTATTATTGAATTTGATTACTTATTTTTTTAACGGATGTCATTTGGCCAAAAAAGAAAACATACGTGAAGTTTTTCACATATTTTTTATGGTGCACTTTTCTCGTGTTTGCTTTTGTTTTGAAGGTCTCCAATCAAGTTAGCACAATGATTAGGGCTGGACATGATACTACTTTTACTGTCCAAAGGGTTAGATCTTTATATGTTCTAGATTCAATCATTAACCTAGGTTTGAGTCTTGCATTAACAACGTTGGACAAAGTTTGTGGAACTTTCGGTCACTGGAATGTATATTTTTCTCATCATGTAAAACCAAACAAAAGGAGGCAAAAAGATAGGAAAAATTGTCCAAAAAATATATACCTATTCGACTTTTGCTAATTTTGCTCTTAATATGATGTTGGGTCTTGGGAGAGTAACCTAAAAGGGTTTCGCGATGGGAAACATCTGATTGTTGATTCATGCTCACCAAAAGCATAAGGTTTCTTCACGATAGTAACTGAAAAAGAAGAAGAGATCGAGAATGGCCTAAGTGTAAGTGAGCTTATTGGTGGAAGCCTGCACGAACGCTGAACGAACCAATCGCTTACGGACCCCGGTATCCGTTCAAGAAGGACCAATCTTTGAGAACTACAGAAGTCATCCTTGCACGTGTGCTGGATATGGGTTTCATTCATGTTAGGACTAGAATTAGCACCTAGATGGGGGTGAATAGGTGTTTAAAGCAATTTTAATAAATTAAACCGAATGAAACATAAGTAACTTAAAACCAACAATTGCAGCAAATGAAAACAGTTAACGATATAAAGGATTAGGGATAGAGAATCAAAACTCCAGATTTATAGTGGTTCGGCTTAGATCAAGCCTACGTCCACTCTCCCGCACGGACAGCCCTTCTGGCTGGATTTCACTAAGAATCAATAAGAGTGATTACAGTCTCACGCTCTTGAGTCCACAGTGTAGATTACTCTATTACACTTCCTCAAGGTCTCACTAAAATATGATCTCTCTTTTGATTACATGTAACGCTCAAGGAATGATATCGCAAAATAGAAAAGGAGATTCAGACTTTGGAATTTTTCTATCCGCACCCTTCAACAACTAGAGCATCTCTCTTATATACTTCTTCATGCCTTCAATACCGTTGGCACCTTCCAAAGAAGTTTTCCAATCAACCCGTTGGACAGAATCAATTAGAGAGATCTCGAGCTCTTTAAGGTAAGTGTTGATAGCCGATCAATCATGCTCGCCCATACAATCAGGATCTCGGTTTCCATAAGTAGATCATTTCAAATATAAGTTGCGAAATCTTTAGAGAATCTAAACATATTCCATATGTAAGTAAGATCGTTTAGTACTGAATCCAGTAGAAAGATATCCACTAGTCGTTAGAATAAAGATCATATAAGATCAGAATAATCATCGTCCTGGAAACTGTCAATGTGAGTAGACTTTAAAATATAAGTCTTCAGACTTTGATCTTCAGACTTTGTCAATAGAGTCTGTAAGTCTTCAGACTAGACTGATAAACATGTTTTGTCAACTTCAAAATACTTCAAGAGAATTTATCCAACAATCTCCCCCTTTTTGATGGTGACAAAACTTTTCTGCAGATTTGAATATTATCGCCCTGCAATACAACTTTTAAGCAAGCATCATAAAAGATTAAATAAGATAGTAGAAGTTATCCTGTACACGATATCCCGTATACTGAGACTTTCCCCGTACACAGATCCGCATTCACCGAAACCTCATTAGTCATAAACAAACAGCACTATCTAATTTACGAAGCTTAAAGTATTGCCATAGAGAGCACACATTCAAAAACTGCACACGTTTAAAAAACTCAAGTCAAAGTCAAGATAGCAA
The DNA here is from genome assembly GCA_014182395.1 of Eucalyptus sp. ANBG9806169. Classification (NCBI taxonomy): domain Eukaryota; kingdom Viridiplantae; phylum Streptophyta; class Magnoliopsida; order Myrtales; family Myrtaceae; genus Eucalyptus; species Eucalyptus sp. ANBG9806169. The sequence goes on from CM024578.1 coordinate 125,941, forward strand.
AAAATATAAAAAGATAAGATTTGGTTTTGAGAACAGAAAATTAAAAATCTGCAAAAGTCTTCTCCCCCTTTTTGTCAGCATTAAAAATCAAGGAGCTCGAGGAATGCGAACAAGTTGAAAGTCCTCCATAGACTTGACAGTGTCTTCCAATTTCCTCAAATCTTCCTGTACTTGGGTGAGAGTAGTGCCCTTTGCGGTATCCCGAATCGACGCTGAACATCTTTAAGCCGATCATGCAAAGTGATGAACATTGCATGCTTTTCATTCCGCAAGGTCTGAAATTCATATCCCATGGCGTAAATTTGACCTTTAAGTTCCAAGATGATCTCAAGCAGCCTTTGAAAATCTCCGAGTTGTCGGGCCCGAGTGCTTGTTTCAGCTCGGTCCGAAGGTGGAGTCAAGCCGTATGAATGTCGGCGGGAGGTTCGGTGTGTGGAGATGATGCCTCTCCTTCAGAAACCGTGCAAAGCATGAATGTCCTCAGCATCGGGAGGTGATCGACTAACACTGTTTGTGCATCCTCTTCTCTAAAAGTCAGCGGAAGAGATGTGTGTTCTCTTTCTTTATCTCCCCCTGTTTCCATGTCTTCTGGAGGAGAAAAGAACTCTTCTTTCTGAGGAGTTTCCTCAGTGACAGGTTGTTTTAGATCCTCCTTTTCTGCTGGAGAATATGTTCTTTCTAGTTCATCTGCTTGTTCTTCTTTTCCTTCTTCCTCTTCCTCTCTTTCTTCCTCTGTCTTCTCTTCCTCTTTCTCTTCTTCTTTCTCTTCCTCTTCCTCTTTCTCTTTCTCTTCCTCTGCAACTTGATGTTCTGGAACAGTTGGAATAGATGCAGCAAATTGAGAAATAAGAGTAGAAATGGGTATAGCATCCTCATCATCTTCATCTTCCAGGATGATTGCCCTTCTCCTTGGTAGAACTAACCACGGGTTCTTTCCCTTTCCTTTTGGCTGCCGATGAGTCAGGGTCCGAGCTTGACAGAGTCTTTTCCTTGAATTGCTCCCAGCTTCTTGTTAAGCTCTTTCGGACGCATTTTGGTAATCATCCTCAGCCCGATGACCATTTTGTCAATAGTCTTCAATGTGAGAATATGAGGAGGTTGAATGTTTAGATGTCTGAAGATACGAGTAATGAGAGCAGCATAAGGAAGTTTTCCTTTGTCCTTTGCCATGCATCTATACATGTGAAAGATGATGGTATGCGGCAAAGAGAAGTTTACACCAGTCTTGATGGCAAACATCAACTTAGCTTCAGAAATTGATACATCCTGTCTTGGATGTCGATTTGGGTCTCAGACAGTTGATCACAATTTTGTGCAGCAAAGTATTTGTTGCATTCATTTTGGAGTAGGAGAGTCGACCTTCTGCAATTCTGTCCTTTGCAAGATCAAGAGTAGCATGGCTTACTGATACACTGATTGATTGGAACGCCCCTCTTTCCACACCAAGTATATCAGCCAAAATGTCCTTATCAACAACGTACTCTTTATCCCTTACGCTGAAGGAAAATTTGTTTGCATCAATGAAACTGAGATTGGAGTAGAAGTACGCCGTTAATTCAGAATGTGCCGTGTCACAGTCTGTGCAGAATTGATAAAGTTGGAGTCTTTCAAATTTCTCTCGCAGATTTATGCTCAACAAGTCCAGAAAATCGAAATCCACAGTCCGTGGGTTCATCACCCCACGCTTCAGCAATTTTTCATACTTCTTCCTGTGTCCGTCTGAGCGGAACAATTCATTCTTCTTCCCTTGAAGATTTGCAGCCCCTCCCATCCATGGTTTAAAGTGTATGAACATCTTTTCATCGTCATCTTTTCCTTCATGCTGATTCATACTACCAAACCTAGGGTCACTGGGAAAATTAGCAAATGCTTTTGCAGCCGTTCCTTTAGGCACAACTCCAGACCTTTCCATGACAGTAAGAAAGTGCGTCTCGTTTCTATAACCCTTCTCTTTCAGAAACTCATCCACGAAAGACATAGCAGAACCACCTTCCTTTAATACAGAGTAAAGCTTGTAAACAAAGGCAGGCTTAAGAGTTCTTACTAGTTCGATATCTTCATAAACCGTTTCTGCATCTTGAGAGCCATGTTCTTGAGGTCTAGTTGGGGATGACCGCTGTTGAGATCGTTGAGGAGTTTGCTCAGTAGGAATGTCGCTTTCCTCAGTGAGATCAAAGTGCGTAGGCCCCTCACCAGATCCTTGTAGTCCCCTGTTTGCTATTCTGGATGACTTCCTTTGATACGACATTGTGCTTTTCTTTGGAGAGACTTTCTCACTTGTATCGCAAGAAAGTTGAGAACTTATCAATAAGACAGTTTAAGTAAATGAACTTACAGTCGTGTCGATTCGTATTCTCAGTCTTTTAACCTTTAAGTCTGATGCTCTGTCAGACTTTAGTTACTGAGTCTGAGCTTCAGCATTCTTCAAGAGATAAAATATTGAGTCTTGAGCGAATAGACTCAAACAAGCTTTTCTCAAGTGGCTTTGTGAAGATGTCTGCCAGTTGATTCTTTGAGTCTATGAACTGTATCAAGACCTCTTTGTTCTGAACATGATCTCTTATAAAGTGATGTCGAATCTCGATATGTTTTGCTCTTGAATGTAGAATAGGATTCTTTGTAAGATTGATTGCACTGGTGTTGTCACATCTTATTTCGTGCAAGAGTCTTCAATGCCAAAGTCTTTGCGGTTGTTGTTTTATCCACAATATTTGAGAACAACAACTTCCAAGAGCTACGTATTCGCTTCAGCCGTTGAAAGAGCCACAATACTTTGTTTCCTTGAAAACCAAGATACGCCCTGTTTCCAAGCAATTGACAAGTACCTCGAAGTGCTTTTTCTTTCAACTCTACAACCTGCAAGATCTCGCGTCGAATAGCCAAGAAGTGTAAAGTCTCCTTCTTTGGGATACCAAAGACCGATCTTAGTAGTAGTAGCAACATATTTAATAATACGTTTAACATCACTTAAGTGAGATTCTCTAGGATCGATTGAAACCTAGCACATATGCAAACACTAAATAATATGTCGGTCTAGATGCAAAGTAAGATAAAGAAACCAATGATACTCCCGTATAATTTTTGGTCAATTTTCTTCCCGCTTCATCTTTGTCTATCTTCAAGGAGCTTGACATTGGTATGTCGGTCTTTTTGCAATTTTCTAGACCGAACTTTTAACAAGTTCTTTTGCATATTTCTCTTGATGAATGAATATTCCCTCCTTTAGTTGTTTGACTTGTAGACCAAGGAAAAAGGATAGTTCACCCATCATGCTCATCTCGAATTCATCCTACATAGACTTAGAAAATTTCTTGCACAAAGTCTCATTAGATGATCCGAATATGATGTCATCAACATAAATCTGAACAAGTAGAAAGCTTTTACCTTCCTTTTTAATGAACAAAGTAGTGTCTACCTTTCCTTTAGAAAAGCCACTATGAATTAAGAAATTACTTAGCCTTTCATACCAAGCTCGAGGAGCTTGTTTCAATCCATATAAGGCTTTCTTGGGCCCGAACACGTAGTCCGGTTTCTTTGAATCTTCAAATTCAGGAGGTTGTTCTACGTAGACTTCTTCTTGAATAAATCCATTCGGGAATGCGCTTTTGACATCCATTTGAAACAACCTGAAATTCTTATAGCAAGCAAAAGCAAGTAGTAATCGATTGCTTCTAATCTTGCTACTCGGAGCGTAAGTCTCATCATAGTCTATCCATTCTTCTTGCGTGTATCCTTTAGCCACGAGTCTTGCTTTCTTTCTCGTTACTTTGCCTTTTTCGTCAACTTTGTTCCTGAAAACCCATTTAGCTCCAATAACTGATTTACCTTTTGGTTTGGGGAGTCAACTCCCATATGTCATTAATACTGAATTGTCTGAGCTCTTCTTGCATTGCTTCAATCCAGCTTTCATCAGCTAAAGCTTCTTCAATATTCTTGGGTTCTATTTCAGAAATAAGAGCAACAACACTAGACTCTTCTCGCCTTTTGGATCTTGTTTGAATTCCCTCATTAATGTTCCCAATAATGAGTTCTTCATGATGACTAGACTTGTGCTTCCGATTCATTGTTCGCCCGATAGATTGTTGATCTTCTTCTTGAGTAGGTTATTCATCGTAGCTTGTTGTGCTGATTTCGATTTAGTAATGCTTCAAAGTGGAGTTAGATCTAGCAATGTCCGGTGCAGATTCGAATCTTGATCCCAGTATCCGTTGAACTTGTGGAGAGTCTTGAAATTTGACATTCATTGATTCTTCCACAGTCCGAGTCTTTTTGTTGAACACTCTAAAAGCTTTGCTTGTTGTAGAGTATCCAAGAAAGAATCCTTCATCTGATTTTTCTTCAAATTTACCAACACGATCATTTGCATTCTTTAGAATAAAACATTTGCAACCAAATATTTGAAAATAAGAAACTATTGGTTTCTTCCTTTTAAAAATTTCATAAGGAGTTTTCTCAAGAATTGGCCTTAAAAACACTCGGTTTATAATATAGCAAGCGGTTGAAACAACTTCTTTCCGCCCAAAACCTTGAAGAAACTTGATTTCCAATTAAAAGTGTTCTTGCCATTTCTTATAAAGACCTATTCTTCCTTTCCACAACCCCATTCTGTTCTGGTGTATATGGAGAAGATAATTTATGTTGAAAACCAAATTCATCACAAAAATTAGCAAAGTCTTGATTTTCAAACTCACCTCCATGGTCTGTACGAATGCTTGAGATAGTGTGACATTTCTCATTCTGTACCTTTTTAGCAAATTTTGAAAAGAGAGAGAAAGTCTCTGACTTACTTGTAAGAAAGTAGACCCAAGTGAATCGTGAATAATCATCCATTATTACCAGACAGAACCTTTTACCACCAATGCTTTTCGTTCTGGTAGGTCCAAACAAATCCATGTGCAAAAGCTGCAACACATGATTAGTGGAAACTTTATTTATTGATTTGTAAGAGTTTCTAACCTGTTTACCCAAAGACGCATGGTGTACATAGATCGACTTTGAATAATTCAGAATAGGCAATCCTCGAACAAGTTTCTTTGTAGAGATCTTGTTGATTTGCTTCATATTGATATGGCCTAGCTTTTTGTGTCATAGATTTGCTTCATCTTGTACGATATTAAGCACTCGTAATCTTTCTTGATTCACATCGGAAGATAGATATTTCCATGTCTTCGACCGTAAAAGATTGAGTAAAGTCTTTACCGATTCCGAGCACGTTTCTTCTTGAAAGTTGATCTTGAAACCAGAATCACACAACTGACTTATGCTAAGCAGGTTGTAATTTAATCCTTCAACTAAGGAAACATTATTGATAGACAAACTTCAAATCTTCACTGTTCCTCGACCAGTAATCTTTCCTTTGTTATTTCCACCAAAGGAAACTTTTCCTCCGTCTATCTCGGATAAGTTTTATGAAGCGACTTGAGTCTCGTCATATGTCTTGAGCAGCCACTATCAAGATACCATTTTATCTTCTTATTGATAGTAACCCGCAATTAACAGAAATCAAGCTCTTTTTGGTACCCATACCATCTTGGGTCCGAAGTGTTAGAACAATAGACAGTCTTAGCCCAGCTCTTTTTAACAGGTCTCCAAACCAAAGGACATTCTTTCTCAAAGTGTTCTAAGCTTTTACACTTGGAACATCTCAGAGCATTTCTACCAACAGGTTTTACAAAAACTTTCTGGAAATGATTCTTGTAAATAATTCTAGCTGGTCTTTGTTTAATTCTTTCTTTTACCTTCGGAAAATCAATCGTGGAATCGTTTGAAGTCATACCAAGACCTAACTTATCAAAATATGGTCTTTGTATCGAAAGAATCTTATCCAGCTTTTCAGAACCATTTGAAAATCTTTTTGATATGTTAGTTATATCATTTTTCAAAAGATTATTTTCATTTGAAATACTGTTCGAGTTTTCTTTCACAACAGCAAAATCTTTTCCAGTTTTTCAAATTTTTCTTTCATAAGTTTATCATGTTGTTTCAATGTAGAATTTTCCCTTTTCAATTCGGAGATCCTCTTAAGAGAGGTTTTCGAGACTAAGACAAAGTTCATCAATATATTTAGAAACTTTAACAGGAATTTTCAAGTTACTAACCTCGAGTTTCCGCCGTCCGAGTCCGTGTTTGAATCAAGGTCTAAGTCTCGAGTCCGAGTCCGATTTTGCCATTAAACAGATATTGGCATAATCATCGTTACTATCTTCACATTCGTATCACTCCAAGTCTATGCTTTGAGTGCCTTCCCGTTTTTCTCGTCTTCCATTTTCTCTTCTTTAACGAGAGGACAGGTTGGGTCCGATGTGTCCCTTTTCTTGCATTCAAAGCAAGTCACTTCTTTATTCATATCATCTTCCTCTCGTTGACCCTGTTTTGAAACCTTTGAGAATTTTGTCTCTTCCAATTGAATTTCCTTCCTTTTTTGTTCAACTTTCTGAATCTCTTTATCATGAGTGCCGTTCTTCATCGTCTAGTTCTTCTTCGAGTCTCGTAACATCGAATAGTCATTAGACTTTAAGGCAATAGATTTCTTACCTTTTGAGTCTTCCTCTTCGTTGGTCTGTTCTACTTCATAGGATTGAAGAGTCCCAACCAATTCGTCTACAGAGAGTGGAGCAATCCTCTGTGTTTCTCTTATTGATGTTTTTATGTAATTCCAATCTTTTGAGAGTCCTCGAAGGAGTTTGTTGACCTTCATATGTCCTGATATTCAAGACCATTCACAATTTCAGTAAAGCGACTAAACATGTCAGTTATTGATTCTCCTGATCTCATCTTAAAGACTTCATATTGTCCCAAGAGAATGTTGATCCTTGTTTCTTTCACACGATCAGTTCCTTCATAGGTAATGTGAAGCCTATCCCATACTTTTTTTGCTATATCACAAGAGGATATTCTATTATATTCAGTAGGGGATAAAGCACAATATAAAGAGTAAATAGCTTTGGCATCGAGAGTCTGTCTCTTGGTGATTTCTTCTTGAGTCAAAAGAGTAGGAACAACGGGTTCTTTTCCTCTCTCTAATTCTGATGCAGTAGCAGGAATGATTCCTTTATCGACCACTTCCCATTCCAAAGGATCTTTTGATCTTACGAATGCCTTCATCTTATTTTTCCATATGCTGTAATCTTTTCCATCAAAGTATGGAGGTCTGGTATTGCTTTGACCTTCAACCAACCCTGTAGGCAACATATTAGCCATAGATCTTTTACTTAGAAGTAAAGACACTTCTTATAAACAAGTACACAAGCTCTGATACCAATTGTTAGGACTAGAATTAGCACCTAGAGGGGGGTGAATAGGTGTTTAAAGCAATTTTAATAAATTAAACCGAATGAAACATAAGTAACTTAAAACCAACAATTGCAGCAAATGAAAACAGTTAACGATATAAAGGATTAGGGATAGAGAATCAAAACTCCAGATTTATAGTGGTTTGGCTTAGATCAAGCCTATGTCCACTCTCCCGCACGGACAGCCCTTCCTGGGCCGGATTTCACTAAGAATCAATAAGAGTGATTACAGCCTCACGCTCTTGAGTCCACAGTGTAGATTACTCTACTACACTTCCTCAATGTCTCATTAAAATATGATCTCTCTTTTGATTACATGTAACGCTCAAGGAATGATATCGCAAAATAGAAAATGAGATTCAGACTTTGGAATTCTTCTATCCGCACCCTTCAACAACTAGAGCATCTCTCTTATATACTTCTTCATGCCTTCAATACCATTGGCACCTTCCAAAGAAGTTCTTCCAATCAACCCGTTGGACATAATCAATTAGAGAGATCTCGAGCTCTTTAAGGTAAGTGTTGATAGCCCATCAATCCCGCTCGCCCATACAATCAGGATCTCGGTTTCCATAAGTAGATCCTTCCAAATATAAGTTGCGAAATCTTTAGAGAATCTAAACATATTCCATATGTAAGTAAGATCGTTTAGTGCTGAATCCAGTAGAAAGATATCCACTAGTCGTTAGAATAAAGATCATATAAGATCAGAATAATCGTCGTCCTGGAAACTGTCCATGTGAGTAGACTTTGAAATATAAGTCTTGAGTCTTGCTAGCTTCAGACTTTGATCTTCAGACTTTGTCAATAGAGTTTGTAAGTCTTCAGACTAGACTGATAAACATGTTTTGTCAACTTCAAAATACTTCAAGAGAATTTATCCAACAATTCACACCAATCCTAGCATACATTAGTCATGCTCTCTTGAGAGTTTGCCCGATGTGATAATCTAAGTGGAGAAGAAGAGAGAAAGATATGATTGGGGCGTTATTGGCAAAATCCTACGCAAGTATAAGTCGGCCATTATTGAAATTGGCGTGGGTATGGGTCTCGCTGTCTCCTCCCTGTGCCGGTCCTCCCCGGATTTTTTCTTTAGGGAAAATGCATCGTGAGGTGGGGCGATCCCTTCGGCCCTTAGGGCCAAAGTACAAGGACACAAGCATGACATGTTGCCTTGTTTCCTTGTACCAGTAGTTGCCCATGGATTATCTTTGATGAGGAAGAGGAGCAATCGGGTGCGAGGCAGCTATTCCTTTAGGGTTGTATTCCTAGTTCGAACAGGGACGCGTTCCTACCTTAAAGAAGGTGTCTGCTTTACAAGTGATATAACTGATGTCGTCTGAAGACAATTTCCAGTGGGGTCGTAAGCGTGCATGTCCACTGCCTAATAATGCTTTTAGAATTATCGATGAAAATCTCAAGTCCTCTCGAAACTGGGTTTTCTAGTCTTCTTCCTTTCTTTGCGTTCTAATGTCGAACTTGATAGGAAGGGGATAATCCTGTGTTGATTGAAAAGTCGGCAGGACGGATCTAGAGTTTGATTTTTAGGGTCCAACATGCTACGGAATATAGATAATGGAAATCACGAGTATCGTGAATATGAAAAATAAGTCCAAAACGGTCAATTATCAGTGTCGCCCGTGAGTCTAAAAAGTTTGTAGATCTAATGGCACGCGGGAGTTAGGTTGTTTCATTTGCTTTGTGCATGTATATGTCAATAAACTCATTCAGCTAATAAAATAATTTTCTATGTTGACGCCACATATCTAAGATTGATCAACAAATTTGATTATAAAGTTCAATCTTTTGGGGGTCAACAAGGTTGAAATGATACTACGTTAGTTGGATAATTAGATTTAGAATTAGGCGTACAGAACTAAGGCCAGTTCAAAGTTTGGAAAGAGTCAGGTCACTTGTAGATTTGGAAGCAAGACCAGGCCAGACTGATTCTAATCCCATCTTTAGCTACTTCAACGGGAGTTATTTGGGATCCTAACTGTTTAGGGGTTGATCAACAACTTCAACTTACTTGTTATACATTAACATAGATTAATCTAAAGGCTTATGGTGCATTTGTTTCAAGAAAAAATATATGTTGAAAGAAATATTTTTACCCAAAATTCATTTTCAAGGAAAGTGATTGATTTTCCCTTATTTAGTTATCAGCATGAAAAATAAGAGGAAGTAGTTTTCCACTAATTTGATTCTACTTCCCAAAAAGAATATATTATGTAATGCTATTAAACTATATAAAGGACATCGTAGATTGTAAAATGAAATATGAAGTTATGAATTCATAGCTGTTGTTATAGAGAACATCAGGTGGGTAAATGATAGATCAATGAATTTCAAAGTACTTTTAAAAAGCAAATAGGGAAAAAAGAAATTGTAAAGTCTAATAATCATATACATAAACCTAAGTAGCACGGACATGCACACGACACGACACGCCGATACGTTATTTCTCAAAAATAGAGAATTCCGACACGTTGGGGCATGTTGTATATTAAATGAATATTTTTAATTAATTTGATTCAAATTCATAAATAATTAATTAAATAAAAAAAGAGCCTATAATGAATTTGCACTAATAATATTAATAAGTCAATTCATTGAAAATTCGAAAAACATATTCATAGTTAATGTGTATCCATGTTTGGAAACATGTTTTTAACTTTAACAAAAATTATTGATGAAACTAATAGTTTATCATGGGTAGGGACACTATTGCCGACATAATAACCTCTATACGAAATGCTGATTAATTCAAAAAAATTACACAAGTTTACCAAACGTGTTTTTATTCTTTTTCTATTATAGGAACAGAAATTTTGTGCGGTTATCAAACGCGTTTTTCTGGTAAAAATTATTTTTCGAAACAGAAATAGTTTTTCTATTTCTATTCCTAGAAACAATTTTTGAACAGCACCATCGCCCTCAGCGGCGCAGCTGGCTCAGGCTCTCTCTCTCTCACGAATGGGAGAAGTTCGAATCCCAGATGCGTCGTTAGGGATTCTTACTTAGAGTATTGTGGTAGTGGGTCCTACAGTCACTCCCTTGGGATTTGCTCACCAGCTGTTGGCTTACGGAGTTTACTGGGTTACCAAATAATAATAATAATAATAATAATAAATTTTTAACAGAAACGTTACCAAATGCACCATAAGTCACTGTTGGGAAGAAGTGAAGTGAAAAAGTACAATCATTACTTTGACATTTTAACAAATTCCTTATGTGCTCTCCACTTCAAAGCCATGAAATAAAGTTTTAAGGGGAAAGTCATGGATTGAAATTATGATGTGATAACAAATGAGAGTTGTCGATTTATCCATAAGTAGAGATAATTAATTTCGAGAGAGAGAGAGAGGATTTAATCCTAAACCTTTTGTCTTTATGCCGATTTAGCCCTAAACCTTTTTTTAGTGCCGATTTAGTCCTAAATTTGCCGATTTAGTCCTAAATCTTTTTACATTGTGCCGATTCAATCTTTTCGGAGGATTTAGTCCTAAACCTTTTGTCTTTGTGCCGATTTAGCCCTAAACCTTTTTTTAGTGCCGATTTAGTCCTAAATCTTTTTACGTTGTGCCGATTCAGTCTTTTTCGGCCAATTTTAGCTGGATTTTATTGATTGGACGCTAGCTGGTTGACATAGCCTGATCGGCGCTGACATAAACAATTTTTAATAATATTTTTTTCTTTTTTTCTTCTCCTCTTCTTCCTCCAACCGGTCCTTGGACCTCAGTGACCGGCTAGAGGCAACGGCCGTGAGGTCAAGGTTGACCTCACCGGCCACCTTGTCGGCCATGGGTGAGGCTCGACCTCGCCAGATCCGACGAGGGGGAGCCTCACCCACTTGGCGTGAGGCTGCCCTCGAGGCTTGGGCGGTGAGGCTCGCCCTCGCCGGATCTGGCGAGGGTTGAGCCTCCCCCATGGCCGACGAGGGCGAGCCCCACTAGCTTGGCGCGAGGAGGCGGCCTCAAGTTGGCCTCGCGCTAGGCCACCGAAAGCTTCCGACCAAACGACGAGCTCCGCATGCCGTCGAAGATCTCTCTCTCTCTCTCTCTCTCTCTCTCTCTCTCTCTCTCTGGCGTGACCATCGAGATTCCCTCTGCTTCTTGATCCTCTCGTTCTCCGCGTCCCTCGCGTCTCCGACAATGCGAGATGCTTCGTCTCGATCGACTACGGAGTGATCCTTCCTTGATTGGAGGAACCCGCGTAGTCCGCGTGATTCCGAGTCCGGCGAGTAGTGCGCCCGCACGCGCTCTCGAGGCGATTCGCATGAGCGCGCCACCCATGGCGGCCGAGCTGCTAATGGCGATGTCTAACAACGCCAGGGGGCTTGTACTGGCCGTGGCCTCGAGCTCGTTCATCGGCGTGAGCTTCATCCTTAAGAAGAAGGGCCTCAAGCGTGCCACCTTCGACGGTACTCGCGTAGGTTGGCTTTTTTCCTCCCCTGCGCATTCGTGTTGCTCCGAATCGTGACTCGGTTCGCAAGTGCGGTGGTTGAGGTCAACCTCGACCTCGCCGGCTGTCGCCTCTAGTCGGTCGCCGAGGTCTGATGATCAGCTAGAGGAAGAAGAGGAGAAGAAAAAAAGAAAATAAATAAAAAAAAAAAAAAAAAATCTAAAATATTAAAATATTATTAAAATTTGTTTACGTCAACGCCAATCAGGCCATGTCAGTTGGCCGGCATCCAATCAGTAAAATCCGGCAAAAATTAGCCAGAAAGGACTGAATTGGCACAACGTAAAAATGTTTAGGACTAAATTAACACAAAAAAAAAGGTTTAGGACTAAATCGGCACAAAGACAAAAGGTTTAGGACTCACTTATCCTGAGAGAGAGGTGACTGGAGTTGAAGCCGCAATCCCTGTTGCCGTCGCTGGCTGGATGCCAGAGCAATTGACTAGTTGGAGATAGGTGGGGTGACGAGAAAGATAGAATTTTGAACTTTGGGTTCTTTTTATATTTCTCAATTTGGAAATTAAAATTTCCTATGCGATAATAGTGACAGGTAAGACTCTTATGACCAAAGAATTAGTGATAGCTCATCCATGCATTTAGACGGGTTACTGCATGTAGAGATGATTCGATTTATTATCAAATTGAGTTGCAGTTGATGTGACGACTACAGCATTAATAACTCAAAAAGATCTAATGGATTAGTGGTGACTTAGCATGGAGTGGATCGCATGCTCTCGTTGGCTCTTACGATTATGAGTCTTTTTCATATTCACGACAACGCTAACTGACAAAGAGATGGGGAGATGGGGATGGCCCTACACAAAACGGGTGCACTACATCACTATGCATTGAAGATGAATTGGAAATAAAGCCCAAGAAACATCAGCAGGATCAAAACCAGTGTAGTAAGCCACAAAATGAAAATTACAACCCCAAGAAAAGCAAATATCGTAACCATCTCATTTCAGCAAAAGGGCAGTAACCTTGAGTAGGCATCATCATTTAGTTGACAGACACTACCTTAAATCTATAATACATATTATAATTAAAGTCTTGCTGATCATTAAGAAATGAAAACCCTCCAAGCATTGAGTGGGACATGATCAACCGACTTATGCAGCTTTCTAACTTCATAGGCCCAGTATTGAATAACCATACGTCTTTTTTGCAGAATTCGTCCAATAGTGCCGTCAGGGTCATGTTAACAAGAGTGCTAGCTGAATATCTGTTAACCATATTCATCTTCACTGCATTGATTACACATAGTTCCAGGTGATTATCAGGCGGGCTTGAATTGGGCCGAAGGTTGGGCCTTTTGTATTGCCCAAACCTGCTTATAATATAAATTTTAGGTAAAAATATTCAGGCCAGACCGGACTAGGCCCGCATCACACGATCAGATGGTTTGAAGATACCGCAAACATATTGGAAAGGTACGACACCGCAAACATATTAAACACATTCAAATCTGTTGAGCAACTTCACCCACACTCACTACGGATCATGCGATCAAATGGTTTGAAGGAACAGCAAAGTTACAACACCAACAATATTGAAACTCCTAGTCGGAAGTTCAGATTAAAATTTGTAGTACATTAAATTCACCAGCTTTCCAGTTTATCTACAGATCGATACCGCATCCTAATGCAGTATCCTGAATAGGTGACATGAAGTTGAGGCTGCAAAGCCAACAGACTTATTGGGGACCGCCGCTCCCAGTGACCCTTTCTGCGATGACAAAAGTCAATTTGATTGGTGCTGAATCACAGAAAAACCCATGAAATTTAATGGAACCAAAATGCACACAATTGCACTAGAATGCAGTGATCAAATAGATTTCAAGAATGGGGGGCAATTTGATCGCCATATTCCACCCTAACGGGTGATTTGACACAATTGCATTAAAAAGCCAATTCTCATACTTGCAATCAGGCCAATTATAAAAGCAGGATGGACGTACAACAATGCGCATGGACGAAGTCATGTGTAGCACAGCAATGTATAATTAACATTTGCAGACAGTAGAAAGCAAGGTTGCGATCGTCCTCTCCGTTGCCAACAGATTACTAACATTTGAAGAGCACATCATTACCTTCATGAGGCAAGCTCAGTCAAAGTTTTCAATCTTGAGTGGTGCGATCTCATCGGCAACATCAAAGTGTCCCACTAAACGTGCGAAAAACAGCATTTGTTGTTCCAATGTGAATTTTATACTTTCAGCCTGCAAAACATTGTATGTCAATTCCGTACACTGCACACACAACAAATGACTTGTTTGTGTAAGACTCCAGAAGAACAATACCTTGCGAAAACCATGCTGCTCGCCTTCGTATTCCACTAATGCAACAGGCAGACCTTTCTGCTTCAATGCCGCATAAATTTTGCGAGCCTGACCTGGCAGTACTACCTACAAGATGTCGTAGATAATTGCTAAACCACCAAGCAGCAAAGTTTTTAAAATGCCAGAGATGTACAAAGTAAATCTGAAGGCCATTGATCACATCTACTTATCAATTGGAAAGAAAAGTCGAACTTATCTGATGATATTTCATAAATTAGGGGGGGAAAAAAGAGGACCCTCGTTTAGACACTGGACTTATCCCCCTTTTTTTCTTTAGTTTTTCTTTAAATTATGGGGAGTAACAGCAGAGGAGCAGGTGACCATTGGAAAGAGTAAGACTTGCGTACCTGGTCATCCAATCCTTGGAATAGAATTATGGGGCAAGAAAATTTCTCAACAAAGTTTATAGGCGATCTCTCGTAGCAATCCTTTTCAGATCCTGTAGTGCAACAAATGGATGATCGGAATAAAGACTTATCTGAGAAGAGATGAAACACACACAAAAGCTTATCTGTATTACCAACAAGGTTGTCAATGTAATGAGATTCAAACTTGTGCATTTCTGCTCTCAACATGTTCAAATCACCAATCTGTTTGACACAATAACAGCAAAATAATCTCTTTTAACATTGTGAAAATTCAATGCATAAATAGCAGAAATAAAGGATGAATTAACGAATGACTCTTTAGAAGTATCAAATGAAATGGGGAAATTTAAATATCTAGAATTTCAAGTAAACACCGTGACCAATGCACAGTAACAAACTGTAATGAAACGCCTTTTGGTACTTTATGAGTCACGAAACTAACGTCCTTAACTGTTGGCCCTTGCTGGTAGACTTTCCAGTTGATCCATCCAATACCAACACAATGAAGATGCTATATATCATTCACTAGCAACAAGCAAATCACCAAGAATGATCAATGACTATGTTGAAGGCAATAAATCCCCAGAATCCAGAGCTCCTTTGTATGTTCATGTGCTTTGTCAGGGTAAGATAAGAGCAACCTGCCTCTGATGCCCCCATAAATAAGCCAGTATCCCGATATTGGCGCTGATTAAAGTTTAGCTATTCTGAAACCAACTACAAAGTAAATGAACTCACACCATAGAGGGAGGCTCCAGCTTTGAAAGTTTCCCTAAATGCTAGAGCAGCTAAGGTTGTATACCCACCAGCTGAGCCTCCAGTAACGCATAGACGAGTGCCATCCACCTTTCCACTTTCCACCTGGATGATCAAAGCAACTTCACCATACTGAACAGTATTATATTCCCCAATGAGCACTAACAGAAAAACGAGTTGAAAGTCACCTACCAAAAATTTAGCACAACTACAACAGTCATCAACATCAACTATGCCCCAGCGACCCAATAGCCGCTCTCTGAATTCTCTGCCATAACCTTGAAGAAAAGTTGTGACATCTTTCAGTAGCAATGAAGAAGATTAATCAAATGATGGCCAAAGCAAGTAGTTTTTGCAGCCATTTATGTTAATTAAACTCCATGAGGAATTGACAAGAATAAAGCATAGGGCTGTTGAGATAGTAAGGGTGGTTCATTATAAACAGGTTTTGCAGAAATCAAGAGAATGATATGAAGCATAAAGTTCTCATATAGAGACAAACCAGTGCTTCCACCATAATTGACATCCACGAAAGCCCATCCTCTGCTAGTCCAGTACTGAATACTCAGGTTCAAAACTCCTCGTGTTTCACTAGTAGGCCCTCCTGGGCAATTTTAAGCATAATTACATAAACACTCCTGAATAACCAGATCAATATGATTAGATATTGATGCATGCCAATGCTACTTGGAACAAACAATTGCCAGTTACTCCCACTAATCTTTTTTTTTTTTTAAAAAGGAGAGAGAGAGAGAGAGAGAGAGAGAGAGAGAGAGAGAGAGAGAGAGGCTATTTTCAAAATTGTCAAAAAGACCATTCTTTTCTGGAAAAACCTAAGTTGTTCAAAATTATGCCCATAATTAATATTGAGATATGTCTTAACACCCCCCCTTCAGTGTATGCTAGACCTTAGATGTGACAATAACCAAATTTAACAGCAATCAGAGGATAAATGAAAGTAAAAAACAGAATGGCAACAAGAGGAGATTTGGACTTGTAACACCTTTGATACTGGGTTGAATAATCATTTCCCCCAAAAGCTTGAATTGTCAAAAAACATGCCCCGAATGTATACCATGCGTATATGTCAACAAAAGTGCCTAGCAATCATTATATTCCATTCCAATGCACGACTAACATTGCAATACAGGTGTTAAGAGGGGCAACACTGTGTATAGTATACCCTATCAATATAGTTTTGAAAAAATACGTTCCCTACATTGACTCCATCTTCATTCAGCATCAGTTGCATATGCACCGACTTGTTTTGTGCATCTATAATATCTATAACTGATGCCGGATACTTGTTTAGTCTGAAAATTCACCAATGAATCATAGATTTATATCAAAATAAAGACTTGATTTGACAAGTAAGGTCAATTAATGATTATTGTGAATGAAAATACCAGTTTGGTAGTACAAAGTTCCCACAGAAGAATATAGAGTTGGCAAGGTGAATTCAAGTAGGACAATAACTGAGTTGCAATTTTTCAAGTACCATGGCTTTCTAACAACAGTGGAGGCTTTTCTTCCGCACTAGCTTGATAAACATGATTAGATGGAGGATAGAAGTATGCATAAGCATTTTGACCAGGAACTTCAGTTGGAAATTCAATCAGCTCTGGCAAGCTGAAATACGACTTGTACTTCAAACAGTCTGGCGAAGATGACCATATTATCTGAAAATCAATGCCTTCTGACTTTTCATCATTGAAAGTCACCTGCAAACCATGAACAAAAGGAAATTTTAATACTGAGATAATGCTATTATTACAGCTCTGTCCACACTTCATCAATTATGAGGAGATTACTAAGGTAGAGTATTGCAAGCACCTTAGCCACAGATGTTGGAAGTAGTCCTGATGCTCCCTCGACGTAAAGGCAATTATTCCCTGAAGTCTGCAAAAGCAGAATGTGCACAATTTACCAAACCGTCATCTTGAAAAATAGTTACAGCGACTCATCATGGAGATGGTATCGAACATACTATATCTTGTATGTCTGTGAATGGAATGTCAAGCAATGATAATGAGCTATGAAGAACGTCGATCATCGCAAGAAAAGACCTTCCACTCTGCCTGCAGGAAGATTTTAAATAGATTGCTAAGATACAATAATGGGCTATTAGGACAATGTTAAAACAGAAAAAAGGCTCACCTGTAGCTGCAAGCAATCAGGGTCTTCTGTTCGTCGCTCTGGATGACTTCATAAGAGTTCAAGCCAAAAACCCAAGATGGCCTTGCAAATTCAGCATTTAATGGATAAAGAGGCAGGACCTCATTTGCAGACTCAATCTGTTGAATCATGAAGCATAGCAAAGACATAAAGTAGTTTCCTTCCAACACCATGATCGATGGAGCTATGCCAGTATAAATGGCAGCTAAAAGAGCTCACACATGCAATAAGGACTCAATCTCCTGCAGAAAAACTATAACTATAATAAACTCTCCTCATTTATAGTTTTCACAGTGTGACATCCAAAGTCCACACTATTTGACTGATACAGTCTAAATTCTTGTGAAGTGTAATATGGAAATTAAGGAGATCGATTAAATTTCCAGTATGACTAACCATCGGAAAAAACCCGCTTCGGCTTGGTTACTATAAGACGTGATGGAGTTGTGGAGTTTGATAGTGGAGTGCTATTAAAGCAGAGAGGAAAGTACTGCTGCTAAGGGTATACAAGTAACTTCGCCATAACTATGTATGCCTTAGATTCTTGCCACATATGATAATTGCTCCTGCAATTGTAACTGGAAACTTGATACTGATACTAATAGTGAAAAGATTGCCTAGTGCAGTACCATTGTTTTTCTCTACTATCATTTTGAAAGTGTTTTCCATGTTAAAATTCTTGTATGTATCTATAATTTTTCTCTTTTACATTTCGCGCTCCTAACAATTGGTACTGGAGTCTGGTAAGGAGGAATAGTGGGGGTGACCAGGATGGACAAAAGTAAGGTGAAATTTGATCGGTTCAACGGCAAAGATTTTGGTTCTAGAAGTGATCAAGATTTGCTTTATCAAAAAACTGCATCAGCCTCTGTTGGGAGAGAACCAGATTCGATCAAGAAGACTAGGAATTGTTAGATCGAAAAGTTCTCCTGTGATTCATCTCATGTTGGTGCGAAACACCTTCAACATCGTCAACGAGAAAACAAAGCCGGAATTGATGAGGGCTTTGTCCAACATGTACAAAAAGCCCTCTGCGTCATACAAGATTGTTCAATCAAAAGATGCACAAAGGCACTTCCGTGACACATTACATCAATAAATTCAACATGATCATTGAGTTTGGTGGAAATCAAATTTGATGATAAGCAAAAGCTTTGATTTTGTTATCTTCTCTCCCTAGAAGTTGGAGTACAAATGTGACTGTAGTGAACAGTTTGTCTAGTCAAAATAAGAGAAGATATGAGATTTGATTCTCAGTGAGGATATTCATAAAAGAGAGTCGGGTGAATCTTTGGGCATTGCCTTGAGGACTGAAGGCAGAGAGAGAAGTAATCAACGAGGTCAAAATGGAACTGTGGTAGATCGAAGTCTAGAGGGATATGAAAATTGAGACCTCATGGTGGAATAATCTACTGGAATTATGAAAAAAAGGACCATCTGAAACAAGATTGTAGAGCCCAAAAGAAGAAAATTTAGTATCGAAATCAAAAGGAGGAGAAAGCTGTCAATGCAACCTTTGAAGAGGCACTTGTCCATGATGCCTTAATTTTGATTATTAAAAGTCAATTGAGTCATGGATTCTAGACTCAGGTGCATCGTTTCACTCTACTTCGTGTAGAGAATGAATGCACAGCATTGTTGCTAGGAAGTTTAGAAAGGTTCATTTTGCTTTGAATATGATGGGTAAAGGTGATGTTAACATTGGGACTGCTAATGGGTATTAATTAGAGTTGCGTGATATTAGATATAATCCTGGCTTAAGAGAAATCTAATCTCTATAGGTCACTGAGACAACATGGGTTACAAAAACCTTTTTTTAGAAATGGCTCGGGGAAGATTGTTAATGGTCCTAGGGAGCAAAGTTGGGAACAAATACATGAGTGAAATCAATAGAGATATAGTAGCAGTTCCTGGCTTGGAAAGGGATTGTACACCGCAGCATCGAAGGCTTGGACATAGGAGCAAATGAGGAGTGAAAGTGTTATCATTAAAGGGAAAATTGCCTAATCTTAAGTCCATAGATAGGGGTCTATGTGAAGATTGTGTTCTAAGCATGCAAAAACGTGTCAATTTTTCAAAAATTGGAAGAGAATTAAAGAAAAACAAGTTACAGTTGGTGCACACAAATGTCTGAGAGCTAGCCCCTGTTCCTTCCCTTGGAGTTACAAGCAACTACGTCACATTCACTACCAATTCCACCAGAGAGGTACTAGTTTATTTTCTATATGATAAATTTGATGCTTTTGCTACTTTTAAAAGATGGAAAGCTGAAGTAGAGAAAGAGGTCGATCTGATGATTAAATGTCTAAGGTCTGACAATGGTGGTTAGAAGAAGATCCATCTAATGATTCAAAAATAGCAAGGAGTTCAAGTAGTTTTATGCAGAGAGTGGATTGGGGATGACAAGAACAGTTGCCATCACACCATGGCAAAATGGAGTTGCTGAGAGGATGAATAGAAATTTGAATGAGTGTGCAAGAAGTATGAGGATGCATGTAATATTACCCAAGACGTTTTGGGCAGATGCAGTTAGCACAGGAGCATATTTGATGAAATGAGACCTTCAATTTCACTTGATTTCAAACTACCAAAACAATGGACCAGAAAGAACGAGAAAATCTCTCGCATTTGAAAATTTTTGTTGTGCCTTATATGCGCACATAGATTTTTGAAAATAGAGACAAGCTTGATGCAAAATCTAGAAAATGTTTTTCCATTGGATATGATTTTGGTTACTTTGGCTATTGGTTTTGAAATGACCAAAACAGGAAATAATAAGAACGAATGATGTTACGTAAAAGGACAAATTTGTTGTAGAATCTAGTGTGAGAAAACACAGAAGAGATTAAAGAGATTAAATTGAAGGGAATTTCTAAGAGTGTTCTGATCAGAGATCATAAAACTGCTATTATAGACTCCAATTAACAACCAGAACAAGAACTACCTACATCCAAACTCACTTTGAGATGATTTAGCAGAACATCTAACCGTGTACAAAGGTATTCTAGACCATTGCATTATTTGCTTTTGACAAATGCTGGTGGACCAAAAAAAATTTGGGAAGCAGTGCAGGTTAAAATTTATGTTTAGTGGGAGTTGACAATGTGAGATGAGTTTGATTCACACGAGTAGAACAGAATTTGGGTGTCAACTTAGTCACTAGATGGGAAGAAGGCATTGCAGAACAATTGGGCATACAAGGTCAAATACCTAATGGTAACAAGAGGTCCAAAGTGAGGTTAGTAGTGAAATGTTTTTAGCAAAAGAAAGAAGTTGATCATATAGAAATTCTCTCTCTAGTTTTGTAGTTGACTATTATCAGGCCAGTGTTGAATACCTTTGCCACTAAGAATTCACATCTAGAACATTAGATGTAAGGACTGCATTCTCCAATGAAGACTTAGAGAATGATATCTACAGGGAATAATCATAAGTTTTTCAGGTTCCTAGCAAAGAAAACTATCGTCAGCAAGCTGAGTACAAGTTTGCATCATTTAAAACGAGCTTCTAGATAGTGGTACAAGATATTTGACGCACTTGCAGTAACAGGTTCACTAGACGTGAAATAAATCATTGTTGCTATTTCAAGAAATTTGATAACTGCTATATTATTTTGTTGTTGTATGTGTATGATATGCTCATTGCAGGATCTAGCATGAGGGAGATCAACAAACTGAAGCAACAATTGCCAAAGGAGTTTGAAATGGACTTTGAGCCGCAAATTCGATTCTTGGATGAGGACCTTGCGAGATAGATTCTAAGGAAAAAGTTGTCTCAAGAAAAGTACATTGAGAAGGTGTTGGACTGATTTGGATCCTGAGTGCAAAGCCCATAAGCACTCCTTTAGGAAGTCACTTCAAGCTCTCAAAGAAATAGTCACCAAAGAAAGATGATGAGTGAGATTATATGGCTAGGGTGCCTTATGCGTCAGCTATCAGCACTTTGATGTATCCTATGGTGAGTACTAGACCAAATATAGCTCATGCAGTACGAGTTGTGAGCAGATATATGACTAATCTAGGAAAAGCATTGGAAAGCTGTAAAATGGCTATTAAAATATCTAAGAGGCACTTCAAGTTTGTCACTTTATTTTGTGAAAAATAGTGCGACTTTACAAGGCTTTGTTGATGTAGTTATTAGTGGTGACATGGACAATAAGAAGAGCACTTAAGGTTATGATTTTACTGTGAGTGACACTGCAATCAATTGGATGTCTAGACTTCAGAAGCGTGCATCCCTCTCTACCACTGAAGTAGAGTATGTTGCTATATCTAGAACTAGTAAGGAGAAGAATTTGGTTGAAGAATTTTCTGAAGGAGATAAGTAGGGAGGAGGATTGCAATGTCCTTTTTAATGACAGTAAGCTATTCGTCTTGCAAAAAATCTAGTATTTCACTCAAGGACAAAACACATTCAGTTGAAGTATCATATTCGTCTATTAATAGATGATAGCACATTGTAATTGAAGAAGGTCCTTGATGTAAAGAATCCAGCAAACATATTAACTAAGGTTGTCACCGCTGAGAAACTGAAACTGTGCACTGGTTAGTGATGAGAAGGTGCCGCCGCACTAGGACAATTTAGGTTATAAAAATGAGGGAAGACTATGAGAGACTATTGTTGTAGCAAAGATCAGCTTCAAAGTGGGAGATTGATGGAGATGTGAAGTCTGATAGAGGAAAGTGCCAATAAGTAGAGAGGAAAGTACTGCTACTAAACGTATACATGTAATTTTCTCTATAACTTTATATGGTTTCGACTCTTGTTATATATTGTGGCAATCTCTTTTGTAATTGGGACTTGAAACTTGATGCTAATTGTTGCCTAGTGTGACACCATGTTTTTTCCCTTTTCTAATTCTTGAAAGGGTTTTACCAAAAAATTCGTGTTTCCTTCTTTGACTATCCTCTTTAATGTTTCACGCTTGGTTGCTATAAAAAATCTTCAATGAATTGAAGCATCTATAATATCTGGACATTTTAAACTCGACACACATAAATAGCAACAACTCAGGGTTCGGTGACCAGTACTTACCCACTTATAGAGATTCCAAAAACCATTCTGTCTATCAGTAATGAAAAATAGTTCACCTGCATGTGTTCAAAGCAGAATGTAATGTCTGCCACAATTTCAAGCCACTTAAATTTGACATTTCCTCCTATATTTTCACTGAAATATTACATATCCAGAGCTTCTACAGTAAAATAGATTTAGCATGCTTCCAGACTCAATGATCCGAGTAGAGTGGAAAGGAAGAAAAATCGCGGAAGTGTAAAAATAAATTACCAGTAAGCAAGAGACATACTAGAGGACTCTAGATGCATATCTTAAGTAATAAATATTTAAGGGACAACATGAAATACCAATGAAAAGAACTATAGAACTTCATCCTGTCAGCACATTATGAATAAGACTGACATCCTCAGATCATCACAAAAGCAACACAATGAACAAATTAATCAGACGAGCCCCATATGCTATTCAGGCAGATTAGCTAGAATTGGGAATAGGCCATTTACATTCAACAATTATTTTGGGGGATCAGGCTCCTTTTTTTGTTCATTCAGATCACGATAATATTACAATCTCACATTTCTTCGGCATTGAAGATCATCAGGTGAAAAACGAACTTGTATCATTAAATGACAAATTTGGTTGCAGCAACTCCGAAATTTAAATTGGAAGCCAAAGCATAGGAGTACCTTTTGGAGACCATTTAGGTTCAGTTGGTGACTCAACATATTTAGGATCACGACCAGCAACACAGACACGCTTATAAATATCTCTGCATAGGAGTACCGAGAAATTCAATGCACAAGAAAATAGTGTAAATATCGCACATAGATAAAATATAAGGAAAGGTTACGAGTGTCTTAAAATCACATGAAGAGTTGATCAGATAAAGTGACAGGAAAATGCAAATAAGTACTGAATCACAAGTTGCAACTCATTTGGCTCACTTGGCTCACAGCTCGCCATTAGCCATGGCTGTTCTAGGCTAAGGTAATAAGTTCAATGAGCAGGATGATATGTAAAGTTTGACGACCACTCAAAGCTCAAGACCGTGGTTACAGATGGTGTTTACAGTTAGTTCTATGTACTAAAAAATAAGATAAAAATGTGACAGGAAATTTGCTTAGGTCTCTAAACATCAACATTACCTGAAAAGAACATGTTCTGACATTTAATATACTCAAACTACATGAATCAACTACTATAATAGTGCACATAAGGTCACATGGAAATGTCAAGGTTAAAGGACTCCCTTGTTAGCATGAATTTGTTTAAACAACCCTTATCTGTCTTACAAGTGAAAGAATTGTTCAAACAAAATCTAACATTTGTTGGCAATAAGAAAATTTAGGTGACAATGGCTTTGTTAATGGACAAGAGAATGTTGAACGATAAAAAAGAACATCAATCTACATACCCAGCCTCTGAGATGTACCCAACCCAGAGTTCTGCTTTATCCCATGGCATATTTGGATGACACCACTCAATCCATGCTATCTTTTCACCCTTTGGATCCATCCGTGGAAAAGCAAAGAAATCATTGCCACTGATTAATGCTTTGGGCTCTAAATTCCACCCAATAATACAAAAACAAAATGAAGGGTAAAAGAAAGAAAAAGAATCAGTAGGTTTCTGGTATTGCAGTGAACAAGTTAATGTAGCAAATAACTAATCTGGCATGCCCAGCAATTATTTACCCTCTATATCCTTTTCACCAAGGCCAATAGCGACAACTGTAGCTGTTGGATTCAAGCTGCTGTCACGCCGATCTATATCCATATAAAAGCAGTCGGGTAAGCTCCTGTTCATTAGTCCCCAGAAAATAGGAGCACCAAAATAAGCTCCTTCAAAGAGTAGTTACCTTCCCTTACAGTGACGTAACGGCCAAATCTACTATCGAAAACTCCATCTGCATAACAAACTGAAGGCCCACCATAGTCTGGAGTAATTGGCAATGGAGGAGAATCTGTCGGAGATACAGAGTAACCACAGAGAATTGTGATGGTCATTGATGAATGAGATACTACTCTACAAAAACTTCGATAAAACACAAGGCTTCACTCAGCAAAACGTGTATTAGGAAAATCCAAGTGACCTTCTCAATTCCAATCCGCAACATTTTATAGCAAGTTTGCTTCCGTCGGAGTCACTGCTTTCCATAACTGTATTCTAGAGACTAAGGAGAATTGAAATGGGAAAGGAAGTTTTACCACAACATTTCTAAAGAGGCATAGTCTATGCTTCAAGTTCAGTTCTTTTTACCCTCCAATCATATCACAACATGTCTACCATCTGTAAGGATCTAAGCATGGCGCTACCAAATCCAACTGTAAACTTCTTTGTGAATAGACTGAAGATTTCAATTATAATCCCAAAGTAAGCAGACCTTCAACAAGCACTACAGCAGCCACTGAGCTTACCTTTCAGGTGTAAGGACTGCTTGTACAGCCTCTGATCCTCGTAATTCGAGAAAACAAGAGTATCCCCGGAAATGCTAAAAGCACCACCGCCATATTCCTGACACAGAGTCCTCGCTGCAAACTCTTTCGGCGTGATGTCAACAGGTTCATCTCCTGGTTTTTCCGGTTCTTTCACAAGAACAGAGCGTCTGATAGCCAACATAACCATCCATAAGTCAGTACACTCCCGAAAGCTCTCCAGACTCATTCAACGAACCATAAAGATTACACAGTTACGAAAGCATCATTTCAGCACCATTCACAGTACCCAGAAACTCAATATTGCCCGAACACTCTGTTTTAATTAGCTTATCCTTCATATTAAAGAAAATGGTAAGTGGAGCAACATACCCGGATTCATTAGGACGGGACTCAAGCCAGACAAGACGGCCGTCGCCATCGACGGAGATGCCACCAAGGCTCTTGGAGGCGCCGGAGACGACGTCGGCGGTGATGGGTGACTTCCAAGAGCCATACGGAGCTGTGACTCTCTGTCTCTCAGCAGTTGTTTCTGAGGACGACGGTGCAGAAGCCATGGTCTTGTGCTTTCCGGGTTGCGGTTTGACGGACGACGACTGGGCGACGAGGATCCGAGCGAGATGATTGAAGCTGGACTTCGGGGAAGAACAGAGGAGAGCAGCGAGCGGAAGTGGATACGACTGCGAGATGTGTGAATAATATAATGTTTTGATAGTTGGATTTGAGCACGTTACGTTTGGTTGGTAACTTGGTAGTTCCTAGATGTGGCTGTTAGCTTTGGACCATTGAAAGAAAGTCTTGATTCAAGGTATGTGCACGAAGAAAAATGAAAGAAAAGATGCAATTAACTTGCGCCAGACTTATGATAGATCGCGTGAAGTCAAGAATGAAGACCTTTATGTAAAGACCTTACCGAATGCTAGCAGGCATATGAAAAGGAAAATATTATGGGCAGTGGGCACCTAGAAAAATTTCTTCTCCATCAAATGCTTTGATTGTCGTGGAGCAAATAGGCGCAACGGGTTTTGAATAGTAAAATATTAGTTATAAATAAAGCACCTTGTAAGCAAGCTATGGAAAAACAAAGTGAGCTTTAGGGTGTGTTTGTTTTGCGAAAAATAATTTAGGAAAACGTTTTCCTCATTTAGGAAAATGAGTCAACGGAAAATGTTTTTTTTTCTAAAGCTTAAATTCAAGAAAACGATTTCCCCTTTGAAAGAACCGGAAAACGTTTTCCAAAATGTTTTAAGGTCATTACTTAATGAAAAATTTATTATTAAAAAGAATTTTTAATTAAAATTTTTGAATTTATTATTATTATATTTTTTTCTTTCTTTTTTTTTTTTTTTTTCTTTGCCTGTAAACGTAAACCTTTACTCTCCTCCCCTCTCTCCTTCTCCTTCACCCCCTCCCTTTCGTCACTACCGCCTCCTCCAACCCTAGCACCTCCTACGCTCCTGTTGGCTTCGCTCCCTCCTCTTTGTCTTCATCGGCGTCTTCTACATCCTTCAATTATTTTTCAAATGCAATCCAAACACCGGAAAATATTTTCAATCATATATCACCAAATAAAGGAAAACTAACCGTTTTCTTGAAAAATGATTTCCGGAAAACATTTTCCAAAAACGTTACGTTTTTCGTGAAACAAACACACCCTTAGATTTATGGTGGGCTGCATGAACTCAAGAACGAATACCTCATTAAATGCTAGCCAGCACATAGAAAGGCAAAGATTGTGGGCATCTAGAAAGATTTCTTCTCTATTAGATGCTTGGATTGTGTGTTGGCGACATCCCAGAGTTGAAGAAAAGACCGATTTCCTGTGTTTTGAATCAATTGAGTGTTGGTTTACTTTTTTCCTTTTTTTGGTCGGTTAGTGTTGGTTTACTTTATATGGTGAAGATTTTGAGGGCTATTTGAGGAGTCCTACTGATAGTGGCTTGTATGAGTTCTAAGAGGAGACAATGATATTTGCCGTTAAAACGGTAGATGCATTTTGTTGAGATTTGAATTGTGGCATATGGGTTTAGGACACATATAAGAGAAACCTAAAGGTTTTGACTAAGAGAAATGTGTTTTTTGATCATATGACTAAGAAACTGAATGTATACAGATGTTATGATTCAAGCAAACAGCGAATAACGCAATCCAAAACGGCTATCAGATAAATCCCAAAGATTGCTAAGTTGATTTACATTGATGATCGCAGACTAAGTTTCTTTCTAGGAAAATCGTCAAATTTTGACCGTGTTCCTTTACTTTATTTTCACAACACGTGTGTTCCTTTACTTTATTTTCACAACACATGTCTAATGACGTTGGGCGTTAAGTTCTCAACCTAATTTTGATGGTACACTTTTCCCGAGTTTCCTTTCGCTTTTAAGGTCTCCGATTACGGAAGCACAGATATTAGGGCAGCACACGATGCTCGTTTGACTGACCAACAAGCCAATCCTTTATGCCTAGATTCAAGGATCAAGTTGGGTTTGAGTCTTTCATTAACAACGTTGAACAAAACTTGTCCAGCTTTAGGTGATGGAATGTATTCTTCTCTCATCACCAAAGACCAAACAAAGGGAAGGAAGAAAGACATGGTATGATGTTATGAAGAGAAATCTAAAAGGGTTTCCTATTGGGATACATCCGATTTTAATTCAGGCTCATCGAAAGCATGAGTTTTGTCAACCTTGGTAAGTGAAAGAACAGATCGATACTGCCATAAGAAACACTGAATCCAATCGGTTACAAAGCCCTGTAACGTTTCCAGAAGGACCAGCCTCTAGGAACCCCAGAAGTCGTCCGTGTATGTGTGCTAGATTTGGGGCTTCATTCATCTCAATCCCAGCACACCCTTGCCATGATCTCGTAAGAGTTTCGCCCGATAGATATGGGCTCTAATTTCTTCTATCCTTTTGTATTATTAAAGTGCAAAGAGAACGAACTTGTTGCAGCCTGCTGTTAACAGTAGCCCTTTCTGTGATGATAAAAGCGGATTCAAATCATGCTTAGCAAAAGATAAAAGGTCACGCAAAAAACCATGAAGCTCAATGGAACCAAAAGTACACAATTGCAGCCGGAATGCGATGATCAAATCAATTTCAAGAATGAGGGGCAATTCGACCATCTTATTCAACCATGACAGGTAATTGACACCATTGCATCATTAAGCCAATTCTCATACTTGGAATCTGGCCAAGTATACAAGCAGGATGGACATACAATGATGCGCATGGACAGTCCAAAGTCATGCACCAGCACAACAACACGTGATTAACAATTGCAGACAGTAGAAAGCAAGGTTCCAATTCATCTCTAAGATGCCAATAGATTACTTACGATAAAAGAGCGATCACTACCTTCATGAGACAAGCTCAGTCAAAGTTATCAATTTTGATCGGCGTGATCTCATCAGCAACATCAAAGTGTCCTACCAAACGTGCAAAAAACACCATCTGTTGTTCCAATGTGAATTTGATATTTTCCGCCTGTGAAACATTGCACGTCAATTTCCTGCATTGCACACCCAACAAATGACTTCTTTACGTAAGACTCACAAAGAACAATACCTTGCGAAAGCCATGCTGCTCGCCTTCGTATTCCACTAATGCAACAGGCAGACCTTTCTGCTTCAGTGCCTCATAAATTTTGCGAGCCTGATCCGGTGGTACCACCTGCAAGATGTAGCAGATGATTGCCAAAACGCCAGGCATCAAAGTTGTTAGAATGCCAGAATGTAAAGAGAAATATCTTGAGGCCATTGATGAAATTTTATTTATCAAGTGAAGAGAGAAGTCAAACTTATCTGATGCAATTTCATAAATGAGGAAATTAAAAGACGACCCCAATTTTGACACTGGACTTATTCCCCCTTCTTCAATCTATACTTTTCTCTTGATTTTTGGGGAGTAAAACTAGAGAGGCAGGGGACCATTGGAAAGAGCATGACTTGCGTACCTTGTCTTCCAACCCTTGGAATAGAATTATGGGGCAAGAAAATTTCTCAACAGAATTTATAGGTGATCTCTCGTAATAATCCTTTTCAGATCCTGTAGTGCAATGAATGGATGATTGATATAAAGACTTATCTGAGGTGAGATGAAACATGCACCAAAGCTTATTTGAATTACCAACAAGTTTGTCAAGGTAATGAGATTCAAATTTGTGCGTTTCTGCTCTCAACATGTTCAAATCAGCAACCTGTTCGTCAAAATAACCGATGGAAAAATACCCTTTGTCAATGTTGTGAAAATTGCATTGAAATTGCAGCAACTAATGATGAAATTATAAATGAATCTTTAGTCAATGGGAAAATTAAAATATCCCAAATTCCAAGTAAACACCAACAACGACCAATGCATAGTGCCAAACTGTATGAAAATACACAGTTTGCTGCTTCATAAATCCCTACACTAATGTTCTTAAGTCAGCTCTTGCCAGTAAACTTTCCTGGAGATCCATTTGATAGCAAGACATGATGAAGATGCTATATATCATTCACTAGCTAGAAGAATGTCACCAAGAATGATCGATGATTATGTTATAGGAATTAATCTCCAGAGTCCAGAGCTCTTTCAGATGTTTGTGTGCTTTGTCAGGGTAAGATAAGAACAACCTCCCCCTGGTGGCCCCAGAAAGAAGCCAGTTTCCTGAGATTGGTGCCAAATGGTAAATTTAACTATTCTGAAACTGACTACAAAGTAAATGAACTCACACCACAGAGGGAGGCCCCAGCTTTGAAAGTTTCTCTAAATGCTAGAGCAGCTAAGGTTGTATACCCACCAGCAGAGCCTCCAGTAATGCATAGACGATTGCCATCTGCCTTTCCGCTTTCCACCTGGATGATAAAGCAACTTCACCATACTGAAATAGTTACAGCATGCTATTACCCAAGGAGCACTAACAGAACTACCAAGTTGAAAGTCACCTACCAAAAATTTAGCGCAACTACAACAGTCATCAACATCAACTATACCCCAGCGACCCAATAGCCGCTCTCTGAATTCTCTGCCATAACCTTGAACAAAATTTTTTGTACCATTTTTCAGTAGCAATGAAGAAGATCAATCAAATGATGGGCCAAAGCTAGCAATGTTTGCAGCCATTTACATCAATATAACTCCATGAGGAATTGGCAAGAATAATGCATAGGTCTATTGAGATAATAATCGTGCTTTATCACCATCCAAAGTTGGAAAACAGGTTTCGCAGAAATCAACAGAAAGATATGAAGCAGAAAGAGTTCTTGTTTAGAGACAAACCAGTGCTTCCACCATAATTGACATCCACGAAGGCCCATCCTCTGCTAGTCCAGTACTGAATACTCAGGTTTAAAACTCCTCGTGTTTCACTCGTAGGCCCTCCTGTGCAGTTTTAAGCAAAATTACACAAACACTTATGAATAACTAGTTCTATACGATTAGGCATTGATGCATGACAATGCTGCTTGAAACAATTAATTGCTAGATACTCCTGCCAATTTCCCCCTTTTTTTTTTTTTTTTGGGGGGGTACCAGTTATATTTAGAATTGTCAAAAAGACCATTTTTCTGAAAAGCTCAAGTTGTCTAAGAACACACCGATAGCACTTCCCCTCCAATATATGTGGAAGTAACAGCAATCAGAAGATAAATGGGAGTGAAAAACAGAAAACAGAATGGCAACAAGAGGGAGTGCCAAGATCAGACTTTTGACTTGAACCTCTGATACCATGTTGAATAATCACTTCTGAGAAAGCTTCAATTGTTAAGAAACATGCCATGAATGTATACCAAGCATGTATGTCATTGAGAGTGTCAAGCAATCATTAAAATCCATTGCACAATATATGACTTAAGAAGCGCAAAACTGAATATACCATATCAAACTAATTTTGAAAATGTAAGTGCCCCTACATTGGTCATATCTTCATTCAGCATCAGTTGTATATACTGACTTGTTTTGTGCATCTATTATATTTAAAATTGATGCCAGTTACTTATATTTAGTCTGAAAAATCACTAATCCATCAAGATTACATGAAAATAAAGACTTAATTTGACAAGTAAGGTCAATTTATGATCCTTGAGAATGGAAATATTGGCACAAATTTCCTATGAAAGAATATATAGTTGGCAAGGTGAATTGAAATATGAACTGAGCAGCAATTATTGAAGTACCATGGCTATTTAACAACAGTGGAGGCTTTTCTTCCTGACTAGCTTGATAAACATGATTAGATGGAGGATAGAAGTATGCATAAGCATTTTGACCAGGAACTTCAGTTGGAAATTCAATCAGCTCTGGCAAGCTGAAATAAGACTGGTACTTCAAACTGTCCGGTGAAGAGGACCATATAATCCGAAAATCAATGACTTCTGACTTTTCATCATTGAAAGTCACCTGCAGACAATAAACAAAAGGAAATTATAACAACAATGAGAAACACTAATTACTGCAGCACAGTCCACACTTCACTAAATATGAGGAGATTACTACGGTAAAGTATTGCAAGCACCTTAGCCACAGATGTTGGAAGTACTCCTGATGCTCCCTCAACATATAGGCAATTGTTTCCTGAAGTCTGCAAAAGAAGAATGTGCATAATATACCAATCCATCAGCTTAAAAAAATTAGTAACAGCAATTCGTCATAAAGAAGGTATTGAACATACTATGTCTTGTATGTCTGTGAATGGAATGTCAAGCAATGATAATGAGCTCTGAAGAACGTCAATAATTGCAAGATGAGACCTTCCCCTCTGCCTGCAAGCAGATTCTAAATAATTGATATGAAGAATCATACAATAATTTGTATTTCGATAATGTTAACACCTTAGATCATCACATGGAAGAAAGCTCACCTGTAGCTGCAAGCAATCAGGGTCTTCTGTTTGTCGCTCTGGATAACTTCATAAGAGTTCATACGGAAAACCCATAATGGCCTAGCAAACTCAGCATTTAACGGATAAAGAGGCAGGACCTCATTTGTAGATTCAATCTGTTGAATCATGAAGCACATAAAGATACAATTCAGTTCCTTTCCAACCACATCATTGATAATGCTATGACTGTATAAGTGGCAGTTGAAAGAGTTCACATATGTAACGATGATTCAATCACCTGCAGAAGATCTACAACTAAAATAATTTCTCCTCATTAATAATTTTCACGGTGTGACATCCAAAAGCCATACTATTTGACTGATGCAGTCTGAGTCTGGATGGAGTTCAACCATAATTACGGTATAAATCACCATGTGGAAAACCTGCTTTGGAATGGTTACCATAAGGAATGGTCGCTATGAAAGATCTTCAATGACATGAAGCACCTAGAATATCTAGACTATTCAAAGTCGATAAGCATGAACTGCAATGGCCCAGGGTTAAGATCTTACCCACTTATAGAGATTCCAAAATCCATTTTGTCTATCTGTAATGAAAAATAGTTCTCCTGCACGTGTTCAAAGCACAATGTGATGTCTAGCACAATTTCAAGCCACTTCACTATGAAATTTCTTTCTACGTTTTCACTGAGACATTACATGTCTACAAATTCTAATGTAAAATAGCTTTAGCATGCCCGACTCAATCATCCAAGCAGAGTGAGAAGGAAGAAAATTCGCAAAAATGTTGGATATAGATCACCTCACGAGTAAGCAGAGACATACCAGATGACTCCATATACACATCATGGATAATACATGATTAAGGGACATTATAACATGAAAATACCAATAGAAAAAACTGAAGTGTCATTTTTTCAACTCGTTAAAGACCAACATGCTCAGATCATCATGAAAGCAACATAATAAAAAAAATTCATCAAGGTGACCCTTATTTGTTATTCAGGCAGATCAGCTAGAATTGGGAATAAGCCATTTACATTTGACGATTATTTTTGGGGATCAGGCTCCTCTTTTGTTCATTCACAACACAGTACTACTAGATCTTACATTTCTTCAGCATCAAAGAACATCCGGTGACAAATGGACTTGTACCATTGAATGAGAAATCAATTTGCACCATTCAGTAATTTTAATCTGAGCCAAAAGACAGAAGTACCTTTTGGAGACCATTTAGGCTCAGTTGGTGACTCAACATGTTTAGGATCACGACCAGCAACACAGACACGCTTATAAATATCTCTGCATGGAAGTATTAAGAAAATCAACAAGACAAGGCAATGATGTGAATAAAGCACATTAATCAATTATAAGGAAAGGTTACAAGTGTGTCTTAAGAATCACAAGGAAAAGTTGATCAGACTAAGCCAACCGGAAAATGCAAAGAGTGCAATAAGTAATGTATCACAGTTGAAACTCACTTGGCTCATACACGCCAATAGCCAAACATTGTTCAAGGCTAAGGTAAAAAGTTCAATGTGCAGCATGGTTACAGATGGAAATTACAGTCACTTCTTTGTATTAAAACAGATGGAAATTACGTAATAGGAAATGCACTAGGGTCTCTGAACATCAACACTATCCAAAAATGGATAGTGTTCTAAAATTTATTGATATAATCAGAAGTTTTCTTACACTACATATATGAACTACTAAAACAGTGCACATAAGGTCACATCAGAATAACAGGTTTAAGGGGACTCTCGTATTAGCATTTATTTGTTTGAACAACCCATGTCTGTGGAACAAGTGAAAGGATTGTTGCAACTAAGTCAAACGTAAATTTGAAATTCAAGAATGTAAGCAACAATGGCTTTGTTAATGGACATCAATCTCCATACCCGGCCTCCGAGATGTACCCAACCCAGAGCTCTGCTTTGTCCCATGGCATATTGGGATGACCCCACTCGATCCATGCTATCTTTTCATTCTTTGGATCCATCCGTGGAAAAGCATAGAAATCATTGCCACCGATAATTACTTTGGGCTCTAAATTGCACCCAAAAAAATAAAAAATAAAACACAAAATGGAGGGAGAAAAAAAAAAAGAAATCAGTAAGTTTCTGGTACTGTAGTGAATAAATTACTGTAGCAAACAACTAATCTGGCACGTCCAGCAATCATTTACCTTGTATATCCTTCTCACCAAGGCCAACAGCTACAACCATAGTGGTTGGATTCAAACTGTCCTCACGCCGATCTATATCCATGTAAAAGCAATTGGGTAAGCGTCTGTCTTATAGTCTCTGACAAATATGAGCAATAAAATAAGCACCTGAAAAGAGTGACATACCTTCCCTTACGGTGACATAACGGCCAAATCTACTATCGAAAACTCCATCTGCATAACAAACTGAAGGCCCACCATAGTCTGGAGTAATTGGCAATGGAGGAGAATCTGTAGGAGATAGAGAGTACAACAACAGAGAATCACTGATGCTTATTGATGAATGGCACACTGCTTCATTAAGCGAAACAAAAAAACCACAACATGTCATTGCAAGTATGCTTCCGTAGGAGTCACCGCTCACAATAACTGTATTCTATAGACTAAGGA
Organism: Eucalyptus sp. ANBG9806169; assembly: GCA_014182395.1. NCBI lineage: Eukaryota > Viridiplantae > Streptophyta > Magnoliopsida > Myrtales > Myrtaceae > Eucalyptus > Eucalyptus sp. ANBG9806169. The sequence continues at coordinate 160,222 of CM024578.1, forward strand.
GAAATGAAATAAGAAAGGAACTTTACCACATCATTTCTAAAGTGGCATATTTATGCTTCAACTTCTTTTATTTTCCCCATCCATTCGTATCTCAACATGTCTACCATCAATTAAGATCTAAGCATGGAGCTTCCAATCCATGCATGAACTTAATGAAGAGACTGAAAACTACAATTTAAAATCCCACCCTTGACCGTGCATTACAGCCACTGCTGAGCTTACTTTTTAGGTGTAAGGACTGCTTGTACAGCCTCTGATCCTTGTAATTCGAGAAAACAAGAGTATCCCCCGAAATGCTAAAAGCACCACCACCATATTCCTGACACAGGGTCCTCACTGCAAACTCTTTCGGCGTGACGTCAACAGGTTCCTCTCCTGGTTTTTCCGGTTCTTTCACAAGAACAGAGCGTCTAATAGCCAACATAACCATCCATAAGTCAGTACACTACTGAAAAATCTCGAGACTCATTCGCATGACAAAACCATAAGGATAACAACCCGACAATCGTTTCACATCCACGAAAGCATCATTCCAGCACCAATTCACAATACCCAGAAAATGAATATTGCCCGAACGCTCAGTTTAATTGGTTTATTCTTTATATCACGAAAAATGGTAAGTGGAGTTACGTACCCCGATTCACTAGGACGGGACTCGAGCCAGAGGAGGCGGCCATCGCCGTCGACGGAGATGCCATCGAGCCTCTTGGAGGCGCCGGAGACGACGTCGGCGGTTATGGGGGACTTCCAAGAGCCGTACGGAGCTGTGACTCTCTCAGTCTTGGCTGCTGTTTCAGAGGATGACAGTGAAGAAGCCATGGCCTTTTACTTCCTGAGATGCGGTTTGATCGACGACGACGACGACCGGGCGACGAGGAATCGAGCGAGAGGATTGAGGTTGGACTTGGGGAAGGAAAGAGGAGAGCAGCGAGCGACGGTGGCTATGATATGAACTACCTTTAATTTATTATAAACAACACTATCATTTATGTATGATTAACCATTAAGAAATGAAAACCTTCCGAGCATAGATAGGGATATGATCAACCAGTCCAAGTGCACTCCTCTCACTAGAATTCTTGTCGCCCAGTCTGGTGGATCAAACCCAACTCAGGAAGCAAAAGACCATGGCTTCTTCACTGTCATACTCGGAAACAACAGCTAAGAGTGAGAGAGTCTGAGCTCCGTACGGCTCCTGGAAGTCCCCCATCACCGCCGACGTCTCCGGCACCTCCAAAAGGCTTGGTGGCATCTCCATCGATGGTGACAGTTACCTCATCTGGCTCTGGCTCGAGTCCCGTCCTAATGAATCAGGGTACATAACTATGCATACCATATATTTTTAATAAGAAGGACACTAATTAAACCGAGTATTCGGGCAGTATTGAGTTTCTGGGTCTCGTGAATTGGTGCTGGAATGATGCTTCCATAAATGTGTAACGATTGTCAGGTTGTAATTTTTATGGTTTTGTCAGATGAATGAGTCTCAAGAATTGTCAGGAGTGTACTGACGTATGGATGGTTATACTGGCTATTAGACGCTCTGTTCTTGTGAAAGAACCGGAAAAACCGGGAGATGAACCTGTTGACATTACGCCAAAAGATTTTGCAGTGAGGACGGTGTGTCAGGAATATGGTGGTGGCGCTTTTAGCATTTCGGGATATACCCTTGTTTTCCTGAATTACAAGGATCAAAGGCTGTACAAACAGCCTTGCACCTAAAAGGTAAGCTCAGTAGTTGCTGTAATGCTTGTTGAAGGTCTGCTTCCTGTGGGAATTTATATTGAAGTCTTCAGTCTCTTCATAAAGAAGTTTACAAGTGGATTTGGTAGCTCCATGCTTAGATCTTAAATGATGGGAGATATGTTGAGATACGATTGGAGAGGATAAAGAACTGAACTTGAAGCAAAGAATATGCCTCCTTAGAAATGTTGCGATGAAGTTCCTTTCCCATTTAATTTATCCATAGTCTGTATAATACAGTTTTACTTAACTTCTGGTAAGCGGTGACTCCGAGGGAAAGCATACTTGCAATGGAATGTTGTGGCTTGGAATTGACAAAACCACTTGGATTTCCTAATTCAAGTTTTGCTTACCGAAGCCTTGTGTTTTATCGAAGTTTTTATGGAGCAGTATGCCATTCGTCAATAAGCATCACAATTCTCTGGTTATATACTTTGTTTCTCCTACAGAATCTCCTCCATTGCCAATTACTCCAGACTATGGGGGGCCTTCAGTTTGTTATGCCGATGGAGTTTTCGATAGTAGATTTGGCCGTTATGTCACTGTAAGGGAAGGTAAGCCACTCTTTTCAGGAGCTTATTTTGTTATTCGTACTTATTGGGGACTATAAGACAGGCACTTTCCTGATTGGAAATAGATCGGCGTGAGAACAGTTTGAATCCAACCACTACGGTTGTAGCTGTCGGCCTTGGCAAGAAGGATATACAAGGTAAATAATTGTCGGATGTGCCACATTAGTTGCTTGCAGCATTAATTTGTTCACTAAAGTACCACAAACTTACTGATTTCTTTTTTTCTTTTTCCATCCATTGTTTTATCGCCTGAAATCTAGAGCCCAATGTATTAATCAGTGGCAATGATTTCTATGCTTTTCCACGGATGGATCCAAAGGGTGAAAAGATAGCATGGATCGAGTGGGGTCATCCCAATATGCCATGGGACAAAGCAAAGCTCGGAGGCTGGGTATGGAGAATGATGTTCTTTTTGATCGGTTAACCTGCTCATGTCCATTAAAAGCTATTATTGTCACTTACATTGTTGCAACAACTCTCACTTTTACAACAGACGTTTCAATGTGACCTTAGGTGCACTGTCATAGTAGTTTGTATATGTAGCTTGAGATTACTCTAGAACTTATCAAAAAATGCCAGGTAAAATAGAGTTTAGGTTTAGAGACCCTGGTGCATTGCCTAACAGGTAATTTTCTTATATTATCATACATAGAACTGACCGTAATCACCATCTGCAACCGTGTTGTGGAGCTTTGAGTGGTCGCAAAACCTTCCATCTCATGCAGCACATTAAACTTCTCACCTTAGCCTAGAACAACCTGGCCAATGGCAAGTGTGAGCCAAGCGAGTTGCGACTTGTAATACAGCACTTGTTGCACTCTTTGCATTTTCCGGTCAACTCTTCATTGCTACTATTAAGACACACATGTAACCTTTCCTTATAATTTATCTGTGCGCTATACTCACATCAATTATCGCATTGATTGTCTTAGTACTTCTTTGCAGAGATATTTATAAGCGTCTGTGTTGCTGGTCATGATCCTAAACATGTTGAGTCACCAACTGAACCTAAATGGTCTCCAGAAGGTATTTCTATTTTTTGGTTGCTGATTTCAATTTCGGAATTGCTGCTAAATTGATTTCTCATTCAATTATACAAGTTCGTTTGTCACCTGATGTTATTAAATGCTGAAGAAATGCAAGGTTGTAATATTGCTGTGATGTGAATGAATAAGAAAGGAGCCTGATCCCCCAAAATAATCATCGAATTGTTAATTGGCCTATTCCGGATTTTAGCTGATCTGCCTGAAAATTAGGGTCATCCTGGTTAGTTTTTTATTTTTTATTTTGTTGCTGTCAGGATGATCTGAGTATGTTGTTCTTATTTTTACGTCTTGAAAGGATGTTCTCCAGTCTTTTTATCGGTATTTCCATGTTATAATGTCCCTCAAACATGCATAGTCTACGGTATGCATCTGGTTTTATCCGGTATGTCTCTGCTTTATGGTAAGGTGATTTATTTATTTCATTTTTGCGAATTTTCTTCCTTTTTCACTCTGCTCGGATGATTGAGTTCGGGGGCATGCGAAAGCTATTTTACAGAAGTTGTGGGTATTTAAATATTTCATGGAAAACACAAGATGAAATGTTAAAGATATTACATTGTGCTTTGAACACATGCAGGTGAACTTTTTTTAATTACTGAAAGACAGAATGGATTTTGGAATCTCTATAAGTGGGTGAGTACTTGTTATCTTAACCCTGGACCGTCGGCATTCATGCTCATCGAATTTGAAAAGTGTAGATATTTTAGTTGCTTCGTGTCATTAAAGATCTTTCATAGCAACCATGCCTTATTGTAGCCATTCCAAAGTGGGTTTTTAAAATGCTGATTTATACTGGAAATTTGGTTGATCTCTTTAATTTCTATATCAAACTCCATAAGAATTCTGTCAAATAGCGTGGACTTTGGATGTCACACCGTGAAAACTATAAATGAGGAGACATTATTATAGTCATAGGTTTTCTGCAGGTGACTCTGCCATTATTACATATTTGAGCTTTTTAAACTGCCACTTGTACGCTAATAGCTTCATCGATCATGGTGTTGGAAAGGAACCGATTTATATCTTTGACGTGCTTCATGATTCAACAGATTGAATCTGCAGATAAGGTCCTGCCTCTTTATCCATTAAATGCTGAGTTTGCAAGGCCATTATGGGTTTTTGGTATGAACTCTTATGAGGTCATTCGGAGCGATGAACAGAAAACCCTGATTGCTTGCAGCTACAGGTGAGCTTTTTCCATGTGATGATCGAACGTGTTAACATTATCCTTATAGCAAATTGTTGTATGATTTCTCATATAAATTTATTTAAAATCTGCACACAGGCAGAGGGGAAGGTCTCGTCTTGCTATTATTGATGTTCTTCAGAGCACATTATTGTCGCTCAACATTCCATTCACAGACATACAAGACATAGTATGTTCAATACCTTCTTTATGATGAGTTGCTGTAACTATTTTTCAAGCTGATGGTTGGGTAAATTGTGCGCATTCTGCTTTTGCAGACTTCAGGTAGTAATTGCCTTTATGTCGAGGGAGCATCAGGAGTACTTCCAACATCTGTGGCTAAGGTGCTTGCAATACTTAACTTTAGTAATCTCCTCATATTTGATGAAGTGTGGACAGTGCTGCAGCAATTAGCATTTCGCATTGTTGTTATGATTTTCTTTTGTTTATGGTCTGCCGGTGACTTTCAATGACGAAAAGTCAGAAGTCATTGATTTTCGAATAATATGGTCATCTTCACCAGACAGTCTGAAATACAATTCTTATTTTAGCTTGCCAGAGCTGATTGAATTTCCAACCGAAGTTCCTAGTCAAAATGCTTATGCATACTTCTATCCTCCATCTAATCATTTTTATCAAGCTAGTCAAGAAGAAAAGCCTCCACTGTTGTTAAAAAGCCATGGTACTCGAATAATAGCAACTCAGATCTTGTCATACCCGAATTTACCTTGCCAACTCTGTATTCTTTGGTGGGAAATTTGTGCCACCAATGTTTTTGTATAGAGCTACTTATGAATAAGTGTTTATGTAATCATACTTAAAATTGAACAGGAGGGCCTACGCGTGAAACAAGAGGGATTTTAAACCTGAGTATTCAGTACTGGACTAGCAGAGGATGGGCCTTCGTGGATGTCAATTATGGTGGAAGCACTGGTTTGTCTCTAAAAGAAAAGTTTCTGTTCATACCTTTCTCTTGATTTCTGCAAAACCTGTTTTCCGACTTTGGTTGGTAATGAAGCACCATTGCTATTTCAGCAGCGCTATGCTTTATTCTCACCAATCCTTCATGGAGTTTAGTTAACATAAATGGCTGCAAACATTGCTAGCTTTGGCCCATCATTTGACTGATCTGCTTCATTGCTACTGAAAAATGTCATAAAATTTTTGTTCAAGGTTATGGCAGAGAATTCAGAGAGCGGCTAATGGGTTGCTGGGGTATAGTTGATGTTGATGACTGTTGTAGTTGTGCTAAATTTTTGGTAGGTGACTTTCAGTTAGTGCTCATTGGGTAATGGAATACTACAACTATTTCAATATGGTGAAGTTGCTTTTATCATCCAGGTGGAAAGTGGAAAAGTGGATGGCAATCGTTTATGCATCACTGGAGTCTCTGCTGGTGGGTATACGACCTTAGCAGCCCTAGCATTTAGAGAAACTTTCAGAGCTGGAGCATCACTCTATGGTGTGAGTTCATTTACTTTGTAGTCAGTTTCAGAATAGTTAAATTCACCATTTGGCACCAATGTGGGGAAACTGGCGTATTTCTGGGGCACCAGAGGGAGTTCATTCTTATCTTACCCTGACCAAGCCTACAAACATCTGAAAGAGCTATGGACTATATAACATAATTATCGATCATTTCTGGTGACTCTCTTGTTGCTGGTGAATGATATAAAGCATCTTCATTGTGTCATGCTATTAAATGGATCTCCTGGAAAGTCTACTGGCAAGAGCCAGCTGTTAAGAACATTATGATCTAGGAAATATCGTGAGGCATATTTTCATGACAGTAAACGGTGCATCAGTCGTAGTTGGTGTTTACTTGGAAGTTGGGATACTTAAATTTCCCCATTTTTTTTTTGTGCATCTGGATTTTTACTTACAAACTCATCATTATATTATAATTTGAATTGTCACAATGTTATAAAGGGATGTTTTTCTATCGGTTATTTTGATGAACAGGTTGCTGATTTGAACATGTTGAAAGCAGAAACACACAAATTTGAATCTCATTACCTTGACAATTTTGTTGGTAATTTAGATGAGCTTTTCGTGTGTGATTCATCTCTACTCAGATAAGTCCTTACACTGATCCTCCATACGTTGCACTACAGTATCTGAGAAGGATTGCTACGAGAGGTCGCCCATAAATTCTGTTGAGAGATTTTCTTGCCCCATAATTCTATTTCAAGGGTTGGAAGACAAGGTACGCAAGCCATACTCTTTTCAATGGTTCCCTGCCCCTCTCTGTTGCTCCCCAAGAATTTGATAAGTAAAGAAAGAAAGGAAAGGGGATAAAAAGTCCAGTGTCAAAACGAGGGTCCTCTTTTAATTTCCTAATGTATAAAGTAGTGTCAGATGAGTTTGACAATCTCTTTTCGATTGGTAAGTAAAATGGTCATCGGTGGCCTTCAGATTGTTCATCACATCTCTGGCATTTCAACAACTTTGCTGCTCGGCAGTTTGGCAATTATCTAATATCTACTACCTCTTGCAGGTGGTACCGCCAGATCAAGCTCACAAAATTTATGCAGCGTTGAAGCAGAAAGGTCTGCCTGTTGCATTAGTGGAATACGAAGGTGAGCAGCATGGTTTTTGCAAGGTATTGTTCTTCTTGAGTCTTACATAAGCAAAAGTCATTTGTCGTGTGTGCAACGCAGGAAATTGACATGCAATGTTACGCAGGCTGAAAATATAAAATTCACTTTGGAACAACAAATGCTGTTTTTTGCACGTTTGGTAGGACGCTTTGATGTTGCCGATGAGATCACACCAATCAAAATTGATAACCTAGACTGAGCTTGTCTCATGAAGGTAGTGATCTCTCCTCTATTGTTAGTAATTTGTTGGCATCTGAGAGGAGGATTGAAACCTTGCTTTCTACTGTCTGCAATTGCTAATCACAAGATGCTGTGCTGCGCATGACTTTGGAATGTCCATGCGCATCGTTTTATGTCCATCATGCTTTCATAAATGGCCAGATTGCAAGTATGAGAACTGGCTTCATAATTAAATCGCGTCAATTGCCCATTATGCTTAAATATGATGGCAGATTTTGCATGACGTTCTATTTTTCACTAAGCACCAATCGAGTTCACTTTTGTTATTGCAGAAAGGGCTACTGGTAACCAGCAGGCCGCAACAAGTCCGTTTCCTTTGCGGTGCCCAACTTTGTATCACCCGTTTGGGATACTGCACCTGATGCAGTATTGATCTGTAGTTAGATTCGGAAGCTGGTGAAAAAAAAAACGAAATGCAAAATGAAATCTGAACTTTGAAGTAGGAGTTTCAATATAGTTGGCGTTGTAACTTTTGGTGTGTCATAATACCATTTTATTTTGGATTTCAGGTACCCAATATGGCAAAGGGGGCGAAACTTCCATTTGGGTCATTCCAAATCATCAAACATAGGAGAGCAGGGCCCAGTACACCGGCAACTCCCATCATATGAAATGGGTTCAATGTCCAATTATGAAACCCTTGGAAAAAAAAAGGATAAAGTGGAATATAGCTGCTACACCAAAACTAGGCGCAAAGAACCAACCAGATTGACCTAGTGGATAAATCAGGAATACATAAACAAAAACAGCAATTGGACCAGAGAATGCGATTGCATTATAAGGTCGCAATTGAACAGATCGAGCAAATTCAAATTGACGTAACATGAAACCTATTAGTCCGAAAGCGCCGTGGAGAGCCACAAAAGTCCACAGACCGCCTAATTGACACCAACGAGTAAAATCTTCTTGTGCTTCAGGACCCCATAGTAACAACAAAGAATGTGCTAAACTCTTAGCTATTCTTGTGAAGATTTTGGTTGTTTCAATACCGTGATGTGTCTTGATGTTTGAGTTTTTGGTTTCCTGATTCTTATCCTTTATCACCCGGCATGTATAAGCTCAGTTTCAACAGAAGGCAAGAGCTTCAACTTGTAATTTCTAGACGAACCAAGACTTTGTCAAGTTAGACGGCTGATCTGTAGTAATCTTTATGGTGGGTTTTTCTTTCCCTTTTCCTGTTCGGGTGGAAGCATGGAAATATAAAGAAATCAACTTGCGCGAGATTTATGATAGATTGCGTGAAGTCAAGAATAAAGACCGTTATGTAAAGACCTTACAGAATGCTAGCAGACATATTAAAAGGAAAAGATTATGGGCACCTAGAAAAATTTCTTCTCCATCAAATGCTTTGATTGTCGTGGAGCAAATAGGCGCGACGGTTTTTATATAGTAAAACATTAGTTATAAGTAAAGCACATTGTAAGCAAGCCATGGGAAAACTAAGTGAGCTTTATATTTATGGCGGGCTGCGTGAACTCAAGAACGAGAACCTTATTAAATACTAGCAGGCACATATAAAGGAAAAGATTGTGGGCAATGCCCACTGGGCATCTATAAAGATTTCTTCTCTATTAAATGCTTAGATTGTGTGTTGATGACATTAGAATCAGATTGGATGATAGTATCGGGAGAACATTGACTAATATGAGACACATCCCAGAGTTGAAGAAAAGACCGATTTCCTCAATTGCCTTTGAATCAGTTGAGTGTTGGTTTACTTTTTTTTTTTTTTTGGTCGGTTAGTGTTGGTTTAGTTTATATGGTGAAGATTTTGAGGGCTACTTGAGGAGTCCAACTGGTAGTGGCTTGTATGAGTTCTAAGAGGAGATAATTATATTTGCCATTAAGACGGTGGATACATTTGGTTGAGATTTCAATTGTGGTATATGGGTTTAGGACACATGTAAGAGAAGCTTGAAGGTTTTGATTAAGAGAAATATGTTTTTTGATCATATGACTAAGAAACTGAATGTATACAAATATTATGATTCAAGCAAACAGCAAACAAAGTTGTAACATCCCGAAATTTGATCCCGTTTTGAATATATGAAAAGGTTGTTTCGTCAACATGCTTATGGTTAATTTACTCGGAACTAATCACTCACGAATTAACTAATTTATTAGGTGAGCATCAAACAAAGTTGTAACATCCCGAAATTTGATCCCGTTTTGAATATATGAAAGGGTTGTTTCGTCAACACGCTTATGCTTAATTTACTCGGAACTAATCACTCACGAGTTAACTAATTTATTAGGTGAGCAGCAAACAAAGTTGTAACATCCCGAAATTTGATCCCGTTTTGAATATATGTCAACACGCTTATGCTTAATTTACTCGGAACTAATCACTCACGAGTTAACTAATTTATTAGGTGAGGCCGTTAAGGGATATAAATGTGACAGACTAGAGAATTCGATCGGAAATCGATTGTTTGACCATAATAATCGGCAAGGGTCAATACGACACCAATATAAATCGATTAGTGAATGGATATAGGTCGATTCGATGGAATCACGTAGTCGAATTGCGGGTGGTTTCGCACGATTACGATATTCGCGTCGAACGATAATAAACAGATTTTCTATCGGTATTATACTCGGGACACATAATTGAACCCTCGCGATTTTATGACAACCGAGAGTCGTCTACGATTCGGAAGTGCACAAACGTGAATAAAAAATTATCGACCACGGGTCGAACACGTTAAAATCCCTAAAAGCTACTCAATAGGTTATGTCGTACTAAAATCGCATTCGGTCGATTTTAATCACGAAATTTAATTCGGTTTCGAGAATCGAATGTTCGAGCGTGTCACGATTCGTTTATTGGATGTCATCTCATCTTTCGGCGAATTTTCAACAAGTCCGGAATTTTGCGGAAAAGCGGTTTTCAGACAAAAAGAAAAGAATAAAGAAATTCGGATGGGCTGATTAGTTGGTTTTTTCTACCCCTAAAATGACCTTGTTTGTGAGGAAATAAAGGGGAAATGGCCATTGGATGGCCACTTGACCTTTGGGCATGAAGACTTTGGGGCACAAGTGATGATGGGTTTGATATTTTTCCCTAAGCTCTCGTTGGTTGAACCATTGACTTGTTGTTCTCTCCCTCTCTCCCGTATCTCTCTCCCTTCCTTCTTGCGTGCAACCCCCCACCAGCAGAGACCAACCCCATTTTCCCTCAGCTTCTTCTTCTTCATTTCCACTCCCCTCACGCCAGCATCATCTCTATCCCTTCCCTTCCTCTTCTGCCAACAGCCGCACCGCCCAGCAGCCCTCCACCTTCGTACCATCTTCATTTCTTCACCTCACAGCCGCCTCCACCACATCATTTCCCCCCATCATCTCCCCATCCCACATCGCCCAGCATCATTCCATCATCCCACTCACGTCACCTTCGCTGACAGCTCCTCACGCCAGCATCACCTTCTTCAGTCTCCTCATTTCCTTTCATAGTTTTTGTTGTCGCAAACTTCACACCACCACCGAGACTCCAGCAACTTCACCACCACACCACAGCCGCTGCCACCAACTCTGTCCAACCGCCTCACCACCATTCGTTCCAGCTTGGCCCCGCGTCCAGCCACCTCCGTCCGACCAACCCTTGGCCGAGAGCCTTGTAGGGCCATCTCAGCCTCGCTAAGCCTCCATTCGAGGCACGGTTGTCTCGGGTTTTCGTCGCCGTTGCCATGAGCCCGCCGCTGTCTTAAGCCGGTGAGTTAACTCCCTAATCCTTGATTAGGTTATTAATTGCACTTAATGGGTGTTTAGATTAGTGCTAATCATGGTTATATTAGTACTATGATGGATTAGTGTTAATCAAGCATGGTTATGTTAGTTTATCTTGATTAGGTTAGTTGACCATGGTTGGGTTAGTTGATCATGGTTAGGTTAATTAATCGCAGTTTACTGGACACTCGTTATTTGCCATTTTCGTGGGTTAAAATTTACTACGATTTTGAGGTTACTTCATTCTTGAAAAATGTTTTAAACATCTTCATTTATGACATATATTTTACTCAAGATTTTATGGATTTAAAAAAACAATATTTCAACTTCGTTGCATGCAAAGCAGAATCTCGATTTGTGTTGGAATCAATGACCTTTTGGTGTTTAAAGAATTTTTATCAACTCTTAGGATTCGATTTTTGAAAGAGTTTTTTCACAAAAGTTTTTCATCACATCTTGAAGTTTAACATGGTCAAATTTCAGAGCAAACGGACGAGTTTTGGACCTCGAACCAAGCTGATTTTGGAAAACAAAATTTATGGACATGGATACAGTTTTGGTAACGGTTTAAGCGATTTACTGCTCTTATTCTAGGAAGATTTGGGTCAAGGTGTCTCATAAAAAGTGTTCGTTTAAGTGTCATTTATAACATATTTAAATTTGAGAATTTTTTGAACTCGTTTGGCTATATTTTTGGAATTAATCTTGGAGACGTGCAAGTGGACCCGGTTTCTGCTGGTGAGGGCCGGTTGTAGTCTTGTGGTTGTTCTTGGTGTCTTGGTTACCGGAAGATGTATATCGTGTGATTTGGTTGATTTTTGACATGCTTAGAACTTATGCATGATATTATGAGATTGGTTGCTCTATGTTGGTATCGATTTCTTATGTCAAAAGATGGCTTTATAAGCTTTTAAATAGAAAAACAATGACGTGTCGGATTTGAACACCAAAACTTATTTGCTCAACAAAACAATGAGATTTTAAACTAGATGCGTGCAAAGTTTGGCGGATTAATTTTGAGTACGAGAGCACTTACGAATTTTTTTCCAAAAGTTTTAAAGAAAAAAAAAAGGGATTATCCAAGTTTAGTTTCAAAAAGAGGGTGGTTGGAAAAGAAAATAGAAAATAAATAAGATGTCGGGTTTGGACGCCAAATTTTATTTGCTCAATAAAACAAGTAGGTTTTATAGTAGAAGTGTGCAAAGTTTAACGAATTGATTTTGAGTACGTGACCGCGTACGAATTTATTTTGGAATGTTTTGAACAAAAAAAAAAAAAGGTTGCAAGGTTTATTATTTGAAAATGGATTTTGGTGTTCTTGGCTAATGAGGAAGATAACAATGGACTTGAGTGATTGTGTGCTCATATGATCACCTAAATACCTTGATGCATATGAATATGCGGGGTAATGAACCCGTCCTGATGTGTATAATTATGTGGGACAATGCCTGATTAAGTTCGGATGCCCCACGTCAACGGGATGCCAAGTCGTGGTTGAGGCCGGACCGATGCTCCTTTATGGAATGCTATCTCGATGCATATGAGTACGTGAGATAATGCTGTGCCCGATGGGGCGGGATGATGCCCGGTTACACCGGATGATCGTCGACTTTTGTGTTGGCCGTGGCCCGAGGGGTCATAATAATCAGAACACACTTGAATGGTTGTGATAGTTTGCGCCTGATTAGGGGGCAAAATTGTGTGGCATGGTATAAGACGTGTCATAACAGTTTTACCTTATAATCGAGACTCATATGAATGTTTGAAGGGTGGAAATTATGTGTTCCGGTTATTAATTACGCTTGTTGTATTTATAAATGCATATGTGACGCACTCATATGCAGGGACGTGCCAAGGCAAGGTGAGTTTGTTTGTGATGCCTGTTTAGGCTGCCTCTGGGCGAATTTGCATCCTAATCAGGGTTTAGAATTTTGACTCACTAAGATTTATCTCATCTCGTCGTGGTTAACATTTTTCAGGGCCATAGCATGGAGATCTGCTGAGTGCAGACATGATGGGTGCGAGATGCAACACTTGTTTGGTTGGCCCTGTCGTTAGTAAAGTAGGTTGACCCTCATCCTTAAGGATTTTGAAAGGGTCGATAGGAAGTGACCGTAGAAAGGCTTGTACCATTAAACTTCCTAGGGGTAACAATGAATAAATGAATATGTGGTTTTCGGCAACATTTGTTGTGTTTCTACTATCCCTATGTTTGTTTGTTGGCCGGATATTTATTTAATTCGCTTCCGCATGCGTTTAATTGAAAGATAAAAAAAGAATGGGTTGGCGACACGTCCTAGGACATCACATTTTTAAATTGATTGCCGAGGGATCCGCATGCGTTTAATTGAAAGATAAAAAAAGAATGGGTTGGCGACGCGTCCTGGGACATCACATTTTTAAATTGATCGCCGAGGGATGGCGCTCACTCGGGGTTTGGGGCATGACAAAAGCAATCCAAAATGACAGTTAGATAAATCTCAAAGATTGCTAAGTTGATTTACATCGATGATCATAGACTAAGTTTCTTTCTAGGAAAATCGTCAAATTTTGACCGTGTTCCTTTACTTTATTTTCACAACACGTGTCTAATGACGTTAGGGGTTAAGTTCTCAACCTAATTTTGATGGTACACTTTTCCCGAGTTTCCTTTCGCTTTTAAGGTCTCCGACTATGGAAGCACAAATATTAGGGCAGCACACGATGCTCGTTTGACTGACCAACAAGCCAATCCTTTATGCCTAGATTCAAGGATCAAGTTAGGTTTGAGTCTTTCATTAACAACGTTGAACAAAACTTGTCCAACTTTAGGTGATGGAATGTATTCTTCTCTCATCACCCAAGACCAAACAAAGGGGAGGAAGAAAGACATGGTATGATTTTATGAAGAGAAATCTAAAAGGGTTTCCTCTTGCGATACATCTGATTTTTGAGTCAGGCTCATCGAAAGCATGAGTTTTGTCAACCTTGGTAAGTGAAAGAACAGATCGAGAATGGCGTAAGCAACACTGAATCCAATTGGTTACAAAGCCCTGTATCGTTTCCAGAAGGACCAGCCTCTAGGAACCCCAGAAGTCGTCCGTGTATGCGTGCTAGATTTGGGGCTTCATTCATCTCAATCCCAGCATACCCTTGCCATGATCTCTTAAGAGTTTCGCCTGATAGATATGGGCTCTAATTTCTTCTATCCTTTTGTATTATTAAAGTGCAAAGCGAACGAACTTGTTGCGGCCTGCTGTTAACAGTAGCCCTTTCTGCGATGATAAAAGTGGATTCAAATCTTGCTTAGCGAAAGATAGAAGGTCACGCAAAAAGCCATGAAGCTCAATGGAACCAAAAGTGCACAATTGCAGCTGGAATGCGATGATCAAATCAATTTCAAGAATCAGGGGCAATTCGACCATCATATTCAACCATGACAGGTAATTGACGCCATTGCATCATTAAGCCAATTCTCATACTTGGAATCTGGCCAAGTATACAAGCAGGAGGGACATACAATGATGCGCATGGACAGTCCAAAGTCATGCACCAGCACAACAACACGTGATTAACAATTGCAGACAGTAGAAAGCAAGGTTCCAATTCATCTCTAAGATGCCAATAGATTACTTACGATAGAAGAGCGATCACTACCTTCATGAGACAAGCTCAGTCAAAGTTATCAATTTTGATCGGCCTGATCTCATCGGCAACATCAAAGTGTCCTACCAAACGTGCAAAAAACACCATCTGTTGTTCCAATGTGAATTTGATATTTTCCGCCTGCGAAACATTGCACGTCAATTTCCTGCATTGCACACCCAACAAATGACTTCTTTACGTAAGACTCACAAAGAACAATACCTTGCGAAAGCCATGCTGCTCGCCTTCGTATTCCACTAATGCAACAGGCAGACCTTTCTGCTTCAGTGCCTCATAAATTTTGCGAGCCTGATCCGGTGGTACCACCTGCAAGATGTAGCAGATGATTGCCAAAACGCCAGGCATCAAAGTTGTTAGAATGCCAGAGATGTAAAGAGAAATATCTTGAGGCCATTGATGAAATTTTATTTATCAAGTGAAGAGAGAAGTCAAACTTATCTGATGCAATTTCATAAATGAGGAAATTAAAAGATGACCCCAATTTTGACACTGGACTTATTCCCCCTTCTTCAGTCTATACTTTTCTCTTGATTTTTGGGGCGTAAAACTACAGAGGAAGGGGACCATTGGAAAGAGCATGACTTGCGTACCTTGTCTTCCAACCCTTGGAATAGAATTATGGGGCAAGAAAATTTCTCAACAGAATTTATAGGTGATCTCTCGTAATAATCCTTTTCAGATCCTGTAGTGCAATGAATGGATGATTGATATAAAGACTTATCTGAGGTGAGATGAAACATGCACCAAAGCTTATTTGAATTACCAACAAGTTTGTCAAGGTAATGAGATTCAAATTTGTGCGTTTCTGCTCTCAACATGTTCAAATCAGCAACCTGTTCGTCAAAATAACCAACGGAAAAATACCCTTTGTCAACTTTGTGAAAATTGCATTGAAATTGCAGCAACTAATGATGAAATTATAAATGAATCTTTAGTCAATGGGAAAATTAAAGTATCCCAAATTCCAAGTAAATGCCAACTACGACCAATGCATAGTGCCAAACTGTATGAAAATACACAGTTTGCTAGCTCATAAAAATCCCTACACTAATGTTCTTAATAGTCAGCTCTTGCAAGTAAACTTTCCTGGAGATCCATCTGATAGCAAGACACGATGAAGATTCTATATATCATTCACTAGCTAGAAGAATCACCAAGAATGATCGATGATTATGTTATAGGAATTAATCTCCAGAGTCCAGAGCTCTTTCAGATGTTTGTGTGCTTTGTCAGGGTAAGATAAGAACAACCTCCCCCTGGTGGCCCCAGAAAGAAGCCAGTTTCCTGAGATTGGTGCCAAATGGTAAATTTAACTATTCTGAAACTGACTACAAAGTAAATGAACTCACACCATAGAGGGAGGCCCCAGCTTTGAAAGTTTCTCTAAATGCTAGAGCAGCTAAGGTTGTATACCCACCAGCAGAGCCTCCAGTAATGCATAGACGATTGCCATCCGCCTTTCCGCTTTCCACCTGGATGATAAAGCAACTTCAACATACTGAAATAGTTCGAGCATGCTATTACCCAAGGAGCACTAACAGAACTACCAAGTTGAAAGTCACCTACCAAAAATTTAGCGCAACTACAACAGTCATCAACATCAACTATACCCCAGCGACCCAATAGCCGCTCTCTGAATTCTCTGCCATAACCTTGAACAAAAAATTTTATACCATTTTTCAGTAGTGATGAAGAAGATCAATCAAATGATGGGCCAAAGCTAGCAATGTTTGCAGCCATTTACATCAATATAACTCCATGAGGAATTGGCAAGAATAATGCATAGGTCTGTTGAGATAATAATCGTGCTTTATCACCATCCAAAGTTGGAAAACAGGTTTCGCAGAAATCAACAGAAAGATATGAAGCAGAAAGAGTTCTTGTTTAGAGACAAACCAGTGCTTCCACCGTAATTGACATCCACGAAGGCCCATCCTCTGCTAGTCCAGTACTGAATACTCAGGTTTAAAACTCCTCGTGTTTCACTCGTAGGCCCTCCTGTGCAGTTTTAAGCAAAATTACATAAACGCTTATGAATAACTAGTTCTATACGATTAGGCATTGATGCATGACAATGCTGCTTGAAACAATTAATTGCTAGTTACTCCTGCCAAATTTTTCCCGTTTTTTTTTTTTTGTTGGGGGGGGGTAACGAGTTATATTTAGAATTGTCAAAAAGACCATTTTTCTGAAAAACTCAAGTTGTCTAAGAACACACCGATAGCACTTCCCCTCCGATGTATGTGGAAGTAACAGCAATCAGAAGATAAATGGGAGTGGAAAACAGAATGGCAACAAGAGGGAGTGCCAAGATCAGACTTTTGACTTGAACCTCTGATACCATGTTGAATAATCACTTTTGAGAAAGCTTAAATTGTTAAGAAACATGCCATGAATGTATACCAAGCATGTATGTCATTGAGAGTGTCAAGCAATCATTAAAATCCATTGCACAATATATGACTTGAGAAGCGCAAAACTGAATATACCATATCAAATTAATTTTGAAAATGTAAGTGCCCCTAAATTGGTCACATCTTCATTCAGCATCAGTTGTATATACTGACTTGTTTTATGCATCTATTATATTTAAAATTGATGCC
Source organism: Eucalyptus sp. ANBG9806169 (assembly GCA_014182395.1). Lineage (NCBI taxonomy): Eukaryota > Viridiplantae > Streptophyta > Magnoliopsida > Myrtales > Myrtaceae > Eucalyptus > Eucalyptus sp. ANBG9806169. The sequence goes on from CM024578.1 coordinate 177,583, forward strand.
AGTTACTTATATTTAGTCTGAAAAATCACTAATCAATCGAGATTACATGAAAATAAAGACTTACTTTGACAAGTAAGGTCAATTTATGATCCTTGTGAATGGAAATATTCGCACAAATTTCCCATGAAAGAATATATAGTAGGCAAGGTGAATTGAAATATGACAGGAACTGAGCTGCAATTATTGAAGTACCATGGCTTTTTAACAACAGTGGAGGCTTTTCTTCCTGACTAGCTTGATAAACATGATTAGATGGAGGATAGAAGTATGCATAAGCATTTTGACCAGGAACTTCAGTTGGAAATTCAATCAGCTCTGGCAAGCTGAAATAAGACTGGTACTTCAAACTGTCTGGTGAAGAGGACCATATAATCCGAAAATCAATGACTTCTGACTTTTCATCATTGAAAGTCACCTGCAGACAATAAACAAAAGGAAATTATAACAACAATGAGAAACGCTAATTACTGCAGCACAGTCCACACTTCACTAAATATGAGGAGATTACTACGGTAAAGTATTGCAAGCACCTTAGCCACAGATGTTGGAAGTACTCCTGATGCTCCCTCAACATATAGGCAATTGTTTCCTGAAGTCTGCAAAAGAAGAATGTGCACAATATACCAATCCATCAGCTTAAAAAAATTAGTAATGGCAATTCGTCATAAAGAAGGTATTGAACATACTATGTCTTGTATGTCTGTGAATGGAATGTCAAGCAATGATAATGAGCTCTGAAGAACGTCAATAATTGCAAGATGAGACCTTCCCCTCTGCCTGCAAGCAGATTCTAAATAATTGATATGAAGAATCATACAATAATTTGTATTTTGATAATGTTAACACCTTAGATCATCACATGGAAGAAAGCTCACCTGTAGCTGCAAGCAATCAGGGTCTTCTGTTTGTCGCTCTGGATAACTTCATAAGAGTTCATACCGAAAACCCATAATGGCCTAGCAAACTCAGCATTTAGTGGATAAAGAGGCAGGACCTCATTTGTAGATTCAATCTGTTGAATCATGAAGCACATAAAGATACAATTCAGTTCCTTTCCAACCACATCATTGATAATGCTATGACTGTATAAGTGGCAGTTGAGAGAGTTCACATATGTAACGATGATTCAATCACCTGCAGAAGATCTACAATAAAATAATTTCTCCTCATTAATAATTTTCACGGTGTGACATCCAAAAGCCATACTATTTGACTGATGCAGTCTGAGTCTGGATGGAGTTCAACCATAATTACGGTATAAATCACCATGTGGAAAACTTGCTTTGGAATGGTTACCATAAGGAATGGTCACTATGAAAGATCTTCAATGACATGAAGCACCTAGAATATCTAGACTATTCAAAGTCGATAAGCATGAACTGCAATGGCCCAAGGTTAAGATCTTACCCACTTATAGAGATTCCAAAATCCATTCTGTCTATCTGTAATGAAAAATAGTTCTCCTGCATGTGTTCAAAGCACAATGTGATGTCTAGCACAATCTCAAGCCACTTCACTATGAAATTTCTTTCTACGTTTTCACTGAGACATTACATGTCCACAAATTCTAATGTAAAATAGCTTTAGCATGCCCGACTCAATCATCCAAGCAGAGTGAGAAGGAAGAAAATTCGCAAAAATGTCGGATATAGATCACCTCACGAGTAAGCAGAGACATGCCAGATGACCCCATACACATATCATGGATAATACATGATTAAGGGACATTATAACATGAAAATGCCAATAGAAAAAACTGAAGTGTCATTTTTTTCAACTCGTTAAAGACCAACATGCTCAGATCATCATGAAAGCAACATAATAAAAAAAATTCATCAAGGTGACCCTTATTTGTTATTCAGGCAGATCAGCTAGAATTGAGAATAAGCCATTTACATTTGACGATTATTTTTGGGGATCAGGCTCCTCTTTTGTTCATTCACAACACAGTAATACTAGATCTTACATTTCTTCAGCATCAAAGAACATCCGGTGACAAATGGACTTGTACCATTGAATGAGAAATCAATTTGCACCATTCAGTAATTTTAATCTGAGCCAAAAGACAGAAGTACCTTTTGGAGACCATTTAGGCTCAGTTGGTGACTCAACATGTTTAGGATCACGACCAGCAACACAGACACGCTTATAAATATCTCTGCATGGAAGTATTAAGAAAATCAACAAGACAAGGCAATGATGTGAATAAAGCACATTAATCAATTATAAGGAAAGGTTACAAGTGTGTCTTAAGAATCACAAGGAAGAGTTGATCAGACTAAGCCAACCGGAAAATGCAAAGAGTGCAATAAGTAATGTATCACAGTTGAAACCCACTTGGCTCATACACGCCAATAGCCAAGCATTGTTCAAGGCTAAGGTAACAAGTTCAATGTGCAGCATGGTTACAGATGGAAATTACAGTCACTTCTTTGTATTAAAACAGATGGAAATTACGTGATAGGAAGTGCACTCGGGTCTCTGAACATCAACACTATCCATCAACACTATCCAAAAATGGATAGTGTTCTAAAATTTATTGATATAATCAGAAGTTTTCTTACACTACATATATGAACTACTAAAACAGTGCACATAAGGTCACATCGGAATAACAGGTTTAAGGGGACTCTCATATTAGCGTTTATTTGTTTGAACAACCCATGTCTGTCGAACAAGTGAAAGGATTGTTGCAACTAAGTCAAAAGTAAATTTGAAATTCAAGAATGTAAGCAACAATGGCTTTGTTAATGGACATCAATCTCCATACCCAGCCTCCGAGATGTACCCAACCCAGAGCTCTGCTTTGTCCCATGGCATATTGGGATGACCCCACTCGATCCATGCTATCTTTTCATTCTTTGGATCCATCCGTGGAAAAGCATAGAAATCATTGCCACTGATAATTACTTTGGGCTCTAAATTGCACCCAAAAAAATAAAAAATAAAACACAAAATGGAGGGAGAAAAAAAAAGAAATCAGTAAGTTTCTGGTACTGTAGTGAATAAATTAATGTAGCAAACAACTAATCTGGCACGTCCAGCAATCATTTACCTTGTATATCCTTCTCACCAAGGCCAACAGCTACAACCATAGTGGTTGGATTCAAACTGTCCTCACGCCGATCTATATCCATGTAAAAGCAATTGGGTAAGCGTCTGTCTTATAGTCTCTGACAAATATGAGCAATAAAACAAGCACCTGAAAAGAGTGACATACCTTCCCTTACGGTGACATAACGGCCAAATCTACTATCGAAAACTCCATCTGCATAACAAACTGAAGGCCCACCATAGTCTGGAGTAATTGGCAATGGAGGAGAATCTGTAGGAGATAGAGAGTACAACAACAGAGAATCACTGATGCTTATTGATGAATGGCACACTGCTCCATAAAAAATTCGATAAAACACAAGGCTTCATTAAGCGAAACAAAAAAACCACAACATGTCATTGCAAGTATGCTTCCGTAGGAGTCACCGCTCACAATAACTGTATTCTATAGACTAAGGAGAAATGAAACAAGAAAGGAACTTTATCACAACATTTCTAAAGTGGCATATTTATGCTTCAACTTCTTTTATTTTCCCCCTCCAATTGTATCTCAACATCTCTACCATCAATTAAGATCTAAGCATGGAGCTTCCGATCCATGCATAAGCTTCTTAATGAAGAGACTGAAAACTACAATTTAAAATCCCACCCTTGACCATACATTACAGCCACTGCTGAGCTTACCTTTTAGGTGTAAGGACTGCTTGTACAGCCTCTGATCCTTGTAATTCGAGAAAACAAGAGTATCCCCCGAAATGCTAAAAGCACCACCACCATATTCCTGACACAGGGTCCTCACTGTAAACTCTTTCGGCGTGATGTCAGCAGGTTCCTCTCCTGGTTTTTCCGATTCTTTCACAAGAACAGAGCGTCTAATATCCAACATAACCATCCATAAGTCAGTACACTCCTGAAAAATCTCGAGACTCATTCGCATGACAAAACCATAAGGATAACAACCCGACAGTCGTTTCACATCCACGAAAGCATCATTCCAGCACCAATTCACAATACCCAGAAACTGAACATTGCCCGAACGCTCAGTTTAACTGGTTTATTCTTTATATCACGAAAAATGGTAAGTGGAGTTACATACCCCGATTCACTAGGACGGGACTCGAGCCAGAGGAGGCGGCCGTTGCCGTCGACGGAGATGCCATCGAGCCTCTTGGAGGCGCCGGAGACGACGTCGGCGGTGATGGGGGACTTCCAAGAGCCGTACGGAGCTGTGACTCTCTCACTCTTGGCTGCCGTTTCGGAGGACGACAGTGAAGAAGCCATGGCCTTGTACTTCCTGAGATGCGGTTTGATCGACGACGACGACGACCGGGCGACGAGGAATCGAGCGAGAGGATTGAGGTTGGACTTGGGGAAGGAAAGAGGAGAGCAGCGAGCGACGGTGGCTATGGCCGCGAAAGCCATTTCGCTCGGACACTGGCCGTCCGGTATTTATGTCACATGTGGGCCGTGGCATGGGCTTTTGGTCTTTACTTGACATTGTTTGGTTGTGGAAAATATGATATCATGTCACCGTTTTGAAAATATATTAAAGAAAATAGCACATACTAACTAATTATGTAATAAATTTTTGCTAACTAGTGTCACAAGGCAATGTGGCTCCACTATGTGATAATCATGTTCAGATACATGTGTAATGTCCCAGAAAAAATCTCACGTCGAAGAATTGATGTCATTTGGAGTAATTAACATATCTTAGTTTGGCCCATATTTCATAAGTTTAAGATTTTGAGTGAAGCTGGATTTAGCTTAATGTTGACTGATTATGAAGACGGAAAAAGAAGGCAAAAGCTGCTGCCTGCTCAGGCAATTTCTGAACTAGTGTGCAGTGCTCCATCTCTGCTCTAGTACTCTCTCCCATAGCAGATGCAAAAATGATTCAGCAAAATTACAGTAACCTTGAGTTGGTATCACTATTTAGTTGATAGGAACTACCTTTAATTTATTATAAACAACATTATCATGTAAGCATGATTGACCATTAAGAAATGAAAACCTTCCTAGCATAGATTAAGACATGATCAGTCCAAGTGCAATCCTCTTACTGGAATTCTTGTCGCCCAGTCTGGTGGATCAAACCCAACTCAGGAAGCAAAAGACCATGGCTTCTGTACTGCCATACTCGGAAACAACGGCTAAGAGAGAGAGAGTCATAGCTCCGTATGGTTCTTGGAAGTCCCCCATCACTGCCGACGTCGTCTCCGGAGCCTCCAAAAGGCTCGGTGGCATCTCCGTTGATGGTGAAGGCTGTCTCATCTGGCTCGAGTCCCGTCCTAATGAAGCAGGGTACATAACTACACGTACCATATATTTTTAATAAGAAGGACACAAATTAAACTGAGTATTCTGGCAGTATAGATGTGCAAGGATTGTCAGGTTGTAATTTTTATGGTTTTATAGATGAATGAGTCTCGAGAATTTTCAGGAGTTTACTGACTTATGGATAGTTATACTGGCTATTAGACGCTCTGTTCTTGTGAAAGAACCAGAAAAACCAGGAGATAAACCTGTTGATATTACACCGAAAGGGTTTGCGGTGCGGACAGCATGTCAGGAATATGGTGGTGGTGCTTTTTGCATTTCGGGAGATACTCTTGTTTTCTCGAATTACAAGGATCAAAGGCTGTACAAACAGTCCTTACACCTAAAAGGTAAGTTCGGTAGTTGCTGTAATGCTTGCTGAAGGTTCTGCTTCCTGTGGGATTTCATATTGTAGTATTCAGTCTCTTCACAAGAAGTTTACACGTGGATTTGGTAGCTCCATGCTTAGATCTTTAATGATGGGAGAAAGTTGAGATACGATTGGGGAGGATAAAGAACTGAACTTGAAGCATAGAATATGCCTCTTTAAAAATGTTGCGGTGAAGTTCCTTTCCCATTTAATTTCTCCGTAGTCTGTAAAATACAGTTTTAGTTAACTTCTGGTAAGCGGTGACTCCGAGGGAAGCATGATTGCAATAAAATGTTGTGGCCTGGAATTGACAAAACCACTTGGATTTTCCTAATTCGAGTTTTGCTTACCGGAGCTTTGTGTTTTATAGAAGTTTTTATAGAGCAGTACGCCATTCATCAATAGGCATCACAATTCTCTGTGGTTATATACTCTGTTTCTCCTACAGAATCTCTTCCATTGCCAATTACGCCAGACTATGGGGGGCCTTTATGTCACTGTAAGGGAAGGTAAGTCACTCTTTTCAGGAGCTTATTTTGTTACTCATACTTATTGGGGACTATAAGACAGGCACTTTCCTGATTGGAAATAGATCGGCGTGAGAACAGTTTGAATCCAACCACTACGGTTGTAGCTATTGGCCTTGGCGAGAAGGATATGCAAGGTAAATAATTGTTGGACGTGCCACATTAGTTGTTTGCTGCATTAATTTGTTCACTACAGTACCAGAAACTTACTGATTTCTTTTTTTCTTTTTCCATCCATTGTGTTTTCGTTTTATCGCGTGGAATCTAGATCCCAAAGTATTAATCAGCGGCAATGATTTCTATGCTTTTCCACGGATGGATCCAAAGGGTGAAAAGATAGCATGGATCGAGTGGGGTCATCCCAATATGCCATGGGACAAAGCAGAGCTCTGGGTTGGGTACATCTCAGAGGCTGGGTATGGAGATTGATGTTCTTTTTGATCGGTTAACCTCCTCATGTCCATTAGCAAAGCCATTATCACTTACATTGTTGCAACAACTCTCACTTTTACAACAGACGTTTCATTGTGACCTTAGGTGCACTGTCATAGTAGTTTGTATATGGAGTTTGAGAATACTCTAGAACATATCGAGGAATGCCAGGTAATATATTCTTTAGATAGAGTTTAGGTTTAGAGAACCCTGGTGCATTGCCTAACAGGTAATTTTCTTATTTTTTAATACATAGAACTGACCATGATCACCATCTGTAACCATGTGGTTGAGCTTTGAGTGGCAGCGGAACCTTTCATCTCACATGGCACATTAAACTTCTCACCTTAGCCTAGAACAGCCTGGCTAATGGTGAGTGTGACCCAGTGAGTTGCAATTTGTAGTGCAGTACTTATTGCACTCTTTGCATTTTCAGTCGGCTTAATCTGATCAACTCTTCATTGCTATTATTAAGACACATATGTAACCTTTCCTTATAATTTATCTGTGTGCTATATTCACATCATTGCTTTATCACATTGATTGTCTTAGTACTTCTATGCAGAGATATTTATAAGCGTCTCTGTGTTGCTGGTCATAATCCTAAACATGTTGAGTCACCAACTGAACCTAAATGGTCTCCTGAAGGTACTTCTACTTTTTGGCTGCTGAATTAAATTTTGGAATTGCTGCAAACTTGATTTCTCATTCAATTATACAAGTTCGTTTGTCACCTGATGTTATTCAATGCTGAAGAAATGCAAGGTTGTACTATTGCTGTGATGTGAATGAACAAGAAAGGAGCCTGATCCCCCAGAATAATTATCGAATGTTAATTGGCCTATTCCGGATTTTAGCTAATCTGCCTGGAAAATTAGGGTCATCCTGATTAATTTTTTTTATTATGTTGCTTTCAGGATGATCTGAGTATGTTGTTCTTATTTTTACATCTTGAAAGGATGATGTTCTCCAGTCTTTTTATTGGTATTTCCACGTTATAATGTCCCTCAAACATGTGTAGTCTACAATATGCATCTGGTTTTATCTGGTATGTCTCTGCTTAATGGTAAGGTGATTTATTTCCTTCATTTTTGCATTTTTCTTCCTTTTCACTCTGCTCGGATGATTGAGTTCAGGCTAAAGATATTTTACAGTAGAAGTTGTGGGTAAATAAATATTTCATGGAAAACATAAAATGAAATGTCAAAGTTAAGTGGCTTGAAATTGTGGCAGATATTACATTGTGCTTTGAATACGTGCAGGTGAACTATTTTTCATTACTGATAGACAGAATGGATTTTGGAATCTCTATAAGTGGGTAAGTAGTTGTTATCTTAGCCCTGGACCGTTGGCATTCATGCTTATCGAATTTGAAAAGTCCAGATATTTTAGGTGCTTCATGTCATTAAAGATCTTTCATGGCGACCATGCCTTATTGTATCCATTCCAAAGCAGGTTTTTAAAATGCTGATTTATGCTGGAAATTTGATTAACCTCCTTAATTTCCATATCAAACTCCATAAGAATTCTGACTGCATCAGTCAAATCATGAGGACTTTGGAGGTCACCCTGTGAAAACTATACATGAGGAGAAATTATTATAGTCTGGGTTTTCTGCAGGTGACTGAGCCATTATTACATATTTGAGCCTTTTAAACCGCCATTTGTACGATAATAGCTTCATCGATCATGGTTTTGGAAAGGAACTGATTTATATCTTCAATGTGCTTCATGATTCAACAGATTGAATCTGTAGATGAGGTCCTGCCTCTTTGTCCATTAAATGCTGAGTTTGCAAGGCCATTATGGGTTTTTGGCATGAATTCTTATGAAGTCATTCAGAGCGATGAACAGAAAACCCTGATTGCTTGCAGCTACAGGTGAGATTTTTCTATGTGATGATATAACGCGTTAACATTATCCTTAAAGCAAATTATTGTATGATTTCTCATATAAATTTATTCAAAATCAAGGCAGAGGGGAAGGTCTCATTTTGCTATTATTGATGTTCTTCAGAGTTCATTAGTGTCGCTCGACATTCCATTCACGGACATACAAGACATAGTATGTTCAATACCTTCATTATGATGAGTTGCTGTAACTATTATTCAAGCTGATGGTTGGGTAAATCGTGCACTTTCTGCTTTTGCAGACTGCAGGGAATAATTGCCTTTACATTGAGGGTGCGTCAGGAGTACTTCCATCATCTGTGGCTAAGGTGCTTGCAATACTTTGCCTTAGTAATCTCCTCATATTTGATGAAGCGTGGACAGTGCGCAGTAATTAGCATTTCCCATTGTTGTCATGATTTTCTCTTGTTTATGGTCTGCAGGTGTCTTTCAATGATGAAAGGTCAGAAGTCATTGATTTTCAGATAATATGGTCATCTTCACCTGACAGTCTGAAATACGACTCTTATTTTAGCTTGCCAGAGCTGATTGAATTTCCAACCATAGTTCCTGGTCAAAATGCTTATGCATACTTCTATCCTCCATCTAATCATTTTTATCAAGCTAGTCAGGAAGAAAAGCCTCCACTGTTGTTAAAAAGCCATGGTACCGGAAAAATTGCAACTCAGAACTTGTCATACTCGAATTTACCTTGCCAACTCTATATTCTTTCGTGGGAAATTAGTACCATCAATGTTTTTGTGTAGATCTACTTATAAATAAGTGTTTATGTAATCATACTTAAAATTGCACAGGAGGCCCCACGCGTGAAACACGAGGGGTTTTAAACCTGAGTATTCAGTACTGGACTAGCAGAGGATGGGCCCTCGTGGATGTCAATTACGGTGGAAGCACTGGTTTGTCTCTAAAAGAAAAGTTTCTGCTTCATATCTTTCTCTTGATTTCTGCAGAACTTGTTTTCTGACTTTGGTTGGTAATGAAGCACCAATACTATTTCAACAGCTCCATGCTTTATTCTCACCAATTCCTCATGGAGTTGGTTAACATAAATGGCTGCAAATGTTGCTAGCTTTGGCCCATCGTTAACTGATCTGCTTCATTGCTACTGAAAAATGTCTTAAAATTTTTGTTCAAGGTTACGGCAGAGAATTCAGAGAGCGGCTATTGGGTTGCTGGGGTATAGTTGATGTTGATGACTGTTGTAGTTGTGCTAAATTTTTGGTAGGCATCTTTCAGTTAGTGCTCATTGGGTAGTGGAATACTATTTCAGTATGGTGAAGTTGCTTTTATCATCCAGGTGGAAAGTAGAAAAGTGAATGGCATCGTCTATGCATCACTGGAGTCTCTGCTGGTGGGTATACGACCTTAGCTGCCCTAGCATTTAGAGAAACTTTCAGAGCTGGAGCATCACTCTATGGTGTGAGTTCATTTACTTTATAGTCAGTTTCAGAATAGTTAAATTCACCATTCGGCACCAATGTAGGGGAACTGGCTAATTTCTGGGGCACCAGAGGGAAGTCATTTTTATCTTACCCTGACAAAACCTACAAACATCTGAAAGAGCTATGGACTATAACATAATCATTGATCATTTTTGGTGACACTTGTTGCTGGTGAATGATATAAAGCATCTTCATTGTGTCTTGCTATTAAATGGATCTCCTGGAAAGTATCCTGGCAATAGCCGACTGTTAAGAACATTAGTATTTTGATCTAGGAACTATCATAAGGCATATTTCATAACAGTTTGGCACTGTGCATCAATCGTAGTTGGTGTTTACTTGGAAGTTGGGATACATAAATTTCCCCATTTCTTTTGGTACATCTGGAGATTCATTTATAAACTCATCATTATTTTAAGGATTGAATCTTCACAATGTTATATAGGGATATTTTTCAATCGGTTATTTTGATGAACAGGTTGCTGATTTGAACATGCTGAAAGCAGAAACACACAAATTTGAATCTCATTACCTCGACAATTTTGTTGGTAATTTAGATGAGCTTTTGTGTGTGATTCATCTCTACTCAGATAAGCCCTTACACTGATCCTCCATTCGTTGCGCTACAGTATCTGAGAAGGATTGCTACGAGAGATCGCCCATAAATTCTGTTGAGAAATTTTCTTGCCCCATAATTCTATTTCAAGGGTTGGAAGACAAGGTACGCAAGCCATACTCTTTCCGATGGTTCCCTGCCCCTCTCCTGTTGCTCCCCGAGAATTTGAGAAAGTAAAGAAAGAAAGGAAAGGGGGAAGAAAGTCCAGTGTCAAAACGAGGGTCCTCTTTTAATGTTTTAATGTATAAAGTAGTGTCAGATAAGTTTGACATTCTCTTTTCGATCGGTAGGTAAATGGTCATCGATGGCCTTCAGATTGCTCATCACATCTCTGGCATTTCAACAACTTTGCTGCTCGGCGGTTTGGCAATTCGCTAATATCTACTACCTCTTGCAGGTGGTACCGCCAGATCAAGCTCGCAAAATTTATGCAGCGTTGAAGCAGAAAGGTCTGCCTGTTGCATTAGTGGAATACGATGGTGAGCAGCATGGTTTTCGCAAGGTATTGTTCTTCTTGAGTCTTTCATAAGCAAAAGTCATTTGTCATGTGTGCAACGCAGGACATGACAAATGACATGCAATGTTACGCAGGCTGAAAATATCAAATTCACTTTGGAACAACAGATGCTGTTTTTTGCATGTTTGGTAGGACGCTTTGATGTTGCCGATGAGATCACACCAATCAAAATTGATAACCTTGACTGAGCTTGTCTCATGAAGGTAGTGATCTCTCCTCTATTGTTAGTAATTTGTTGGCATCTGAGAGGAGGATTGAAACCTTGCTTCCTACTGTCCGCAATTGTTAATCACAAGATGCTGTGCTGCGCATGACTTTGGAATGTTCATGCGCATCATTTTATGTCCATCATGCTTTCATAATTGGCCTGATTGCAAGTTTGAGAACTGGCTTCATAATTAAATCGCGTCAATTGCCCATTATGCTTAAATATGACGGTCGATTTTTGCGTGACCTTCTATTTTTCACTAAGGGCAAATTGAGTTCGCTTTTGTTATTGCAGAAAGGGCTACTGGTACCAGCAGGCCGCAACAAGTCTGTTTCCTTTGCGGTGCCCAACTTCGTATCACCCATTTGGGATACTGCACCAGATGCGGTATTGATCTGTAGTCAAATTCGGAAGCTGGTGAAAAATAAAGAAGTGCAAAATGAAATCTGAACTTTGAAGTAGGAGTTTCAATATAATTGGTGTTGTAACTTTGCTGTGTCATAAGACCATTTTATGTTGGATTTCGGGTACCCAATATGGCAAAGGGGCCAAAACTTCCATTTGGGTCATTCCAAATAGGATCAACTTCACATATCATCAAACATATAATATTCTTGTGAAGATTTTGATTGTTTCAATACGGTGATGTGTCTTGATGTTTGAGTTTTTGGTATCCTGCTTCTTGTCCTTTATCACCCGGCATGTATCATAAGCTCAGTTTCAACAAAAAACAACAGCTTCAAGTTGTAATTTCTAGACAAACCAAGACTTTGTCAAGGTAGACGGCTGATCTATAGTAATCTTTATGGTGGGTTTTTGTTTCCCGTTTCCTGTTCGGGTGGAAGCATGTGATATGTTAGGTGTTGAAGTCTCCCGCTTCTAGAAAGTCGACGGGAGTTCTATCCTTCCGACCATTTTTTTCAACTAAATATTTTGCTGACGCCAAGTGCTGAGATAAAATAATAAGTACAGAATCAGATTTTGTAATCATCAGCAAGTTCTTTTCGCCCTTTTTAGTGTCTTTTTCAGGATTCTTTAACGTACCATCACTTTTCGCAATTCGATCATGAGTCGACGCTGAAGATTTCGCAACCGGGTTTGTGCCGAAACATGCGGGACACATTCAAGAAATCACGAAAAGTGCAGAGGGAAGTATTGGGGATGTATCATACTCTCTGCATTCAGGTTGCTAGATTGGTGGTAGGTATAGCAACAAACGCAGCGTGAAAAATCAAATCCCCAAGCCGACCTGTTGGATCGATTAGTCAAACAGGGGATATCATCACATGATCTAAATCACATGTTTCACACGCGCTGTGTCTGATAGGACATTTCTATGACATGGTTTCATTTCCCGGATTGAGATGAGGATGGACGGTCTCCAGATTTTCACCTGCACACTGCACCCTTCTGCTCCAGGTTTGTGATGCTTAGCCGCGAAACAATAAATCCTCAGTTGGCGGTGTAGTTAAACTCGTTTAGAGATCTTTGTTGAAAGGCGGTGTGTATAGGATCGACGACAATACGCAAGTAATCATAGAGGCGGTCTGCTTAAATTTGCTCAATTAAAACCTTGGCTGCGGTAACATATGCCGCAGAAAATATGTACTTTCTTTGCCTTTGTGACCAAAGGGACATTAATCCCTCTGCACTCTGCAGTGGGAAAAAAAGAAAAAATTAAGAGCTCAATTGATCATTAAAAGAACAGGATCTTCTCCTTCATCATACAACATATACGGAAGCATGTTCCTCACGTAAAGAACTCTACACTTATCGGAACAAAGAAATTTTCTTTACATAACCGAAGGGAAAACAAGCGAAGATGAAAACAAAACTATGATTTCCAGACGGAGGAAACAATGGTATTAAGATGAGATTTCATTGCCGATACAAGGACCCGAATCCGTTAGCCAGGGCATGGACGGCGGGATTGAAAGCCAGCCTCCCCAGGATCCCCTGCTTGTAAGGAAGGAAGGTCTTTCTCTTCAGATCGTCCGAGACGGCCTTGTTCACGGTGTAGTGCAGCTCGTGCGCGGAGACCGGGCCTCGCCTCCGCGAGATCGACCCGGTGGGGCTGTCGATGGAACGGAAGCTCGCGTTCCTCGCCGCGTCCTCCTTTTTCCTGAGCGCACCCACCGCATACTTCCTGAATGGATCCTTGTCTGCAGCCCGACCCTCCGATGCGCTTCTGAACAGCAAAAAGTCCTTCAGACTCCACTTCTTGGACGACCCTTTCGACGAAGCCGAAGCCGAAGGACCCGGGAAACAGGGGGGCTTGGACGTCGGCGTCTGCTTGGTCAGCTGTTTCTCTTCTTCCTCCCAGGAATAGGCAGATACCCTGTACGGGGACAGCGACCGGGCCGCTCTCCGGCCAGAATTGGAACCTTGCAACCTCTCTCTGCCTCTGGCTTGGTGGGGCTCTGCGCTCCTCCTAGCGTTCTCGATCGCTGCTTGGAAAGGGTCGCTTTCTTTCCTCGCTCTCGATGAACTCCTGCCTCTGGCTTGCAATCTCGGACTCTTGGGCGATGGCGCGAGCGGGCTCCTCGGAGGCGTCAGAGCCGAGCGGTTGCTCTGTAGCCTGGGCGGGTGCTTGAGCGGGCGGATTTTCCCACCGTCGAAGAGCTCCTCGGCCGAAAGAGACTGCCTCTCGGAGTCCTTGCTCAAGTCGAAAGCGAAGTTGAATCCATCATCACCATCATCTCTATAATCAACCGGTTCCCTACCGAAAGTCTTCGGCTGCGGTGATTTTGGAGTGCCGGGCTTCTCTTCCCAAACGAATGGAACAGTGGCCGAACACGAAGAAGAAGAAGAAGGGTCGCTCAGGTTCTCCGAGAACTCAGCAAACTCGCGGTAGAAGTCGGCCACCCGAGCAGGGCTGGTCGGAGCGCTGAAGAAGTAGTCACCAAAGCGCTTCGGCGTCGACGGAGCGCTCACTTGCGGCGAGGAACGCGCGCTGTTGAAGTCGAACTCCATGCTCGGCGGTATCATCACCTCCATGGTGAAGACTTATGGCAAAAGTTCCCTTGACAGAGAGAAAGAAAGAAAGAAGGAGAATTATCGCTGAGACCGAGAGATGGGGAGGGAGAGAGAAATTATATAAAGGGGTGGGGAGAGGAAGCAGGAGAGAAAGAACAAAAAGAAGGGGGGGAGTAGAGATTGCTGACCCATGGAGTCAAGATCAGGAGCCGCCACTTTATACTTTTCTTGCTCTGATTTGCGTCTGCATGTGGATGTTACTTGTGGGCTGCTGTCTCGTTTCCATTGAATACCTATGATAATGCGATGGGTCTGGGTTGTCCTTTTGCAGACCATTATAATATGCTGCCATCTATCTTGGTGACCCACCCATCAGCGAGGCTGAATTTTCCTTGCGCCAGAAGGTTGGAGACGTGGACGTATGTAATTGTACAAGAGGAGAGAAGGAGCAGATTAAAATTTAAGGGAAGGAAAGGAGTGAGGTAAGGGTGAAAACAATGCGTAATGAGTGGCATCACTCGGGTTGATCTTTCCCTCTCTTGTTTAGCTTCCACGCTTGAGTTGAATAGAAATCATTCGGTCAAAGGAATTGATTTTTATTCCTGGGCTTGTGGTGATCTGGTGGTGGCTTGGAGAGTAGGTAAAGTTTTCTGGAGATGTGGGGAAAAGGATGGCATGAGAGGAAGAGAGGCTGCAGGTTTCTTAATAAGGCAAAAGGAGAGACCGAGAGATCTTGTGAATGGACTGTTGGCTTTTGGAATGATGGGGAAAGGGTCTCTTTTCGATTGATGTTGGCCCATATCAAGGCAGGCGCCATGAGTTATCTTGATTGCCACTCACTAAACAGTAACTTTTCAACAGTTTATTGGACCCTTGTTTATGGTACTGATGCTGTCCCACATGCACTTGATATATGTAGAAAAAGTTTTACAAGTTCATTTTTATTTATATGTGTTATTTTGGATGTAGCAACCAATTCAAGCTCGTCATGTGAGGGACATAAGCCAAACATATTTTTACTAGGATTGGAATCCTCTTAAATTAAGGAGCTGTTATAGTTACCTCAAATTGATGTAAACTTCTTGAAATTTTATGGATTTTCACCCGCAAACACAAAAAAATCTAGCATACTCTCACCTCCCCTCTTTTGCCATCACCCACCCCTCTGCCACAGCCATGGCACCATGCCACACTCGATTACAGACTGCACTATCTCACACCCTACTGCCGTTCCTCATCTTCCCTCTTCATCTCCTAGTTGATTTATCTCTTGGTCCATTTCCACCCCCAACCCCTATGTTCTAAGGCAAGGGGCTTGCTAGTGCGACAGTTGTGACCATAGAGTTTTTTGTGCCATGAGAAATGGCAGCC
Organism: Eucalyptus sp. ANBG9806169; assembly: GCA_014182395.1. Taxonomy (NCBI): domain Eukaryota; kingdom Viridiplantae; phylum Streptophyta; class Magnoliopsida; order Myrtales; family Myrtaceae; genus Eucalyptus; species Eucalyptus sp. ANBG9806169. The sequence continues at coordinate 193,325 of CM024578.1, forward strand.
CATCCTTGGGTGACATTGGATATGGGGCCGCTTGAGGTTGCGACCTTGAGGTCAAGGTCTTAATCTAAAGTGTGGTGACAACTCCAAGAGGGAGAGAAGGGGATACATGTGTGAGTTGTATTAGAGAAAACCTATATCGAAGAATTGATGTGGTATTGAGCAATTAATATATTTTAATTGGCACATAACTCATTAACTTAAGTTTTTGAGTGAATGTGGGTTCAATTGGATATATTAACTGGTTCAGATTTGGGCTTCTTCTTGACAATCTCCTTAGGTCAAGGTACCAAACTTCTATTGCACGCTCTCAAAAAAATGGCATTAGAGCCGATGGTTGCAATTTCTAGGAAGGTGGGGGTTATGGTATAACAATGTAGGCCCACAAGTTGATGCAAAAGAATACCTAGATTAATGGAGAGCAAACCTAACACTGGAGTTCACACGTGAGGGGAAGATTAACAGGATCTCCCCAAGTAAAAATATCAAGTTTCTACTATGCGCTCTTAACAAATTGATATCAAAAAAGCCCAGGGTTGCGGTTTCTGGGCAGATGAGCATTGTGATGTAGTAACGCGGGTCCATAAGTTGATGTAGAAGAATATATGAATTAAGGAGAAGCAAAACTAATACCGAAGCTTACACATGAGGGAGAGATTGTTAAGATACACATGTGAGTTATGTTAGAGAAGTCCAACATCGGAAAATTGATATGGTATTGAGTAGTTAATATATTCTAGTTAACACATAACTTATTAGCTTAAGCTTTTAAGTAAAGATAGGTCAAATTGGATATATTAACAGGCTTGAATATGGGCTCCCTCTTGATGATCTCCTTAAGTTAAGGTATCGGACTTCTATTGCGTGCTCCCAACAAAATAGTATTAGAGTTGATGGTTGTGATTTTTGGGCAGGTGAACATTATAGTGTAACACCGCGGGCTCATAAGTTGATGCAAATTAATATCTGAATTAATGGGGAGCAAACCTAACACTGTGGCTCACACGTGAGAGAGAGATTATTACGATCTCCCTCTGTAAAAGTATCGAGCTTCTATTGTATGCTCCTAACAAATTGGTATACCTAACACTATGGCTCACATGTGAGAGAGAAATTATTAGGATCTTGCCCCGTAAAAGTATCGAGCTTCTATTGTACGCTCCCAACAAATTGGTATCGGAGCCCATGGTTGTGGTTTTTAAGCGGGTGGGCATTGTGGTATAGCAATGTGGGCCCATAAATTGATGCAGAAGAATACATAAATTAAGGAAGAGCAAACTTAACACTAGAGCTTACACGTGAGGAAGAGATTGTTAGGATACATATGTGAGTTGTGTTAGAGAAATCCCATATCGAAAAATAAATATGATGTTGATTAGTTAATATATCATAGTTAACACATAACTCATCGGCTTAAACTTCTTAGTGAAGGTGGGTCCAACTGGATATATTAACAGATTCGAATTTGAGCTCTCTCTTGATGATCTCTTTAGGTTAAGGTATCGGATTTATGCTCATACTTCCAACAAAACGGTATCAGAGCCAATGATTGCGATTTCTGGGCAAGTGGCATAGTTATATAACAATACGGGCCCATAAGATAATGTAAAAGAAAACCTAAATTAAGGGGGAGCAAATCTAATATTGGAACTCACATATGAAGGGGAAATTTTTAAGATCTCCCTAAGTAAAAATATCGAACTTTTACTATGCGCTCTTAACAAATTGATATCAAAGTCCATGGTTGCGGTTTCTGGGCAGATGGGCGTTATGGTGTAACAACGTGGGCCCATAAGTTGATGCAGAAGAATAATTGAATTAAGGGGGAACAAATCTAATACTGGAGGTCATACGTGAGAAGGAGATTGTTATGAGAGTTGTAATAGATAAGTCCTACATCATAAAATTGATGTGGTGTTGAGCAATTAATATATCCGAGTTAACACATAACTCATTGGTTAAAGCTTTTGAATGAAGGTAAGTCCCACAGGATATATTAACAGGTTCGAACTTGGGTTTCCTCTTGGAGATCTCCCCAGGTGAAAGTATTGGCTTCTACTATGCACTCCCGACACTAATAGGCCTAATGGTGAGATGCATCAATTTCTCGATAGGATAAATTAAAGGAAGAAAGCTACAAAAAAAACTCTCAACTTTGCCCACTGTGACACGTTGACTCAAAACTATTTTTTGCTACACCAAAAACCCTGAACTTGTACTTGTATGATATATTTACCATAAACTTTTTTCAGTGATACCAAAAACTCTAAACTTATACATGTGTAACATATTTACCAAACTCTTTTTAATTTTTTTTCCATGACATCAATGTTTTTTGTAAATACATCACATAGATACAAGTTTAGGATTTTTTATATCACATAAAAGGTTTGGACTACATTTATAAGTTTGGGATATATGTATCACATAGGTATAAATTTGGGAATTTCAGTGTCACAAAAAAAAATAGGGTAAATGTGTCACAGCGGTGTAATTTAGTATTTTTGGTGTCTTTTACTCTAAATTTAATCAATTATTCTTTAATTTTAGAGTATCTCAATTTTTTGGCAATGATGATTTATTATTAATGCAATTATATCTTGTTCTCACATGTCTACAAAAACTCGGAGAAAGAAAAAGGATTGTTGGCCAACCACAAATCTTGTTTGATAACTTGAGTAGCCACTATGCATCATTATGGTGCTACAACTCCCAGCATAGAGAGGTATTTCGGGAAAAAAAAATGTGAGAAAGAAAAAGGAAATGAATCATGGACAAGCACAATCATTGATTATCACTCACTTGACTTAGTGTTTGTGAGTATAGAATTCCATATAGATTTGGCCCTCACAAAGCAACTTCCCTAGGAGATACCTCATCCTCACAAAACCTCATCGAAGTGGTCCTTGTCAAGGAAAAATATTTTGCTTGTACAATCCTACAAGTTGTTGAAATCTCTAAGAACTTCAACCAGATCAAAATTAGAAAAATCAATTATTAAACATACTATTTGAGATCGACAGATAATGTTGATATCAATAAGGATGAGATTGTTCCATGAATGGTATAGTTGGCTCAATGCCATTGCTCGTCGGATCATACGAGATATGCATTGAACTCATGTGTTCTTGATACAGGTGAGAATTTTCAATTAACTATAAGCATCTCACCTGGTAGGAAGCTATGAAAGTGACCTATAAGTATAGGTTTGGTCCAATAGTGATTAGTTTATTGTGGACTATTTCCAAACTTGCACAATAGAAATTACATGACATCATCGGTTGATACAATTAATTAAGCTGGGATAAGATGAGCTGCATTCACACATTTATCATATCGGGAGTTGGGAACATGTGCTTAATAAAAGAAAAGACCTAAGTGATCGGAATTGTCAAGACTTCTAGAATTTGGACTTCTTACATACATGAACGAATATTCTCCATTAGAAATCATCTAGTTTCCTCCCAAGACAGCTGTGTCTGGTGTAAGTTTCTGACACAAGTGGCCTTATAGGCTGAAATCTGTTTCTAGAGATGGTTATAAAAATATGTAAAATATTGGAGAGGAGGAATCTGAATGTTATGTGCCTTAGAAAGTAAGAAAATCATATATCTTTGACCGTGAATGCATTCAAATTCACAAAAAATAAATAATTTAAATTTTATTTTTTAAAATATGATCGCTTGTATCACTTAAAATAATCAATTAATAAAAAATATTTTTAGTAAATATTTTTACGAAACAATTATTTTTGGGAAATTAATTTACACATCATTCATTTTTCGTGAAAAATATCATGAGAGTTCTTCGTTCCAACAAAATAATATATTTGTTGAACTTGCCTAGATCCTCTCCCTTAGCTCCGGGCCGAGATGTGCAATATAAGTTTAATTTCTATACTTTTGATCTCCAAATAGAATCATATTTCCCTTTATCCTTTGACAATTTCATCTATGAATAACAAATTCTTGTATTCATTAATCAGAGACCTAGATTGGACAAGGGAAACATAACCTAAATGTATATAATGATATGCAAGATATACAGTGTCAATTTCATTTATATTTATTTTTTAATCCCAATTCCTTGGTTCACTAATTCCCTTTGTATCTTTGTCTTTCCCAAGAGGAGGGAATACTATTTCCATGTTTTATATCTTGGTGATCCTAAGATTCGAATAAGAACTGAGATGAAATCTTTTAAAGATTTGCTTAGGTCGTCCTGCAGTGTTTGTGGTATGATATGCTATTTCTTTGTTAGGAAAAGTGTATAATAACCCTAAAATTGATGTTCGAAATGCATTTGAGTGCCTAACTTGTTAGTTGGTGCAATGAAATCCAAACTTAAATTAAGAAGCGCAATGAAATCCTTAACCTTTTAATTAATATGTTCTTAGTTTTTAATTAAGCTACACTTGAATTGAACTTTTATTAAGAAAAAAGATACTAACGGTGTCATAATTTTCATAAGGCGTGCACTTTCGTGATAACATTTCAAGTGTTCATTTAAGTGTTATAACTATTGAAACCGATCACTTTGATGGCATCACCAATTTTCCTTACCTAATAATCCCACATCGCATCATTTATGTATTAAATCATTCGATTTGACTTGCCAAAAGTTAACGTAGGCCCTATTTGGTAACCAATCTAATAGTAATTATTTCTCTTTTTTTGTGCTCCAGAACAAAAAATGAACAGAATTCTATTTGGTAATATTTTTGATCCCAAGAATAGATTTGGAACAAAATCAACAAGTAAAAAAAAAAATTGCTTATTTGTTCCTAGGAAAAACTTAAGAATCAAGTAATTTTTTTCTTCCTTCTTTTCCTTTTCTTCTTCTTCTTCCTCTAGCTAATATCTGGCGACCTTGCTAGAGGCTTACCGGTCCCCGATGAGGCCAACCTCACTTGGCCATGGTGAGGCCAACCTCGTGATGGCTAGGCAAGGTCGAGCCTCGCCAAATCAAGGCCGAGCTCGCCCAACCACCAGTGAGGCTCCCCCGAGACTATAGAGAGGAAGAAAGGCTGGTGAAGAAGAAGAAGAAGAAGAAAAGAAGAAAAAATGGAAAAAAAAAAAAAAAAAAAAAAAAAAAAAACAAGAAGAGAAAAATGTAATAAAATTATTTTAAAAAATTAAAAAGAAATTTTAAATCATAAAAAAATTTGATGGTCATACTAAACGCATTTCAATTCCGAGAATAAAATTTTTGTACAATTATCAAATACTTTTGAATGCTTAAAATCTTGTTTGGGGAACATAATAAAAAAAAAATTAAGTATAAATTATTCTCAAGAACAAAATAGTTATCAAACGCATCCATAATTTTTCGGCATAAAAATTGCCGATGCCACTGAACTTATTTGCTTTTAAAAGTTATGGCACTTATATTAATGCTTGTAACATTATGATACTAAAGGTGTGTTTGGTAACGTTTTTGTTCAAAAATTGTTCTAGGGAATAGAAATAGAAAAAACTATTTATGTTCCCTAGAACAATTTTTGAACAGAAGAACGCGTTTGGTAAACTTATTCTTGAAATAAAAAAAAAAAAAAAAAGAAACACGTTTGGTAAATTTGTGTTCTTTTTTGTTTCTTTTAATCTTTTAATATTTTTATTTTATTTTTCCTTTTTTTCTTTCTTTTTTCTTTTTTCTTTTTTTCTTCCTTTTGGCTAGTCGCCGGCCTCGGCAATGGCCGGCGACCGACTGACGAGGGTCGGCGGCCTCGCCTTGGCTGGAGCTCGCCCAAATCTGGTGAGGCCAAGCTTGCCCAGCTAAGGCGAGGCTAACCTCACACCGGCCGGCGAGGCTCGGCCCGCCGTGGCTGGGCGAGCTCGGCCTCATCAAATCTAGGCGAGCTTGAGCTCGCCTCGCCGGGGGCCGGCAACACTACGGCGAGGTCGCCGGCCCTTGACGGCCGATCGCCGATCATGGCCAAGGCCGGCAACCAGCCAGAGAAAAAAGAAGAAGAAAAGAAAAAAAAAGAAAACGAGGAGATGGAAAATTTGTTTCTCAAAAGTGTTCTAGAAACAATTTTTTTTTGTTTCTTGTTTCTGTTTCAAATTTGTTCCCGGAAAAACAAAAAATAGATTTTGAACAAAAACGCAAATAAACGCGTTTCTGTTCTTTTTTTTGTTCCCCGGAAGAAAAAAACACAAATTGTTTCATGAACAAAAAGAAAGAACACAAACAAACACCCCTAATTGCCCATCATGTGAAGGTTATGGTAACATTTGTGCCATCTACATTGTTGGGAAGGCACGGATTTAATAGCCAGTAATATAGAAATACGACGTGGAGGATCCACGCAAAATAGAGACAAAACTCGAGCGTGCGTGGGCGTTGGATAAAGTTGTCGTTGACCATGAAAAGTATATGGCGATATAAAATCGATTTCCGTCATACAATTATGGTCGGCCTTGCGTAGCTGAATGAAGAAAGTACAGCTGCAATATTTTACGCCATCGAAACCCTAGCACACATAGTGATTGCGCCCGACAGCTTTAAAAAACGAAACGGCGTAGGTTGGAGATCACCTATATACAAACTCCATGCGTATCTCCTCCACGCTATTCGCCTGACTTGATTGTATCGTTGCAGACTGCATAAAATATTGCAGAGAACAGGTGGTCGCAGATGAGCCAAAAAGTTGAAAATGATAAGAAGAGCTGAAATAGCCAACGTTTTGTGCATGGCGTTGTGGAGACCTCTAAGTTGGCGATTGGTTCTTGTACTTATGCAGAACGTCAAGCAGTTTGATATTACCCCCCATTGATGACCATCCAGAAACACGTCGAATCTTTCTAGTGGCTGCAGAATGTTATAGACTTGGATGGTCGAGGCTGAAATTTGATAATGCGTATTTGTCGCTTGTAACGACCCACTTGGGATATTCCGTCAATCGGACGATTTGAAACAAAAGTCAAGCTTGTCTAGCCGCTTGCTTTGAGAAACTGCTGTACTGAAATTGTACTCGACATGATGATTAAAGAAGGGGGAAATGAGGAAGATGAACAGTTGAAAGTGGGACGAAAAAACAACCGTGAGGGTCTTTGATCTTTAAGTGCATGCGAAAAGCAAATACTCGTGCATAGACCGATAATGGAGATTGAAATTGCTCGCCCGGAAGTGTACCTTGCTCGTTGATGTTCGGGATTACGTGCAGGGGCGAGAAACATAAGCGAAAGGGAAACGATCTGAGAAATCCAATAATCAGTGATGATACACGGTTTTTTCTAAGCTCCTGGAGACTAGCTTGAACCTCTTGTGGACTTTGTCATTTGGAAAAATTACACAAATGATGGTTGAACTTTGGTCCAATGTGCGATTGTCGTTCTTGAACTTTTAATTTGTTGAATGTGATATGTGAACTTTGATCAAATGTGCAATTTCATCTCTTGACTCTTTATTTGTTCAATATTATCGCGAAGCTTTGGTCCAATATTCGATGTGATTACGAAATTTTGGACATTTTCATAGCATCTAGAAACTACGTTGAACATTTATCAATAGTTTAGGGATCATATTGAATAAATTAAAGGTCTAAAGAACAAAATTTCACATTGAATTGAAATTCAATGATCATATTATATATTGGATCAATAGAAATCATTTATTCTATCTTCCCTTGTCAATTCGCACGCCATAAGCAAAGAAGCCTCCTCGGCTCGGCCACGGGAGCTCGGAGTGGTGTGTGGCGGCCCAATTATCATCATAACCCTCCGAGGACCGGCTAAACTGTGCTGTGAGCGTGAAGTCCACCACATGGGCCCTGCCGCTTTCGCTTGGGCATTCTTCTCTTGACGTCAAATCCCTTTATGGACTTCTTGCCTTTTGGGCCTCGCTATATGGGCCAAGGCCCAATAAAAAGGTGAAAGTTGTGGCCGCACCTATCGATAAAGTGGAGAACAATGACGCGTGGACTTATATGGTTCTGCAACTTTGCCGACGTCCACAAAGTGACAAAGCTATGTTGCCCCGAACAACCAAAGTTTCGGGCAAGAAAACGAGCTTTTCGTTGCCCGACACCGACACCTCGAACTCCAAATTCAACAATTTGCAAATAACTCAATACCTTGATTGGTGGATCAGATTGGTTAGAAAACACACGTGCATTCAATGTGGCATCTATAAAGTTAATCACAAATCTATCACGCCATCACTTCATTAAAAGTTAGTCGTATTACTATCAAGTATGTCAATTACAAAGAAATGGAAGTTTACTTTAGTGGATGGCTGTAATTATTATGTAGGTCCGACCTCTATTGAATTACAATATAAGTAGCATCGACACCGATCTGCGACGCGCGACACAACATGCCATAACATGCGGACAAGTCGTTTCTCATAAAATAAAGAATTCCAACGGAACACATTGTATATTATATGTATAATTTATATATAAATAATAAATTATTATTTTATAATTATTTCAATCAAATTAATATGATTCAAATTCACAAATAAATAATAAAATAATAAAATCATATAATAAATTTGCACTAAAAACATTAATCCACAATTTATTAATATCTTTCATTGTTTCATTTTGACAAATTCAACTCCATTTTAATAAATTCATAAAACATGGAAAGAAAAAAAAAAGTAATTTACATTCTAGACTTGTGTGTTTTTAGACGTGTCAAAAAAAAAAAAAAAAAACAAACTTGAAAGTAAATTGTGTATTATGGAAAGTGAGAGTTAAAAGAGAAAAGAATAAAATATAGGTTTTTCTTCTTTCCTAATTTGTTATTTTTATTATTGGTTTTTATTTTTTTCACATATATTTGATCCTTCATTTATTGAACTTTTTTAAAATTAATCTTGTATGTTGGAAACTCGCATGTCGAAATTTCAACTCGAGTGTCGAAGAGTGTCAAAAAAATTGACTAGGTGTCGGACTTTCCGACACGTATTGATTGAGTGTCGGAACATGTCGAAGTGTTCAACGCGACACAAAACCTCCCGGAGAGCGTCGATGCTTTCGGTGCTTCCCAAGCTATAATAGCGGATTGCCGACAGAGGGTGAAGGAGAGTCGTTTTCACTTGTCGAACATGGACATCTCCATCCTTTGGAAGATAACAATTCACTCGAATTATATATCCCCACCCTCAATGGCAAGATTCGATTTTAGACACTGAAAACTGTTGAGCTTTAACTCAACTGTTCATATATAGTGTCCCATGGAATTTGTGCTGTCAGTATTTGCTGGGCTGGTGGTCATGGCTACAGTCCGATCTGAAAGAACACCCTCAAGTACTTCCATGGCAGCTTCTGGGCCTTTTTATCTTTTGTCAAAGTCTCGTGGTGACCGACAAAAGCAACTTCGAGCACGGTCTGCTTAAATTTGATGGAGGTGTGAATGGTTTTGGGGTTATGCAGAACTATGGGAAAACAGCTAAGTTAGGACCACTTGTATGAACGGAATTTCTCCAGCACGTGACGCGCCTAAACGTTCCAATAGGCCATCCTTCAAAGCATCCTGATTTGCAGTAGCAACTGCAGTCGATTCTCCATCTCTCTCTAAGTGTTTGCCGATCACTGCATTAACCAGGCGAAACGTGTGTTGCCGTGTGATGCATTTAAGTTCTCTCGCCGCAGTTGCTGTTCAGGCCACATCCGGGTATTCAGATCCTGCTGCTGAGTGGGAATTGGATGTCAACTGTAGTTTGTGCTCTTACCATGCACGAATAAAAGCTGGAATGTGTCAACATCACGGGGTTGGTAAACGGTCATCGACACTGATCGAGTGACCCGTTCCAACGGGAAGCTTATGGCTAGTGATTCCGGGACCACTGAGGATACCTAATGCCTCACCAGATTGCAAATGCTTTCTTCAGCAGCAATAGCTGTCCTTGAATGCGAGAGTCCATAGAAAATTTCCCCAATGTCTTATCTCATCCTTCTTTTTGCCTCCATTTGCCCGGTGTCGTCAGTGCAAATCTCATTTACAAACGTTGCCAGACAAAGGAAAGCGTCATTACTATTCAAACCTAATGTTCTTTAATGCCCACAACTTCCCCTTAAACCCTTCGGTTTCATTATGCGGTTTGTTGTCATTGCATTGAACTGAAAGTGATGTAACACTAGTGCTGCTAAAAAAGTCACATCTGTCCCTGAAATCGACAATTCATCACTGATTAAGGCGGTTGACATCTGCTTCGAATGCATAATTGCCTATGACGAAACTAACATGTAGATGCAATGTACTCCTGTAGTTTTCATCTTAAGTCCCTTCAGGATTAGTCGGATTATGGCATGGGCGTGTGAATGGGGTCTTCTGGTATGCTAAGCCGGGAAACCCGAACACAAAGTAAAAGTAGGAAATAGAAAAACGGACATACGAGACTTCATTGATCCTAGAATTAACATGGTGTCTTCAAGTCATTGCTTTTCAATATTCAAGCGTGTTCAGAACATCGATCCCAGCATCATTGATTATTTACATTTCCTCCCATGATCCATTTACAAGAAGCACAGTCTGGCTGAAGAATTAGTTCCCGAGATTTATGAGAATCAATTATAATTTTAACTGCAATATACATTATTGACACAGATTGTGCGAAGAACCTATATTGAGGCTAGCAAATTAATAGAACCAAAACTTATTGTGTGTATAGAAGATACCTAAAAGTGAAATCATAGGGAACAACCCGAACAAACTTCGAAGGAACATTGCTTTTTCCCATCTCAAGAAACTTGATTGCTTGTTTTCCTAGTTCACTGGGTAACTGAAGACAAATCCAATCGAGCAAGGAGTCCCGGTCCTTGGCAAAGTCAAGCAGATACCAGTCCAGCAGCTTTGGGATCACAAATTTCTCGGCAGAAATTCCGACTGCAGCCTGCAAATAGTCTCTTTTCGCTGCTTCAAGTTCATTCTCCACTTGCGATGCCGTGTAGACTCGCACCTTCATTCGGAAAAAGGTCATAATAAGTAAGAACATAAACAAGCATAAGATGCAGATGTCTCAAGGTGAGAAGAGATGCTTCTACTGTAGAAATGTGCATGTAATGAACTAAAGCGCAATGCTTGCGTGGAACAAGAGAACCCAGAAAAATGATAGATGCAGAACTATAGCAGATAAGAATGGTGGCTCTATTCCATGCATTAAACTTACAGCAGGAGACGACCAACTTCCACAGGAAAGTGCGAAAGTCACCAATGGTTCAGATAACTCCAATCCAAAGATTCTTCTCGCTGTCAATTCCGCATTTTTTGTACCCTTTGTGGAGGTCTGAAATCAAGACCAGGAAGCTTACTCAGTAGAATTCAAAACCAAAACATGACCTTCATGAAGGTAAAATGGATGTGACTCACATATTTTAAATGATAAGGAAGTCTGAGGATGAAGTGCTCGATTGTTATGCCGTTAAGACGGTGTCCTCCAACATTTATTGTTGCCTAGACAAAAATTTGGAAAACTGAATGTAAGTCACCGGCTGCTCAGATCAAAGGTCCTCATAAGCTATTGCTCAATTCACAGGCGAAATATGTTAAAACAGAAGTAAAGATAAATCAATATCTTTACATGATTAATGGATTTTATTGGCACTTCATACCTGCCGCATCAGCGCAACAACCACGTGGGGACTTTCTGATATTCCATGTTCGAGGAATGCCTGGAAGAATTCAACAATGTCGATGGTCATATAAGAGACTTCATGCCAAATGACTTATGATTATCAATAAACTTAAATTTGATGAGAAGCAAAAAACAAAGACAGTGTAATAATCGCCATGACTACCCTTACATACTTTCATCATGCATGAATTATAAATGTTAATCCAGAATGCAAGCTTCTCCTGGTGAGTGAGATTCTCCAACTTGACACGCGCAAGTTTTCCGAGGAGGACTCTGGAAAATCAGAAGACAAAAATCTCCTGTTACATTGACAAATGTCTGTCAAGAAGATGAGAGATCAATTTGACTTCGATTAGTGATGACTCACTTTAACCTTTGCTCTAAAAATACACAGTTAGTCGTTCTGTTTGGATTGATTGAGCCAGCGTCAATTGAATAAAGATGCTTATATGGGCCAATATCTTTCTTTCCATACTCTGAACGCGTGCCATAGGGATCAAGGAAGTCCATTTCTGCACTGCCCTCCTCCGACATAGTCGTAGACAAGAATGATGAAATTTCAGCTGTAACCCTGCTCTTCTTTGAGCTCTTTCTCAAGAATATGCTCAACAGGCACTTCAAAACATTCTCGGAGATTTTGTTCGGATTTTCATCACCTCGCACTCCATCATCAGAATCTGTTCGGTTTCTTGCTTTTGCCTTTTCTAGGTCTGTTGCTCTACTCTCAAGCTGGACATTCAGAAACTCCATATTTAATGATCCACAGAACATCCACAGAACATAAATAACGAGAACTAGGCTGTTGTAGTTGAACATAGTAATGACAAGAAGTAAAAAAACTAGACCTGTGATTTCTGAGTCTCCAAACACTTCTCTGCCAAGCCATTATCTACAGGGCGTCCCTTTCTAGCAACTTTGGCTCCATGGGTTTTATGTGCGGCAGATTCCTTCTTGTCAATTGTAGAATTAGTGCATGCTTGCTTATCTTCCCCACATGCATCTGCTGAAAAGCAACAGAGATGAATGAGATTGACGCTCTAAGTTCCAGCAATGCATTCTTGTAGAGAGGCAAAGTTAATTTGGGAATCCGAGCACACCAGGGTGAGACAACAAGTGCCTGGTTCCAGAGGGCGTGGAGCCGCCGGCAATTTGAGCTTGGACTCTGGGCTGTTCAGGTCTAAGATTCTTCATTGGGTTTGGTCTATGCAAATCAGATGCACTGTCAACAATCTTCCTCTTGGATGATGAAATGTACACGGCTTCCTGATATAAGTCCTGCCTGAAATGTACCACCTGTTCTTCCAGCCGCAAAACCTCCTCTTCCAATACAGCAACCTCGGCCAGAAGTTCTAGAGTCTAAAATTCAGAAACCAACACAGAGTTCATTCATCACCATAATCAAACAGTCACATTCAAATATAAATCCACGAAACACAAAACATTAACTAACACATGTTGGGAGATAAGGGGGGAGCCGAGGCAGAGTTCCTAAAGGTCTTGTAAAAGCTCTCTCAAGAGCCCTGTGAACGTTCTCTTCATGTCTGAGCTTCTTCTTCAACTTTTCCACCTGGAAAATAGAAATTTCACAAAATTGGTGATTTTATTGCGAATGACTAGAGTCATCAAACAAGAATTTGTGGAAACAAAAGCTCAGTACAAGATGCGTACATCCTGTTGCAGCGCCAATTTTCTCTCTCTGCTCGATTTTCGCTGACTAGCAGTTGACTTCGTTGCATCCACAGATTTGGTTGCCAACATTTCCACCCTCTGTTATCCAATAATTAAAGAAACGATGAGCTTCTTCAAATGACAAGAAGATGAACCAAAAGCAGAAGTAGGAAAAACTAAAAATTGACAAAGATTCAGACATTATCAGAGAGCATTAAGGAAATGGGTCACCTTCAAATTTTTAATGCCTGGGATTACATACATCAGATAAGCAAAAGGAAGAGAGAAAAGTCGAGGCTTTCTCGAGAAAATTTGGAATTTGGCAGAAGATTCATACAGCAAGCAAGGAGTGAACAGGAGACGAACCGGTGAAAATGACAAGGGAAAATTGAAAAGCGTTTTCCTAAACTACAACGTATATAAAGTCAATCCCCGATTCCCGTGAAAATGAATGCATTCACAAGCGATTCAGTTCCTCGAGCCTCGTCCTTAAAAACAGTAAAAAATCCATCTTTCCCAGGTAAAAACCGAGAAAATCGACGCTGACATAGTCGAAAAGCTAAGCACTTTGCTTGTTGCTGCAATACAACCCGTGTTTCAAAATCACCACTGAAAAGAAAAATCATCACAACATCGACATCAATTGCTGAAGGAACGGAGATACAAAACTTTCGGGAAACTGTGGACTTTACTCTGCCATGCTTCGCTGGAGCTCTCGTTGACTGCTGCAGCCTACTCCCTCCTCCTCCTCCTCTGACATTCATCGTCATGCTCTTCGCAATCCGTGCTCTGAGGACAAGAACAACGTTGGGTCAGTTTCACTTCGATCCTATAATGGGAAAAGCTTTCGCTTTTCCGTATCCGTGTCGGCATTGCATCGAGCCAAGATCGAACCTTCGAGGATAAATCCCATCCAACGGACAGGGGGAGCAGAGCTTGGAGTTCCAGGCAGAAGAGACAGAGGAGGGGAGTCTGAAAGTCAAATGGAGGAAGCACGACGAGGAAGATCCTACGTGAATACGTAGGTGGGCAGAAGAGGAGGAGGAGGATGATGATGATGAGGAGGAGGAGGAGAGACAGTGGGGGCTTTTCGCTGTGTCTTGTTATGCTTCGCTGGACTGGAAAGATTTATCGAATTCCAGAGAGAGAGAGAGAAAACAGAGGAGAGAGAGAGAGCTCCCATTTTGGCGGCAGGTTGAAAGTAAAATGCTTCCCTTGTACACTTTACTGTTTAGGAAAATGCCAGTTTACTAATTAAGCATGCTTATTATAAAAGAATTTCCATTTTTAAAACGTCGGTTATATTTATCGAGAAAAAGTTAGTGCCGATGGCGTTATTTGATATTTACAAAGTCCTTTCAATTGATAATAACATTTAGAAGATACATTATTGAGTTTCATTCACATAATCAGTAAATTATTTACCATCGCATATTCTACTGGTGCGATAACAATGCAAATGAACCTGAGAAAAAATGAAATCAAGAGGGAATTTTTATAATGCCTTTCGAGCAGAGGCTTTGAGCCGACCAACAAGTCGTCGATCATATGTTTCCAGTTTCTGATGTGTTTTGTCATATGATTGCCCCTTTTTATGCTGAAAACCTTTGATTGGACTATAAGAAACTTGCACATGCAAGGCATAATTACCAGCTAGATTGTCTTCTTGAGGATTCCTGGAAAAATTAACCATTTGTTTAATGGTGGGTTGACCGTGGAGGCAGAGTCAGAGTTCTCTATCACTATTATAAAATGAGTTTGCTTGCAGAAGAATCCGATCATATTGTCTTGTCGCGGACAATGAAATTGGAAGTGAAGTGAGGGGAGAAAAGGAAAACAAGAATAACTAAATACATGTAAAGACAATAAAAACAAAACATCTTGGGCGGTGTCTGAAACCAAAAGCTGCCTAAATCACATGATTGCCAACTCAACATATCTAAATTGGCAAATTTCAATTCAACCCGTTTCTCTTTTAGAATTCTAGGGGTCACTGATCAATAGAATTGGTTTCAGGATGATAACAATGATTTTACATGTGTTCTTGAGATGTTATTAAGCATGTTTAGTAATTGTAAATTTGGATTCTTATGGGTTGCTTCGTGCCGTCCGCCCATAAATACTGGAAATTTCTTTCTTTGAGGCGATTTTGCGTGTCCGGCCCACTATTCCATTGCCTTACCGGGGATCGGATGATTTCGACTGCGGCCTGAGTAAATGCTGCTAACACAGAATTAGGTCCGCCGATGTGGAGTCAACAGCCTTTCTCCTTGACCGTCATTAATCTAGGAGCAGCAAGTACGCTCAGAAACGGCATTCAATTCATGGGACGATGCTAACTCCGAGCATGATCACAGCACGGTCCAGGCGAAATGGACATCTTCCCTGGAGCAGAGGCGTTCGTGGAGGAGCGGGACGTTCGATTCTGCCGCTTCTGCAACGCGCATTAATGGAACATCTTGGTCGAGAGGAGAGAGAGAGAGAGAGAGAGAGAGAGAGAGTTTGTGTACTGAAATGTAATTGTCGATGGAGCATGCACACATGGAGGGGGGAGGTGAAAACAAGGGCCGCCATGATGGTGTTTGCGACAGGACATGGTGGGTGGGCGAAATGTTGTAATTTTCTGATTTTTCTGTTTTTTTTTTTCCTTTTTCTAAGATCTTTTTTTGGAGCTTTTTTAACCACCAAAAAACTTGTTAACGAACAGATTAGTATAATCATGGAATTGGGACTTCTTTGTCCTGATCCACGCATTTTTTAAATTTGAGGAAGGATCGGTTGGAAAGTTAGAGGAAAGGCCACGTGATTAGGGCCACCTTTTATTAGTACCAATTGGGATCATAATTTAGAGAAAATACACATGAGTAGGTTCTCTGAAAAAATAATAATAATAAATAATGTTTCTTGTGAATCATTTATCTGGGGATCAATTGCCCCTTTTATAAGAAGGCGACAAGTGGCAAAGTCCCGAATCAGCCACTTGTCATAACCACGCGGAGTGTGAACAAACAAGGGGCCTTTTATAAAGTTCCAATTCAGTAGCAAATTTGATAACGAGGACATATAATCATTCATTTGATGACGTTCGTCCATAAGAAAAGAAGAGAGAAGAAAAAAAATGAGAATGGTCATAAGATCATGTGCATCGGAGTCGTCCTTTTTAACCGTTAGATCAAGCATATCAAGTTCAATGATTATGCTCAAGATGTACATATGCGATTCGCTTGAGAAGCGAGGTAAAGTTTAAAGAGTTTTACTTTGAGGGGGTCGGTTTGGGTGGACAAGGAACGGGCTTGGACGTGTGAATTCACATCACGAGTTTGTTCTCCTCTATCCATGGAGCACTGATAATTCATTGCGGGCCATCTACTAGGACGAAACTCGCGACTTAATTTCACATGGGCTAAAAGGACTTGCAAATATCAGGGATTCAATAAGAAGTAATCTGGATCACCCCATCATATAAAGGAAGAGAGATCCTAAAAAGGATAAATGCCATTGAGGACACGCGTTAGGTTTTCTGTCATTAGCAGATGCATTTAAATGTTATAAAGTTTAGGTTTTTTTTCTTTTCTTTTTTTGCCTTTTTATGTACGACATGCACATTTCATTTTCCGGTTCTCTGTTTAGACCTGTTTGTGTGGCCCTTGCTGTTTCCATTACAAACAAGACACTGGGTCCCGCATGCATCATTTTTTCTACTATTATTCCCTCCCTGTATTCCAAAGTTACCTAATGTATACCACATCTCTTGGAGATCTAATTCCAGAATAGAATAAAGTCAGAAAAGACAACATCAAGTCGGTGTCATTAGTTGAGAACTCAATCGCTTAGTTCTTGCTCAGATGATTCTCTTCACTACGGTTTTCTTCCTTCCAAGATGAACAAAACATCAGATGCTCCAGCTATCATATACTCATTGTCAACCCACCTGGCTTTGCCTCTTTTAACTCAACACAGACCAATATCGTAAGATACATGCAAATTGCTTGGTTCAGGCCCTTCTCAAGCCTGAACGATACTTATAACATCGACTGTAACTCAAACCATGGGTCCGCTATTCTCTTGTCTGGTCTCAAAATTAGTAAAATAACCAAAAGATTTTCAGAGAAAGGCTTGCGATGGTGCACTGGATTGCACACAGATTCGCGCCCCACAGGTCACCTTCTTTGGCCAAAGGGAAAAAGGACAGAGAGACATTTTACCCAATTACGTGTACCTTCTGCTAGATTCTTGTAATGTGCACGAATACTACCTTTTGAATCTCTCTTTTTTTAACTGTTGTGGGGGACATGGAAAGGGGAGAGCATGATCGTGAAATGGAGACAGTAAGATCGTGCATGGCACTGAAGCTCTCTACTCCCGCTTGGCACTGTTCCTATTCCTAGTCCTTCTCCTTTTCCCTTTTCCCTCTAATTAGTCAAACTCAGCACAATCTCTCCTACTGTACGAGAATCTAATTTCCCATATGGTTTTTAGTAATGTCGGTGAGGGAAAATTAGGTAGGTAGATGACAACCTCCTTGCGTGATTGATCTTGGTGTAAAAGAGAGCTCTGGCTCTAGTCGATCAACGACTAATGCAACGCATTATAATCACGACCTATCTCTCTATGGTTTTGGGCTCGCCCTAGCTACTTTTTCTAGTCAACTCATAAATTATGCACCATATAATTCAACGAAGGCCATTATCTCCACCGTTGAGCGTCGGTCTCTTATTGCCTGTTATTGTCCCTTGAGCTGATCTCATAACACATGTTTCAAGTAATTAGTCAGTTCATTATCTCCACCGTTGAGCGTCGGTCTCATATTGCCTGTTATTGTCCTTTGAGCTGATCTCATAGCACATGTTTCAAGTAATTAGTCAGACACTGGTTCTATTATTGCAAAATCAGTTGGGCTATCTTATCAAAAGCTTGCGATACCTTTTACCACATACATAATTTATAATATGGTTTAGTGAGACCCAAAGAACTAATGACATCTTCTCTTGGCCATAGAGCGCAGTGGATTTCAAGGTAGGGTTTTGGGTGGTTTCTTGATCATTGGTCGACTTGTGCCGTATGTGATCGTCGGAATAGAAAAGAGGTATTAGCTCGAAAAATTGACTTAAACTGATTTGATAGAAGGTGTTGGAGTAATTTGCAGATTCTACTTACCCCTAAACTTACGTAGTGCAAGACTGATCAACGTCACGACTGAGTTGGCATGAAATCACGGAGGGAAAAATGAAATGAATGTCAATAAGAACATTCTATATCTACGTTGTGGACCACATGGAATTGATTGAGGCAGATGAATAAATTTGGGATACAAGAATCGAGAACAATGGTTTGCTCAGTCTGTACAGCCAGGTGGTCCTAGAATGCTCCCATGCGCATCTTCCCATGGTTTTCTGGAGTCTCACTTTATTTGGCCGGTCAGGCCACTATAGAAACTGGAAAAGAGCCACAGAGACTTTGTTGCAGAAGGCAGATTTTATAAAAAGCCTATAAAAGTTCCCCTTTCAAAAGGAAGAAAAGAAGAGAAAAAGTGAAATATATGATGTGATTGTTTCAAAATTGATACGGTGGATAGAGCCAATCTTACTATGAAAAGGATAAATGACATAAATGATTTTGATATAGTTCTTGAATTTTAAATTATTCAATATGGTCCATGAATTTTAACATATTATGTAATGTCGTGCTTATTAATTCTGTCAATGTGGTCTATAGACTTTTGATACATATTCAATTTAATTCTCGAAATGTATGAAACTTTCAATGTTATCCTTGGGCTTGAAGTAATGGAATGACAACCTTGAACATTTTCGTACAATTCAAGAATTAAATTAAACATGTATTAAAAATTTAGAAATTATATTGAACAAATTAAAAGTTTAGGAACGACATTGTATATTAGGCTAAAGTTCATGGACCATATTGAATAATTTTAAAGTTCAAAAGTTATATTGCACATTAAATTAAAGTTCATGGAACATTAAAAAAAAATGTTAGTGAATTGTGGATTTCACTGAGATGTAGTATAATTTTCATGGCTCTCTCTAAAAGCTGTGTCTCTTCTGAGCTTCTAGATTTTTTGTAATGATACCATTATGAACGACTGGTAAGCTGTCTACTTCTGTTGGTACCGCAAAGTGCAAACCCATTGAGGTGACATAAATAAAGCCACCATTATTGATCTAAAAAAGCTCCATATAGCCAAAGTGAATATAATACAATCGCCGTGCAATTATGTAATTGAAAACATGTGAGTCAAAATGATGAAAAACTAGATAATACCGACTCCATGATCTCAATAAAAAGGAACCCCTCTTTATATCATGGTCTCCAGCTGGACCTGCTTACCATGAATCGATCTTGACAGTCTCCTCTAGCGCGTATTGCTAAGATGCGATCATTTTCGGTCACTATCGAGATCTACGACTTCATGCACGAAATGTTTGGGTTCTTCTTCACGAAAGAGAGCGAGCAAATGCTAACGCTTGTCTTGGGTTCGAGAGAGCTAATCAGCGGTAATCAGGCAAACGTCCACACGAAACCTGCAAGAGAACCATCTCCGATATATGCATGTTTGCAGCATCACTTGTAAAAACGACGCTGCGGTGCCTCGCTTCCAACATCAGATCCCCTTTCTGAGTTTTCTATGATGTGGTCTTATAACGCAAAGAAATAAAGAAATGAGGGCAGTTTTACAGGCCCATTTAAAGTGCTTATTGAACGAGGACAGCATACCAATTGACAAAGGCACACTAGTTCCGTCTACAGCTAAATCCCATATAATCTCACGTACACAAGTATATACAACATATGTGGAATTGAATTTGAAGAGACTGTTCTAAATTATAGTTTTATCAGTGACAAAATCTCATCCATGCAATAAAAGTCCATCAATTTCAAGAAAAAAATATCACATAATTTTAGTCTATGTAGATCAACATTATCATAACCATTGATCAAGTAGGTTTCACATGATGGTATTTGTTTATAGATGTATATTTAATTCTATAAAGTAGTGATATCTAAGTTGCCAATAAGAGCTAGTTTTTGGCGTTGCAAAAGTACAATTATTTGTAGAGTAATTACGACTTAGTCAGCAGTAGTAAAATGTAAATTGCCTTATTGTACCTACCGCATATATCTCTACCTATGAACCTACTTCCTGGGGCAAGATGTTTACATGTGAGCTAGGATGAGCAATAATCACCAAAATTTAGCAGGAGGAGAGAGAGAGAGAGAGAGAGAGAGAGAGAGAGAGGAGCGATTTCTTCCTTACGGAAGGAGAAGAGCAAAGCATTTCTATTGTGGATGGGATGGACGGGATGGACATGACGGGGAATGCAATAATAAGACAATGACACACCTTAGAATCGATTGTTTTAATCCTTCGTCGTCGGGCGTGCATGGATCGGTCGTTGTCTGATTTAGTATTTCCCCTCCGTCCTGGTTTCGGCATTTTGCCACCTCCATCAAGTGAAAAGACGCGAGTTGAACGATGAAAAGCCAGTTGATACCCCACCCTACGATCTCAATTAAAAGAACCCCTCTTTGTATCATGGTCCTCCAGCCGGACTTGCTTCCCATACATCACGATCTTGATTATCTCCTATAGTGCACGTAGCTAAGACACATACGTCTGCCGTCGCTGTCGAGATCTACGACTTCATGCACGAAATGCTTGGTTTCTTGCTCACGAAAGGGAGAGCCAACACCCATGCTTGTTTCCCATTGGAGAGAGCTAACCAGTGGTCATTACGCGATAAAAATGTCCACATAACACGCGCGAGAGAATCGTTTCAGATTTGGTTTGAAACGTGTGTGTATTTGCTTACAGAGGTTGATTAGAGCATGATGAGATAACATGATTCGCATGCGGATTTGCTGCTTTTGGTCTAAACGCCTAAGTGTTTAACCAACTCAGCGTTAATTCTACAAGACGATGTAACTTTGTTTAGCATTTTCAAATAATTTCAGCTGTGTGGTTTGCTCTGCCCGCACTAAATGAAAGGTACGGGCATTTTCAGTAGATCCGAGAAGCTCATCATCAGTTTGCTTTTTGAGTTTTCCAGGATGCAGTACTATTTCCCTTATTAACGAAATCGTATTTTATCCCTCCCATAAAAAAGGACGACGTGATGGCATTTTTTGGCCCGTTTAGTGCATTAATTGAACAATGGCAGCACATCGATTTGCAAAAGCACACCATTCTTCTACAGTTAAATCCAATATAATCCCGCATATATAATTTATATGACGTATGCGGAATTTGAAGAGACACGCCACCCGTCGTGCATAATTTATAGTTTCATTAATGATAAAATAAGTCCAAATCATTGACGAATACCTCCCGCAATGAGATTACTTGATCAATGATTACGAGGGTGCTTGTTTATATATATTAAGTCTCTAGGGCAGTGATATGTAAGTTGCCAATTAGGACTAGTTTTGGCGTTGCAAAAGTACAAATATTTGCAAGAATAATTGCGAGTAAAATGTAAATTACCTAACTGCACCTATATATCTCTAACTACGAATCGAATTCCAGTGGCAAAACACCCATAAATTGAAACAAAAAAGAAGAAGAAAAGGAACTAAAAACAAAAGTCAAGGTGTTATCCTTTTGGCAATAGGGAAAAATGTCTACATGTTAGCTAGGGCGCGCGATAATTACCAGACTTTGGCAGAGGAGAGAGAGAGATATGAGGAGCCTACATTGCTTGATGATGCGGGAGCATCGAATTTCATTAAAGACCGTTTGACCTTTACACAATTGATGAGAGATTTCGCCCACAATATGATCCAATGGGTCCAATGAGGAGAAAGCGTCCAAAATTGAGTTTCTAGAAATTGAAGAATAAAGACTCTTTTAGCTAAATTAGAGGTTGAATGGTAGTTTTCTAATTTAAGTAGGTATCCTAGCTTAAGTTGGTTTCCTAATTTGATGATTCCTAGTTTAGTATCTTAGTCTCTCTATAAAAAAAAAGATGTGTATTCTCAATTTTACGCTCGTAGAATTTTGAATTAACAATACATGAGAATCTCTCTCGAGTGAGACATTTTCGATTTTTTTTTTATCTAATTCACTCTGACGGTGAACCTTAAATTAGTTTGGTTCTTTATCCAATACGTTGGTGGTGCACCTTAAAGTTCTCTATCCTTGGCCGATAGATTATTCCTTTGGTCTTAGGTGGTGGTACACTCTTATTATTTTGCTGAAACACTTTCCGCATTTTGTATTGCGGATGGAATTCAAGAAGACAAGCGTGGGATGTAACAATGAGACAAAGAGAAGCCCCTCCAAAAACCATGTTTAATCCCGCGTCGTCGGTCGTGCATGGATCGGCCCTTGTCTTTTTATTATTTCCCCTCTTGTCTTGGTTTCGGCAGTTGCCAACCCCGCACGCCAAACCACCCCCCCAAAAAATAAACAATTGAAACAGGAGAATGGTCCCCCTGTTCACTTGGGGCTTTGGATTCCTCACTTCTTCCGAGTCTCCTACCCCTAATTAACAACATAGCACTTTTTATTTTTTAATTTTCCGGGACTAGATTACCTAATGCAATTCCATTCCGGGATCGCTCGATGCCAATCTGTGTGCGGGACAGCGTATGCGACGTACGTGTGGAGACAGGTTCGCAAGGAAAGGGGCAAGCGAGATGCGATGACGCTTTGTGATAAGCCGGACGAGTTTTTGGATGTTGATTTTCGGTATGTTTAGGAGCTCGGATTGGTCGCTGATGTTGCGTTCATTGGGTGCAAATAGCTTTGAGATGTCCAAGGACCAGCCCAACTGATGATAAACAGATTGCTCAATTGCTTGAGGACAGGATCGCGCTTACCATACCGAAAATCAGTGAATGGGCTCAAGCCCATCATGTACGAGTTGCTTAGTTTGAAGGGCAGTCTCGAATTGAAATCTAAATATATTAAAAAGATTTGGGAAATGAATAGAATTTCTTTTTATTTATGTTTATGATAAAGAAATTTAAATTGCGAATGGGAGTATGCATCCTTATAATTGACTTCTTTCATTCTTGTTTTCTTATTTCACATTATACTCCGTTTTCATATTGTAACCAAAAGCTAAAACTATTGTTTGGACAAGCAAGGCCTGGCAATACTTCATAGTCCCAACCAGATGCGAAATACTCAGTTATTCTGAGTTAATTAGCCTCATAGCAAGCATGTCATAAAATGCGTGTCATTTAGAATTAATTTTTTAATAATCATGTCATGTAGATATGATTAATTGTTGATTGCATCTCATGCATTATTCATATTGCATATCATAAAAAAGAAAAATACAAAATGAGTTAGCATTGCTTGCTTATGTCGATATTTATGTTAATAGAAGTCATTTGGTCATATATAGGGTTTTAGGATTTAATTTCCTGTTTTTCTAAACATAGAAAATACGAAAAAAATAGCATTTCATATAATTAGCATCGTAAGATTAATCCATGGTTAATTCCATCCTATGTCATAGCATTCACGGCATATCATGTCGTTAGCTGTCGAAATTAATTCAGTAGCATTGCATATGGTTAATTCATTACAGCATAACATGCATGACATTTAGGACTTAATGTTAGTTCATCAATGCATATTAGATTAGGTATATATAATCATAGCATAAACAAACCAAAAAAAAAAAAAAAAAAAAAAAAAAACCCAAAGAGAATTCATTATCATTGCATCTTAGGTATTAATTCAAGTTATTTCGTGTGATTTAAGTCATGCATTAGTCACACTCATCATCGCTTTAATGAACAAAAGTCGCATTAATCATTACATATTTGTTTCCTGTGTCTAAGCTTGCAA
Source organism: Eucalyptus sp. ANBG9806169 (assembly GCA_014182395.1). Classification (NCBI taxonomy): domain Eukaryota; kingdom Viridiplantae; phylum Streptophyta; class Magnoliopsida; order Myrtales; family Myrtaceae; genus Eucalyptus; species Eucalyptus sp. ANBG9806169. The sequence continues at coordinate 217,395 of CM024578.1, forward strand.
AACCCTTGTCTTGCTGGGTGACGAATAGGGATCATTTCTGTTCGTCCATGAATTCCTGGTTCTTTAATCTTTTCAGAAATTTATTTACTATTTTGGATATTGAATGTTTCATTATTGATTGCGCATCCGTATGACTATCATTTATATGTTAGTGACATATGATAAAATCAACTAAGTTTGTCTGTAAAAATATTTTCAAAATAAAGAGAAATTGTATTGAAATGGTGTTAGATTAATCTAGCATCACCAAGTCCTTGAATCTATTTAATATCATAAAACTCACTATTTTTTTGGGGTAGAGCTAGAGTGAGAGAAATTATGTAAACATTGTAAAGCTATGAATGCACATGCTGTCTATTTAACCATGTCTATCATGCATGATACATATTTTTTAACACTTTACATTAAGGAAGTTCGGGTATGCCACTTGTCATTTGAGTCCTCTAGGAAATTAGCATTCCACACCTGTTGCATGCAGTTGGTGATATACTTATTATGGTATGAACCTATTTCTATTTTTTTCGATTGTGGCCACCTAAAAATTAACATAGCGAGCTGCAATTTTCTTCGACTTTATGTACGTTAACATGAAAGTTCAGTTCATGTCAAAGATGTTCACAATTTGAAATTCGACCGTCATCCTTTCATGTTTTTCAACTATTGCCTGGCAATCTTGCCTATAACTTTCTATGAACATGTTGTTTGGGTCTCTGATGATTGTCGATCCAAGCTTGGAAAGCTTGATATCAATAGGGAAAGTTACTCTCTCCCCTATATGAAGAGGATGACTTAGAGATTAAATAAATTATACAAATTTTTTTTTTTAAAAGTTACTCCTCTAGAAAGATTGGGAAAGAAGAAGAACAACATTAAAAATTGGAAGTGCACAAGGAAGAAGAAAAGAAGAAAGAAGGAAAGGCTCAAGCCACTAATAAAAAAAAAAGATGAGCAAGAAGGACAAATGGTCGAGAAGGGCACAGTTTATACTTTAGATAAAAATGTGAGAAAATTAAGACTCCGTTTGTTTTACGGAAAATATTTTTGGAAAAACATTTTCTAGATTTTTCAATGTTCAGTTCACGGAAAATAAACTAGTTAAGGAAAATATTTTCCATCAATAGAAGGCACTTTGAAAAATGGGGAAAATGTTTTCTACATTTCAAAAAGTAGAGAACATTTCCATACTCTTTCTTTCACCTTTGGACTAAGCACTTTCTTTCATCAAACAAGGCTTGCGCTCACCGGTCAAGGTTCACCAGCCTCTAGTGAAAGAAGGAGGAGTAAAAGGAAAAAAAAAAAATTAAAGAAAAGAAAAAAATATAAATTATATTTTTAAAAATAAAATAAATACTATAAAAAGGAGTGCACAAAGAAAAATCAAATCAGAATTTTCATGCCATATGGAAAAAAATGTTTTCTTGTTCATTTTTAGATTTCAGCCAATCACTTGAAAATATTGTCATTTTCTAGAAAATGGCTTCCTAGAAGATATTAGAAATATCATATTTTCCGATGAAACAAATTGAGTTTAAAAGGTGAACCAAATGCAGCTGGGAAGCAAAGATAATAAATGTAGTTAGTGATTAGGCATTTTGACATTTTATTTTTGGATTTTATTTTTGTGCTCTTTGCAAGTCTTCTTTTTTATGTCAGTTTAAACATTTATAATTCCTTTTTTTAAATTCTTCTTAAAAGAGCAGGATTTGCATTGGCAAACCTTGAATTGAACTTCAACATTACGAGAACATTATAAAAAATTTTAAATTAATACATCCATATCTAACCTAAATCAATTTTAATATCACCAGAAATTTTAAATTGGCATCCTCAAGACACATTTATTGGGATTAGAATTACCTGGGACATTTATAATTTTTGCTTATATTAAAATTAATTTAGGATATATATATATTTATCATAGATGTATTAATTTAAGATTTTCGGTGATGTTATCCTAAATTGGATGGTCCAATTTCAGGCTCGTCAACTATTAAAAAAAAGACAATTATAAATGCCTAATCTAGACATGGGAAAGAGATCTTGCAGAGAGCACGAAAGAAACATCCAAGAGTAATTTTGTCAAAATACACAATCACTAGCTTTTGTCATTTATTATCTCAACTTCTTAGGTGCGTTTGGTTCAACTTTTTTTTTGAAGTATAGATTGTACCATTATCAACCAACTGCCCTCCTTCCTCATGTGGGTTGAGCAACTTCTTCTTTCTTCTCTTCTTTTCCCCCGTCTACTTCCGACTTCTTAATCCTAATTCATCTTCTTCCTCAATCTTTCTAGAGGAGTAACTTTTTTTCAATTTTTTTGTACATTAAATCAATTCTGTAATCTCTAAGTCATCCCCTTCACATAGGGAGACTAACTTTCCTGATAGGTATTGGGCTTTTCATAGGAGTAACTTCTTTTCAAATTTTTTGTACATCGAACCAATTCTGTAATCTCTAAGTCATCCTCTTCGCACAAGGAGACTAACTTTCCTGATAAGTATCGAGCTTTTCAGGCTTAGATTGACAATCATCATAAGACCAAACAAAACGTTTGTGAAAAGTTGTAGGTAAGGTTTCCAGGCAATATCTGAAAAGCATGAAAAAAGAAGAAGATCAAATTTCAAATGGTGAACATCTTTGAAATGAACCAAACTTCCATGAGCACGTTAAAGTACATAAAATATGACGAATATTGAATTAAAATTTCCACCCGCACTCAACAATAAATATAAAACTATGTTATACCATGATAATATATTATCAGCTACACTAGAAGCAACAGGTAGGGAGCGCTGATGTCTTATAGACTTTCAAGTTTCCATTTCATTTGCTAGACGACTCAAATCACAAGTTGCATACCCGATCTTCCTTAGCTAGAAATCCGCATTTGCTATTGACACAACACAGTTCATGGGAAACCTTTGATAAATGATAGAATGTGTCTAAAGTCTTGAAAAGTATGCATCATGCTTGATAGACACGGTTAGTAGATAGCATGTGCATTCGTAGTTTTCCAATGGTTTTATGTCTTTCCCTTGTTAACACCTAAATTTTAGAATTCATTTAATCATTCATTAATTGCACAGTAAATTAGAAATTAATTTTTAAACCCTAACAAAAATAATTTCCATTAAAATTGCATGGGACATTTGAGCATCTGCATCAATAGTGATTGAAGTTTTATCACATAAAAAAAGAGAAAAATTAATTAATTGAACAAATTATAATTAAAAAAAAAAAAAATGCGAGATCGGGCTACGGTCAGGCCGGCCCAGCCCTCTATCTTGTCTCCCCTTTCTTTGCGCCTAGGCCCAGCCCGGCCTCTTCCCATCTTGTCTCCCACGCACTCCCTCTCCCTCATGCGCTCACGCATTCTGCAGAAAGGGCAGAGAGGAAGGTACAGAGACAGAGAGGACAGGGCGAGCGTCGCGTGAGACGTTCGGTCGGGGGGCAGGCCGGCAGCGGCAGCTGGCAGCTGGCACGGCAGGAGGCCATGCGCGCCGGTGCTTAAAAGTGAGACAGGGGGTTCGTTTTGGAGGCTCGAGTGTGTGAGAGAGGGAGAGGGAGAGTCCGAGCGAGGGGGCGACTGAGTGAGAGCGAGAGAGCTCCAGCCGACGCCTCGGCCGCGCACGAGCTCCGCCCGATAGCCCCTTAACCGACGTCCTCAAGCTGAACCCGGTAGGCCCTTGTCTGTGTTCTGTTCTCCTCCCTGTTTCGCGCGCGCCGGACCGGAGCTTGCGGCCGTCCGGCTCACGCGAGCTCCGTCCTCGCCCGATCGCCGTTGAGCTTCTATGTGTTATTTTTTGCTTCGCTGAAGGTTCCGGTTTGGATTTGAGCCTCGGTCGAGCCGAAATCTATCGTTGCTTTAACGTATTCCACCTGTTCGATAGAATGCGTAAGTGAGATCTAGTTTTCGTCCTCCCGTTTTTGGCCGAGATCGAGTCGTCCACGTGCGTCGTGTTCTATGAGGACGTTCCAGGGGTGTGGGGCGACCTTGGGGAGTCGGCCGTGTAGTCGTTCGCCTCGTCCTCATTGTCGCCATGGTTTGTCTGATGTTTATGCGTGGTGTGGCTCTCAACCGGCGGCGGGAAATCGGCCAACGAGTGCCGGTCGGAGTGGACGATCGATAAACGTACAGCGTCGGTGGTAGGCGTCGTCGGTCGGAGGACGGGTTGTTCCGGCGAGTCAGAGGTTTAAGTTGGGCTAGGGAGTGCTTGGGCTCTGGTAGATGTGGGTTTAAAGTTAGATTGATAGGTTTGGGCTTAGCTTGAGAATTTTCAGATATAGGCTGGGTCTGGTTAAATTTGGATTGTTCTCCAGTAGCAAAGCCCATTTCTTTCTCGGCTTCTCGTGTTTTAAGTTCGTGGTCCAAGCCCAAGAGTCCAAGTTCAGCCCATATTTGGAATAGGCTCAACAGCCCCGCCCGGACCCCTATTTTCGGATTAAAAAATTAGGAAATACTAAAAAAAAATTTAAAAATATGTTTTACTAAAAATCAGAAAATTCAATTTTTTTTTTAGAAAAAGCTTAGAAATTAAGTTTGAACTAGTTTTATTAGATATTTAGTATTAGTTTAGCTATAAAAAAAATCTGAAAATCATTTCATAAAAAAATGTACCCAAATTTGAACAAGCCTTTAGGGCTTGACAATAGGGTTGTATTGTGTTGTTTTGTTTTCTTTTTAGAGACGATGTTAGGACGTTCCTTGTGCATTTCAATTTGATTATACTTGATTACTAAATTTTAAAATATTGATTGCCATTTTCATTTTCAGAATGGTTAGGATGAATCTTGAAATTTTGATTAGCAAATGGCCAAGTTTAAGTATTGAAAGGGCTCTAGTTAAATAGCTAGGGTAATTAAGTTCCTAATCCTGTAATCTCTAGTTGCGCATGCATCATGAACACACTTTCGTCTTGATTAAGCTTTCTAGTTGACCTTCAATAATGGCTAGTGGTGGTTCCTTTTAAATACGTAGATTAGGAAAATCAAAATCACGCGAGATATGAACTTAGAGAGAGTCCACGCTTTATTAGCAAGTACCTCTAAACTTATTTCCCTCCTTCGTGAGGGGTAGGTCGTGATATCCCTCTCACTCAAGTATTCCCAAAAAAAAAAAAAGAAGAGAAAAACTTTCCTCTCACTCCATACAGAAGTGAAATGACATTGAAAATAATTAAAGAAATAGACTCTAGGTTCAATTATTACACATCCGGCTGGGCAATGTTAAATGTGCAACTTCCAAATTATATGGTTCGATGTTTCTTATAATATTTTGCAATTTCAGTTACTTCTTTTTAATTTTGAAAGGAAAGTAATGAGTAAATTTAAAATGTATGATTTTTTGGCATGTCCAACTTGAACAAACTTACAAGAGAATTCCTAGACCTATGCATGTCCATCTTGGAAAGGCTTCAAATCCCCACCTTCAGGGGGATTGGGGTGAGGACCATTTCAAGAGACTACTAGGATGTAAAACACTTAAGAGTGTATTTAGAGTAATTTAGCGGAAATGAAGAACAAACTTACAAGAAATATGGACCTATGCATGTTCTTAAAAGGCTTCATCCTAGTTCAATCTGGGGAAGAAAAATATATAGAGGGGAGCCTTCATCCTAGTACCAACATGTTAAAACAAGGAATGCAATTCTATTAGCTCACCAAGGTTGCCTGGCAGGTAGGGCGGCTCCAACACGAAGGCGAAAGCTTTTATTGTCTAAAAGGTTACCTTGTAACTAGATATGGAACTCGATACTGCCTCTTAAATCTAATTGCCTTAAATATAATCCTATTAGGATTTAGTTCGACATAAGCATATATTGAAAGACATAACACAATTTACTCTTCAATAATCACCTGAGTTTCAAGTTGTTTTCTTCCTTCGATCACTCTAATCAAATTCAGTGTATTTCCTTGACTTCTGCCTTGTATAATCAAAGACCAAAAATTTAAAAGAATCCAATTTTCATGTTCAAGAATAAGGAACCAATCTAATTTGCTCCTTAGAAAATGTACTCTCTAATAGGTGATTGATTGATTAAAGGATTGATGATTGTAGATAATTTTAAAAAACTTAGGGCTAATTAAGTTTCTTTTGACAATCTAGCGCTAATTAATTTTCTTTAGGTTCATGGGAGATAGCTTTCTTATACAACAAATGATTAATATTTTATTTTAGGGTTAATACCTTGAAAAATCCCAAACTGGTATACATGTAACAAATTTACCCCAAATTATTTTTTTGACCATCAAAATCCTCAAACCGGTATACTTGTGACAAATTTACCATCCATTAGCTTCTATTAGAGTTTGCCGTTGATTTTGCTGACGTGATTGTTGACATGGCAAGCAATGTGGAAATTCATAAGTTTAATACCCACCAAAAACCCAAAACAAATATATTTATGACAAATTTACCCAAAACTGGTATATTTATGACAAATTTATGATAAATTAATTTTTTTCATCATAAAAAACCCTAAACTAGTACACGTGTGACACATTTACCATCCTTCAATTTTCCCAAATTTGACCGAGTTGTGATGTGCAATCAATTTTATTTTATGGAGTCATACAAGCCATATGCAATCGACCAAATTCATCATCAAAATGCAAATAACATCATCTACACAAAATGGAGAGAATGAAACTAAAATCACGGATCACTATGTCTTTGAAATAGCTTTACAAAATAGCCTTCATACTAGACTTGAACAAGCTTTACAAAGCAACCTTTGCCCCAAACACCGACTAGCCAACTAGCCAAAAAAGGCAAATCCACACTAGACAATAGAGGTCCAAAAACATGTTTTATATCAAATACCATCCAAAAAAAAGTCAATATATGCCAGACTTGAACAAGCTTTACAAAGCAAGCTTTACAGGATAAGCTTTAAAATCAAAATCCAACTCTCCCTACAGGTTCATTGCCTTGCTTTACTTTGAGATTGTTCAGTTTGAGGGGGTCCAAAAACTTGGCTTGAAAAATCCACTGTATGATTTGCACCACCTTGACAAATTTCTTGTACTATGTTACTGCTAGGCATATGAAATTGAGGGAAAAACGTAATCTTATTATGCTAATCATAGTGGATTAAAAAATGCTTAACAAAATAAAATGTTCACCCTCAAATATGAGTTTCCAGTGGCTTTAGATATATAAAATCCTCAGATATATAAAATCCATATCCTTGTAGAACTTATAAGAAGACAAACCATATTAACATTTTACTTTGGTATTATCAAAAACCATATGAATTTTACTAGTAGACTACTCACCATTCTCTTCTCAGAATTGATAATATTTAATTTTCCTGTGATAGATCCAACTGAGGTACTTTCATTTTGTTTGTTTGATATCCCTAGTTGCTTTGGATGCTTTCTTGGCCTACCTCTTTTGCCTTGTATAATAGACATATATAAGATATTCTAAGGGAAAATGTATCACATTTGTGTGTGAATTTCCTTACAGGTAGTTTAATCTGGATAGGTGTCGGAGGTTGGGGGCGTGTTGTCTTGTTGTGTCCAATATCATGACAATTGGAGCATTTTATGGTAATACCGGATTTTGATATTTTAGTAGGATCAGTGTTGGTGATCCTTGGCTCCATTATTCTTTTGCTTTTCTCATCCTTTTTCTTCATCTTTCTTGGGCCTCCCTGGAAGCTTTCTGAATGGCGAAGGCAATAAAGGCTCTTCATTGGTCATTGGCCACTTTCCATTCAAGGTAGCTAATGCAAATTGATAGCAACTCTCTTATGCAGCTTTCTTGAAACAATCGGTTACATAATAATTTAAGTTACACTTCATGAAGTTGATGCACGAGATATCATGGTTGCATGGTATCCTTGATATATCCCACTATCTGCAAGTACATGTCTTCTTATTCAAATCAACTATAAAAGTATCATCATTTACTTCAACTTTGAATTTGGAAGCCGTAGATAGCCTTGGAATGGAAAACCTATACTTCATCTTTTCCTCCTCAATCTTCAATCTGATTCTTGGACAAATCTCATCTCTTGAACCAACCATCAATTGGCATTTCTCATACATTCTTGCCATACGTAATTTTCTTATGCCCTTTAACATATCAACAATAAGAAATTCTTTTTCTTTGCATATATATATATATATATATGCGTTGAATGTCTCATTCAAATTGTTCTTGATAGCATTGCAATTTTGTCCACACTTGATGAATGCCCTACAAAAGTGTTCTAGGCCTTGTCTCATGAAGTCTTCATATGCATGAATAGACTTTTTCTTCTTTTCTTTGATTGCCATATTGAAATTGGCCTCCTGTGTTGAATATGCAGCTCTCCAAAAACAATTCCTAAATTTTCTTCCTTGTATAGTTTTTTCTAGTTGGCATAAATGTGCCGAGCACAATTCCTATGCTTTGCTCATGGAGAGAGTTTACAAACTGCATTGAGCAGGCCCCGCAACATGTTATTTGACATGCAAATAAGTTAGTCTACAAACAACAAATACTTTTATTAGCAAAGCTTGTGTGCAACCTTACTTTTTGTTGATGCTCATGAAGGTCCAGTTAAGACCCTGTCCCACATTCAAGTCTTTCACTAGTAGCTCGAGGAACCAAGTCTAAGATTCTTTAGTCTGAGCTTCAACAATAGCCCATGTAATTGGAAACATTTGGTTGTTTGCATTTCTACCAATAGCACAAAGCAACATCCCATTAATTAAAGTCTTCGTAAAGCATCCATCCAATCCAATTACTCGTCTCTAGCCTACTACAAAACCCTCTTTCAATTATTTGAAGCACACATAGAATCTTTTGAACGTATTATATCGTCCAACTTCCAAGTCAAATGTGCTATTCTAACTACATCTCTTTGTGATGATAAATGACCTACTTAACTCAAATCAACTCAACCTTATAAGAATACATCAACTTGTATTGCTCACCAAATGGACCTCTAATGATCTCAACAGCTCTAGTAATCACTCTATAACAAATCCTCCTATTTAGTGTCAATGCCCACATCTCCATTGCATCCATTTGCATTTGTAATGTTGTATACTTCAAGTTAGCTCTAATTTTAGGCAAGAACTACTCTGCAAGCCATATATACAATGCATTCTTATTTTTATGCTCATATGGCAAGTATGTTCTTTTCCAACAGTTTTTATGATGGTCTTCTCACTTTCCATCAAGTTAGCATAAACTCTCCATTTTCAACCACTCTCACACCTACCATCCATTTTTTTTTTCGCTTTACTTTTCTTCCATCCAATGTTAAATCCATTAATGATTGCATAAAGTTGCACATCTTTCTTGAATTGAGCATGTGAGGCAAATCTCATTCATATTTTAAATTGTATGTCTTTATGATCAGATTTGGAGTCATACCAATGGTTTTTTATCTTCTTTGGTCACAAACTTCTAGGAGGGTTCAAATTTTCGTCTCATTTTTCTAGATCAGTGTCTTTATCATTTTCACCCTCATTCTTATTTTCAATAATGTTAATGGCAACTATATTAACAATAGCAGTAGCAACATCAACCTCTCTTCTTATTCGCCTAGCAAGAAAGAAATCCTCGTTACTACCATTGAGAATGTAGTTATCATCACTTAAAGATAATGTATCAGAAAATATTTCTCTGGTTCACTATCCCTATAGCTATCACTCTCACTATTATGACCACTAGTAGAAGAACTACTATCATCACCAAGAGTAGCTCCTTCAATATATACTTCAATAACACCAAAACTCGATCCTAAACCCACAAATTCTAACACTTGATCATCACAAAAAAACTACATAAGACTACTTCTCAAAGAATCCCCAGGAGTTAGGTACCACAACTTTTCAACTGAATATCCTAGACCAAGAATAGCCTTAACAATTGTATTATAGTTCACTACCATCGACTTACAATGATAGAGATATTTTACATGGTAGCCTGTGTACTTTGTGATGTCTCCAAACTCCATAACTCCACCTAGGTTAAATGCAATTGTAAATCCATTAGACATCTACAAGGGAACAACAAACAAACAAATTAGTTTATAAAAACCTATCACAAATAACTAGCAAAGATGGGATGATCAAGTTTGACACGAGATGAGAAAATTGAATTTGGCAAACAAGATGCTTGGTATTTTCAAAGTTAGAAACTTTTTATCTTCAATCAACATTGACTCATAAAACTTGATGAGAAAATAAAATGCCATTTTCTATTGTTGGTCATCATCAAGATGTTCTGAGAGCCTTGATAGGAAATATGAGGCACCTACGTTTGGAAAGAGACCTAGAGCTATTTCAGGCATAGCAAAAATTTGCAACAAGATTAACCAAACTATGTTGATAAAATTGTTGGAAATGTTGATTTGATGTTGAAGGAACAAGAAACTGCACAATTACAACACGATAGCACCTGCTAACTACTTGCTTACATTTGGCACTCAGATTGACACAAATCTGCAGTACCGGTTAAATACGCTAGGTTATGTAACAAATTGCATAATAAGCAGTAAAATATACTGAGAATATAATCATTTTATGTTCCACAAGCAAACATTTGCTTTACGAATTGCCAATCGACATCTCCCCCGCCTTATTTATTAAGTAAACAAGAATTTCAATCTTGTTAAGTGGGGTTAACTGAGCTCAAGTCACTATTCATTTAATAAATGGGTACATATAAGTGTATGCATAGTAAATTTATGAAAGTCTTGTATTAACTTTTGTGGAGTTTAGCCCACCTAAATATGTATATTATCACATATTAAAGTCAACGTAATATTCTAATATTCAAATGTATGTACTCTTTAGGGACTAAGCATATTTATGAAATCTCATGAGACATGTAGAATCACAATTAAAGCACACCTGAAATTAGTAACAAGCTTAAGTGATTTTGGTTCCGGCATTTTATCGGGCATGTGATGTACTAGTCAATCATACCATTCATATGCAAGTTTCATGTTAAATTTCGACGCACTTATGATTTAAGTTTGGGAAGACTACGTAATGCTAATAAAGACATAAACTAATAATAATTACCAACATATCAAAAGTAATATGTAAGCATATAAACAGATTCCGGACAAGCAGTAAAACATGTGGGGTTGAGACATATAAACATAAAGCCAAGTTTGTCACAAACCAAAAACGTGTGAAGCAACCACGATGAGAAGGATATGGCTAAAAGATCCAACAAAAATGAAAGAGAGGAGGTTCTTGGAAACGTAGAGCTTGAATGTGATGTGGAATAAAGAGCTCTTGTTTTCCTACCTTGACAACATGAAACCTATGATATATAAACCCAAGATCGCAACCAAGCAAAGTGGATGTGGCGATGGGAATAAGGGTGTTTGTTGGGGAAGATGAACTGAACTGAATTTGCTACTAGGGTTTTTTTTTTGTGTTATAACAAAGAGAGAACGTGAGGTAATTGAAGAAACAACATATGTGAGTGTGAGAAATGAGAATTTATTATTATTTGTGAGGTAATTTATTATTTTTCCCTTCACTGTCACAAAATTATTATTATTTTGAAAAAAATTAAGTTATTTCCACATGGCTTGACATGTCAGCAACCACGTTAGCAAAGTTAACGGAAAAATCTAACGGAAGCTAACAGAGGGTAAATTTGTCATAGGTGTATCCGTTTGGGATTTTTGGTGGTTAAAAAAATAGTTTGGAGTAAATTTGTCATAGGTGTACCAATTTGGGGTTTTTCAGGGTATTAATCCTTTATTTTGACGTATAATCAACCTTCTATACTATTGGAAATTTGATAATAGAAAAGTATAGATGCTTTTTAAGAGTAGAAACATTTTCTAGAAATAATTTTTTTCACTAATTGGAAGCTTGATAAATATTAGTAGGTAAATCATGAAATCCTATTCTCATCAATATTCTATCCTGCGATTGTAACATCTTCACTAAATTAGCTAAAGAAGACTACAAATATCAACAAATATCACTCAACAAAACTTCAGTGATATTGTGGTTGCATCTTTCAAAGGTGCATCAAATGTAATAATTTGGAGGCTTTGTATACAAAAGGATCGATACATGTTTAATTACATGATTTAAAACTCTAATTTATTTCCTATAATAAGCTAGAAATTGACCATCAATAATTTTATTTATGTTGTGGTATGAGTGTGCAAGTCTCATGAATATGGAACTAGTAATAGAGCTAATGAAGAAGGCTACTTAAATTAAGAACCTTGGAGCTTCTTATGTTGTCGGGCTCCTCTTTGTCACCAAGGATGTCAAATTATTGAAGGAATGAGTTTGACTGTTGAGAAAGTCTACATGAGTAGGCGAGTGGTGGAATGTCGCAAGAAGTGTCTGGACATCGTGCATGAAAACCTGGTCACTATGATTGCCGAATACAAAGTGAGCATTGCAAGAGGAGAGGATAGGTGTATGACATCGACCATTATGATGACATTGAACGTGAACAGTGCATTTGCCAAGTGAAGATAGAGATCCTCCACAAGTATTGCCATTGTCCGTGATTACAATAGGTTTATCTTGTCAATGCAATCTAGTTTTACTGGATGAAAACGGGGAAAAATGGAGAAAGAAGAGAGAGAATAGCCAATTTGAAGAATGGAGTTGTCAAAATTTTAGGACTCATGTTACTGTAATTGATGATGCATCAAGAATGGATTGTAAATTTGCAATTAAATCGAGTGCTATAGAAATCGATAGAGAAATCAAATGAGTAATAATAAAAGGATAAAGAAATTTACGTGATTCAATTCAAATATCAAAATTTACGTCTATGAGAAGAGCCAATATATAATACACTAATAAATTTCAACATGTATCCGTGTCATTTTATTGTTTCTTATTTATTTATGTGTGGATTTCTAGAGACCCTGATGTTATTGCAAAATTATGATTTGCTTTTGCTGCATCACCAATTACAACAACACGACTCCTAAATTTTGGATGACTCCATGCTTCAAATTGTTTATATTCTCTCTCTCTCGCTCCACATTTTCTTTGTTTCCATCTTGTGAAACTAGGTTGGATTGACAAAATAAATATCTTATGATCACGAGCCACATCAATACTGGTGGATGAGCTTTATCTCTACTTAGCAAATGAATTCTTAACATTTAGTGTTGTTGTAATGGTTGATGTTGTGCACCCGTCCTCTCTTCTTGTAGTGCTCGCTTTGCATCCGACAACCATAGTGAGCGGGGTCTTCTTTGAAGCTTGTTGCATTGTTCCACTACATGTTGGCATAGAGTCTAGACACTTATTGCGGCATCTCATCACTTGCTTGCTCACATAGGCTTATCTCAACAGTCAAACTCTTTCCTTCAACAACTCATCACCCTTGCCGACAAAGAGGAGCCCGACAATATACGAAGCTCCAAGGTGCCTAATTTGCCCAGCCCTCTTCAGTAGCTTTATTCCTTGCTCCATTTTCACGAGACTTATATACTCATACTGCAACATACATAAATTGTCAATGATTAATTTCTAGCTTTGAACAAAATTATAGGGAATCAATTAGAGAACTAAATCATGTAATTAAACACATACCAGCCATTGCATATACAAAACCTCCAAATTATTGTATTTGATGCACCTCTGAATGAATGCATTGTCATCTCTGGGATGTGTCGACACAATATTATTAAAATTTTGTTGAGTGATATTTGTTGATATATGTAGTAATCTTAATAAAAATAAGACACCCTAACAAGAACCAAATTTCCTAAACACGAATTAGGAATTATCAAAATTTAAAACTCCCTAAGGAGAACAATAAAGACATGAATTGAAAACAAATTCTCTAAAGTTTCTGTTATTTTCCAAATGATTCATTATATGGCAATTTCCTCATTTCATTTCTAACTGACAAAGAATTAAATTCAATGAATAAAAAAAATCAATTAGATTGTTGTCATGGACTAGCTTACATGTTCCCATTTACACCTCATGCTTACATATTCCCATTTATTTGAATTAGGTGATTATGGAGCGATCTCGCTCACCCATCTTTACACGGTCAAGAGTTAAAATGGCGGATCAAAACAAGGTGCCGGATCGTATCATTGACAATATAAACAAGCGAATTGCACACCTCCAAAGTCAAGTCGATGAATTGTCTATTACTGTGGCTTTTCTCGTCAAGCAAAAGGGCTGTGATGACATAGCTGAATTTGATGCCACCATGAAAAGACTAGTGACATATCTAGAAGGAAGAATCTCCGACTGGAGGGTTCACATCACAAGATCAAGAAGGGCGGAGAACTCAAGCACAAATGATTCATGGTCCTAAGTAGGGGCATGTTCAGTTGCACCTTTCATTGCGTGGGAATTCTTATTGCTTTTCAAGGATTGGTTTAAATTTCTTCTAATGCTTGAATATCACATTTTTCATTCCAATAAATGTAATTTGATTGATGAATATCGATAAAATTACAAGTTTTGTTTTGAAGACATGATGGGGTATGCCAAACCAGCCGGTGACGATATCCAATAATGAAAAGAAAATGTCATCCAAGGAGAATTTCGAGGATGGGCTCTTTCATGCTTCCTCATAAAAAAAATGAATGCCATTTCCAAAAGCATGCATTAGGTTAGCCGTTTAATTTTCTGACTCATTTACTTCATGTTTCAGAGCATTACTTTTTCAGTCTGATGAGAAGTCATTTGAAAAGGTACACCAGGTCGCAATTGGCCCAACTATCAAGGATACATTTCTAAGGAATTGATATGACAAGATTGTAGCCATGACAAATTTTGGGGCAAAAGTGGATTTTCAGCCTTGAATGATAGCGACAATCCAAAGATATCAACTGCTGAGGCAATTCCCATTATAGAGGGATCATTGAATGAATGCTTAAAACCATTTTGCAGTATAGAAAACTGTTTGAAGTTGACATGCTTAAAGCTGTTGAGTTTTTTTTAAAAAGGGATTTTGCATGATGACTCTTACATGTTTTATCCATCAATTCCACTTGAAATTTATCAAAATGGATAATTCAGTGAAAGATGTTGAGTTACTTAAGCATGCTAAATGAGGTGTGAAAGGCAAGCCTAATCCCATACACCGTCCCATGTCTATACATTGTGAGGTGAGTATGGAAACATTTTGTATTTCAAGGTGAAGAATTTTCTTGCGAAAAGTACGACAGCTGAAATGACGAGAGGCAGTTCATTTCTCTATCCCAAACACTACAGGTGTTCCATTGTTTAACCATTTTTAAGCCCATACACTTATGGATGTTCTTTTCAAATTATCCCTGTCAAGAATCACCCCACATCGGGGCAACTAGGAGATAAAAATGACATCATGAAGTGAGGAAAATGAATTGAAATTTTCTTGCTCTCACTTGCATCAATCTTCAAGTCGTGCTATTACATTGAATTCATGTGCTAATTTAAGTGCCTTAGGATGACGAAGAGCATTTCTTTCACTATCCTACACACTTATATCCTTTGAATAGGCCACTTGAGCCTGCTATTTCATTTCTTTTAAAACCCAAGTTGATGATCATCGCCCACACTGGGGCAAGGCAAGAGACAGATGAAGACCCTTGAAAGTTCGAGTGTCATTTAAAGTATACTTGACACATGCATTGTGCGCAAGAACTGAAATCAAAATAGAACTAAAGGGCGTGAAAAAGCAGTGTGCCTGGTAAAAGCAAGGCCAATGCCCATGAAAAGAAGAGATAAATGACTGATGAATTGGGGGGCATAAAAAAAAAAACAGTGTGCTTGATCGATGCCCATCATCAAAGAAAAAAATGTTGAGAAAAGATCTCTAGTTGAATAATCATTGGCATCAGGTGATAAAATTTTGAGCCAATAAAGAAATCTGTCAAGAAGACAATCCGTGGCAAAGAAAACTGGTGATAATGTCAAGATGATCACCAACTTTGACCCCTATACACATCTTTGAGCCTAACGATCCTTTCGTTTCTCAACCCATGAACCCAGCCTATGTTACGGCCTTACAAAGTCTCTTCAGATTAGGGCACTTGAATTAACATAGGAATTCACATGTTTTAAGCATTGCTCGAAGAAGTGCGAGCAAGATTATTTCTTTATCATTTTGCAGGGTTCTTGACTTGTAAACCCGGAGATGATTATAGAATCATTCGTTCAATTTGCTTTGACTCGAAGAGTCCCTTTGTTAAGCCATTAACCAGGCCTGCATTACAATCATTGACAAAGACCTCTCAGATTGGTAAGGTCGTACTAATTGCAAGAAAAGTCGAACTCTTGTCGACAAGATGATGATAAGATCGAGTTATATATTCCCGCATCAATGGTGGGGACAAATAACCCTTCTTAAATGAGAGCAAGTGAAAAAGCCTTTTCACACCAAAATTGTCTCATTTAGCATGTTCAAGAGATTCACGCTATAACTGAAAATTGTCCTATTGATAATTTTTCCGGTAGAAGCTTGATAAAGCCATCATGCATGGGCCTTCATTGAATTTTTCCTCAAAGACCAAAAAGAATTGTCTTTGAAACCCTGAATTTGTTCAGTCATCTTTGTACTTGATGAGAATTCCAAGTACCTATTTATAAAATGTTTCCAATTGTCTAGTGTGAATTCTAGATATTTGAACTTTTAAACGCTTGATGTGATTTCCAAGTGTTTGTCTTTCCAAACATCTGATGTGATTTCCAGACGTTTAGTAAAAGTTTTCAAATGTCTGACATAAGAATTAGATTTTTGAAGTTTCAAGTACTTGATGCAATTTCCAAGTGCTTAGAATCTGATGAGAATTCCATATCCCTAAAGACTTTGAGCCTTTCAATTATCTGAAGGGAGTTCCAGATGATTGACAGGTCTCATCGGAGTCATTTCACACCTAAATCCTCAAAACAGGTATGACATATACGTGCTCTTCTTTGCATTTGCATTTCATTGGTCATAGACACATGGAGATCTATGTTCCTAACCAGTTCATTGCATTTACATTGCATCCTTTATTCTTTAAAAAAAAAAAAGTCAAGTCATTAACATTTGCGTATGCATTTCATATTTCATTTTGCATGGTTTAGATTTAGGTGTCATATATCTTTAAAGGAAACCTCAACGAGCTTCCCTTCAAAGAAGTACCACTTGCGAGATTGCCCAGATTCTTGTTTGGCGTGATGACAGTGAGATAAAGTGATTGTCAAAATCCTGCATCAAAGGTCAGGATAAAACAGCCCATTTTAATGAGGATGAGTGGAAAGTCCTTTCAGACTAAATGATCCCTCATTTGACACATCCATGACAATTATGTGTTCGGATTTGAATCTTTTCTTGAAATCCTTTCCATTGGAATTAGGTGATGCATGGTTGATAGAAATCATTATGCGTAAACCTTGCTTGAATTAATGCATGTTTATTTGTAATCACAAATACATGTTGCATCTCCTACAATCATGTTTTACAGGAGACATATCCCTAATGAGTAGAGATATCACCAGGTAAGTATATCTCTATCTATACCTTAAATACTTGTTGTTGTACAGGTATTTTCACTTTTGAGTAATTTGACACTCGATGGAGTTGTCCCTAAAGATTTTTCCCCAGATTGCGACGCCGGGCGACCGAAGAATGGTTCGGGTCCTAGCCAAGCAAAACCTCGTTTAGGCGACCGTAAAATGGTACGGGTCCTAGACAAAAAAGTTATTTCCCTATTCAGGCGACCGTAGAATGGTGCGGGTCCTGGAAGGCGAAACCTTATTCAGGCGACCGTAAAATGGTACGGGTCCTGGAAGGTAAATCCCCGTTTAGGCGACCGTAGAATGGTACGAGTCCTAGAGACAACCAGCTCTGTCATACTAGGAGACCGTAGAATGGTACGGGTCCTAGGAAAGCAGTTTTCTTTACAAAGTCATGTTACTATTCTGGGCGACCGTAGAATGATATGGGTCCTGGACGTGTAACACCAATTTATCTTGAGTTACTCTACCCTCCTTGAAGGTAAGTTATTCCAGGTAAATTCATTTATCATTTGCATTAGCATTTCCATGCATCATACATATTGCATTCAAAAAAAGGAATTCATTTTCCAACAAAAAGTCATTTAGTGCATGTGCATAATTAAAATTAGGTTTCAATTTATCTTTGTCGGCAACCTCTACGAGCTCACCTTTAAAGAGGGGCAGCTGTTGACACCTAATTTTGGAAAAATAAAATTGCATTTTGAACAAATAAAAGAAAAAAATGAAAGAAAATGGGGGCAATTGATTTGATTGATTATGCATGGAAATTTGACATTCTGATGGGTATTCGGATTTTGTTAAATGCGGAAGCAATTGAATAAGGGCCAAGAATTTTTGTAAAATGGAAGGAATCAAGTAAAATCGAGCTGATTGCAAAATCACGTTTCGATTTGCAGGCTTGATTTAATGCAACAAGAAATGGCAACTCGGGAAATGCCATGTAAAGAGACCGTTTCGAATCACTATAAAAGAGAGGCTCACTTTTCATGACAGTAGGAGGAGAGTGGAGCTCACAAGGGGAAAAATGGTGAGAAAACGTAGAGAGGTTCAATAGACAATCTCTCAGAGAGGAGGCGATTTTCAAAAAATTCAGAGCAAATGTGAGGAAGGTTTTCTCCTTGGTTTCTTTTGAGTTCAATTTTCTTTGGAGGAGAGGCACACACCCTCGGGATCTCAGACGATGGTGTAGTCTTCTTGACGATGCCCCATGTTCATCATGCTTCATGGATATTGACGACAAGCATAAAGCTAAGTCGAGCTTCCTTTTTTTTTAAGTTTGATTGTGTGCAATCCCAATTTGCTATTCACACTAAGGTGATTTTATTTTTGTTTCTTGCCTAGATTAAACTCCTACATCTCCGACGATAATTCCAGCAGTGAAACATCGAAGTGGCCAACGTACCTAAGCGCTGATTGCCATCCAGTGATTTCATTGTGATAAAACCAGGTTGTTTCTCTCCCTATTAAAGTTGTTCATTCCATATTTTCGGTATTTACTTTGTTTTGTTCTGATGTTGTGGTCACAGGCAATTCAATGCCGAACAAAAGGCCACACAATTCCATATTCCACCATAATTGACAAAAGAGAGACGGCAAGAGAAGGGGGCGTCCACTCAAAAGTTCTCGGAGGAGACTAGCAAATGATCAAATCAATAACTAGCCATATGCCCACCAACGCTGCTACAATTCCCCTCCTTTAGTTTTATTTTTATTTCTTTCTTTTGCTTATTTTGTGTTATATTATTGTGTTTTAAATTTTGTTATTATTGTTTAAGTTAGAATATGGTTTGTCAATGTTAATATTTGTGCATTTTGTATGCATTATCCGTAGGGATTTTGTCCGAAATTAATGTAATTATTAATTTGATCCGAGAGACATCGGATCATTTTTTATTATATTAATTTTTGGGCTTTTGGTGATTTTTGGTGAAATTTTAATTGTTAAATCACAATAATTATTTAATTTGGTCCGTAAGACTTCGGATCGGATTTGTAATTGTTTTGATCTCCTTGTTGTGATAATTAGGGTTAGAATAACCGTTAATTTGACCTGTGAGACAATAGGTTATTTTTTTCGATTATTTTAATCATTTCTTGCTTTATTTTGTTGATAGTTTAGATTTAATATTTATTTAATAATTAATTATTAAAAAAAAAACAAAATTCTGCTTGAGCATATAGATTTAGTAAATCGACATGTAGGGTTAGGTTTATGAAATTTTCGTCATCTAGTGATTGTTGCTAAGTTCATTGCTCGTCATTAGAACTAGGTCATTTGATTAAATTGCATATTTAATCGTTGCATTTCTTTAATTTCGAATTTCATGGAAAATACAAAAAATTAGAATAAATTCATTTCATGCTTTAACATGGATTGCATGCTTATTCATGTTATATAGTTTAGGTCATATTGCCACGTCATTTCATGTTAAATTAGTAGCATTCATTGCACGACTTTCATTAAATAAAGTGAAAACAAAAAATTGAGTGATTGCTTATTAATTAGAAATCATATCTAGGATTATTGATATGAATTCTGACCTAACAACGCAGTTGCTTTCGCCGCTTTGAGGTAAGTCCTGCATTATTTTGTTCGTTTTCTCGGTTGTTAAATTGGTGGTTTGTGCACTCGCATGATCGCCTCACACGTTAGAAAAATAAATTAAAATCAAATCAAGCTGCCTGCAAAACATTTTTTGAAAATTAAAAAGAAATGGTACCGAAAGGGCACTAGGATAGTCTAGTGTAACCAAGTCCCCGTACCCTTTAGTCTCGGTTTGTAGGAGTAAAATAATTCTCTCATTATTTTGCTTAGGTGTCTAATCGACCTACCAAAAACAGATTAGTGGCCACTCCTAGATAGTATTTTGCATGTTTAAAAAGTTTAGACTTAAGTCGCGATTTGGTATGGGCTTGGGAGAGCCCGAGCTACGTTTAAAAACTTAGCAGTTCATCAACCAAGTTTTAAGCGGTGAACCCGAAAAAAAATTAGGTCGCGACAGCTTGGCGACTCCACTGGGGGCTTGTGTTAAAACACTTAGTGGACTTAGGCCAATTTTTCTTTTTATTTTAAAAATATATTTTTTTTGACAGCGAGGATCCCAGGTACGTCCCTAACATTGTTAAGGTGTTAAATGTTCTTGCAGATGGGCGGTATAAGGGGAGTAATCTTTGCTAACCTTTGTCTTGCAGTTGGAGTGTGGGATGAATGATTTATTTTTCCCAATTAGAAGTGTTGTTTGCATTTAAACTGTTGTGCATGCTTTATTGTTTTAGCACTACACTATTTGCACACACAACCTGTGGTCCGACCTGGGCTGCGATAGGATTTCTAGGATGGTGTTGAGAAGTATACTTCCTCCAAAGCGAGACTACTATGTAGAGGTTGAGCTTCTCTTCCCCAAAAGTTTTTCATGGTGTCAAAATGTGTTTTGTCCACATCCGCGAGACTGTGTGACTATTGGACATTCCATTTGACTGAGCCCGGAGTTAAGGGGACCTGACGTTAATGCGAGACTGCAACGGGAAATGCCTCACTTTTATAGTGATTCGAAACGGTCTCTTTACATGGCATTTCCCGAGTTGCCATTTCTTGTTGCATTAAATCAAGCCTGCAAATCGAAACGTGATTTCGCAATCAGCTCGATTTTACTTGATTCCTTCCATTTTACAAAAATTCTTGCCCCTTATTCAATTGCTTCCGCATTTAACAAAATCCGAATACCCATCAGAATTTCAAATTTCCATGCATAATCAATCAAATCAATTGCCCCCATTTTCTTTCATTTTTTTCTTTTATTTGTTCAAAATGCAATTTTATTTTTCCAAAATTAGGTGTCAACATAATCTTAAGCTAATTTAGTTAATATCTTGCAATTCAAGGGACATAATATTGACAAGAATAAGATTTCATGATACACGCACTAATATTTATTAGGCTTCCTATTGATTGTAAAAAAATTATTTTTAGATTATGTTTCTACTCATAAAAATCATCTATACTTTTCAGTTATCAAAATTTTAATAGTACAAAAGATTGATTGTACATTAAAATAAAAGATTAATAATTCATCAAACGAGAAAGCAAGCTCACATGGGGCTGATGAAAATTAATTAGCGAGATTGTAAACAAAACTTAATTAGACTTAGGTTTTTCAAATTCTCTATAATCATCAATCGTTTAATCAATCAAATCACCTATTAAATAGCACTCTTTTGAAGGGGACGATTGGATTGGTACCTTATTCTTGTATTGACGAAATTGTCCATAGAGTTGGCAGTAACCCAAACAAGAATCTCCACCATCATATCATTGGGAAGAACATCGAAGGCTTTAATCTCCATGGCTCTCGGCAATAGTTGCGCAATGTGATTTTGATCGTTGGATTTCTTTAAATCATTTGGTCTAGGACTTTACGAAGCAGGAGCCGAGGAAATACATTGAAATTGATTGAGAGTGATTGAAGTAAAGGAAAATACTTGAAACTCGAGTGATGATTGAAGAGTCAATTGTATTATGTCTATCTATATATAATTATGTGGAATTGAAAAAAAAAAATCCTAGTAGGATTTTATTTAGAGCAATTAAATTTAAGAGGCAATATTGAGTTTAAGGAAAGTGTCACGTAGGTGAAGGTCCGCGGCCATCGTAGTGGCCCGTTGAGAAAGATGAACAGTGGACAAAAAAGAAAGAAAGAAAAGAAAAGAAAAAAAACAATTCGTAAAAAAATCAAAAAAATATAAAAGAATTTTAAAATTGTCCACATAAGTATTAGTCATACCATGTCAACATTTTGGCTATAATTGGCTAGAAGACTATATTAGACTATCGTCAAAGAAGATTGATGATTAAATTGGCCAAATTGAAAAGTTTGGATTGAATTGGTTGCCGTATAATAGATTTAGAACACTAAAATTATTTTCCTTTTCTTGCATGTAAAGAAGGAAGCGTCAAAAGTTGAAGATAATTGATGGTTATGTGGCCAATTACAGATTAACCAGCTGTCCTTTTTCTTTTTTTTTTAATAATCATTTTCTTCTTTTTTAATGGGCAAAAATGATGCTTTCTAGGGGTAAGCATGGTTTTAGAGTAGACCCTGGTATCCAAAAATCGGATCGGCGGGAACCTGCTAGGTTTCTAAGGTTTACAGGGTAAGTTTCAGATTTCAAAAATTGGGGAACCTATAAATAGGTGGGACCTAAAATCTAGAAACTGGATAAGTTTTTGTGTTTTTGCGTGATCCCGTGGTATTTCATCGTATCTAAGGATAAGTGTATAATCTGAAATCATTAATTTGAATTTCTATTTTATCACTGAGACTTTTACTTTGTTAATGTCTAATATTATTTGTATGTCTAAATATAAGTTGTGATAAGTGAATTATAATAGCATGTGGTGATCATTAAAACTGATGATCATTATAATAATTCAATTAATAATATAGATGGAAGCTGGATAAAATTTGAAATTGACCCTAGAATTAGTGATAGGGTAGGTTTTGGTTTTCAAATGAAACCTACATATTGGAGGCTGGAA
The DNA here is from genome assembly GCA_014182395.1 of Eucalyptus sp. ANBG9806169. Taxonomy (NCBI): domain Eukaryota; kingdom Viridiplantae; phylum Streptophyta; class Magnoliopsida; order Myrtales; family Myrtaceae; genus Eucalyptus; species Eucalyptus sp. ANBG9806169. Next base: position 240,391 of record CM024578.1, read on the forward strand.
CTACTCACCCCTAATGTTTTGAAGGCCACAAAACACATAGAAAACACTTTCTTGTACGGCCTGCTCGTGAGATTCATTGGAAGAGAGAAGGCTTTGGGATTTGTAGCAAATGTAGAAAACAAACAGAACAGGTCCATGTTCAGACCTGAAGAATGCACAATGATGTTAAACGAAGAATGTCCAAGTAAAATCAATATTTTGAAGGCTCTTAATTCATTCACCCGGTTGATTTGTAGTTCCCAATCCCGAACCCCCTTATATTAAGCGTAGTCATTGAGACTAAATCAAGGACGTCGATGGCAAATCCTTTGATTGGTCTGAGCATTTCAATTTTGTTTTTGGTTGGCTTTGCTCCATGTTACAGCCAAGCCGGTGCAAGTTTCGGTCTTTTCAAGCTCTTGGAGAACGAAATGTCCGGGAAGACGCTATCTCGTGCGTCAGAGCTTGAGTCCGAAGTGTGATTCCGCTGGCTTTCGGCCGGTGTACGTAGGCCCTCAAGATGGGACCTCGAGGAGCATGACAGACTAGAAAGCTTGCCGGCCCAACCTGATGGAGTGAACTTCGATCAGTATTCGGGTTACGTCACGGTCAATCCTGAGGCCGGGAGGGCGTTATTATTCTATTTGGCCTGAGTCCGTCAAAAACTCTGCAGTGAAACCACTCGTGGGCTTATCGGAGGTAATGATTCTTTGCTCACGGTGGTTATGGTACTGATTGGTCCTAATGAATTATTCACATTATCGTAGTGGTACATACATAAAGTCTGGCAGGGCCGGGCTGCTCTTCATTTAGAAACGGAGCTATGATTGGGCTTGGGCCATTTAGAGTTAACAAAGACTACAAAAGTCTCTCCAGGAACTGCGTGGAATATTAGTACGTCCATCAAGATTATACATCCGCATTTCCAAATGAATCGGAGCAGAAGAATCCCATCCGTTATTTTTACAGAACCACGTATTACTCCTTGTGCAGAGATAACAGAACCGCAGGTGATTTTACGTCTTTCTTCTCAACTAGCTAGAGAGGTTTCCCGAATACATGACCCGGGACTTCTATCTCACTGAGTTATGCCGGCCATTATCCATCCAGCTTGCTCAAGTGATCCTCCACAATAATATGTACACAAACCAAACCAGGATAAATCATAGAGGCATCACAATAAGATGTGCATTTCAGGCCTTTGCACAAAGTTAATCAAGTTCGCGTTGACTGTTTTTATTTTCTTTTGTTTTTGCTCCTTTTTCTTTTCAGATGGGCAACCATTTCGAAGACTTCGAAACATCTCACATTGGAGCTGTCGATTACTACTGGACGCACGCTCTCGTTCCCGATGAATTGCACAGTGACATCCTATCTAGCTGCAATTTCTCGTCCCCAAAGACCCTATCTGACGAGTACCTAGACCTTATTTTGCACAAGGCAAAGAACGCCATTGGCAACATCGACATCTACAACATCTATGCCCCGAGGTTTCATCCTGAATTAAACACCAAGTGTTGCACCTTTCTATATTTTTACTTCGTAAGCTTCTTCAGCATGGTGAACTTACTGGCATACAAGAGCTTAAGATAGATCCAAGAATTCGACCCCTGCTCCAAGTACTACGTCCGTCCCTACTTGTTGACACCCAAAAATACTATTGTCGTCACATGCTGATCACAAGGGATAAAAAAGCCTTTGAAATCATCCTCACTGTCACATGTGGGCTGTGATTTACATCAGCCTAGCCCATGGTAATCATAAAAATGAAGGATGGCCAAGGATTTTGGGAGCCCTTGAGCTAGATTTTGATGGACTCATAAGTAGAGATACATGATTTGATAATAAAGTAGTTGATTGCCATGTGTCCAAGTTAAGAGATGTTGTTGAAGACAAAACATTTAGATGGAATTGATGGCAAAGTTTGGGCAGGAACAGTTGATGCTTAAAAGGGTGCCAAAATCAAAAGGTCGATTAATACTTGCTGAGCAAACCATGAGAACATGAAATGAGTTAGAAAGCAACCGAATATGGATAAGGCAGTCCAACATAGAACGTGGAACGACTTTTAAGGAGGAAGCAACCGACCATCAACGATTATCAAATTGACCTATAAATACTACAGGCAATCCAATAGAGAAGCTCACCTGAACAAAATACAAAACTACTTTATCTTACCTTCTTATCTTAGCCTAATCTAGTTTAGCTATAGCTTGAGATTCTTGTTGTAGATTCAATTTCGGGAGTGTCTATATCCCGGATAGTGCTATTGATTAGATTTCAATACTGACCTACCATCCAGCGTCGTTGATTAGATTTTGACATTATATCCTCATACCTATCTAAGAACAGTGACCACTAGGTGTTGTCTCTATTGTCCAGTGTAGATTAGATTCCGATATTGTGTTCTTAGACTCATTTAGGAGCAATGTTTATTAGGTGTTGTTACCACCATTCAACGCCGTCGATTAGATTCCGATGTTGTGTCCTTATATTCACCTAGAGTTAATGTCAACTAGGTATTATTCCCATTGTCTAATGTCGTTGATTAGATTTCGACGTTGTGTCCTCAAACTCATTTGAAAGTAGTACTTTCTAAGTATTTTTGTTAATATCTAGTGTTGTCGAATCAGCTTCAACAATATACAAATCACTTTGATTTTAATAGGTTTTCATTAGTATGTTAAAATGAATTTGGATCAAATTGTTGATTGGATTTCAACATTTATTATCATTGATTTTGACCTCATATTAAGTGACTTTATAAGATATGAAATTATATAATATATAGCTCCGTTAGCATTTGACCATCTTTGTCCAAAACTAAAAACCTAAGTTTTCTCTACTAAAAATGAAAATATAATATTTAGTGAAAGATATTTTGTTGTGGGATTCAAAACCGGTGAAACGCTACTTAAATGCACTTGAAGTTAAGAGATCGCTACACACAAACCTCACCACCCTTCCTTTTCCATGGGAATCCTGCATGTGTTGTCTCTTTACATGCCGGTCTTCACTCAAAAAGGCCTTTTCAACAGAGTTGTTATATACTATGTATCCATTCATTGCCTCACCATTTTACACTTCTCATTTTGGGTTCTTCATCATGACTATAGCGACCTAATTAGTCGGCTCTGGAACGACGAAGCATTGACGGTGCTGCCAATCATCCAGGAGCTGATGAATGCTTGCGGGTCTGGATATATAGGTAAGACACCTATTCTTCTTGGTCAAGCAAATTAACTTGCACCTCACGTCGAGCTAATTATACTTGTGGCATCATGTAATTTGCAGTGGTGATGTAGACAACAAGATTTCGGTGACATCAATGCGGTACTCTCTACAAAAGCTGGGTGCAACGGTTAGGACCCCTTGGTACCCTTGGTATGATGCCCCAGGAGAGGTACATACTTTTATATTGATTTCATTCGATTTGATGCACACCATAACAAATATTATATGGATGGAAAAATTATGGGAGTAGATGCCATCTCGCAAGTTAGGGCGTGAATGATAACCATTATGGTTAGAAATTGATTTATGGAACATAAATTGATTTTTTTTTTTTAATTTCTCTTTCTGGATGAGTTTGTAAGCAAAAATATGTATTTGATAACCACACAAAATTTTTGTCCCCGGAATAGAAATTTATTTGATAACGACATAAAATTTGTCTCTCTTGAGTGGCGGTGGATGGTGGGGGGTAGCTAGTGGTGGTGATCGATAGGGGATAGCTGGTGGTGGTGGCAATTGATGGTGTAGCAATAGCCAGCAAGGGGTTGCAACTAGTGGCTGGCAGCAGACGGCGAGCAGTAGCCTCGGGCGAGTGGGCAGGCGGTTAGTAGCAAGGAGGAGTGATGAGAAGAATTTTTATTTTTCGTTCTATTCTAGAAATTGAGAAGTACAAACTTTTTACTTCTTATTTCTATTCTAAACATATTTTTGGACTAAAAATTTATTCTAGAAACTAAAAAATGAAATTACTTTATCAAATAAATTTATATTCCAAAAACAAGTCTGTAATAGAAAAATAGTTTTGGAATAGAACTAGAATGGTTATTATGTGCACCCCTAATGTCTAATCATCTTGACTAGCATTTAGGTATTGGCTATGATAACAACATCTAGAGATTTAGGCTCCGTTTGATAACGTTTCTATTTCTCCTAATTTTTATTATTTTGTTCCCCGAAACAAAAAAAAAGAGCAGAAATTCGTTTGGTAATGTCAATTAATTTTTTTTATTCCCTAGAATAGAAAAGTGATTAAAGAATAGATTTGGAAAAGTAATAAGTAGAAAAAGTAACTTCTTATTCCCAAGAATAATTTCAAGAAATAAATTAATTTTCTTTTCTTTTCTTCTTCCTTGCCACTTACCACCCTTTGCCGTTCGGCCACCATCGCTTGCCATTGCTGCCGTCGCCGCCGTCCCTTGTCGCCCGCCGTGAAAAAAATCTCTAAAAAATTATTAAAAAATTAAATGAAATTCTGTTGCAAAAAAATTTGTAGATTGTATCAAACGTATTCCTATTCTTTTTTATTCCGAGAATATAAATTTTGTATACTTACTAAATGCGTTCTTTTACTGAGAAATTGTTTTAGAGAATAGAAATAGAAAAAGACTATTTTAAAAAAAAAATTATTCTCCAAAATAAAAATGTTACTAAACATACCCTTAATCCCGAGTTATCGGCTCGCTCCCATGCTCATTCTCTTCTCCTCTTTTATAAATGAGAAGCTCCCACCCACCTCTTAGAAAGTACACAGTGAAAGGCAATGATCCTGCTGCAATTTGTTTCTCTTTTGTACGTCTTTCTTTTGTAATGGCAGCGCGAACATGGAAATCTACGTGCACACGGATCTCGATCACTTGTATCAGCTTGGAGCTCGCTGAATCCTAATCCTGACGCGAGAATGCCTTGCCATTGTACTCGAGAATCATTGAGAATGCGATGCTTGGTCAGCAACCATTAAAATTCAAAAAGTCGAATCGGGCATGGTACTCGAGCTGACATGTCGGCCTTTCCTTTAGCTCCTAGCATTTGCATATTGGAACATGCCTGTCCCAATTCGGTGGAGGGTCGATTTGGAAGGCACTCAATCGGGACGATTAGAAGGACGAAATCTCCGGGACATTAAGCAGGATCCACTTATTTTAAGTCTATAGGTCCAACCCGGACAAACCCGACCCACATGTTCGACTACCACGTTGTAAATCGGAAGGTGTTGAGGAATTCTTGGTTTAAGAACTTGCCAAGGGAGTTCCTTAGCCAGTCAAAGGGTTCGTCTTGGGTGAACTTGAGAAAGCAGCCGTGGTGGGTGGAAAGTCCATGTGTAGGTAGGGTGAGCAATTTCAGATTTTACCTAAAATTTGAACTTACTCTTCGAAACTGATTTCTTTTTAAATATATATAACTTACATTGCATATCTTAGTACTTACCCTTTTAATGATTCCAAAGTCTACTCAGAATTGGCTAATTTCTTTTCTTTCTTTTTTTCATTTTTAATTAAGCATAATAAAAGTGAACACAACAACAAAAAATGAAAGTTTATCATTTGTCAAAAGTAACAATCCAATTTATATTATTGACAACCCATCCAAACCGACCACTCTTGCTACCCCTTGTCAAAACCAAAATTTGAATGGCCCTGAGTAGATACAGAAGGAGATTAGAGTTTATACTCTTTAAGTGATTAAGGGCCAAATATAATTGCCTTTCCTGGATGCACCGCGCGAAATTGACTGGTTAGTTTGTTGCTAAGTTTTCACCGCTTGTTCTCCTCTGATATTTTTCTCGTTCATCTATAAGCTTGACGTAATTCTGTGTACCTTATCTGCTCTTGTAATTGTAGAGAGAATTTCTGCAGTTTCGGCTCAGATAGCTGAAAGTGATGTGTGCTGAAAGCCTCGTCTCAAATTATCGATCCTGACTTTGGAAAGGACATTGTTTCATGCGGTTTTGTTAAGGACCTTCTCATACGCGAAGCTCTTGGAGAGTTTATTAATGAATTAGTCTGTATTTTATTCTTTATACATCTGTAAGGAATGGCATTTTTACCCTACACTGTCTTGGCCTTGATTTTTAGGTTTCGTTCCGGTTAGAGCTCACTACACATGGATGTCCAACCAAGGAAATGGTAACTAACAAAACCCATGTTGCTTGATCAGAAACCGAACACATGCTCAGTGCACTAGATGTTCTATCTTGTTATTAATTACCTGCTCCTTTTGAAATCCTTCCATAAATTTCTCTGTGCATGGACCGGTGGCGGGAGGTGCTAAGCTTAATTGAAAATGAGCCAATGAAAGTACCAAAATTTGAAACAAGTCTATTTGGGCACAAATGATAACCATTCTAGCCAGAAATTAATTTTTAGAAGAGAAATAGATTTTTCTATTTCTATTCCTAGATGAGTTTCTAAACAAAAAATTATATTTGATACGCAAAATTTGTGTTCTCGGAATAGAATTTTGTTTGATAACGACACAAAATTTCTCTTTCTCGAGAGGGGCGGTGGGCGTGATGGTGGATAGCGGTGGCGGACGACGAGTGGATGGCCGACTAACAAAGAGGACGAGTGATGAGAAGAGTTTTTATTTTTCATTTCTGTTTCAAATCTATTTTTGGACTAAAAATTTGTTTCGGAAATATAAAAATGAAATTGCGTCACCAAATGGATTTATATTCTAGAAACAAGTTTGAAATAGAAAAATTATTCTGGAATAGAAATAGAATATTTGTCATGTGTGCCCTTATTATCCCCTTGCCGAAATATACATGTTGGAAAGTTATTTGCTTAATCAAGTTTGAAGGCAATTAAACTTTATTTTATCAATTTTCGGTTAAAAGAAGACCAAGAGGGAAGCATATATTAGGGTAAAAAATAAGAGGCGTATTCATGGTCATGATTCACGACAGCATTTAGGTGAGAGCAAATGCAATGTGGAGAGACTTGGGCATTTATTTTCTTAACGCTTATCCACGTCAACGTATTGAATTGGTCTCGAAGGGATTTGTTAGTGGACGTAAATGTGCGGGCAAGGTAAAAAGAATCGGTACTGAAAAATGAGAAAAAGGGTACTGAAAAATTTGCAAGGGGACAAAACAAGAAAGTGGGTTGTAAGATGTTTCGCTTGTGCTATTGCGCCTGCTTCCCATGAGGCCTTAAAAGTGCCACGCAATCCGTGCTCTGAATCATTGAGTGTGACACTCCATGTCAAATGCGTCATCCACGTCACCGTCAAACCAACGTGAAAGAAACAAAAGAGGAAAAAAATTGATTTTTAAAAGAAAAAAAAAAAGAGAAGAAAAAATAATTTTTTCTTTTGAAAAAATATAATACAAAATATGTAAAAAGAGTGTACGGAGAGACAACGAAAAAAAGAGGATGGAAAATAATTTCAATCAATTACTCCACTTTTAAAGATATTATTTTTATTGATAAAAAAGGGTTTTCTCTGTCTTCTAGTCCATTTCTGTGAAACGGACGATCCTCTCTAAAACTTCTTGTTTTCCATTCACGAGAAGAACGGTCAACTTTACGCTTTTTCCATGGAAAAATAAAGGCCAGAGAGAGACGTGAGTGACAACGGGGTCGGGACGCGTTTACGGAAGACTCCAAAAGAACACGGAGAAAAGCTTTCAGAGGCGGCCGGTTTTTCTTCCACGAAGAACCGAGACCCACGACGCTCAAGAGGTAGCGCACTAAGTTGTTCCTTCATCCGCGCGTTCGTCGCTACCGCGCCAACCATCACTCGCTGTCTAGCCTCGGCAATTTGCAAGAGCTTCTGGTCGTATTCAGCTGTCTCAGCATGGTGTCCAGCGGAGGTCCCGTAGCTTTACACCGCCAATCATTCGCAATCGCTGTTTAAGTCAACACTCGTATCAGCATCCAGCAGCTCTGTCGTCCCAAACCAGTGAATTTCAAGCAATCCACAGACCGGCAAGCGAGTTCCAATGAGTTCCCATTGACAGTCCAGTCTTGTGGTCACCTTGCCGGTTCGTTCCTCGCATCCACATTAGTTCCCAGCGACGTCTATCAGCCATCCATACGAGCTCCAGCTGAGTTGTGTTTTGTTCTTGCAGATTTTCTGGAGGCATCGGCTACGACGTATTTTCCTTTCCCCAGTCAAGTTTCGGCGAGAAACCTTGGATTCCAGGTTTCGCAGAGAACTTTCGTCACCCCCAGCAGTCCTCACGGCCGAGTTCGCTATAAGTCCAATCTCATCGTCACAGCTCCCTATTCACCTACGTCGCTGTTCCGGTTTTCCGGCGGTTTACAAAAGCCTCTGGTGCCCTCCGAGCATTGACACCGGCGGCAGCCAGCCACTGTGATCGATATCGGTGCATATCGCCACCGGTCTTTTCAGAAACAAATTTTCCTAACTAGGTAATTTCCTAAACTGAAAGTTCATTTTGATTATTTTGCTACCTAGTTTACAATTATTGAAATCTGATGTGATTTGATTCGTGATCGTTAGAAATTATCTGATTAGAAAAGTTATTGTAATGAGAATTACTACAATCAATTATATTAAGCTGTGATAGGTTGGATTAGATTTTTTATTATTTTGATTTTTCGCTTTCAGTCATGGTGCATATATGGCTTATATGGTTTATTAATTTGATTCAATTGATTTTTAGTAAATTTTCCTATTTTGAAAAGATATGAAAAATGCATTGCATAATAGATTAAAGCTGCATTTGATATAGTTTAACTTTTTATTAAAAGAATAAAAAACCAAAAAGAATTAGTTAAAATTGCATATCGAGGATCATGTAGTATTTTAGCAAAGCTTTCTAATTTAGAATAGCATTTAATTTAAATTATTTCCTAAATTAAATTGATGATTTTTTGTTTGGATAGAGTTCCATTTTAATTTTAAGAGAAAAAGATATGGTAAGAATATGTTTTATAGAATTAGTGCCTGCATGCCACATCATCACATGCTATGTCATCAATGTTGCCATGTCATAAATTTTATGTCATCGTGCCATGTAATTTAGTGATTGCATATTTAGGATCATATAAATTAGATTGCATACTGTGTTGGAATAGCTCATACTAATTTATGCTTGTCATTTGAATTAGGTCATATAAATTGCATGTCACATGTGTAACAAATCATTCATGTTAAACTTAGGTTAAAATTGCATAGAATTAACTTCTATAAATAAAGACTACAAAAAGAAAAAAATCAATTAGAATTGCATAACATTTAGAAATCATGTTTAGCACTTTGCAGATACTTGGAGAATAACCATAATAAAGTTGTTTGAGGCCTTATTTTAGTAATTTATTTACTGTTTTGATTATTGGTTATAACATTATTGATTGTATACCCATAGAATCACCTTTCGCATGCTAGTAACCTAAGTTAAAATTAATCAAGATTGCTTACAAAATATTTTTGAAAATAAAGAGAAAAGGTACCAAAAGGACATTATATTACTTTAGCGTAATCAAGTCTTCAAATCCATTGAATTTCTAGTTTGCAGAAGTAAAGTATTCACCCACACTTTACTTAGGTTTTTAATTGACCTCGGTGACTCCAAATGGTAAGAAAGTTGCCTGTTAAATGGAGTACCAAGTTACAATTGGTAAGGCTTGAGAGAATTTGTGCTAAGTCTTTGGTTTAATAATTCATTAGCTTTCCCTAGAGTGATTCAATTATGGAAAGGTCACAACAGCTCCTAACCAAGATAAATAAAAATTGATAACTCAATAAAAAAGTTCAGAAATTTAAAAGAATAATTAAACATTGGTAAGTAACTTAAATGAGAAATGGTAACTCAAAATTAGTTGATAATTTTATTAGCTTAATTCCCAAGAAATCTTAAACTTTAGGTGCAGTCCCGAATTTACCTAAAACTTTCTTCTTTTTGAAAAAAAGTTCCCGACTTTCATTTGAGTCCCAATTATATCCTCCTTGTCAAAGTCAATATTAGTTATTCAACATGGCATGCCATACTAGATAATATAAATGAAAAGAAAAAGAAAAATTGAGAGAGATAAAGAGAAAGGAAAAAAAAAAGGCAAGAAAAGGGCAAAAAAAAAAAAAAAAAAAAAAAAAAACTAAGAGAGAGAGGCGGCCCATGGCTGCTCATGCTTCCAGCTTGCGAGTGGCCATGGGGTTGGAGTTTCGAGCTATGAAGCTCACAACGGCAATGGCCGCTGGAGTTTCGAGCCACAAAGCTCGGGAAGGCCATGGGCGCTCAAACTTCGGGTGCAACGGGCATGGTCGCTCAGCATGATGTTTGAGCGTGGAACACGAGCAAACAGAGCTCATTTTTCGTTCATTATCCAGAGAATGACCTTTGTTTTTGTAGTGATTTGAGTTGATGTGTTTTGGAATTTGATTTGGAAAATTGTTCGGGAGTGTTTCCCAATATTTGGAGTTCAAATTCAGTCCATGTTAGCTGGCATCTTTCAAGAATGTGAATTGGGTTTAGGGATTGACTAGCAATAAAGCAAAATGATGGCATCACTCTCGCTTGCTTATCTGCTACCTATCTTAACCCTCAAGAGAATTGCCCGCGACTGTTCTTGCTTTCAGTGATTTCACTCTTACAAATTTTGGCTTGATGCTAACGTCTCACTTTTTAGGTCTATCCGTAATTCTAAGCTAGCGTCTTCCCATTCTCAAGCAGCTCACTTAAGCCATCAATAAAGCTTGTGAGCTTTTAGGTAAGTGGTGTCATATGGCGTTTCCCCTCTCTCTCCCCCCTCGTTGGTCCCCATCTCTACCTACTCGTGGCGCTCCCGGACCACTCACACGACGCCACATGGAAGGGGAGAGAGACAGAGAGGAGAAAGAGGAGAGAGAGCATTAGTCAGAGAGGTGGGCCAGGGCTGTCTCTCCGGTTGTCTCTCTCCCCTTCCACATGGCGCCACGTGAGTGGTCCGGGATCACGTTGACGTGGCGCTCCCGGACCACCTAATATTTTCTCACTCTACTAGGTCATCACGTCCTTGCGGCGACCATGGCCATGGTCAATCAATTTTCGTGATTGCTACGACTACGAGCTTCTAGCTTGAGAGGCCATCCCCCGCCCCGGCCCCACCCCCTCAAAAAAAAAAAAAAAAAAAAAAAAGCAACAGTTTTTTTTTTTTCTGCTTTTTTTTTTTTTCTCTCTAAATTTTTCTGTTATGTTGTCTAATGTGACTAACACGCGGATGCCACCTTAGATAACTAATGATGACTTTGACGACGAGAATATATTTCGGATTCAAATGAAAGTGATGGATTTATTTTGAGAAAAAAAAAGTTAGATGTAGATTTGAGGCTAGATCCAAAGTTTGGGATTTTTTTAGGGAATTAGACCTAATTTTATTTGAAAAAATTTGGTAATTCACTTTAATTTAATTTGGTAATATAAGAATTAGTAAATTTGAAGTATGACTAGGCTATGCAACTAAAAATTGATAATTAATATAATTTGAAAATTTCAAGCTATAAAAAATTGATAATTTCATGAAATTGATAAGTTGCCAACAAGTTACAAAAGTCATATATATATATATACATATTTGCTATTAACAACATTCACACTTGACAACCCTTTCTGGGATTTATCAACACGAATAAAAAAAAATCTAATTTTTTTGGACACGAAGTAATAGAATTCTCCCATGAAAGAATAATGGCGAAAATCCATAAAGAATGGCCAGCGGGTTTTTGGCAACCGGTCGCGGAGCAACTTCTCTTTTTTTTATTTATTGGGGCATTGAATTAGTCAATGAAATAACTCCGTTGGACCCGAATATTCAAACCGAACCGAGCCTATCATTTCGGGTCGGTTCATCGGGGATCGTTTCTTTTGGGCTCGGTTTGAAACATGACTTAATTGGACTTGTTCCATGCCGGGTTTGGTCTTATACAAACTCGGCCCATTGACAATTCTCAATTCCGGAATACTCGTTAGCAAAATTCTCTCTTGCGTTCCCATCGGTCTATCCAGACGAGCAGTCAAAGCAAGACACGGCGTGTCCGTTGCCAAACACAAGCAACCCTTAATGCAATTTCTTATCCTAATGCATTGATCCATAAAGCGTCCTTTAGCAGTTGGACACCACTTTTGGGGCTTCAATGGGAGAACATTTTTATGTTCAATTCTATAATTTTTGTACGTTTGTGCCCCTTATGGCCCGAGATTGTATCGTTAATTAACGATGATAGCCGGCCTAATCGAATGATTCTTCGGAATAAAATCAAGGATACTAGAAACCAACTAAGACCAAGCCAAAGTCTTGATTTGATCAATGCTTGAGACCCTTTAGTTAACATAGTATCCGTGCCCAATAATTCCTGTTTGTTAATTCCATGCCCCTGACATATATAAATGCACTTGCTGCGAGCTGCTTCCTGCCTAATGCAGTGTTCTCTCAAACTTCATCAGAAATTCACTACAGCTGCTTCTTGTTCGATTCTTGTTGATCAGCTTCCAAGAACATGACCATCTTAGACTTCACGAAGCTGCTCGTGCTCTTTGCTCTCTGCCAACTGGCTCTTCCAATCTCATGCAGAGCCGACCAGTTAGACAACCTCAAAAAGCTGCTGGAATCCCGAAAATCCCGCAACCCTCCTAATTCCAAACCATGGAACTTGGAGAAGGTGTCAAGCATTTATGTCGGACCACAAAAAGGACTGATGGAAGCGGACAAGATCACCGCTTTGCCCGGACAACCGGACGGAGTGGATTTTGATCAGTATGCGGGGTACGTCACGGTTGACCCGAAGGCCGGAAGGGCGCTGTTCTATTATTTCGTGGAGTCTCCTCAGAATTCTTCCACCAAGCCTCTGGTGTTGTGGCTCAATGGAGGTAATTAACATGTGCATCTTCCTAACTCTCAGAACTCGATCTTGATCATACGTACATTAAACCATATTTGAGGTTCATGTTACTCCTCCCCACTAGAACACTGTAGATATGTCCATGATAATCTTGATTCTAGGAGGATTAGTAATATGTTTATGGATCCTTTGAACCAAGTCTCTGGTATTGTGTAGTGAAGTGGTCATTGGGCATTTTCACTTGTCAGTGACAACGATTGTCGATTGACTTATCCTCCTTAAGACTTGAAGATCATTACCATCATCGATTCCCACCGTTTTACTCTCTGCGCTTGCTTAGGAACAAACAAAAGGTTTGTTCGGTACAAGACGAGCTCCAGTTTTTTTACTTTTCGTCTGTCTTATTGCAAAAGAAAAATATGTTCAGTTTTCATTAATAGAAAATGATGCAATAAAATGATATCTACAAGATTTTCATATCCTTACTGAGAACGCAATTTCGATGGAGGAAGCACTGCATGCGCGCATAATGTATGTCCCAGATATCCCCACTCAGTTTGGCAAGCAAAAACCAGCCATATCTTTGTTAAGAGCGAGCATCAGTCGCTGTAGTGCTTAGGCAACCTCAATGGACCCGCCCATAGTCCCAGAAGAGACGTCTCCCACTCAAACTCATGCCACTCCCAAAAAGTCCAGGCGTGGTTTCTTCCCCAGTTTTCAATGATGAATCGCCATGACCAGCCAACCAGGAGTACAAGCCTATATTGGTCCATTTTTCCTTTTCACCTGCAAATTCCTAGTGCTCTTTCCTTCCAGAAGCCCCACTGATTTGCTTTCGTTGTAGCTATTCCAGCATAAACTAATGCCTAAAGACAATACTAAGTCACAATATCTTTTAGTGGTCATCTCTGTCATAACGATAACAGAATGAATCTTCTTGATAAACTGTTCCTGAGATATGGTCATTGTGCCATCTTTAGAGTCATTATAAGTGGATAAACCAAATTAGGACATATGAAGGATCGGATTATGATAGGCACATCCTGCGCAGGTCCTGGATGCTCATCCCTCGGCTATGGAGCTATGGAAGAACTAGGACCTTTCAGAGTTCACAGTGATGGGAAGACTCTTTATCGCAACAACTATGCCTGGAACAATGGTAATTTGCAACTCCATTCCGAAAGCTATAGAGGTTACTGTAATAAGATAGATGACCAATCTTTCCACACTTGCTCTTTGGGCAATGAGAGGGATATACAGTCAAGTATCGCAATCCCTAACCCAATACCTTATGAAATGTGCAGTGGCAAATGTGATCTTCTTGGAGTCCCCTGCCGGAGTTGGGTTTTCATATTCGAACACGTCCTCTGACTACGCAAAAGCAGGAGACAATAGCACTGCAGACGATTCCTATACATTCCTTGTGAATTGGCTAGACAGGTTCCCCCAGTACAAAACGCGTGATTTCTACATTACTGGGGAGAGCTATGCAGGTCACTACGTGCCTCAACTTGCTTATACTATCGTCTCAAGGAATAAGAATCCGAATCAAACGCACATCAACCTTAAAGGCATCGCTGTATGTTGAATAAAATCATTACTTGGCCTCTGTCTATTCAAAAGAAAGTATAGTATGCTATCCAAATGTCCTATATATATTTAATGGTTGTTGCAGATTGGAAACGCATGGATAGATGACAATATGTGCCTCAAGGGAATGTATGAGTATTTCTGGACGCATGCCTTGAACTCAGATGAAACACACGCGGGAATAATGAAGAATTGTGATTTTGTCACCGGGAAGTCTTCAATCGCCTGTGACCAATATACTAGTACAAGTGTTCAAGAGCATGGTCATCTAGATATCTACAACATATATGCCCCATTCTGCAACCCAACGAGACCTAAATCCAGCTCATCCGGTTCTGTAAGTGATCTCTTCCAAGCTTTCATTGAACGTAACACAAGATAAAAACATGAGGGGAGAAATTTTAGACTAGAACAGATGAATTTGAACAATCAGAATGTTTTGAAACAAGTTGAATGTGGCCTGGTTAATGCAAGAAACATATATGTTTGCATCCTAATTCATGCGCGAATCATATTATGCTGAGATTGAAAACTAATGATAAGTCATCTCTTCTGTCATCATTTCAATGATCTACGTGAAAATCCTCGAAAAAAGCCTATTGAAATAGTTAGTAATGCATTTGATCATTTGGAAAATATAAGAGAACTAGTCATCTGCTCACTTATGTGATTCACGTTCTCTATTGCAGGTTAATGACTTTGACCCTTGTTCTGATAATTATGTCGACTCATATCTGAATCGTCCGGAGGTTCAAGCAGCTCTTCATGCAAAACCGACGCAATGGTCCGCTTGCACGTAAGCCTGAGAATAAATTGTGAATCTCCAATTCATAGCATCATAACCACATGAAGTATGGATGATATCATCCCTACAAAGCTGAAGAAAATTAAGACTGGAAATTTAGAAACCGCATTGACACATACGGTTTCCCATGTCCATGATTTCAATGTGTGTTCTTATCCATTTTTGCACGTCTCCAGTGGCTTTCCTTGGACAGACAGCCCGGCAACCATTCTACCAACAATCCAGCAACTTATAGCAAGTGGAATCGATGTATGGGTATACAGGTATCTACCACTAAAAACCCAGATGGTTTCATTGTACCGATAGTTTAACGATCATCAAGATGAAAGTCGGTGAAGTTTCCAAAGAATCCACATCAGATTCATTCATTTCAAGATACATATTACTAGTATTTTTTAACCAAGTATTAAGCATCATATCTAATTGCATAACCACAACCACAGCGGCGACATTGATGGGCGAGTTCCAGTGACATCGTCTAGATACTCTTTGAATGCCTTAAAGCTTCCAGTTAAAACAGCTTGGCGTCCATGGTATTCCAATGGCGAGGTAAGACACGAACAAGAGACAAACTTGCGCTCTCTAATTTTCGATGCATATTTATCTTCGTTACTTTTCATCATTTGGCAGGTCGGAGGATATGTAATTGGATATAAAGGGGTGACATTAACTACAGTCAGAGGTGCTGGACACACAGTTCCAAGCTACGAGCCAGAGCGAGCACTGACCTTGATTGCGGCTTTCCTTCGGGGACAACTTCCTCCGATCTCCTAGGAAACTATCTTACGCTTTATCAAGGCCACAATATGTGATTACATGCTAGTAGATAGCCTCATTGGAAGGCATATGTATGAACTGTGTCAATGTTAACATGGGCGATTGATGTGACTTTAAAGGGATGATACATGCTCTACGAATGTCTCTTGGTCTCCATGACATCATTTCAGACATAAAATGGTACATAGTTGAGAAGATCAATGTCTGAGAATAGTGACTGCCCCTGAATACATTCTCCCAACTCACAAAACTGCAAAAGTAGCAAACAAATAATTTGTACCTTACCAACTAGTTGATATTATAAAATTAAATCTACTAGATATAAATATGCCATTTCAAAATTGCATCAAGTTGAATTGTAACTTGTAAGGTAATTATGAATTTATTAGTCCTCCCTCATTTAGATGTCTGATAATGAATAAATTTACGTGATGTGCACGTTGTGCGCACACTTTTCATAGAATATGCACCCGCTAGCCACTTGCAAACCATACACATGGTACACCTGCGCACCCCAAGTACATAAACATGAACTTAACTTTTATTTTTCCATGTCTAGATATAGTTTTGTATATATTTTTTTAAAATTAATAACATGAAAAATGTAGTTAGACTCGCGAGAACAATGCATGTGTGATTTTGTTTCTCGAAATTTTCAATCGCTTTATGAATATTAAAATCTGGATGATCAAAGAGCCTGGTTATCCAGATATCTACAAAATCTATGCCCCACTCTGCAATCCATTAGGACTTAAATCCAGCTCATTTGGTTCCGTAAGTGATCACTTCCAAGCTTTCATGGGATGCAAAACAAGATGAAAACATATGGCAGGATAGAAATTTTAGATTAAATCATACGAATTTGAACTATCAGAATATCTAAAAGCAAGTTGAATACGATCTGGTTTACATAGAAAATACAGATGTTTGCATTTTATATCATCGAAGAATTGTATTGGTCAAGATTGAAAACTAAAGATAAGTTATCGCTCCTATCATCGTTTCAATGACGTATGTGAAAATACCATCTCAAATCCAATTGAAATAGCTACTAATACCGTTGATCTATTGGAAAATATTAGAAAACTAGTCATCCGCTCGCTTATGCTATTTATGTTCTCTATTTTTGGGTTCATGACTGTGACCCTTGTTTAGACAATTATGTTGACTCGTATCTGAATTTTCTGAAGGTTCAAGTAGCCTTTCAAGAGGAGAACTAACAAAAAGTCATCAACTTATTGTGTTTATACTAATTTAGTTCTAAACTTTTCAATTATATCAATTGAGTCCTAAATCTTTACAAAATTTGTTAATTGAGTCCATTCAATTAATTTTAACTGGAAATCACTGATGTAGACACTAACCATTATATGTGGTATGGCCAACGCCGGCATTGACTTTTTTCTATAATAATATTTGGAAATTTTAGTTTTTTCTTTTCTTTACTTTTTCTCTTTTTTTTCTCCAATTGCCCAATGCCGGCAAGGTCATCCCCACCCTATGTATATGGGGAAAAAAGAAAAAGTAAAGAAAGTAAAAAAAAAAAAAATTACAAAGAAATTCAAAAATTTATTAAGATATTATTAAAAAAGTCTATGTTAGCACTAATCGTGCCGAATAAGATGGTTGACATTCACGTTAATGATTTTTAACTAAATTGGCCATATGGACTCAATTGATAAACTTGATAAATTTTAAGATTCAATTATTATAATTAAAAGATTTATGATTGAATGAACTTAAGTCCAATAGGGGGACTTTTTCGTGAGTCTCCCATTTTGACTTGGTAGGTTCACATACATCATTGAAATGATGATAGGAGGGATAACTTATAATTAGTTTTCAATCTTGAGCAATATGATTAGCGCAAATTTTAGGAAATTCAATTTTTTTTTCTCCAATGCGTTTAATACACTTAAAATGCGAATTGTAAATCCTTTCCCGTTGGTTTATTGAAAGAGGTGTAAATGCCGCTTTCGTAAAATAAAATACAAAATCCAGATAATATTTTCCTCATATGGATTAATTATATTACACTAAAAAAATGTTTTATTTGCAAGAAATAGTAAAAAGGAAAGAGAAAGTTAAAAAGAAGAATAAGAGTGATAGAGGGAGTGGGAAGGAAAGAGATGGGACAATGTTGTGGCCTGGCGGTGGTGGCGGCGGTGGCTCCTGCTGCAACCACCGTCTGCCCATTCTGGCCGAGGTAGGGGCGGCTTGAGTCGATCTCAATCAGCTTAGGCAATGATCCATGTGGATTAAATTCCCGAAAAGAGTATTCCAAAGAGATCAGTTAAAGCAACGTCATTAATTTTTTTTTTTTGGTCGGTTCTACGCTAATATTACTCTAACACTCACTCTCAGACTTTTGTCCTGTCTCTTGCAGGGCATGGGAATCGAAACTCACTTTTGAAATGAAATCGTCCCCACCCCAATCTCCCCTGAGAATGTGGGGATTTGAACTCCCAACCTCCCCCTTCCAAGATGGAAGTGTGGCTACTGGGGCGAACCCCCAGTGGTTAGTAGTTACAACGTCATTAATTTGATTTGGTCTTTTTGGACTTCAATTAATTGGACCCGATTATTTGCTATTTCCATTCCTTGTGATGAGTCTTTTTATATTCAGGTGACTTAGCAATTTACTGTATAACGTTAGGCGTTCCTTTAGGAAAATACTCACGGCACCGGAGCATGAAGAACTCCATTGTCATCGCGGTGATTCCTGTTTGGTTTCGCATACATGCTTCTGGTATTCAGCAGATGGTTTCTGCAAGGCCGGCCGCCGGGAACTTGTGCCACGTGACCTTCTTCAAGTCCCCTTCCGACGAGTCTGATTGCAACTTCACGTGCTCGGCTATCTCTGAACTACCAGTTTCGTCACGCTGTGAGCCCGACCACCTGCGGATGTTTTTTCAATGTAGCCATGGATAATTTGTTAGCGTTCGTGGGAACATCGATCATTTGGCTCTATCCGTCCCAATAAAAAGAATAGATTATTTCTCCTTATATTATAGCTTTGAATAATCAATTGTTTTACTTGTATGCCCGTCTAAAAATGAAGCCTTGACAAACTCTCTCCCTTGAACCATGGTCAATTGTTGCAATCACACCCGGTGATTTTTGTGTGATCCACGTGAAATTTAAATGGACCTCCTAATCTATGAAAAATTGTTCAAAAAGTTCTCTACCTATTACACTTTTGCCAATTCAGTTTTAAACATTTTGATTTTGCAAATTGAGTCCTAAACTTTTTAAACTTTTCCTAATTGAGTTAATTCAATTAATTTTGACTGAAAATCGCTGATATAAACACTAACCTATGTGACGCAGCTAACATTGGATGTGGATAATTTTTTAGAATATTCTAATATTTTTCGACTTTCTTATTTGGCGACTGGCTAGAGGAGGAAGAAGAGAAATAAAAAAAGAATGAAAATAAAAAGTATTGAAATATTATTGAAAATCATTCACATTAGTGCCGACCGTGTTACGTAAGATGACCGGTGTCAATGTTAGAGAATTTTGGCCAAAATTAGTCGGATGGACTCAATTTACAAAAGGTGAAAATATTTTTGATTTAATTAGCAAAATTAAGAGATTTGAGATTGAATTGGCAAAATTGTAATAGGTTTTAACTTTTTTGACAATCTTCTCCTTGATCCATGTAGACCCTAGTCAAATCCATCTTCCACTAATTTTGGCTGATAATAGCTAGTGTGGATGTTGAGTGTCCTACGTGGCATGATTGGCTTTGACATGAACATTTTTATAGAATTTTAATTTTTTATTGTCTTTTTTCTTTTTCTTCCCTTCTTTTTCATTTTTTTCTTTGCCGGTTGCTGAGCCTTGGCGATAATTGGCAATTAGCCAAAGGCAACAATTAGTGAGGGGTAACCTCGCTAAATCTGGCAAGGGCGAGCCTTGCCTAAGGCTGGCGAGGTTGCCCCTTGTTAGCCTCGGGCAAGGCACACCCTTGCTAGACTTGACAACAAGAGCGATGGGCAATCTCTCACTAAGGTTGGTCCTTGCCAAATCTTGGAGAGAGGGTAACGATCACTTGAGGTTGGAAAGGTCAACCATTGCAGATCATTTCCTATAGTCGTTTGTTGGTCATTGCCAAGGCCTAGCGACTAATAGAGAAAAAAATGAAAAAAAAAAGGAAAGAAAAGAAAAAAGAGACAATAAAAAAATATAAAAAATTATAAAAAAATTGTAAAAAAAATATTAAAATATTAAAAGAAGGGTCTACATTAGTGTCACCCATATGCCCCATAGGATGGCCGGTATTCACATTAAAAATCAATTGGTAAAATTGAAATGTTTAAGACTACATTAGCATAAGTGCAATAAGTTTAGGATGTTTTGGACAATTTTATCTCTTTCAAACTATTTTAGGAACTATGTTAGAATGTTACGTTCCAATTCCTAGTAAAGAGATAAAATTGTCCAAAATTTCGAGAGATGCGATGTGAGGAAGTGTGTTCAAGAAGGGAAGGACCAGAACGTGATTGAATGTAATGCAAATATGATAGCCAGTGAAGCCTCACCAAGGTGTTTATATAGACCCGTGGAAGCTGGCCTAATGACAAAAGCTACACCGTAGCTTCAATTTCAGTCCCATCGTGCGTGCGGATGGTATAATGCTAGAATACCAAAGTTTTTGCTAAAGACTTACTAAGGGTTCCCATAAAAAGGAGGGCGGGCTACCAATTCAAGTTTTGCCAATGGTACAATAATTTTATTGGAAATTACCTTCTTCGTCTTTTCCTTATTTCCAAATTAATTTTTTTCATCTTGCTCTCCAACTCAAGATTCTCGGTCTACCATTGATACCTAGCACTACAAGCTAACTACGACACGTGAATATCCAGCGAAGTGGCACGATTATGTTCCCAAAGATTCTCTCTTGGGTGGACGTTGGAGGGGACTGTAGGTGGAAGAGAGTATATTCTCTGCTTGCCATGGTCGGCATGAGAGCTTGTTGTAGAAAAATTTGCTTGTCCCATGCAACTAGACATTTCTCCTCGTGGCTGAAGCAACAGCAACTCCCACGTTCAAGGGAGTCGGCATGATATGGACGTCTGTCTCAAAGCAATCCCACACTAGTTAAGTTTTCTTTTTCGTTTGAGATGAGTGTATTGGAAGTCTTAAAATTTATCATGAAAATGTAATTAAGTTTTAAAACTTTCAAAAAGTGCAATCAAGTCCTAAAACTTATACAAACGGTTCAATCTAAGTCCTTCCATTGATTGCACTTTTTGATAGTTTTGAGACTCGGTTACACTTTCGAGATAAGTTTTAAGACTTTATTGAATATTTTGAAAGTTTTAGGATTTGATTAAACTTTCGTGATAAGTTTTAGAATTTAATTGCACATTTTGAAAGCTTTAGGACTCAATTGTATTTTCATGATAAGTTTTAGGTCTTCTAATGCACTTATCCCTTTATCATTTTGGCTTTGATAGATAGATGAGACGTTTCCGGTATGAATCCCACATATTCAGAGGTTGGTCCTTACAGGTTACAATTGCTCTCCAATGGCTGTGGAATCCCACGTGCTCGTGTTTCCCAGTACAGCCATCTCACCACGAAATAGGCAGTGTGCGACAGACATGGATGATATTACCTGTTTAATCTATAGGTAAATTTAGAGAAAGCAAGAGAGCATGCACCGAACTCTAAAGGCCTGTTTCATCTTTATAAGGACATGTTTACATGGTTGGTTTTATATAATCAGCCCACTGTACAAAGTAGTGTGTTTTATCTCAAGTCATGTTTAAAAAGTTTGCTCCACATAAGTCATTTTTTCGCCTTTTTCTTAACCATTTCTTAGTTTCATATTGTGTTACGATAAATTTTAAAGAAAAATTTCATGATAATGACACGAACAAACGAGGGTAAGCTGTCCCTCCTATGGGATTGCCCAGCCATGCAAGGGTGCTTTTGATGCAAAAAGGTGAGATTTAAAGTTCAAGCTATTTGACCTAGAAGATACTGTTGGAATAATTAAATATTAAACCACGTTTTCGTCTAACAACTTAAGTTTTTAAAACAGTTGGCAGTGATTTCACAAAATCTCACAGATGTGAAGTTCACACTTACTTAGGAAGTTAGGCTTTTCATTAGTAATCTCAAATTTGATAAGGGTTTGAAATATTATGTTAACATTAATTCAATGAGATTGCTAGTTTAATGGTTGATTATCTTGTACATGGATTAATTATATTGGGTGGACAGATCTATGAGGACCCCCAAAATGACTAATTGTCTACGCTCGATTGGGTAATCACTAGATCGCCAAAGGAATGGTCGGTCCATCTTTGTTTCTTAGACAAAATGGGCGACATTATGTCCATGGTTAGCATTCAAAAAGGAAAAAGAAAAAGGAAAGGTTTAATGGATCACATAGCAAACAATGTTATTATTGATAGCTCAATATAAGTGGACAGAATCTTGATTCAGCGCTCGCCACTTGCCAAAGGAAAGGTCTTTAGCTTTTAAAGCCCCACAGGAGCATTTTCCGAAATCCAATCGGGTCCCAATTGCTACGGGTGCAATTATTTCAACCAAGAAAACACGAGATCTCATGATCAGCCGCCAATTATTTTACGGAGAAGAGAGAGGGAGACATCCTATACGATGATGGTATAGAGGAAGCCAAATTTAAATGCGCACCATTAATTGACAATGTCATAATTATTAGAGAAAGAATTTTCAATTTGTATTTATTACTAAAAAAACACGAGATCTCGTGATCAGCTGCCAATTATTTTACTTGGTAGATCTATTTTT
Source organism: Eucalyptus sp. ANBG9806169 (assembly GCA_014182395.1). Classification (NCBI taxonomy): domain Eukaryota; kingdom Viridiplantae; phylum Streptophyta; class Magnoliopsida; order Myrtales; family Myrtaceae; genus Eucalyptus; species Eucalyptus sp. ANBG9806169. The sequence continues at coordinate 263,129 of CM024578.1, forward strand.
GTGGAATAAGAGTGTGTTTAACTTTGTCGGTTTTCAGTTCATCATCCTTATTTTCTGGATTTAGCTTTACTTTTCAGTATTCTTGCTCTGCTTCAATTTGCTGTCACAAAGAGTCCATTTGAGTAATGAATACAATTTTTTTTTTGAAAAATAAAATTAACATATTTTTTTGAGACTTAAATTACTACATAATTGAGAAGACCAATATCTGAGATATTCTCTAGAGTCATTCTGGATGATGACTACATCCCTAAGACATTCTTCCTAGTCACAAAACTGCAAAAGTCACAAATAGATAATTTGTGCCTGACCCACTATCTGATATTAGTAAATTTAATTTGCTAGCGGAAATGCAATTTTCAAATCACATCAATTTAAATCCTAACTTTTAAGGTAATTATGAATTTATTAGTTTTTTTACCATTTATATGTCTTATAATGAATAAATTTTCGTGCACGTGCACACGTCGTGTGCACACATGCACACACTAGCCACTTACAAGGCATACACATGCTCCACTTGCGCACATAAGCATAAAAATGTTGACTGTTTATTTCTCCATGTCGGATATAATTTCATATTTATCATTCTAAACTAATCTAACATGACAAATTTATTAAGACAAGCGGTAGTGACGAAGAGTTCAAATTTTGTCTCCGAGAGTTTTTTAATTGCCTGAATAATATAAAAATCGAGGTGATATGAGCCTAGTGATTTAGATATCTACAAAATTTATGCCCCAAATCTGCAATCCATTAGGACTAGAGGTAACAAAATGGGGTTGAAAATACATTTGTTAACTTATATATAATGGGTCTGGTCATATATGTGTTAACTAAATTTTGCTAAATGGGTTGATATGCGTTTGAGTAATAAAATCTAATGCAATATGGGTTTTTAATGGGTCTAAAGCCGAAGCCACCTACAGTTTCTCTTCACTTGTCTTCAGATTTAGGTTGGGGGATTTCAGGTAAGGCAACTGATTTTCCAGTTTTATCATTTACTAATGATCTTCTGTTTTTTTTTTTTTTTTTTTTTCAAAATTAAAGTATAGTATAAGATTTACGATTTTTCAAGCTTTAGGAAATCGTAAAAATTAGTATATAATTTTGCTCATCAATATTTATTGACTTATTGATTTTAAGAGATGTTAGATAATTCATGTGAAACTAAAAAAAATTATAATAAAAAAAGTTGCAAATAAGTTGAAAATCTTATTTGAAACCTTATAAAACTCTTAATAATTTTTTTCGGCAGAAGAACAGCCCAAGTGCCAAAACTTTGAAAAGGTACACTTAAGTGCTAGTTTGAAGTAAAGTGGAACACTTAAGTGTCACTTCGGCCAAAATCCGGCCAAATTGCGACGTGGTAATTTTCCGGCGACCCCGATGCAAAACGATGTCATTTTGCACGCCGACATGGCGACAAATTGCAAAAACGACGCTCGTTTTGGGTTTGATGTGTAAATAATTAATATAAAAATTAATTAAATTAAATTTAAACTTAATTTTATTTACAATAAAAATTAAAAAAAAAAAGGGGGCGAAGGGGCGCTTGAGGGTCGAGCCCTCACCGCCGCCGCCGGGAAGGGCCGGCGATGGAGGTTGGCTGGGGTCACCATCCCTTGGCCGACCGGCAGCGAGGGCCTGCGAGCCCTTGCTCAAATATGGGGTGAGGGTGGCGATGCCAGCCGACCGATGGTCCCTCCACCGTCGCTGGCCCTTCCCAGCGACGATAGGGAGGTGGCGAGGGCCTGCGAGCCCTTGCCCATATCCGACGAGGGCTCGCGGGCCCTCGCCGCCGGTCGGCCGGGGCCGCCGACCCCCGCCGACCCTCCCCCTCCGTTACCAGCCCTTCCCGGTGGCGGCGGGAGGCGGCGAGGGCGCGCAAACCCTCGCCCGAGATCCGGGGCGAGGGTCATAGCCCCGCCGGGCGCCGGGGGTCTTGGCCGACCCTCCCCCTCCATCGGCCCTTCCCGGGGCGACGGCGAGGGCTTAGCCCTTGGCCGCCGCCCCCCCCTACCCCTATGGGGTGAGGGTCGGCGATGCCCGGCCGGCCGATGGCGAGGGTTGGCCCTTCCTAGCGACGGTAGGGAGGTGGCGAGGGCCTCGCGAGCCCTTGCCCATATCCGACGAGGGCTTGCGGGCCCTCGCCCCGATCGGCCGGGCCGGCGGACCCCGCCGACCCTCCCCCTCCGTTACCAGCCCTTCCCGGTGGCGGCGGGGAGGCGGCGAGGGCGCGCAAACCCTCGCCCGGATGCGGGGGCGAGGGTCATAGCCCTCGGCGCGATCCGGCGAGGGCTCATAGCCTCGCCGCCGGCCGGCCGGGGGCCGGCGACCTTGGCCGACCCTCCCCCTCCATCGCCGGCCCTTCCCGGCGGCGACGGCGAGGGCTTAGCGCCCCCCCCCAAAATAATTTCTAGTTTTTTAATTTTTAGAATATTTTAAATAAAATTAAGTTTAAATTTAATTTAATTAACTTTTATATTAATTATTTACACATTAGACCCAAAAATGATGTCGTTTTTGCAATTTGTCGCCACATTAGGTTCAAAACGACGCCATTTTGCACCGAAGTTGCTGAAAAATTGCCACTTCAGCAATTTGGCCGGATTTTGGCCGGAATGACACTTAAGTGTTCCACTTTACTTCGAAACTTGCACTTAAGTGTCCCTCCATGTCAAGTTTTGGCACTCAAGGTATCCCAAACTCAATTTTTTTTTTCATTTACACACTACATGCATAGCATAAAAGTACTTGTTTTTAAATGTCTATGTGTTTTAGTAATGTTGGGGTACGAGTTGGGTCTAGTATGAGTTACTTAATTTATATTATATATAAATGAGTCAAAACAGATTTTCTTTTTTTTGTCAGTAGTCAAAATAGATTAAATGAGTGGATTTGTGTCGGAGCATTTTCGACCAAATACGAACCTAACCCTACTCACACATTAACAGCCCTAATTAGGACCTAAATCCAGCTCATCTGGTTTTGTAATGATCACTTCCAAGCTTTCATTTGATGTAAGCCAAGATAAAAACATATGACGGGGGAGAAATTTAGATTAGATCGGACGAATTTGAATAGTTAGAATATCTGAAATAAAGTTGAATATGGCCTGATTTACAGTGGAAATATAGATGTTTGCGTTATAAATCACGGGCGAACCGTATTGTTCAAGATTGAAAACTAATGATAAGTTATCTCTCCTATCATCATCTCATTGACGTACGTAAAAAATATCAGGTAAAAGCCAATTGAAATAGCTATTAATAAATTCGATCTTTTGGAAAATACTAGAGAACTAGTCATCCGCTCTCTTATTCCGTTCACATTTTCTATTCCAGGTTCATGCCATTCATCTTCTCTATGATAATTATCTCGTATTTGAATCGTCCGGAGGTTCAAGTAGATATATATGCAAACCTAGACAATGGTTCTCTTGCACGTAAGCCCCAGAATAAATTGCGAACTTTAAATTCATAACATCATAACAACATAAAGCGTGGATGATACCATCGCTATAATGCTGAAGAAAATTGAGATTGAAATATAAAATTGCGTTGACACATATGGTTTCCCAAGTCCATATTTTCAATGTGTATTTTTATTCCCTTTCCCATGCCTCCAGCCACATCAAATTCATTGACTTAAAGATAGATATTACCAGTCTTTCTTAACCAAGTATGAAGCATCATTTTCTAATTGCATAGCCATAAGCACAGTGGGGGCATTGATGGGCGAGTTCCGATGACATCTTCCAGATTTTCCATAAATGCCTTAGACGTTCCGGTTGAAACACCGTGGCGTCCATGGCATTCCAACGGCGAGGTAAGACACATATGAGAGACAATTTGCTCTCTCGATTGAGGATACATATTTTTCTTAGTAACTTTGCATCATTTGGCAGGTGAGAGGATATGTAGTTGGATAGAAAGGGGTGACATTATCTACAGTCATAACTGGACACACTGTTCCAACCAAAGAACCAAAGCAAGCACTGACCTTGATTTCGGCTTTCCTTCAAGGACAACCTCTTATCTCCTAGGAAAACATCTGACAATCTATCAAAGGGACAATATGTGTTTACTTGGTTGCATTTCTATATGAATGCCAATTTTTCTTGAGAGAAGTGTCAAAAAAATAAAAAAATCTAAACTCATTTCATTGGTGCCAATTTAGTCATAATCCTTTTAGGTAGTATTTGGTGGGCTGGATAAAACACCAGATGGGATAACTTTTATCCTATCCGGTATTTGGAGTGACACACAATCTGGATGTAGCCCAGATGTAGACTAGATAAAAAAATCCCACCTAGAGGGTGGGAGAGACCTGGATAGCATATGTGAAATTTCAGTAAATTGATTAAAAAAATCACGTCTTCTTTTCCCATTTTTGCGCTCGGTGATCGCCCTTCCTCTCTTTTGACAAGCACATGATCATCAAACTTCAATGGCCAATGCTCATCCCACCGGCGATGACCTGGCCCCATCTTCGGCCACCTGGAAAAGCGGTGTCGGAGCTTGTTGGCCCCTCTCTCCATATGCACCAACAAAGCGTCCTCGCAAACTCCCAGTGACCAGCCATCAATTGTTGACGATAACTGTAGCAACTCCGACAATCTCAGCAAATCAAGCACTTCCTAAGAAGCCCACTACTTTATTTACTCCTCACAGGTTTTCCCGTTGAATTCCCTAGCAACACCATATTTGCTAGAGTCAATTGTCTCTCCACTGTCGTTGAAGAATTCGTTCTGGAAAGCCTCGACCATCTAGGTTGATTTTCACTGCATCTGTGCCTTTTGTTCCTGCTGGCTGCGCCTTTCTCGCTGGTGCTTCCTCAAGTTCGATGGCCACACTCTTCATTGCCTCCTATTGTCGCTCAACTCCATCCCGGCGGGGAGTTTCGTGATCCTGATCAAAGCTCGGGGCCTCCTTCACAAAGAAGATGATCCGATGGAGGCAGTAGCTGGCACGACAGAGCTCCTCAACCGCATTACTTGAAGCGGTGAAGTCAGTGGTAGAGCATGGAAAAATCCATTGGGAAGAGAAGGTGTCCGACATGGATGACAGATTGAGGAAGGATTAATAATTTTTAGAACTTTCATGATTTATTTATAAATTTTAATCTTGCAAATCAAATATTCATCTAGATAATATTTATTTGAATTCAGGCTATATTTAGACGTCAACGGATATTAGATGTGATATTTAAAATCATATCCTATCCTTTTCTTATCCAACGTTATCTTATTCAACAAAAAATGTTCAGATGACCAAACGTAATCTTAATGATGCCAATTTAGTCCTAAAGATTTTGACATAATACCATTAGTCCTAAATTTTTTGATCTAATGCAATTTAGTTTTTCTAGCTAATTTTGGTCATATATTGCAGACATGGACACCGGTCGGCCTATGTGACACGGTTGGCCTTGATGTGAACAATTTTTTATCACAACTGGTGAAAAACTATTTTGATGTCCCAGACACATTTTGTTCGGGATTTCTTGTTTGAATAAGTTCAGGTTCGGAATAGTTTGATTCCATATCCTGATCTGGAGGATCAGCCATAAATATGGATGATGTGATGGGTGCAATAGGAGAGGAATCAATGACAGGGATTGAGAAAGATGAGGAGGATGAGAGGGATACTGAATCAGATTCAGTATCAAAGATATTTGGGAATGTCTGTTTTGCAGGGAACATAATCTGGTTATCTGGGATGACTTGATCAGTCTGCTAGATAACAAGATCAGGAGGTTGTTCTTGATTACTCAAGTTCTTCAAAAAGGATTCCAATGGATTAGACAGCATCATCTGGTCTGGCTTTCCCTGTATAATAACACTGGATTCTGGCAGTACTTTCTCTTTTCCTTTTTCTTTCTTTACTTGATCCAATTCCTTAAGACGGTTTCGCATTTCTACAACACTTGTTTCCTTTCTGTAAGGATCTTATGCAATGTTGGCAAAGATGGACGTCTAAGGTGGTGGAGGCGGATACTCTGTCTATACTGGAATTGGATATGGATTCAACTGATTGAACATTCCTTTTTCAAGGATTTGGATATGTTGCTTGAGTTTCTCTATTTTCGGCTTAGGGCTCTCGAGATAGTAATACCCTAGATGTTGTCCCGATTCCAAGGCATGAAGCCTCTTTTGGAACTCGGAAAGCATCTTCTTTGTGGTTTCATCATGCTTTCGAAGATCTTGTTGCACATATCCAATTTTGGAATCAATTGCTTTGAAAGTATTGTTTTGTGCTAAAAGAGTCTCCGATTGTCAATTTAGGACAGCTTCAGCAGCAGGAGTTCTTTTCTATCTTCCATGTTCATCCACATCAGTGGGGCCAGGTATTTTAGGTGTATGATGGTATCTGCCTTGTGGATCTATGAATTTCTCTGGAGCAGGAAATGAGAGTTTAGAACTTTCTCGAACAAGAGGAGGAAAGTTTGCTTCCTGGAACATGGCGATGGAAGAAGTGGGTGGTGTTTCCGCTGGAGTTTTGAGTGAGTAGGAGTGTTTCCTAGCCCACTTTAGGATTGTCTTATAAAACGGCGAAAGAGCCGGTTTATTCTGAGGAGGAGATGGAGGAGGTGACGGTGGTGGTGTTGGTGAGGCTAGTAGTGGCGTAATGAATTCTGGTGAGGGAGCTGGTGCATAAGAAACCATAAATTGGTACTTATCACATTCTCCAAGGGTATTTGGATCTTTTGGCTTTTTGCGCTTTCGTTGAGGTATGTCATCAGGATTTACTTTGTTAGGAGAGTTTGTGCAATAGGAGCATTGGCAAAAAAGATCCCAGACTCTTCCTTTTTCCTTTTATTTTTTATTTTTTCTCTCCCTTTTTTTCCTTCCATTCCTTCTTCCTCCTAGTGACCGGCTAGAGGTGAGGGACCTTGTTGCCCTCTGGCAATCCTCACTAGCCATTAGCAAGGTTGACCCAACCTTTAGTGAGCTTGCTAGGGGTCACTAGGGTGACCTCACACTTGACTAGTGAGACTCGCCCTTGTCAGATCTAGCGAGGGTCAAGACTCGCTAGACTCACTGGCCATGAGCCAGTCCCAACCTTGCCTTATTTGATGAGGTTGATCCTTGCCCGATCACGATGAGGCTTGAGCCCTCGCCAAAGGCCAATCTTCGACTCGGCGGCCTCTTGTGAGGGCTCAAGCATTGCTAACGGTTGGGCAAGGCTCGACCCTTGCCAAAAGGGAGACTACCCTTATAGCCTCTAGCGAGGTTGGGGCTCGCCTAGCCATGGTGAGGATTGCTCTCACTGTTGTTGGCGAAGGCAAGCTTCGCTAGTGGCTGGCAACCCTCTCTAGAGACCAATGAGGTTGAGGATGACCTCACCAGCCCTTGCCTTTGGCCAGTCGACGACCGACTGGAGGAAAAAGAAAGGGAAAGAAAAAAAAGGAAAAAATAAAAAGAAAATATTATTAAAAGTTGTCTAGTCAATGTCGGTCATGCCACATAAGCTGATCATTGTCTACATAAGTAAAATCCAGCCAAAATTAGTTGGAAGAACTAAATTGGCACTAGGTCATAAAGTTTAGGACTAAATTGACATCAATAAAAAATTTATGACGAAATTAGTACAAATACAATAAGTTTATAACTTTTTGATACTTTTCCCGGTCTTTCTTATATTACTATGAGACATATTTATAATTGCATAACCACAGTGACAACAGTGATGAACAAGTTCCAGGGCATTGTGGAGATTGTCCATAAATACTTTAGACCTTCCGGTGAAAGTAGTTTAGCGTCTATGGTATTCTAAAAGCGAGCTTAGAAACATAAAAGACTCAACTTTGTTGTTTCAATTGATGGTGCACAAGAATTTTGCTGCAGTTCATAATTTGGCAGGTTGGAGTATTTGTTGTTGTATATAGAGGAGTGTCATAAAAAATAGAGAAGTGCGGATACAATTCTTGGCTACCAACCTTTGCGAGCATCGACTAAGATTTTAGCTTTCCCTAAATGATTGCTACCTCTTGGGAAACAATCTTACACTCTATCGAAGCTAAGATCTATGTTGATTTGACGCTCACTTCAACACGAATAAGCTTCAATAGTTTTCACCTTATTGTACATGTATGAACTGTCTATGTTAAGCGGGGTGATAATGCAATTTCAAATATAAATAAAGCTCTAAGAATGTCTTTTAGGATCCCTTGACATTATTTCAGACATACGATCCTAGATAGCTGAAAAGACTAGCATATGACATGGTGTCACATGTCATTATCAATTGTGTCAGCATTAGAACATTTTCACTGGTAGACACATTAATTTCCGAGAAAATCGATATCTCCCATCGACTGTACCAAACAAAACATCCTCCCAAACCATAACTTGCAAAAATAGCACAGAAATTGTTGCCTTAGTCATGAACCACATGATACAAGAGAGAAGATGAAGTATCTACTTTCTGTTAGGACTAGAATTAGCACCTAGAGGGGGGTGAATAGGTGTTTAAAGTGATTTTAACAATCTAAACTCGAATGAGATATAAATAACTTAAACTCAACGATTGCAGCAAATGAAAGCAGTTAACAATATAAAGGATTAGGGATAGAGAATCAAGACTCCAGATTTATAGTGGTTCGGCTTAGATCAAGCCTACGTCCACTCTCCCCACGGACAGCCCCTTCGGGCTGGATTTCACTAAGAATCAATAAGAGTGATTACAGTCTCACGCTCTTGAGTCCACAAAGTGTAGATTACTCTACTACACTTCCTCAAGGTCTACAATATGATCTCTCTTTTGATTACATGTAACGCTCAAAGAATGATATCGCAAAATAGTAAAGGAGATTTCAGACTTTGGAATTCTTCTATCCGCACCCTTCAACAACTAGAGCATCTCTCTTATATACTTCTTCATGCCTTCAATACCGTTGGCACCTTCCAAAGAAGTTCTTCCAATCAACCCGTTGGACAGAATCAATTAGAGATCTCGAGCTCTTTAAGGTAAGTGTTGATAGCCCATCAATCCCGCTCGCCCATACAATCGGGATCTCGGTTTCCATAAGTAGATCCTTCCAAATATAACTTGCGAAGTCGTCAAGGAATCTAAACATATTCCATATAAAGCTTAGATCGTTTAGTGCTAAATCCGGTAGAAAGATATCCACTAGTCGTTAGAATAAAGATCGTATAAGATCAAAATAAACGTCGTCCCGGAAACTGTCCATGTGAGTAGACTTTGAAATATAAGTCTTGAGTCTTGAGTCTTGCTAGCTTCGGACTTTAATCTTCAGACTTTGATATTCAGACTTTGTCCTTCAGACTTTGATCTTCAGAAGAGTCTGTAAGTCTTCAGACTAGATTGATAAACCTGTTTTGTCAACTTCAAAATACCTTAAGGGATTTCATCCAACAATCTCCCCCTTTTTGATGGTGACAAAACTTTCCTGCAGATTTGAATATAATCGCCCTGCAATACAACTTTTAAGCAAGCATATAAAAGTTTAAATAAGATAGTAGAAGTTATCTGCATACACGAGATATCCCGTACTGAGACTTTCCTTGTACATAGATCTGCATTCACCGAAACCTCATTAGTCATAAACAGACAGTACTATCAAATTTACGAAGCTTAAAGTATTGCCATAGAGAGCACACATTTCAAAAACTACATACGTTAAAAAAAAACTCAAGTCAAGTCAAAGTCAAGCAATCAAAAGATAGGATTTGGTTTGGTTTGAAAAAGTGTTCAAAAATCTGCAAAGTCTTCTCCCCCTTTTTGTCAGCATAAAAAAAAATCAAGGAGCTTGAGGAATGCGAACAAGTTGAAAGTCTCCCATAGACTTCACAGTGTCTTCCAACTTCCTCAAATCTTCCTGTACTTGGGTGAGAGTGGCGCCCTTTGTAGTATCCTAAATCTGACGCTGAACATCTTTGATCTGATCATGCAAAGTGATGAACATTGCATGATTTTCATTCTGCAATGTCTGAAATTCATATCCCATGGCATAAATTTGACCTTTAAGTTCCAAGATGATCTCAAGCGAGTCTTTGAAAATTTCCGAGTTGTCGGTCGAGTGCTTGTTTCAGCTTGGTCCGATGGTGGAGTCAAGCCGTATGAATTTCAGCGGGCGGTTCGGTGTGTGGAGATGATGCCTCTCCTTCGAGAAAGCGTGTAGCATGAATATCCTCGGCATCGGGAGGTGATCGGCTAACACTGTTTGAGCATCCTCTTCTTTGAAAGTCAGCCGAAGAGGTGTGTGTTCGCTTTCTTTATCTCCCCCGTCTCCATGTCTTCGGTGGAGAAAAGAATTCTTCTTTTGAGGCGTTTCCTCGGTGATAGGATGTTGTAAATCCTCCTTTTCTGCTGGAGAATATGTTCTTTCTGGTTCATCTGCTTTCTCTTCTTTTCTTTCTTCCTCTTCCTCTCTTTCTTCGTCTTTCTCCTTTTCCTCTTTCTTCTCTTCCTCTTTCTTCTCTTCCTCTTTCTCTTCCTCTTTCTCTTTCTCTTTCTTCTCTTCCTTCTCTTCATCTTTCTTCTCTTTCTCTGCAACTTGATGTTCTGGAACAGTTGGAATAGATGCAGAAATTTGAGAAATAAGAGTAGAGATGGGTATTGCATCCTCATCATCTTCATCGTCCAGGATGACAGCCCTTCGCTTCTTGGTAGAACCAGCCACAGGTTCTTTCCCTTTCCTTTTTGCTGCGATGAGTCCGGGTCCGAGTTTGATAGGAGTCTTTTCCTTGAATTGCTCCAGCTTCTTGCTAAGCTCTTTTAGACGCATCTTGGTAATCATCCTCAGCCCGATGACCATTTTATCAATAGTCTTCACTTTGTGAGAATATGAGGAGGTTGAATGTTGAGATGTTTGAGGAGACGAGTAATGAGAGCAGCATAAGGAAGCTTTCCTTTGTCCTTAACCATGCATCTGTACATGTGAAAGATAATGGTATGTGGCAAAGAGAAGTTCACACCTATCTTGATGGCAAACATCAACTTAGCTTCGAAATTGATACATCTGTCTTGGATGTCGATTTGGGTCTTAGATAGTTGATTACAATTTTATGCAGCAAAGTATTTGTTGCGTTCATTCTGGAATAAGAGAGTCTTCCTTCTGCAATTCTGTCCTTTGCTAGTTCAAGAGTAGCAGAACTTACAGACACACCGATTGGTTGGAAAGCCCCTCTTTCCACACCAAGCACATCAGCCAAAATGTCATTATCAATGACATACTCCTTATCTCACACTTTTGAAGGTAAAGCTGTTTGCATCAATGAAACCGATATTGGAGTAAAAATAGGCCGTCAATTCAGAATGTGCTGTGTCACGGTCTGTGCGAACCGATAAAGTTGGAGCTTTTGAATTTCTCTCGTGATTTATACTCAAGAAGTCCAGAAAATCGAAATCCACGGTTCGTGGGTTCATCACCCCACGCTTCAGCAATTTTCATATCTCTTCCTATGTTCGTCTGAACGGAACAATTCATCCTTCTTCCCTCTTAGGCTCGCAGCCACACCCATCCATGGTTTGAAGTGCATGAACATCTTTTCATCATCATCCTTTCCCTCAGGTTGATTCATGCTACTAAACCTAGGGTCACTCGGGAAATTTGCAAATGCTCTTGCAGCCGTTCCCTCAGGCACAATTCCAGACCTTTCCATAACAAAGTAAGAAAGTGCGTCTCGTTTCTATAACCCTTCTTTTAGAAACTCATCCACAAAAGTCATAGCGAGAACCTTCCTTTAACGCGAGTAAAGCTTATAAACGAAGGCGGGTTTTAGAGTTCTTACTGGTTCGATATCTTCATAAATCGTTTCATCTTGAGGTCTAGTTGGGGATGACCGCTGTTGAGATTGCTCAGTAGGAATGTTGCTTTCCTCAGTGAGATCAAAATGCGTAGGCCCCTCACCGTGAGCCTTGTGGTCCCCCGTTTGCTATTCCGGAAGACTTCCTCGATACGACATTGTGCTTTTCTTTGGAGAGACTTTCTCACTTGTGTCGCAAGAAAGTTGAGAACTTTGAAACAAAGAAGTTTGGGAGACAAAAAATGCAGAGCAGTGAAAAGCTTTTGATCTAGGGTTTCTGAGTAAAGTAAAAACGAAGGAGAAGAGATGTATAAGAGATAACAAGTACGGGGAATAACCAAGCGTCGTATATTTTGGAAATCTTGAATTTTCCTTTTTGAAAAAATAACTGCCTTAATAAAACGATAACCACTTCTTTTAAAAATAATAACCGACTTAAAATTAGACAGATAATCTTACCTTATCAATAACACAGTTTAAGTAAGGAAACTTACGGTCGTGTCGATTCGTATTCTCGTCTTTTAACCTTTGAGTCGATGCTCGTCGGACTTTAGTTCGAGTCCGAACTTCAACATTCTTCAAGAGATAACATATTGAGTCTTGAGCGAATAGACTCAAACAAGCTTTTCTCAAGACGCTTTGTGAAGATGTACGCCGTTGATTCTTTGAGTCTATGAATCGTATCAAGACTTCTTTGTTCTGAACATGATCTCTTATAAAGTGATGTCGAATCTCAATATGTTTTGCTCTTGAATGTAGGATAGGATTCTTTGTGAGATTGATTGCCTTTGGTGTTGTCACATCTAATTTCGTGCAAGAGTCTTCAATGCCAAAGTCTTGCGGTTGTTGTTTTATCCACAATATTTGAGAACAGCAACTTCCAAGAGCAACGTATTCGCTTCATTTGTTGAAAGAGCCACGGTACTTTGTTTCCTCGAAAACCAGGATACCACCCTGTTTCCAAGCAATTGACAAGTACCTGAAGTGCTTTTTCTTTCAACTCTACAACCCTGCAAGATCTCGCGCGTCGAATAGCCAAGAAGTGTAAAGTCTCATTCTTTGGGATACCAAAGACCGATCTTAGCGATAGTAGCAACATATTTAATAATACGTTTAACATCGCTTAAGTGAGATTCTCTAGGGTCAGATTGAAACCTAGCACATATGCAAACACTAAATAATATGTCGTCCGGATGCGGTAAGATAAAGAAGTGAGCCAATGATACTCCGTATAATTTTTGGTCAATTTTCTTCCCTGCTTCATCTTTGTCTATCTTCAAAGAGCTTGACATTGGTATGTCGGTCTTTTGCAATTCTCCGGACCGAACTTTTTAACAAGTTCTTTTGCATATTTCTCTTGATGAATGAATATTCCCTCCTTTAGTTGTTTGACTTGTAGACCAAGGAAAAATGATAGTTCACCCATCATGCTCATCTCGAATTCATCCTGCATAGACTTAGAAAATTTCTTGCACAAAGTCTCATTAGATGATCCAAATATGATGTCATCAACATAAATCTGAACAAGTAGAAAACTTTTACCTTCCCTTTTAATGAACAAGGTAGTGTCTACCTTACCTTTAGAAAAGCCACTATGAATTAAAAAATTACTTAGCCTTTCATACCAAGCTCGAGGAGCTTGTTTCAGTCCATATAAAGCTTTCTTCAGTCGAATACGAGTCGGTTTCTTTGAATCTTCAAAGCCGGGAGGTTGTTCTACGTAGACTTCTTCTTGAATAAATCCATTCGGGAATGCACTTTTGACATCCATTTGAAACAACCTGAAATTCTTATAGCAAGCAAAAGCAAGTAATAATCGATTGCTTCTAACCTTGCTCTTTTGGAGCGTAAGTCTCATCATAGTCTATCCATTCTTCTTGCGTGTATCCTTTAGCTACGAGTCTTGCTTTGTTTCTCGTTACTTTGCCTTTTTCATCAACTTTGTTCCTGAAAACCCATTTAGCTCCTACAACTGATTTACCTTTTGTTTTGGGAGTTAATTCCCATACGTCGTTAATACTTTTGAATTGTCTCGAGCTCTTCTTGCATTGCTTCAATCCGGCTTTCATCAGCTAAAGCTTCTTCGATATTTTGGGTTCTATTTCAGAAATAAGAGCAACAGCACTAGACTCCTCTCGCCTTTTGGATCTTGTTCGAATTCCCTCATTAATGTTTCCAATAATGAGTTCTTCGGGATGATTTGGACTTGTGCTTCCGATTCTTGTTCGAGTCCGATAGATTGTTGATCTTCTTCTTGAGTAGATTCTTCATCGGTAGCTTGTTGTACGATTTTGAATTAGCAACCGCTTCGGTGGAGTTAGATTTAGCGATGTGTACGGAGCAGATTCGAGTCTTCGATCAGTATCGCTGAACTTGTGGAGAGTCTTGAAATTTGACATTCATTGATTCTTCCACAGTCCGAGTCTTTTTGTTGAACACTCTAAAGGCTTTGCTTGTTGTAGAGTATCCAAGAAAGAATCCTTCATCTGATTTTCTTCAAACTTACCAACACGATCATTTGCATTCTTCAGAATAAAACATTTGCATCCAAATATTTGAAAATAAGAAACTATTGGTTTCTTTCCTTTAAAAATTTCATAAGGAGTTTTCTCAAGAATTGGTCTTAAAAACACTCGGTTTATAATATAGCAAGCAGTTGAAACACTTCTGCCCAAAACCTTGAAGAAACTTGATTTCCAATTAAAAGTGTTCTTGCCATTTCTTGTAAAGATCTATTCTTCCTTTCCACAACCCCATTCGTTCGGTGTATATGGAGAAGAAAATTTATGTTGAAAACCAAATTCATCACACAAGTTAGCAAAGTCTTGATTTTCAAACTCACCTCCATGGTACGTACGAATGCTTGTAATAGTGTGACCTTTCTCATTCGCACCTTTTTAGCAAATTTTGAAAAGAGAGAGAAAGTCTACGACTTACTTGTAAGAAAGTAGACCCAAGTAAATCGTGAATAATCATCCACTATTACAGACAGAACCTTTTACCACCAATGCTTTTCGTTCGGTAGGTCCAAACAAATCCATGTGCAAAAGCTGCAATACATGATTAGTGGAAACTCTATTTATTGATCGTAAGAATTTCTAACCTGTTTACCCAGACGCATGGTGTACATAGATCGAGACTTTGAATAATTCAGATTAGGCAATCCTCGAACAAGTTTCTTTGTTGAGATCTTGTTGATCCGCTTCATGTTGATATGGCCTAGCTTTTTGTGCCACAGATTTGCTTCATCTTGTACCGATATTAAGTATTGTGATCTTTCTTGATTCACATCCGGAAGATAGATATTTCCATGTCTTCGACAAAGTAAAAGATTGAGTAAGGTCTTTATTGATTCGAGCACGTTTCTTCCGAAAGTTGATCTTGAAACCAGAATCACACAACCGACTTATGCTAAGCAAGTTGTAATTTAATCCTTCAACTAATGAAACATTATTGATAGACAAACTCCCAATCTTCTTGTTCCTCGACCGGTAATCTTCCCTCTGTTGTTACCACCAAAGGAAACTTTTCCTCCGTCTATCTGGATAAGTTTTATGAAGCGACTTGAGTCTCTGTCATATGTCTTGAGCAGCCACTATCAAGATACCATTTTATCTTCTTTTTGATAGTAACCTGCAATTAACAAGAATTCAAGCTCTTTTTGGTACCCATACCATCTTGGGTCCGAAGTGTTAGTACAATAGACAGTCTTAGCCCAACTCTTTTAACAGGTCTCCAAACCAAAGGACATTCTTTCTCAAAGTGTTCTAAGCTTTTACACTTGGAACATCTCGAGCATTTCTACCAACATGTTTTACAAAGACTTTCTGAAAATGATTCTTATAAAGTTCTAGCTGGTCTTTGTTTAATTCTTTCTTTTACCTTCGGAAAATCAATCGGTGGAATAGTTTCGGAGGTCATACCAGACCTAACTTGTCAAAATACGGTCTTTGTATTGAAAGAATCTTATCCAGCTTTTCAGAACCATTTGAAAATCTCTTTGATATGTTAGTGATATCATTTTTCAAAAGATTATTTTCATTTGAAATACTTTATCGAGTTTTCTTTCACAACAGCAAAATCTTTTCCAGTTTTCAAACTTTTCTTTCATAAGTTTATCTGTAGTTTCAATGTAGAATTTTCTCTTTTCAATTCGGAGATCCTCTTAAGAGAGGTTTTCGGATGAAACATAGTTCATTAATATATTTAGAAACTTTAACAGGAATTTCCAGATTACTTACCTCGAGTTCGCTCGTCCGAGTCGTCCGTGCGAATCGGGATGCGAGTCTGAGTCTGATTTTGCCATCAAACAAATATTGGCATAATCATTGTCACTATCTTCACATTCAGTATCACTCCAAGTCTCTGCCTTGAGTGCTTTCCTGTTTTTCTCTGTCTTCCCTTTTCTCTTCTTTAACAGAGGACAATTAGGTCTGATGTGTCCCTTTTTCTTGCATTCAAAGCAAGTTACTTCTTTATTCGTATCATCTTCCTCTGTTGACCTGTTTTGAAACCTTTGAGAATTTTGTTTATTCCAATTGAATTTCCTTCCTTTTCTGTTCAGCTTTCGAATCTCTTTATCATAAGTGCAGTTCTTCATCATCTAGATCTTCTTGAATCAGTAACATCGAATAGTCATTAGACTTTAAGGCAATAGATTTCTTACCTTTTGAGTCTTCTTCTTCGTTGGTCTGTTCTACTTCATAGGATTGAAGAGTTCCAACCAATTCATCTACAGAAAGTGGAGCAATCCTTTGTGTCTCTCTTATTGAGGTTTTTATATAATTCCAGTCTTTTGAGAGTCCACGAAGAAGTTTGTTGACCTTCATATGTCCCGAGATTGGATGTCCCCGATATTCAAGACCATTCACAATTTCAGTAAAGCGACTAAACATGTCGGTAATTGATTCTCCGATCTCATCTTAAAGACTTCATATTGTCCCAAGAGAATGTTGATCCTTGTTTCTTTCACACGATCGGTTCCTTCATAGGTAATGTGAAGCCTATCCCATACTTCTTTTGCTGTATCACAAGAAGATATTCTATTATATTCAGTAGGGGATAAAGCACAATATAAAGAGTAAATAGCTTTGGCGTCGAGAGTCTGTCTCTTGGTGATTTCTTCTTGAGTCAAAAGAGTAGGAACAACGGGTTCTTTTCTCTCTCTCGAGTCGATGCAGCAACGGGAATGATTCCTTTATCAACCACTTCCCATTCCAAAGGATCTTTCGATCTTAGGAAAGCCTTCATCTTATTTTTCCATATGCTGTAATCCTTTCCATCAAAGTATGGAGGTGCGGTATTGCTTTGACCTTCAACCAACCCCAGTAGGCAGCATACTAGCCATAGATCTTTTACTTAGAAGTAAAGACACTTCTTATAAACAAGTACACAAGCTCTGATACCAATTGTTAGGACTAGAATTAGCACCTAGAGGGGGGTGAATAGGTGTTTAAAGTGATTTTAACAATCTAAACTCGAATGAGATATAAATAACTTAAACTCAACGATTGCAGCAAATGAAAGCAGTTAACAATATAAAGGATTAGGGATAGAGAATCAAGACTCAGATTTATAGTGGTTCGGCTTAGATCAAGCCTACGTCCACTCTCCCGCACGGACAGCCCTTCGGCTGGATTTCACTAAGAATCAATAAGAGTGATTACGAGTCTCACGCTCTTGAGTCCACAGTGTAGATTACTCTACTACACTTCCTCAAGGTCTACAATATGATCTCTCTTTTGATTACATGTAACGCTCAAAGAATGATATCGCAAAATAGTAAAGGAGATTTCAGACTTTGGAATTCTTCTATCCGCACCCTTCAACAACTAGAGCATCTCTCTTATATACTTCTTCATGCCTTCAATACCGTTGGCACCTTCCAAAGAAGTTCTTCCAATCAACCCGTTGGACAGAATCAATTAGAGAGATCTCGAGCTCTTTAAGGTAAGTGTTGATAGCCCATCAATCTGCTCGCCCATACAATCGGGATCTCGGTTTCCATAAGTAGATCCTTCCAAATATAACTTGCGAAGTCGTCAAGGAATCTAAACATATTCCATATAAAGCTTAGATCGTTTAGTGCTAAATCCAGTAGAAAGATATCCACTAGTCGTTAGAATAAAGATCGTATAAGATCAGAATAAACGTCGTCCTGGAAACTGTCCATGTGAGTAGACTTTGAAATATAAGTCTTGAGTCTTGAGTCTTGCTAGCTTCAGACTTTAATCTTCAGACTTTGATCTTCAGACTTTGTCCTTCAGACTTTGATCTTCAGAAGAGTCTGTAAGTCTTCAGACTAGACTGATAAACCTGTTTTGTCAATTTCAAAATACCTTAAGGGATTTCATCCAACACTTTCTATATGTTCACGCCCGAAACTTCGGTAGAATGATTGAATCATCGCCATGGAGCGTCTGCATGGCATCTAAAACATTCAAGTTGGGAATGTTATACTGTTAGGATCATAAGAGTTGCGGTAGTTCAACTCTTTGCTTCCCAACGGCCATGTGGAACTTCAACATCCTCGGTTTACAAATACACGAAAACCGTGAGATAGGGGCACTAATTAAATTCTAACAATGCTCTCGATACTTTTTGAAGGTCACTTGTGCAAAGAAGTTCGATGGCAGAGACAGTGAGAATGAATTGAGCATGTAAGGAAAATATAAGTACTTGAGACCTCCGTAATTGCAGCTGAGTGAATGCGCAAGACGCATAATCACACGAAAAACAACACATGAGAAAAACCCACAGAAGTGCCAGAGAGATTCAGAGAACAAAGCCAGAAGGCTGCCTACGTCCAAGTGCCAAAGAAGCACAACAGCATGAATATGCAGTGAGCAAATTGCAGCAGCGCATATTCCAAATAAAACCATACTTCATTTATGTCCTCTTCCGCATCAGCGTGAACGCATTTCGTATCAACAACTTCTTTTTTCAATTTCATGGTCCATCTAGGTTGTAGCTTGCTGTCGATACATACTTAAGGGGTGGCTTGACTCGATCTCAATCAACTTAGGCATGATCCATGTGGGTTAAATTCCTAAAAGAGGAGTATTCGAGTGTGATCGGTTAAAGCACCGACTATTTATGATAATTTAACTTATAAATCCCTTTGCAAGAACTCTACCCTTTGATGTATAACTTAGGGTCCGTTTGTTTCGTGGAAAATGAGCCATTTCCGGAAAATATTTTCCCAGAAGTCATTTTCCAAGAAAATGACAATATTTTTTGGTGTTCGGTAAGGAAAATTTTTCACTCACCAAATCAACGAGCGTGAGCATCAAGCTTGAGGCTCGCCAAATCGCTTGAGGTTCACTTGGTTTGACGACTAGCCAAGAAAGAAGAAGATGAGAAAAAAAAAAAAAAAAAAAAAGGAAAGAAAAAGGAAATTAAAAATAAATCGAATTAAAAAGAGAAAAAGAAAATTAAAAATTATTCGAATGAAAAAAGAAAAGAAGAAAAATAAAGGAGAGGAGGAAGTTAGGATTTATAGAGGTGTGAGATAAAAGAGATCAAGTGAGGAAAATGTTTTTCACATTTTCCCTACTTTAGAAGACTTTTTTCCTTTGATGGAAAACATTTTCCTTAGGAAATTCATTTTCCATGAAAATTTTCCATGAAACGAACGCCTGGAAAATCCGAAAAATATTTTTCGCGAAACGAATGGATCCTTAAAGTGTCAACAATTTATCCTGCGAGAGGCAAACTTCAGGATTTTTTTGTTTTTAATTATGTGTGTTCGATATTCTTGAATTCATACTCCATCAAGATCTCTAATCGGAAGGATCACACAATGACATGCCAAAGGATAAGTGGTGGGGAAGCTGGGGAAATTTCTCGAGCCATGTATCGATAATATATGGATTTATTATATAAGTCATGTTTTCGACAAAGGTGAGACGAATCACATCCAAGATTGCTGACCTAAAAATTCCCAGTCTCCTTTCTGGATCAAATCTGTTTTCTCTCACGATAGAGGCTGATGATGTAAGTGCTTAAGATTCAGCAGATCTTCAAATTGCATCTTTCAAAAGCCAGAATCCTTACCATCCAATCGATCCTCCCACTTTCTCGCCAAACCAAATTTTGATGCCGGTTGATAGGAAAATAAATTATTAAAAAGAAAAAATAGAGAAGGTGACACACAAATATTAATCAGCAAGCGAAAAGTCATGGTGCCACACATTAGGCAATCTCTTCATCATCACTATCAATTTTCAAAGTTACAACTACAAAAGATGTTGCTCAAATATATAGTAGGATTCTAGAACATTATAATTATGATAGATTTTACATGAATGCCGTGAGCAGTAGTGTTATTTTCTCTGCTTTAACATAAAAATTACATGTATGCCATTAGTAGTAAAAAAGGGAAAATTGTACAAAAATTCCTAAACATATTGCACATTTGTAAGTTGAATCATAAACTTTCAATTTTACCAATTGAATCATAAATCTTTTAACATTTTGACTATTGAGTCCATTCGGCTAATTTTGGCAGGAAATCGCTAACATAGATAAAATTTATTAAAATATTTTTCAAAATTTTAATAATTTTTTAATGTTTATTATTATTATTATTATTATTATTATTATTATTATTATTATTATTATTATTATTATTATTATTATTATTATTATTTTTTTAAAATTTTCTTCTCCTTTTCTTTCTATTTTTCTTTTCCATTTTCTTCCTCGGCTAGTGGCCTAGCCTCTAGTGACCCACCAAAGGCTACGATCGACGAGGGTCAGCCTCATTGAGATCTAATGAGGGGCGACCTCGCTAGAGGCTAGTGAGAGTCAACCTTGCCAAAGGCTAGTGAGGGCAAGCCTCACCCAAAGCTAGCGAGGTTGTCCGTTGCCAGGTTTGATGAGGCTAGTGAGGTTGCCTCTTGCTAGATCCCAACAAAGACGACCCTACCTAAGGTCGGTGAGGCCAACCCTCGTTGATCGTAGCGACTGGCTAGAGGAAGAAAAAGGGAAAATAATAGAAAAAAAGGAAGGAAGAAAAGAAATTAAAATCATAAAAAATAATTAAAAATTCAAAAAATAATAAACTTTGTCAACGTTAGTGCCAATCATGCCACGTAAGAAGACCGACATCTACATTAGCAAATTCTAATCAAAGTTGATTGAATGGACTCAATTGGCAAAAATGAAAAATGTTTAGGACTTGGTTGACAAAATTGAAAGGTTTAAAAATGAATTGACAAAAATATAAAAGGTTTAGAACTTTTTAGACAATTTGTCATAGTAAAAAGCTGTCAATTTTAATATTATTTTTCTCTAACAGACTCTCAAATCATGAACTGTATGATCCAAGAGAAGGTGAAAGATGAAGTATCTATTGTCGGGATCTTCGCACTCGAAACTTTGCTAAGAATGCTTAAATCGCCATCATGGAGTGTCTCCAGCATCAATAAGAAATTGGTTAAGGACATTAAGTAATCATGAAGGAAACATAGAATTAGGATTTTAATGCATATGACATTTAATACAACCATTCAAATCTAATGAAACACCAATATCATTTGCTACGATGTAAATCTAATGAAACGCCGGTATCATTTATTACGATGTATTATAGTAACATGCTATGACAAAATGGATAAATACTACTTTAAATTGCCTAGATAATTGTGAAATAACCCCATATTTACATTTATACTTTACTTTTCAATGTGAAAATTGAATCTCTCATATCTTACAACCATTTAAGTTCCTTTAGGAAATCACACATCTCGCACAAAATTGTAAAATCTAGTATGGGGGGTCCCAAAAAAAAAGTCGGATTCAATTAACAGCAACGTCTTTAATGTGATTCGGTTTCTTTTGACTATAATTCGTTAGATCTGATTGCTTAAAATCATTCTATCCCCATTTCCATGCGATGGAATTCCCTGGGATGACTATTTATATTCAAGTGACTTAGCAATTTAGATTCCTGTACAGTGTTAGGCATTCCTCAAGGAAAACACTTCAAGGCACCTGAGCATGAGGAACTCCATCGTCGCCGCAGTGATCTTGTTTGGTTTCGCTCTGATACTTGCTCCTGGTAATCAGCAGATGGTTTCTGCAAAGCCGCCTGCCGGGAGCATGTGCCGCCTGATCTTCCCCGACTCCCCATGTGACGAGGCCGATTGCGACACCGCGTGCGGGGATATCCCTCAGCAACCAGCTTTGGGACACTGTATGAGACCGAGAAGCTGCGTATGTTTCTTTCATTGTCTCGATGAATAGTTTGTTAATGTTCATCTGACGATCGATCATTTCGTTCTATTGATCCCAATAAGAAGAACAAATTATTTCTCCTTTTGTGTTAACTTTGAAATTTGGACGGGATGCGCGAATAATCAACTGTTCTACTTTTATGCCCATCTAAAGATGAAGCCTTGAAAAATACTCTCCCTCCCTTAAATCATGGTCTACAGTTAGCAATCATAGCTACTGAGTTTTGTGGGACCAATCCATCTTCCATTGAAGGATGAAACCTGATTTCTTTATTGGAAATTACAAATGACAAAAGAGGTGAGTTTCTTTCGTTCCATGTTTCAAAATATACCATAAAAACCTTCTCGGTACTTTTTCACATGTTTGACAAAGAAAATATATCGATACACTTGAAAAGGAAAGCAAAAAAGAAAAAAGAAAAATACAAAACATTAGTTTTAGTACTTGATTGTCCATTGAAGCAGTCAAAATAACTCGATCGTAGTAGATCTTTTTGAGAGTGGGAAAAAAAAAAAACTGGCCAAATATGTTTAGCGATAATCATCGACTTCATTTCCTTTCCTTTCTAATTATTTTAGGAATGAATGCTAGATTGTTAGGTGATTCGTTTCAATTCCTAGTAGTTAAACTTACAGTTTTAAGGTTTTCTAGATTTTCATAGTGCATTTGTTCCCTTGTTAGGCAACTTATCTTTGAATTAATAAATTGGAAACATATATGGCCATTTGCAAATGCGAGTTGTCAATCAGTGTCCATTATTACGGTTTAAAACTTGTTTTATTTGTAAGAGAGAATAAAAAGGAAAGAGAAAGTTAGGAAATTGAAGAGAGAGAGATAATGAGTGGGGAAGGGAAAGAGGTTGAACAATGTTGTGGCCTGGTGGTGGTGGCTCCCGCAGCAACCCAGTCAAGCGGAGGCAGTGACTACTTGTGCAAGACGAGAGATATCGGGTCCTTCGTCTATGAAAATGAGTGATTCGAAAAGCATTTTTTTTTTTTGAATAATTACTTATATCATATAAAAAAATTAGTTAATGGAAAATATTTTTATTATCGATAATAATTTATGCCTAACTTTTTTCATAGGTGATGAAAATTTTTTCCATTCATTTACTTTTCTAAATGATATAGACAATCATTTTTTAAAAAATATTTTCTAAAATACTCATTTTCTGACTATCACAATAATGTCTAGCATCTAATGTTGACAACGAAGGAGAGTACACCGGCTAATCGAGTACACAAAGCAAGATATAAAAGCCAATAATAATTAACTTTCAATACAGCTAATGCGCTTTACACAATCATGTTGGTAGGACATGCGAGGTCATTAGAGCATCTACACCACTACAGTGGCCAGACACAGATACAATGGAATAGACATACACGCTTATCTACACACCTAAACATATACACGGACGCAAATCATATATTAT
Source organism: Eucalyptus sp. ANBG9806169 (assembly GCA_014182395.1). Lineage (NCBI taxonomy): Eukaryota > Viridiplantae > Streptophyta > Magnoliopsida > Myrtales > Myrtaceae > Eucalyptus > Eucalyptus sp. ANBG9806169. Next base: position 286,579 of record CM024578.1, read on the forward strand.
CTAAGTGGAAGGACGTGCATATTCAGTATTCCAGTCCATAAGGTTGACAAACGAAGGTGAGCACCTTGCGCAGTCGAGAATCTTCATCTTACAAAGATAATCTATACGATATCATCATCAATTAGTCTATGGATTTGGATCTTGTCCGCCAGGGCCGGTGGAATGACCGGCACCAGGGCTATGACCCGGTTCCGTGGACCACTGATCCTTCCTTTCGCTTGTGATATGTCCTACACCAGGACTGTGACCCGGATCGGTGGATTCGGAATCAGTTTTACTTAGCAAAATGTGGCGATGACCCATGCCTGGAGAGAAACCAGCAGTTCCATCGCTTGACTTCACATAGTCTCCTTTCTTTTCCCACTTCCTTGGCCATAAAATCCTTCCTTTCGCAGAATCGACTTCACTCCAAAGGAGTAAAGCAACAAGAAGAAGACCTGCGAAGAAGAATCCACCAGCTTTTGCCACCATAATTTCGAGAGATGAAGGTGCGTTCAAGAGGGAAAGGACCAGAACGTGATTGAATGGAATGCCAATATGATAGCCAGTGAAGCCTCACTAAGGTGTTTATATAGACCCGTGGAAGCTGGCCGAAAGGCACAAAAACTACACCATAGCTTCAGTTCAGTCCCATCGTATGTGCGGATGGTATAATGCTGGAATACTAAAGTTTTCGCTAAAAGACTTCCTAAGAAGTGCGATAAAAAGGAGGGTGGGCTACCAATTCAAGTTTTTTTTTTTTTTCCCCATCTTGCTCTCCAACTCAAGATTCTCGGTCCACCGTTGATACCTAGCTAACCACGACACGTGAATATTCTGCGAAGTGCCATGATTATGTTCCCAAAGATTCTCTCGGGTGGAGGTTAGAGGGGACTGTAGGTGGAAGAGGGTATATTCTCTGCTTCGCTGTAGTCGGCATGAAAGCTTGTTGTAGAAAAATTTGCATGTCCCATGAAACTAGACATTTCTCATTGGGGTTGAAGCAACAGCAACTCCCACGTTCAAGGGAGTCGTCGCCAGAACAGGAATGCGGGCGACATTGATGTCTCTCTCAAAGCAATCCCACACCAGTTAGGTTTTCTTTTTCATTTGGGCTTGATAGACGAGACGTTTCCGGTACGAATCCAACAGGTGCCGAGTTTGGTCCTTACAAGTTACAATCTTGATAGCAAGTTGCTCTTCAATGGCTGTGGAATCCCACGTGCTCATGTTTCCCAGTATAAGCATCTCACCCCGAAACGGGTAGTGTGCGACGAACGTGTATGAAATTACCTAGCCACCCAAACTTGTATAAGGACATGTTTACATGGTTTATATTATATATTAAACCCACAGTACAAATTAGTTTGTTCCAGCTCAAGTCATGTTTAAACAGTCTGCTCCCCATCAGTCTTTTTTTTTCCTTGTTTCTTAACAATTTCTTTGTTTCATATTGTATTACGAAAGATTTTGAAGAAAATTTTCAGGATAATGACACCAACAAACGAGGGTTTGCTGCCCCTCGTGTGGGATTGCTCAGCCATGCGAGGGCACTTCTGATACGAAAAAGTGAGATTCGACATCTTTACATTAAAGTTCAAGCATTTAATATAGAAGACGGAAAGTTCACGCTTTGAGGGTGGAATAGTATGTTAACATTTATTCAATGAGATTTGCTAGTGTATTGGTTGAGTGTCCGACGTGTGTAGATGGCTTAATTATTTTGGTGGACAAATCTGTGAAGACCCCCAAAATGAGGAATTGTCTACGCTCGATTCGGTAATCACCAGATCACCAAAGGAAAGGTCGGTCCATCTTTGTTTCTTAGAAAAAATGGGCGACATTATGTCCATGGTTAGCATTCAAAATGAAACAAGGTTTAATGGAGCACTTTGTAAATGATGTTATTATTGTTATGTTCACTATAAGAAGATCGAATCTTGGCTCCCAGTGCTCGCCACTGTGTGAAAAGAAAGGTCTTCAGCTTTTAAAGCCCCACAGGAGCACTTTCCTAAATCCAATTGGGTCCCAATTGCTACGGGTATGATTATTTCAACGAAGAAAAAAAATCACCTATCTAATCTTTACTTAGGCCCTTCTCGAAGTTTTTTTTTTTTTTTTTTTTTTTTTTCTGGCTTAAGTAGGGATTTTGTTTTAGCGCGCTATAATGATTAGCAAAGGAAATTTTTGTTACAAAATTATTTTCTTGAGGTGAAAATAAGCATAATTAGCTCTGTTTGTTTCGTAGAAATATTTTTGTTGGAATACATTTTTCTCGTTTTTTGACGTTTCGATTGCTTAATAAAAATGATTTTAAGGACAAATTTTTCATAGTTATCAGAAAACATATGTTTAAATTAAAATAATGATTTTCCTTTTTTAAACATAAATCATTTTTTTAAAAATAAAACTAAACATTGGTGCTTGGACTAAAGATGTCGCTACTTGGTACGGGAGGTCCAACGCTGATGCACGAGTCCTCGGCAACCGAGTTTGAGTTGTAGTGGCTAGTGGACCGAGTTTGGCTCCCTTAAGGCTAGGCCGAGATACCCAATCCCACATCCAAGTTACTAGAGTCTAGGTTTGGGTCCACAGAGACTAGGTCGAGGTCTCTTGAGGTCGGGCCAAAGACCTTGGCAAACATACCCAAAACCCAGTCAGCCTTGCCAAGACACTCGACTTCCATGCCCAAGTCACCGATGCATGGCCTTGAATCAATCCAAGTGAGGCTTGGATTCCCGATGCCTATACTCAAGTTCCTAATGGTTGGGCACAAGAAGCCTCAAGTCCTACAACTAGGACCCCAACGTCTAGGCCTGGGGACCCCATCGACCAAACTCTAGTCCCTCGAGGCCACCACCTAGTCCCTGACGATAGAGCTGGAGTCCTCAACACTCGAGTCCAGGACCCTAGTGGTTGGGCCAAGCCCAAGACCTCGCGCCTGTGCTCAATTGTGTCCAAGTCCTTGAGACCCCAGTGGCCGAGCTCAAGCCTCCCTAGGACCCTAGCACTTGAGCCCGAGTACCCTAAGGCTAGGCACGTAACCTAAGCAACCCAGCCCAAGTCCCCTAAGAGACAAAATTGAATTGTTTACAATCTATTAAAGCATTTACATTAGGGAAATTTAAGTCGATAAAAATTTATTTAAAATTTAATGTATTGATTGTGTGGCCCTTATATCACATGAATAGTGCATGTATATTTAGGAAAACAAAAGTAAATTTTCATTATCAAATAACAAAAAATAATACTCAATTCATTTTCATATTTCGGTCAAATACCAAACAAATATCGTCCTTTTTTTTTTTAATGAAAAATGACTTTTTGGAGAGTATATTCTATAAATGCCAATTTTTTTTTGAAAATAAACAGAGTAGAGAAGAAAATTCTACTTCACCTCTCTCCAACACCTAAAACTTTTACCTCTTACACCAAAATAAAAGCACATCAATTCCAAAACTTTAAATGCTTTTGTCTTCACCCCTCAAGGCACACTTCTTACACCGTAGATTTCAATTCGTTCAGTCCGGCCTACCAACAGTGGCTATTCTAAGTGGGGATTAGAAGATCTTGATTATGTTTTCTCTGCACGCCTTCAAGATATTTAGAAACTGAACATCCCAATTACAGTGCACTCTGACTAGTCTAAAGTTGGGATTTCCAAGTTTGATCTCTCTTCTCAAGCTCTCATGATGAGAAGTCGAGATTTTCAAACCTCTCTCTCTCTCTGTCTCTCCCTCTCTCTCTCGTGATGAGAAAATGCTTGGCTCCTCAAGCTATGGAAAAGGTGTCGGAAAGCATATCGCAAAAGGCATGGGATCTCCAAGGTGTTGAAAGTCAAAAAGTCAAATTATACCCAACCAACGGTTCGGACAAGAGCAGCCGTCGATTGACAGCCGTTTTGAAGGAAAGAGAATCACTTCAATCTTTTTTTTTTTTTTTTTTTTTTTTATAACAAATCACTTCAATCTTTCAGAGATACAGAGAATTGATGGAAACTACAGTCATAAATGGGGGGCTTCCACTTTTTTCCCTAACCGTTCAAGGTCGCCCATAGTGGATCAGACTATCTTAGATCAAGGTCGCCGCTAGCAACCTTGACCTGAGGCCATTCGAGCTCATGTTGAATGTAACATGCGCGAGAAGTTGCATAGATTATATAGAGAGACAAGGAGAAGTGTCGCACTTGGACAAGGAGAGGGAGAGTGAGAGAGGGAGAGAGTAAACCGGAACTAATCGAAATAGTAACTCATTTTCAAACTACCATATTTGGTATCATTTGAAGATTAGAATGCAATGTTCTTGTAGTAAAATATCGTGATTGTAATGATAATATAAATAAGTAGATTGATTAGTTTTATAAACTATACCAAATCAAGTTTCCTGTATACACATAGGTAGTGTCCGAATTCGAAGCGTAATGATTGGTTTATGCACATCGTTACTATTTCGTTATTCATAACCCATTCGAACATGCCCAAGTGACGTGCTACAACTGGCAGCCATGTATAATTCCTCCCCATTTTGGGCTTTGGAATTATTACCATCTTGGATTCTTTGAGAGCCTCCAATTAGCTCTTACATTGCAACCTTACTTGTCCAGAGATGAAAGTAGATTTTATCAAAGCTGTAAGCTCTGCAAAAATGGCAACATTAGCATGAATTTGAGGAGTGTAAATCTAGCTTCAATTTACAGCCAACTTATTTTCTTTGAGATCGTGAGACTTCACCCATCGCAAAGAAATGGCGGTGTCTATTGACCTTACGAAGTAAATTTGATTTGACTAATGACGACGACTTTTAGCACATGAGTTGGTGACGCAGAGGAAGTAACGCTTGGAAAGAATTCCAAAAGATAGTGTTTATTTTGAATAAAGAAGTGCATATTACAATATCTTAGGCGCCTTTTTATAAAGAGGCCGCCACCTAGAAAATAACAAAATAACTTAAATCTAATAACAAATAAAGGTAAAGATATTGATAAAGGGAAAGTTATCAAATCACAACTAGAAAATCTGAAATCTAATAACAAATTAAGGAAAACGCGTAAATCAAATATTGTAACCCATTTGTAATCTTGAAGATCACGTAATAAATATTGTAACTCATTTGTAATCTCGAAGATTACGCAATCTTCTTTAATTTGTGGGACCGCCCGCTCTTATGACGCTCCAATGTTTCCATAAAGGCATTTGCATGTTGTTCTACATTAGTCTCCTCCACTTCAGAAGAACTCGACCCCGAGTTATGATCAGGATAAAGAGGAGTGTCTGGAGGATGATACTCAAATAGGTCCGCTACATTGAATGTCAGGGAGATGTTGAGGTCACCAGGAAGATCAACAACATAGGCACTGTCTTTGATTTTCTTCACGATTTGACAGGGACCAACTTTCTTGTGCTTCAGCTTGTTATATGTACCAACAGGAAAACGTTCCTTGCGGAGGTAGACCATCACTTCGTCACCCTCAGCAAATACCTTGAGGCGACCATGTTTATCTGCAGCAGCTTTGTAAACAGTAGTAGAAGCTTCTATCTACTGCTTCACACCCTCTTGTATCTCCTGTAATTTTGTTGCTAAATTTTCAGCCGCAATACTATATCCTAGGACTTTAGGCAACGGCACGAGATCCGGTGTATGTTGTGGCATTCGCCCATAGATAACCTCAAATGGAGACTTGCCCGTGGAGTGGTTGACAGTGTTGTTAAAAGCGAACTCAGCAGGAGCAAGATACTAGTCCCATTGCTTTGGCATGTCACTACAAAGACACCGAATAATATCCGCCATAGTATGATTGACGACTTCAGTTTGACCATCAGTTTGAGGATGAAAGGAACTGTTATATTGCAAATTCGTCCCAAATAAACGCCATAGGGTCCTCCAAAAATGACTAAGGAATTTGGTGTCACGATCAGAAGTGATAGTTTTTGGAACACCATGCAAACGAACGACTTCTCGAAAAAATAAACTTGCAACATGGGAAGCATCAGAAGTCTTCTTGCAAGGGATAAAGTGTGCCATCTTTGTAAACCTGTCCACTACCACAAAAACAGAATCCATACCTCGTTGGGTTTGAGGAAGCCCTAACACGAAATCCATTGAAATGTCTATCCAAGGTCCAGAAGGAATAGGTAGAGGGGTGTAAAGTCCAGTGTTCTGAGAATGGCCTTTTGCAGTCTGACAAATATAACACTTTTTCACAAATCGTCCAACGTCCCGCTTCAATTGAGGCTAATAATACCGCTCTTCAACTAAGGCAACAGTTTTGTCTCGCCCAAAATGTCCTCCAAGGGAGCCACCATGCAGCTCTCGAATAAGTTGTTCTCGCAAAGAGCTGCGAGGAATGCACAAAAAAATAAAAATTTGTCCTGAACGATCATGTCGCCATGGGAACCTGTCGTAGAACATTTCTGCCAAATTTCCTGAAAATCTTCATCATCAACATAAAGAGCACAGAGGTGGTCAAAGCCCACAACGTTGGTGCACATGGTGATGAGTGTTGCAGCACGACGGCTAAGTGCATCGGTGACTTTGTTCAAGTGGCCCGCCTTGTGTTGAAGCACGAAATTGAATTGCTCAAAAAAAGGAGACCCAACGTCCATGCACTCGATTTAGATGTCTTTGGCTCTTGATATACTTGGGTGCTTGATGGTCAGTGTTAAGGAAAAACTCATGTTGATAAAGATAGGGCTGCCAATGCTTGATAGCTCGTATTACAGCAAATTACTCCTGCTCATAGGTAGTCCATCGCTTGCGAACATCATTAAGTTTTTCGCTAAAATAAGCAATAGGCTTACCTTCCTGGGAGAGAACAACACCAATTCCTACACTAGAAGCATCTTAGTCTAGTTCAAATACCTTTTCAAAATTCGGGAGTGTCAATATTGGTGCCGTGGAAAGTTTTTCTTTGATGAGAGCAAAGCTGGCTTCTACTTCGTCACCCCAATGAAATTTTCCTTTCTTCAAGCACTCGGTGATTGGAGCCATAATAGAACCGAAATTTCGGATAAAGCGTCGGTAGAATGTCACAAGCCCATGGAAGCTACGTGCCTCTCCAACGGTCTAGGGAGTCGGCCAGTTGGGAATGGCAGCTACCTTTTCTGCATCAACTTGAAGGCCTTATGCTCCGACAATATACCCCAAGAAAAGGAGTCGATCAGTCATGAAGCTACACTTCTTCAAATTAACGTACAATTGGTTCGTCTGCAAGGCCAATAAGACGTCTCTTAGATGCTCCATATGCTATTGGTCATCTGGACTATATATGAGAATGTCATCGAAGTAGACCACCACAAATTTGCCAATAAAAGGTTTAAGAACCTGACTCATCAAACGCATGAAGGTGCTAGGCGCGTTCGTGAGGCCAAACGGCATGACAAGCCATTTGTACAAACCTTCACTTGTTTTAAAAGCTGTTTTCCATTCATCGCCAGGGCGGATGCGTACTTGGTGATATCCACTACGTAGATCAATCTTTGTAAAGACTTTTGATCCCGCAAGCTGGTCGAGCATGTCATCTAGGCGAGGGATTGGGAATTGATACTTGACAGTAATCCGATTAATTGCCCGGCTATCCATGCACATACGCATGCTTCCATCTTTCTTCGGAGTGAGGAGTGCAGGTACTGCACAAGGGCTCATGCTTTCACGCAATAAGCCTTTTCAAAGAAGTTCTCATACTTGGTCTTGCAAAATCTGGTTCTCCTTCGGATTCATCCGATAGTGCGACAAATTAGGGAGGCTTGCTCCTAGAAGAAAATCAATCTCGTGTTGGATATCTCTCAAGGGTGGTAATCCAACAGGTAGATCTTCCGGAATAACATCGCTGAATGCCCTCAATAATGGTTGAAGAGCCGCCGGAATGGGAATAATGGCTTCTTGATTGCCTTTCTCCACAATCATATACATGCCCTCACGTTTAGCATAATCCCTGCACTTCGCTTCTTTGGGGCCTGAGGAGTGTTACTCATCGGCTTCAAAATAATCTTCGTCTTCTTCCACACAAAAGAATAGGTGTTCTCTCGAGCCTTGTGAGTGATATCAACCTCGTATTGCCATGGTCATCCCAGTAGGACATGGCATGCATCCATCTCCACTACATCACAAATTATGGTGTCCTTATAAGACTTTCCGATTGAAATAGGTAAATGACATACCTGTGTTACCTTGAGTTCGTCCCCTTTACGAATCCACCCAATTGTATAAGGGGAGGGATGTAACTCTGTCTTTAGTTGTAAATGGTCCACCAAAGTTTTGGACACTATGTTCTCACAACTTCTACTGTCGATGATGACATCACAAACTTTGCCGTTGACGGTACAACGGGCACGAAAAAGACTATTCCGCTGCGTGTCTTCTCTTTGCGGAGTGAGCAATAGTCTCCTAACAACGCAGTTAACATGCTCGCCCTCCTCATCCTCCACTTCTTCCTCCTCAATCCAGTCATCTTCGTATATGTCATTGTCGTGCTTGAATACATTGGCCATCTTTCGTCGTGGACAATCACTCGAACAATGTCCCAATTCGTTACACTTGTAGCATTTGATTGGTGGTGGCTTAGCGTACGGGTTCTGGGCATTCTGATTGGTATTACGGTTGTTTGTAATGACTGGTTCCTTGCGCACCCCAGAAACACTTCCTGGAGTTCGGTTCATAGTGTTGGTTTGCTGGTTGGAGGATTCTGGAACATCTAGTTGTCTCCCCTTTCCAAATAATCCTCGAGCGGAATAATTTTTAGCCCGATTAATGGGGCTAGTTCTCTCTAATTGCATCTCAACCTTTCGGGCCATCTCTTGAGCATCCTCAACGGAGAACAAACGATGTAGTGTAACACGGTCTTGAATATTAAGTTGCAAACCATTAATGTACCTGGCGGTCTATTGTGCCTCCGACTCAGCCAGGTTGTTACAAGCGGAAAGTCAGAGAAACTCCTCTGTGTAAGCTTGGACTGATCGGCTTAATTGCTTACAATTTTGAAATTGTTGAAATAATAATTGTTCATAATCGGTTGGGAGGAACCGAACCTTCAACATTTCCTTTTCCGATTCCATGTTCGGATGGGAGCTTTTCCTTGTCGACACCGGGTTAGTTGTGTCTGTTCCCACCATGCTGAGGCACCGCCCTTCAATTTGTATGCCACCAATTTTACTTGGCAATCCTCTTCAATCTCCATGGCATTGAAGAATTTCTTAACTTCCCAAAGCCAATCCAAAAAGTCTTCAATATTCAAATTGCCATTAAAGGTCGGAATGTCAACCTTAAGTTGATATTGCTCGGGGTCTCGTCGATATCCCCTGTTCTGGTGGCCTCCACGAACAAGCCGATCTAGGAACTCTTCTTCTCCTTTAGAGTCCTCAACATAGGCTTGTCGCTTTTGTTGGGGATTTGCCCCACGTTCCATAGCTGCTTTCGGGTCTCGAGTTGCCTGAGCATGTTTAGCCAGAAGATTACTAGGTATAGGGTTGGTAGACAAATGCCGGATGGTGACAAGTAATTCTTGAAACCTTCGTTCGGTTTGCTCTGCAAATTGGTTGAACTCATCCCATGTAATAGGCTCGTTTCTGCGGCCTTCAGCTACGGGGAGATTGTCATTAATGTTATTAGCCATCGTCACAGGAGAAACCTGCTCTGATACCAAATGATGCAGATGAAGTAACGCTTGGAAAGAATTCCAAAAGATAGTGTTTTTTTGTTTAATAAAGAAGTGCATATTACAATATCTTAGTCGTCTTTTACAAAGAGGCCGCCATCTAGAAAATAACAAAATAACTTAAATCTAATAACAAATAAAGGAAAAGATATTGATAAAGGGAAAGTTATCAAATCACAACTAGAAAATCTGAAATCTAATAACAAATTAAGGAAAACGCGTAAATAAAATATTATAACCCATTTGTAATCTTGAAGATCACGCAATAAATATTGTAACTCATTTGTAATCTCGAAGATTACGCAATCTTCTTTGATTTGTGGGACTGCCCGCTTTTATGACGCTCCAATGTTTTCATAAAGGCATTTGCATGTTGTTCTACATCAATTGGCAACGTGGAAAAAAGGTTTCACATTTTTGTCCTTGATCGGCAACACAACATGTAATATAATGAAATATATCGGTACAAATAAAAATACATATTTTTAGACATAAAACGATAAAATTCCACAATTTTCTAAAGACAAAAGAGGAAAATGGTTATTTATCGCTATGAAGCTAGATTGAGTACAATTTCATACATCTTTTCAAGTAAACTCTTGATCGTGGGCTATGAACCCATCTATTATGAACTAATCTGTTATCTCCATTTGAGATTGTGACACGTGTCCACTTTATTCTAGAACTCATCGCATCCAATCCAAATCCCATCTAACCCTAAACTTTTCTCTCTTTTCATCCTCCCTTCCTCGGCAGTCGGCCCCCTCCAAATCCAACAGCGGCACCTCGGCCCGTCGTCATACCGTTAAAGCCATCAATGTTACACCTCAAGACCAGCCATTACTGCATCTTAGGACCCATAGCCGCCGGCTGCTGTCGCTGCTCCGCCTTCTTTGCCAGCTCGCTTCCTCCTCTTTAGGCAAATTTTCAATGCCCTTATTTTCTTTTCATGACTTAATTAAATGTTGGTCTATTCGGATATTGATGTAACATATATCCCAGAACTGAAAAGCTTGATGTGCTGGAGAAATAATGTGATATGATAAGGATATGCAAATTATGTAGGACATGTTTGGTCGCAGTCACTGTAAAAGCTCACCACAAGTTTACTTCGTCATCTGAAAAGACAATGTCCCACCCTCTCTTCCATGGACTATGTTGATTTCTATAGCGGCCTTGTCTATCTAAATGCTATGCTCTCGTGATAAGGGGCCCATCAAGATTGAATTTACATCTTTTGTTTGATGGATTCAAGATTTCAAGATTTTCTTCTTTAATTCAATTAATTTACCATATTTATTTAGTATGAGAATACTTGAATTTATTGCTTCCATCATTTACAATTTTTCAATTTGTCAAGACATCTTATCTTTGGCCGGGAAGTACCGTAGGATGGGGTATTAGCTAAGGTTTTGTTTTACTATGCTACATCGGAGTAGGGGATTCACACATATGAATTTGCGCTTTATTTTCATGTAACTAAGTTGAGCCTTGCACGTCTACGCTTCAAGCTCGTGTTTTGCGAGTCACAACTCATGGCTACCCGTCTTTGCCACGTCCTCCCGTTCGTTGCACGCGTAAAATGTTGAGTACGAGAAGGAAACTCGCCGAGGACAGAAGGGATAAGACTGAAGGCGAACAATATCCAATTCGTCGAGATCGGGTTTATCCATTTGACCACCGAAAGTTTGGCATGAAAGCAGAATCACGTGGTCACAAGGTCTTCCTTTCATATCTGGGCCGGGCCAGGCTTAGGCGCGAAAATGATATCCAATGGAGTGCTATCAGATTATCTTTCTATTGTGCGCCAGAGTTGCATACTGATCAGTGGAAAGGTTTCTCCTAGGATGTTTGACATTTCTGAAAATATTTTTACGAAGTTATTTCTCAGTAAATTAGTAATATTTTCTAGAATTTGGCTGAAACCTGAAAATAAGCTAAAAATTATTTTCTATCATTTGATATGGAAAATATGATAAAATTTTCCCAAGAAAAATAATCAAAAACATACTAATTTTGTTATTATCTTTTATTATCTTTTTTATTTTTTTATTTTTCCTTCTTCCTTGGCTAGGCGTTGGCTATGGCAACTGGCCACAAGGGAGGGACGACCTCGCTAGCCTTGGGTGAGGCTCCACCTTGCCGGGCGAGGTGGAGCCTCGCCCTTCACGGATGAGCTCAAGCCTTGCTAGCCTTAGGCAAGTTTGTCCCTCACCTATGGCTAGCCATCGTGGCCAACGATAGGCCGAAGAAGAAGGAAAATAGAAATGAAAAGAATAATAAAAAAAAAGTATTTAAAAATCAATTTTCTAAACATATTTTTATAAGAACGAAGGTTTCATCGGAACGTGAAGCCAAGCGCCGAGGACTTGCACACAGCCTTTTGGACTTAGGCTTGTGTGTCGGAGATCGGAGCTCAAGCTCTAGGGCTTGAGCACTATCATTATGGACCCAAGCTCGGGTGCCAAGGCATGGGGCACGAGCACTAGAGCTTTGGGCTTGGCCTTGATAGACCTAGATGTGGCTGCTAGGTGCCTAGGCTAAGGTGCTAAAGACCTGGTCTCAGACATGGAGACTCTAGAACTACCATTGGAGTTCCAATATTGAAGTGTAAAGTTTCATATTCAAACGCCAATACCTAGTCATATTTTGGTGAATATTTTCCGATTTTTCAAAGAGGAAATCATGTTCTTAAATTTAAAAATAGGATTTTCATTGATTAGGAAAACATTTTCCGTTAACTCATTTTCCTAAGTGAACCAAACGTCAAAAAAAGAGTTTCCACAAAACAAAAAGAACCTAAATATCCCCCAAAATTTATGTGTTTTTCATACTTTGTTTAGAAGAAGTGATTCAAGATTCTCATTAATAGGTCTAAAGAAAATATGATAAGAGGACAACCTTTTTCCTTTACATCGAAAGACAAAGGGGAAATTATACAAATGATCCTTGAATTTTAGTCAAATATACAATGTGATCTCTAAACTGTTGTCTAATATGCATTATAATCCCTAAACTTGTAATTTGTTTAACATGGTCTCTGGATTTTTAGTATATGTTCAACTTAGTCCCTAAACTATATGAAAATGTTATGTGACACCAAATTTGAATTAATAGAAGGACAACATTGCACATCTTCGTATAGTTCGGGGACTAAGTTGAATTTATACAAAAATTTTAGGGACCACATTGAATAATTTAAAATTCTAAAGACTATATTCCATATTGGCTTAAAATTCAGGGACTATATTAAATAAATTGAAAGTTCAATGATTACATTGCATGTTGAGGCAAAGTTCATAAATCATTTGTGTTATTATCTCAAAGAAAAATTAACTAATGTGTCACATTGGGAAAAGTGTAAAAAAAGTCATAAACCTTTTATTGGTGCCAATTTAATTCTAAATCTTTTCACTTTGTGCCAATTTAATCCTAAACCTTTTTACTTAGTGCCAATTCAATCATTTTCACTTAATTTTAGTCGGATTTTCTTGACTTGGTGCCTGTTGGCTACGTAACATGATCAGTGTAATGTGGAAAACTTTCAGTAATATTATAATTTTTTTTTGAATTTTGAATTTTTTTCCTTTTCCTTTCCCTTTCATTTTCATTTTCTTTTTTCCTTTCACCTCGTCCTTCCTCTAGCTAGTCATCAGACCTTGGCGACCGGCCAAAGGCGATGGTCACCGAGGTCAACCTCAACCTTGTCGGCCTCTAGCGAGCCTCACAGCCATTGGCGAGGCTCGAGCCCTCGCCAAAGGATGCGAGGGCTACATGCGCTAGGCAACAAGGCTGGCCCTCGCTGGATCTAGCGAGGTCGAGCCTTGACCAAGGTTGCCCAGGCCGCAAGGGCGGCCTCACCAATCTGGCGAGGTCTAGCCTCGCCCATGGCCAGTGAGGCTTGAGCTCACTAGATCTTGTGAGGGCGAGCCTCACCAGCCTAGCGTGAGGCTGTGAGAAAGGCAGCTTTGGGTGAGGCTTGATCTTGCCGGATCTAGCGAGGGTTAAGCCTCGCTTGCCATGGGTGAGACTCGACTTCGCTAAATTCGGTAAGGGCGAACCTTGTTGCCTAGTGCGAGCAGCCCTTGCGGCCTCTAATGAGGGCTCGAGCCTCACCAGTGGCCATGAGGCTTGCCAGAGGCCGGCGACCAGTTGCCAAGGTCCAACGATCAATTGGAGGAAGGAGGCGAAGAAAGAACAAAAAAGAAAAAGAAGAAGAAAAAGAAAAGGAAAATTAAAAATTAAAAAATATTAAAAAATTATTAAAAATTGTCTACGTCGTATCAACCGTGCCATGTTAGTTGATCGGTGATTAGTAGTAAAATCTAGTCAAAATTAATTTGAATAATTGAATTAGCGTCAAATCAAAATGTTTATGATTAAATTAACATTAATAAAAAGTTTAAGATTAAATTGATATAATCACAAAAGATTTATGATTTTTTTAATACTTTTCTCGTCTCCCGTTTGACTTTTTTTTTTTTGGTCAGTCCTACGTTAATCTTACTCTAACACTCACTCTCAGACTTTTGCCCTGCCTCCTTGCAGGGTGTGGGAGTCGAAACCCACTCTTGAAACGAAGTCGTCCCCACCCCAATTCCCCCTGAGAAGATGGGGATTTGAATCCCCAACCCTCCCCTTCCAAGATGGAAGGGTGGTCACTGGGGCGAACCTTCAAATTTTATGAACTTTTCATTTTTTTTTTTGGTTGAATAATGAACTTGTCATTGATAGTTCGTTAAGATGGTCGAAATTAAAGTTGACCCCATGGTAATTTTGGGTTTTTGACCCTGCAAGTCTCAATCAATAAACATATTTGTCACGAATGTTTTGATAAAAGTTTAATAGAAGCCGTCATTGCATGTAATTTTTTCATCCAGGGATTGCGTGCCACTTTTTCCATCAACATCAACATCTCCGTCCCCCACGCGCGAAACCCGGAAAAATGACATTACTTTGTCCTCTTTCCTTTCGTCATTCTCCATGAGTACGAATGTAAAAAATCTCTAGTGAGTTCAAAAATTTGGTCAAATTTTTTTTTAGTAATAAGAGATGATAAAATCGATAATAATGTGGGTTTTGTTTGTCTATAACAACCACGTTCTCATGATTCTAAAATTGCTTATTAAGTTTTTTTAATCACTTTGTGGGGACAAAGGGAAATGAAAACAGTTACTGCAGACTTAGTTGCATATCTCTACGAAATTTTATGGGTACGAAAGCTGATTTTTAGGTCAAAATAGTTTAACATAACTTATAGACTAATATAATTTTAAAATTTTGAGTTGGAGCAAGATTTTTTCAAGATGCTTATGCCTTATACCAAAAGGTTTTGCTTATGCCCATTATGATCTAAACACATCTCTACTTATATTGAAGTGCTTACGATTTATCACTTTTTCATTATAACATTCTGCAAAAGGATCTCTAAAAAAAAGATGTAAAACCATTATAGTTTATCCGAGCTCCTTCGTCCCAAAGTTGGTGGTGTCATTGTATTCATCTGGTGGAGTATTAATTCCAATAATAAATCACGCTTATCATCAAATTTTCCATTGTGGCACAAAACAGAGGACAAAGATCATTTTGATACCTGGTACCGACCGCCCCATGTGCTGTCGTTTTGTGTTATGGGCCTGAGTCAAGGAACAAGTCATCGTCTCCACCCTCTTCAGTGTCGCCATGAGAATCTTGCTTTAAACGATCGGATATGGTGGTCTGTTGGGGCCAGTCACGTGTGCGCATAATAATCAAACTTAGGAAATGGGCGGTCACTGTTCTCACTTCCCTTCAGTTAGGTCGAGTGTACTTTGGTCCTCTGTCTTTTCCCTGGTGGACGATGACGCGTGCTTCTCGCGCTCTTCCTAGGCCATTTGGAATTTCCAAACATTTCCACGGTCCGCCCTTTGATGAGAAAAAGTCATTCACGACTTCATTGTCATAATCGATTTTGATTCGGTATACAGCCCGGAATTTGCAATCCCTTAAATTACAAAGTGGATCTATTATTCATAATTAGTTCTGATATGTAATCTATATCAAGTAATGTAACTTTCATTGTATTTGAGTATGTATCTTTTATATGATAATTGTAGAATAGTTAACCAAAATTTGCATTTTTTAATGCAATATAGATGAAATGACATAAAGTTTGTAGATTTCATCTAAATGTAATTCCCATTTTAATAAAATAAGGAAAAATTTCAAATAAGAGCCTGAAGTGCATTTATTTTCTTAAATAAGGGTTTGAAGTGAAAATCGTTTCATAAAAGGGTTAGAAATGCCCTTATTTTTTTCAAATAAAGGTCTAAAATAGTTATGATTATTTTAAGAAAAGGCCTAACCTCGCGGGCTGGAAAATTATTCTAACTAAATAGGGGTATCTTGTCCAAACACAATTTTAATTAAATTAGATTAAAAATTGGAAAAAGATAAAAGTTTTTTTTTTTAAAGGCAAAAATAAGGGCAAGGGCTCCCTCCCGCCTGTGGTTGCCACCCATCACCAATAGGACGGCGGCAATGGCCGGCGAGGTCTTTGGCACGTGGGCGAGGGATACCGAGCCCTCGCCAAAAACGGGAGAGGGTGGTGACCATCTCCTAGATCTTGGTGAGGGTTGCCGGCCCTTGTGTAGGTCTAGCGGCCCTCACTCGAGACCAGCATTGATTCTTTATTGATTATTAATAATGCAAAGATATTGATATATATATTCAATTTAAAAATTATGTTATGAGACTTATCTACAAAAATTACGTGTCCAGTTACTTAATAAGTGCCTGAGATATTACTTATCAATGAAATCATTGCTTATATCTCGAGTATTCTCGAAGTGAATTATGAAGAGTTTTGAACTGAGAAGAAATTTAGGACAAGGCAAGGTGGGGGGCCACTCCAACTCCGAACCACGAAACACGAAGACTTGACCAGTACGAGCATTGCTCGTTCTCTGAAGTTTCTCATCCAATGGGAACTCGTCTTCAAAAGAATGATCTTTGAACATCATCTCTAGCTCGAACCTCTATATAAGCACGAGACACCGCGAGACATCACCTGACAAGTTTCGCTCATCTTGACTACAACTGGGTATTTCCAATCATACGAAAACATGGCATCGCTCGCCAAAGTCCAGCCTCCTACGTATGGTAACATCATCACGATCCTCAGCATTGATGGAGGTGGAATTAGAGGAATCATCCCTGCCACCATTCTTGCTTTCCTGGAGTCTGAACTCCAGGTAAACATTTGCTTAGCGTTTAGGTCTACCGTAAAGTCCAGCGCGTTTCAATCTATTCTTCCAAAAGTTTTGTTTTATGCCTAACAGGAGCTAGACGGTAAGGATGCTAGACTAGCGGATTACTTCGACGTGATAGCAGGAACGAGCACAGGCGGTCTAGTGACGGCCATGTTGACTGCGCCTAATGAGAAGAATCGCCCTCTCTTTGCGGCCAACGACATCAGGTCCTTTTACCTCGAGCACAGTCCCAAGATTTTCCCACAGAAGAGGTACACCATTCATGACCACACTAATTACATCAATCTGTTATTGATTCTCTGGGCTTCAGTAACTCGGCTTAGTTTATCTATCGAAAAGACCCAGTTCTTGTTAACTTACATTAAGCTACAGCACCAATATTTCTGTTCATACTTCTTTTTTTATGGTGCAAGTATTGATGAAGCTAATTTGACCAGGGGTTGTGGGGGAGAGTAAGAAACTTGGTGAAGTCATTGACAGGTCCCAAGTATGATGGGAAATATCTTCATGGGCTAATAAGGGAGAAACTTGGAGACGCTCGTTTGCGCGATACATTGACTCATGTCGTCATTCCAACCTTCGACATCGAGCGTCTTCAGCCCACCATTTTCTCCTCCTATGAGGTCTCTCTCTCTCTCTCTCTCTCTCTCTCTCTCTCTCTCTCTCTCAAATCTTAGGTATACTTTGTCTATGTAATTGCGTTTAAAAAAGTGAAGCTTTTGATCATCAAGACCACTCCTTGTTGAGGCAAACGTAAGTTGAGATAATGATGGACAAGTCGAGGCTACAACAGTATTTGAATACTCTATAGTCAGGCATGCTTAATGATAGATGATGCTGCAGAGGGATCGAGCTATATGTGAGACCATCTTGTACCAAAAATTTGGTTGCCATGGAATGATATTAAGTAAGACATTGGAATGTTTACAAAGAGAAAGTCCAATTCAAATTGATTGACAGAATTTTAAGTATAAGAGCAATAGATTCTCTGGGTATTTGAGCATGTCTTGATACTTAAGGACATGTGCGGAGGTCTAAGAAAACTATCAATCTCGTCCTTCAGGTTGTAAGATCTCCATATCTGGATGCTCGACTCTCGGATATCTGCATTGGGACATCCGCCGCCCCGACTTATCTACCAGCTCACTATTTCAAGAATCAGGACGTTGAAGGATGCACTCGCGAATTCCACCTTATAGACGGTGGTGTCGCTGCAAACAATCCGGTGCATAATCATCACTATTTTCATAGGTACACCTTGATCTCGGCATATGATCAAAACATCACTTAATTCTTGCCATTTGATACTTCCGTACTAGGCATTGGTGGCTATAGCCCAGGTGTTTAAGGAGACAGCCAACGCCAATCCCGATTTCTTCCCGTTTGCAGAGACGAACTATGGACGATTTCTCGTGATCTCAATCGGACCGGTTCGCCAAAGATAGAGCGAAAGTACAATGCCAAAATGGCCGCGAAATGGGGAACCGTGGACTGGCTTCTTCATGGCGGTTCAGTTCCCTTAGTGGATGTGTTCACTACAGCAAGTGCAGATATGGTGGACTTGCATATTTCTGCAACTTTTCAAGCACTTCATTTTGAAGACAACTACCTCAGAATCCAAGTAAGCTCGGTCAATTAAAATTGAGCTACTATCGCTTATTAGGTGATCTCAGAACTAAAGTACACCTCACACGCTCACTCGAGAAAATGTTGTAATTCTCACACGTGCGTATTGAAACATCTCGAGATTACCTAGATTTTGTGCTTGATATAAGATACTAATTAAATCTAAGAAAGAATCATCAATTTTGTCAGGTATCAACCTATATGACACATGAGAAGGGTATGCATGAACAACACCTACAAGTAGAAAAAGTGCGCATGCAAAATACACCAATTAATTTGATATTTATACTATAAGATAAGTATCCGAGGAATGCACTCACTTTTTTTCTCATTTTCTTCTTGCAAATGCAGGATGATACATTAACCGGGAAAGATTCATCTGTTGACATTGCTACGAAGGAGAACTTGAAGAATCTTGTGCGGATTGGTGAAAGGCTGTTGAAGAAGCCCGTCTCAAGGGTAAACCTCGAAACGGGGTTATCCGAACCGATCGCCAAAGGAACCACCAATGCTGACACTCTAAAGAGGTGCTCTAACACGTCCATTCATGACAATCGATGAATTAAATTATGATCAATATTGCATCTATGAGTACGTATACTTAACTCTATATCTCTGACGCAGGTTTGCTAAAAAACTCTCCGAGGAAAGAAGATTTCGAGAGTCTCGATCTCCCAACACCAATAAAAGCTCACACTGATGAAGATGGTTTTCTGCATTCTAATGAAGACTTTCCCTTCAATGTCATTTCCTTAATTCTTCTATTCATTTATATAATTGGTGATTGTCTGCAAAATATTCAGTTGCCTTGTATATGTAGTACGGATCATTAAATAAAATAAATGGGCTTCTATGTGTCTTTACCGAGTACTTTGCGATATCGTATCGGAATTGGATGCAAAAGTTCTGTTTTAGATGATTGTTGTGCAGCTACATGAAAAGACAGAGTAAAGATACGAGAGACATGAATTTCTCCATGTTAATAAGTCTCAATAATTGCTGATAAGTGTTAAAAATTGAAATAAAAATGATTAGCAATTTGTTTTTCCTGATAACTTGTTGGTATCCTACCAAAACTCTCAAGAAATTACCGACTAACATTTTTTTTCCTATAATTTGCTTAGCAAATTTTTTTACTAACTTACGAATTTTTATTTGCAACTCATCGAAGCTTCAAATTACTAACTCTTATATCAATTATCAACCAATAGAGTGATTTACATCACGACCTTCCCAAAGGTGAACTGCCTAAGAAAAGCTAATGAATTACTAAGATGATGCTTGGCCTGGATTCTCTTAACCCCTATCAATTGCAACTTGGTACTTGATTTAACATGCAATTTATTTTACCTTTTAGAGCCATCACTAATCTATCATAGGTCGATTAGAAAACCAAGTAAAAATAGTGAGAGTACATTTTACTTCCGCAAACCAGAGATTAATAAATATGAGAACTTTGTTTTTTGGTCGAAATAACTACGAGAATTTGATTACACTAGATTAATCTAATGTCCTTTCACAATTTTTTTTTCTTTATTTCAAAAATGTTTTGCAAGCAGTCCTTGCCAATTTTAATCTCAATCCACTAACATACGGAGAATGATCTTGTGAGTATGTAATCAATAATGAAACATTTAATAATCAAAATTGAAAATAAATTAGTGGAAAGATTAAAAAATCTAAAATGCATGAGAAAACAGAGATGGATCCTTATTCATCATCCATCGAGATAGCTGTTGACACTTAAATTTCTACCCAAATATCATTTCCGAAAAATGGGAACTTGTTCTTCCACAAAAATATTTCTTGTCAAATTATTGCATATGAATTACCTAAGCATTTAGTATAGTTTTTAAATGAATTTATTTTTTTTTTTTTTTTTTGAAAAAGGGGAAAAGAAAAGAAGAAGAAAAAGTTGGAGTTGAGGATCTATGTGTGACCAACCAAGCCTTGAGAGATCAAATTGCAATTGAAATGGTAAATGAGGGGCCAAAATGCAAATTTCAAAAGTTGGGGACCAATTTGTAAATTTTACAAAATTCATGCCAAACCCTTAAATCATCATTTTTATCATTTTCCCCTAATTAATCTTGAAATTGAACTTGGTCCAGGTCAAATTAATCAAATCGGGCCAAAAGGACTAAATTGCATTAAATAAGACATTCTTTAGCAAGACAATGGACACCTTTGAGGAATGTTTCACAAAATTGGAAAAAAGAATGGTAAAGTACAGTTGGGGGCTCAAAGAACTACACACAATCTTGCTAATTAACAAAAAACGGCAGCTAAATTGATGGGTTAAGGCACTCAAACCAGCTACCAAAACCTAATCCATAATTTTGTTTCAATTCAAAGTTGCTGAGTGAGCCACTTTACGACCCCACCATATCCAACTCAATTGCCCAATCATCCTGATCTTTGTTTGAGACCATCATTAGGAGTGTAGATGGATGAAAATTGGGCTAGGGATAAACTGTTGGAGGCACATGAAAATCTCATCCAAATCTGCTCAATCAATAGCTACAAAAGTTTCAAAATTTGACAGAAGTCGGAGAGTTAGTGAAGGAGCTCGGTTGAAATGCTTGGTAGGTGGGCAAGGACCAATCAAAAGATCATTTAATCCGGTAGATAAGATCTCTTAATGAGACTCTTTTTGGATATAAAATTTTGGAGACAAGAGGCAAAGATAGAGCTCACGGTCGTTCTAAAAAAATACCTCCACAAGCAACTAGAAAAACCCTCAACTGAGAAATTCCAGATTGACCCTTGGAGAGAAAAATGAAATTTTCACAAATTTTCATTCAAAATTAGCCAAAACCTTGAACTAAATAATGAAATTTTAGTCGAAGATCTTTTCAACCATTGGTCACACATTTTAAATGGAGAAAAAAAAGGCCTCCTATAGTCCCAAAAAAAAAAAAAAAACCCTCTTGGCGAACAAGGGAACTCTGAAATTTTTTCCTGTTGCTAAGCCCAATCGGTCACGGGTGAGGAAAAATGAGCGTTTTTAAGAAAAATGAGGGACATATGAGGAAAGCCATGATTGTAACATAAACTATGATATATATAGTTGGGTATTTTGTCAAATTGGTCAACGGAAAACTCCTAGAGTCTAGTTTTGGAAACCAACAAAAGCCTTCATTGTCAGTTTTTTCTTTGCAAATCTCATTTTTCAGTTTGAAGGAGCCAAATTCTAGACACCTTTAGAGGATAATTTCTTGGTTTCCTCAGCTAAGAGCCACATGAAAAAGAAATTAGGAAAAAAGGTGAGGATCCTAGATGTATTTTTGTTAAAGTCTGAACATGTGTAGATCATAAAAAATTAAGAAGAAAACCAGCTTAGAAAACTGATTTCAGGGGCTGGAATTTTTCTCTAATGTTAAACCTTCTTCAAGAGCCCTGCATTTTTGACTTGCTATTCCCCTTTGCACGCGTTTTCCTTTTTCATGGGCTTGATGAATATTATATGGAAGTACAAATGATGCTGAGATTAGCTTGGTTTGGTATTTAAA
Source organism: Eucalyptus sp. ANBG9806169 (assembly GCA_014182395.1). Classification (NCBI taxonomy): domain Eukaryota; kingdom Viridiplantae; phylum Streptophyta; class Magnoliopsida; order Myrtales; family Myrtaceae; genus Eucalyptus; species Eucalyptus sp. ANBG9806169. The sequence goes on from CM024578.1 coordinate 308,595, forward strand.
TCCCTATGTGAACCGTGAGGTCATTTAGAATTTGAGCCAAAAACCAAGCTGAGGACCATGCGTGTATTCTTCTTGAAGAGGTTGTTTCGATGTGCTTAGTTGATCATTTTCCAATATTTTTGTTGCATTTAAAAGTGAATGTTACCCAATTTCATTTTGATCAAGTTATTCTTTCCGTAGATCTTGCATGTGATAAATGTCGAGGCTTGAATCTAGACATGCAACTTATTTGCTTGACATGGGTTCAAACCCAAATTTGCAAGAACAACTCAAACCCACATATTTGGGTTTGATTCCAGTAATGTTCTTGTGCATTTTAGTCTATAATTTTTGGCTAATCTTATTCTTTGCATGTAGTAATATAACTTTGATATTTTGATTTCATGTAAGATTATGTATGGATCATGATTGAAGGCCATGAATATGGCTTGAGGAAGCTGTTTGGGGTGGATTAATGCACACGAACTATTCGACGAAATGCCTAAACCAAGTTTCGATCTTGAAACTGTCAATTCGAGCTTGGTTATTGTGAAATTCATGAGTTGGTCCATGTTCATGTAGATCAAGCATAGATCGATTTAGTGAATTAATTTTAAAAAAAAAATTTAAAAAGAAAAATCTAAAAATTTCAAAAAATAATATAAAAAATGTTGGATGGTATTAAATTGGGATACATACACTACAAGTTCTAAAACTTGTCTTGAAAATGCAATTGAGTCATAAAATTTTCAAAAAATGCAATCAGATCCTAAAACTTGTCAAATTGGTGTAATCGAATCCTTCTCTTAACATCGTCAACATGTATAATGGAAAATGGTGACATGGCATTTTTAATTAATTTATTTTTCCTACATGGCATTTTTTAAATTACTTTTTGCTTTAAATCTTAAATAATAGTAAAAAAAAGGTAAAATAATTAAAAAAACAAAAATGGAAAAAAAAAAAAAGTTCAAGATCATGGCTGGAGGCTGCCACGACCCATCGTCGAAGGGTGCCTAGCCATTGATAGCCTTGAGTGAGGGCCAACATCGCCTAGCCAAGCCTCGTTGGCCTTAGGAAAGGGCCAACAACCCTTGTTATGCTTGAGCGAGGCTCGCCCAAATTTGGGCGAGCCGCACTAGCCCCAACCAAGGTGTTGTCCATATTTGGGCAAGCCTTATCGACCTTGCTCGGGCTAGCAATGGCCTTGCTCGGGCTGACAAGGGCCGCCCCTACTCCAATGCTTGGGGCCGGCAACCTTCGCCAATCCATCCGGCGATGGGCGACAATGGTAGCCTCTAGCCATGATCTTGTAGCTTTTTTTCCATTTTTTTAAATTTATTTTAGCTTTTTTTTTTAAATCTTTTTTACTATTATTTAAATAATATTTAAAGAAAAAAGTAATAAAAATGCCATGTAGGAAAAATAAATTACTTAAAAAATGACACTTCAACATTTTCCGTTAAACAAGTCAATGAGGTTAATGGAAGGACTCAATTGTATCAATTTGACAAGTTTTCGGATTTGATTGTACTTTTTGAAAGTTTTAAGATTTGTAGTACACATATCCCTATTAAATTAGGACAAAGATGACATCTATGCATTTAGCGTAATTTCATGCATATTTTACTCCCATTTTGCTTGCGGGGGAGTTGTCTCGGCCATGATAACAATGCCATATAATATATTTTGCCCAACTTATATTAGGCTTTCCTTTTTCGCATTTACTTTCATATCATTTCAATTTCTTGGATGTTTGTTTACTGCACCGCTTTTTGATAATTTGAGTGTTAATTTCTTTCCTAAACTAGGTTAGGACTAGACTAGATATTAGGGAAAACAACCTTACAAAAACATTTGCATGCTCACTTAGCAACTTTGATACATTTAGGATGACAATTGATAATCAAGAATGTGTAGCCATTTAGATAAACCCCTTCCCAGTTAATGGAACCGCATGGGTGTTAATAGAAATATTAACGTAAACAAGTCACTGTTCTTAAAATATCTTATTGTGAAGAAATTGAGATGACGCTTCCACGCCTTGATTGGTATCTAGCTGGTCCCAATAAGCTAGCGGTGATTCCTAGAAAATACTTAAGTTGTTAAGAACTAGAAAAATGAAATCCAACATTGCGTGAGATATGGACTTGGGAAAGCCCATATCTACTCTAGGGCGTGCTGGCCCACCTCTTCCTTTCCCCCCGATGGAAAAAGGAAGGTCGAAACAACAATAATTTTGCAAGTTCAAACTTGCAATTGATATGGGCTTGACAAAATCAATGCTAAGTGTTTGTTTAGTAATCCATTAGCTTCCCTTTGGTGGTTCACCTGTGGGAAAGTCACAACAACCTAATCTATTATATATTAATATCTTGACGTCCTAAATCTCATGCATGCTATGCTATAATGAATTGACTATAAGCAATGCTTTGAAATTAATTCCTAAAGCCAAGAACATGATGTCACGACCTCTTTTTTGGCGCCCGATTCAGGGCGAGCGCCTGCAGAGAATAATGGTTCGGCTATGTCTATTAGGCTTAGCCTGGACTTTCCTAAGTCCACCAATTCACGACTTAATAGTCCAAGGTTTTTAACCTTTAAATTAATTTTAAAACGAAGTTGCCACTAATCAATTTGGGGTAAGTCGATTAGAAACCCAAACAAAATATCGGGAGGAATATTCGCTATTGTGCAACCAGAGAAATTAGGATTGGGGACTTGATTACACTAGTTAATCACTAATGCCCTTTCGGTACCTAATCTTGTTTAAACCCTAAGGCTTTTTGAGGGGCTTTCCATGCATTTGTAGAGGAAAAACATTTTTTTGGGAGCCTTTTTCTATTTTTTGGATGAAAAAGTATTTTTTTTTTTTTTTTCTGAAAATAGAATTCTTTTTTTTTTTTCTGGTTTTTTTTTTTAAATATGGGATATTTTTTATTTTTTGAAGATAATTTTTTTTATTAAAATACTATTTTTAATTATAAAAAGCGACCCGGGTCGGATTCCTAGGTTGGGACCGACCCGGTTTGTGGCTTGTATGGCCATTTGTCGGCTTGGACGAGCTTGAGATATAGGCCAGGCCTAGGATTTCCTTCACCCATTCTCAAGCCCGTGCGAGGCTAGATCGTACGTAACCGGCCCAATTGATTTGTAGAGACCCAGCTCGAAGAATGACCTGAAACCGGCCCACTTTGAAGCCAAACCCTACTTGGTTCAGACCTGTGCGCTTAACCCGATTGTTGGGCTACCGACCCAACTTGTAGCCGCGACCCGACTTCAATGAAACCCTACCCGGTTGCGACCCACGCCCGACCCCTTTTCGATTTGACTTCTCCTTCGCGGTCCGACTTTTTGGAGCCCTCGGGTTCGTCGTTGCCTGCGGCGAAGGTGGCCGAGCTTGTCTTGATCCAAGCTCGGACCTCTACCGACACCGCCTTGTGTGGCGCCCCCCGACAGCCCCCGATCCGTTAGGGTCACCACACTTCTTTCCTTATCTGGATGTCCTTTATTTTGATACCCTTGCATTTCGGCGAATCCACGAGTTTAGGGGTTTATCACATTTTTCATTGGTCCCTATGCAAAACTGTTATGGAAGCAGATCCATCCACTCTTTTCCCAAACTTTTGAAATGATGCACGCTAGATACAAACACATATATCAACCAGGCACTCTTTATTTACATATATTTTGTTAGACAATGTTGGTACATCAAAAGCCAAAGTTTTCTATATTGGCTATATCCAAAAAAAAAAAAAAAAAAAAAAAAAATGACCGACTTTTCCTTTAGTCATCTACAACGCCATCTGTCTTCAAGTGCCGGTGTCCAAAAATTCACTATGTCTTTCCATCCTCCGCTACTCTATCCCACTCGAGCCTCCATCATCATCCTCTGGCGATAGTGGCAAAGGGGTCCCATGGTACGTCCATCCCTCCGAACATACAGGACCACAAACTCTTGATACACAGGACTCGAGGGGAGGCCGATATCAATTGTCAGTATCACCCGTATTCGGATGAAAGTGAGTCCTAGCAAATCAGGGTCAGGATGCTTCGATTGTTCCCATCGCAGATCGATGGGAATGCCATAGAAGGTATCGGAAGATGTAGGCAGCAGCGGCATTTTTATCACTATGTAATATGTTAGCCCCATGAGAGGTGAGTACAACTACTTAGCAGTTAAAGTTCTACTAAACTATATTACGTAAAACTTTCATCATCTGATTTCATGCAATCCAAGATAGTACACACGGCCAAAGCAATGAATGTGCATAAGTTCAAAAGAATCTCAAACAACACAGTACAATAAAACATGTAGATGTTTAAAACTTAGTTTATCACGACTCACTACCACCATCTTTCGGAGGACTAGAGTTTGCGTCCCTCCAGGCATATCGCACCCTACCTGGCATCACGAAGACCTTCGATTCCATATTTCAGTCACCGGGCATTCGGAGCATGTTACGTTACACCTCCAGGCACCCGCGTCCCACCTGGCATCACGAGGAACCTCAGGGACTTACCATGTCAATGATGTCCCCAGTCATCCGGAACGTGTTTCATTACACTTCCAAGCATCCCGCCTTCTGGGGAACCTTCGGGGCTCACTAGTCCCCAGACTTCCAAAGGCATCGCCACCACAATCCTCCAAGCAACCCGACACTCGGGGCATCGTCGTCCCAGGGATTCGATGGCAACAATAACACATTGACCATGGTGTGGCAGTCTCAAGATTTAAAACCAATGCATGCTAATCTCAATAATACAATAGTTGCTTTGATTTCTAAATCTCAAATCCGGAATTTAAGCCAAAACAAAACGAACCTTTAAGAGATATCAACTACGTGATGAGCAAAACGTTTTATGAAATATAGAGTTTAAAAATATCGGAATGGATCGAGATTTAAATCATAACATTTCCATTTCTTTCTTTGTTCAGAAAGTTACGAGCACAGACTTAAAATATTATTCACGCTACAAAATTTGAATGAATTAAGTTTATCAAAACTGAAAATAAGTTTTGAAATCAGTACGTCAGGGAATCCAAATCTCGGTTTCGACTTTGAGGTTTTCGAGACAATTAGATGCAAGGTTTTAACAGTTTCAAAAACATTCAACATTCTTCGACACATTGCAAGCAGTACCTCGGCAGTTAGAAATCCTAATGTGATCCTTAAGATTTTTCAAAATAGAATTTCTAGAATTTTGCAAACACCAAGAATCGACACATATACAGATGCCGAAATTTCCCTCAGCCATAAGCAACTTTAAAATCCTCCCAATCACATAGTCTAAAAATCAGCTTGACAGCTTCCGAATTCACAACTCGGCACATGTATTCTAAAATAGCATCAATTTACGGGATACATCTCATCAAACGATGACAGAATCTACATCGTATAGGTTAGTAGATATTAACTTGCCTTTGATTTGGTGGCGTTGATGACGAGATGGACCGTGAGCTGCGGCATGGTCGAGATGAGCTGGACGGCGGTGAAGGAGGTTGGTGGCTAGCGGACGAAGCAACAAGGTACGAGTGAAAAGGTGAAGGAACTCTAGGTCTTCTTAAATACAAACTCCACTGGAATTTGAGAAAGAAACAGAGAATTGGGCGTCGAGATTTTGAGAGAAGATTTGCTAAACTTTCGCTGAAGAAGGCTTGAGGAGTCGACCGCTCTAGAGGACTCGTGGAAGCTCGCCCAGAGACGTGTGGAAAGAAGTGTTCGCTGAAGAAGACCTCCGTTTAGTTGACCTTCTCATGGCTGCGCGAGGGAACAATAGATGGGATCAACGTGTCCCTTAGCAAGCCACCAAAAGAAGGAAGAAACGTGTCTCTTTAAAGTCAGCTCTTACGTGCATGAATCGTGACCGCAAGGGTCAATCTTTTCTCTTGGTTGACTGGCTGGATAGCGGGAGAGAAGTGGCTAAATGATTCTGTACGTGCATGGGAAAAAGGCAACTTATTAAGGCTACTAGCAAGTCAATTATCCTCATTTGTTGATTCCCAATGGACGTGGCTTCAATCGCCGCATGGAGTAGGGAATTTTACATGGCTACATGGCCGAAAAAAAAATGTGGCCATTGGTAAGGCTGTTCGCATGGCCGTCTAAGGAGAAAACAAATCATGCATGAAGCTGTGTTGGTCCGCGGTCCTTTGCGAGGGACGGTTGGGAGTTGGCGTGAGGGAACAGGGGAGGTCTTCGACACTTTTTTCATCAACTTTCACGTATGCATGGAGTTGAAAATGACTTGTATGAAAGACAACATGGTGACACACCTTTGAGAGTAGATGTTGGTCTTGCTTGCCGCATTGAGCAAGAAAATTTTAGATGAGGAGCTATCGTGAGAACATGACAAAACGTGACATTTCGGTACGGTGAGAGTGGTGACAAAACGGGGCCGTAAGTGGTGCCAATGACGTAGTCCGACGACAAACTCGTTGACCCATCATGGACCGTTACGTACTCGAGGTTCGGCGAAATTCGGATATCACACCTTGGGTTTCGCTTGGTCGGCCATTGTGGCCGATTACACCGTCTATCACCGTCCGTTGCCGCTGGTCTGCAGATTCAACCGTGGTGCTTGTATGGGGATTTTTGTCGAACGCCTAGAGGACGCCAGCTAAAAGGGGCAGGATTGAAACCATTTGGGGTTGGAATCGTGACAGGATTCCGAGCCGACAATTGCGGAGACCAGGGAGGGGGATGACGATTGGTCGGGGTCGGAACTTGCGTGAAGCGAGTGGCCACGAATCCCGACCCGACAAACCCATAATAGACCAAGAAGAAGAACGAACCCGAGATTACTAGATCTAGGTGTCGACGCGAGCAGCAGGCGTCGCTAGTGGTGGAGCGGTAGGGACAGTAAAACAAGGGCAGCCGGTAGTTAGAACTTGCGTGAGTCAGATGGCCATGAGCTCCGGTCGGTCTACCTAGAAGCAGGGTAGCAAAGGGGGTCGGAGATGCTCACAGTCTTTGGGGGTGCTGGCTGGAGGTCGTCAGGGTCGTCGGGGTGAAGCAGCAGCCGGCGACGAGCAGCAGCTTTGCTGCAGCAGACTTGACGGCGGTTGCAGTGGTCCGGCCTTTCTCAAATCCACCACTAGGGCCTCCGGCTCTTCTTTCATTCGCCTTTCTCTCGGATCTCCAGATCTGAAACTCGGATCTCAGCTCGGAACCCTTACTCTGACCAAATCTGGATCTTCGGGTTGGTCGGCTCTCGAACCTTCTCCGATGTCTCTCGGGGGAAGCGATCGTAGCTAGCTACCTTGGATCCTCTCTTGGCCGTGCTTGGATCTTGGCCTGCTAGTCCTTGGGCCTCCCCTGAAGTCGCTCGGGGGAGGTTCGAAGTTTGTAGCCCTTGTGTTAGGGAAATCCCTTATGATGTTTTGAAGATGACAAAATAAATCAAAGGCTACTAACATGTTTGATGGTTGAGTAATAGACTATGCAAATGATTGAACATGTAAAGGATATTATCAAAGTCTAAAGACGGTCGAAAACCGAACGGAACACATGTCCAAAGTATATTCGAAGATTTCAGATTTCGTGTCAAAGTCTCGAAGACCGCTAGACTTTAGTGTCAAAGTCTGTTTCTACATCGAAGTCCGTCAACTCGACAAATTCCAGACTAAACGTGAATGAAGAACGGAAGACGAGAACTCTATGCCGAAGCCGAACCAGAAGATGAGACTCTATGCTGAAGCGTAACATAACAGATCGTGTGTTCGTACCTTAAAGCTAAATCTGTTCAGACCCAGATTGCAAAGTCTATCGCAGTCGGACTCAGATTGTAAAGTCTATTGCTCTCGAGACTTTACATCCGTAACTCGACGTAACGTAACTCAAGCCCAATCATATAACGGCTAGTGATCTGGTTTGGATTCTACATCAAGATTGATTTGATTGACTCAATCTAATTGATTGACAATTAGATCTTGAAGACAAGAACTTTCTATACGAAGAAGCTTTACTTATGGAAACCAAGATTTCGTTTGTATGGGCGATCGGAATCAATTTGGGATTCTACTTTTGTCACTCAACGGCTACCAAATCTTCTAGATACGGGGCTGTCCAATGGGTATATTGGAAGACGATCCTCAAGATGCTGTCCAACGGCTAGTTTGGAAGTGGAGGAGTATTTAAGGAGATGAAGGACCGATGAGCAAGTAAGAGATAGAGTGTAGAATTTATAATTCCAAAGTCCGAGCGATCTTCAATCATACACTTGTCTCTCGTGAGCTTAAACGTTTGTGATCTTGAGAGAAATACCAAAAGAGTGACTTAGTGAGATAGTGTGATCTACTACTAAGTGTTTGCACTCAAAGTTGTAATCTCTTGTTGATTGCATAGTGGAATCTAGCCAAGAAGGTTCTTAGCGTGGGAGAGTGGACGTGGGCTTGGTCTAAGCCGAACCACTATAAATCTGGAGTCTTGATTCTCTATCCCTAATCCTTTTATCTTTCATTACTTTCATTTGCATCGATTGTTGTTTTTAATTCATTAATCTCTCATTCTGATTAAATTGTTAAAATCGCTTTAGTCACCTATTCACCTCCCTCTAGGTGCTAATTCTAGTCCTAACACCTTGATCCTTCGCGGCGTCGATGCCCTTTCTCTTCCTCTCCGGTGCCTTATTTATAGGCGTGGAGGCTAGTCGACGGAGGCCTTGGCCGGTGGTCTTTGGCGCGTCGATCGGCCTCTCCCTCGACCGAACCGGTGTCTCATCTCAGCATTAAAGGCGCATATTGAAGGCGCCTGCGAGTCATCCTCTCCTTTTGCGGCCTACCTTCGTTCCTCTCTGCCGTAGGCTGTCCTTGAGCGCGTCGCCGGCCACCACGCGTGAGATGCAGAGGTGAAGGAGGAAGAAGAAGACATGAGGAAGAAGGAGAGAGGGGGGGCCGGGCCTAAGCTGAAGAAGAAAAAAAAAGGCTGGGCCCTAAGGCCCTGCGTAAGAGAGAGGAAATAAGGGGGCCTGGGTGCGAAGGCCCAGCCCTGATGGGCTTTCTTTTTTTTCTTTTTTTTATTTAGTTATTATTTATTACTTATTATCCAAAAATAAAGATTAAAAAAGGAAATTAAGGCCTAATTTAACCTAATCAAAATTTAGGTGTCAACATCTGACCCTCTTTGAATGTGAGCTTGCAGAGGTTGTATTCAAAGACAAACTGATACATAAATTTTGTCCACTCATATGCAAAAGATCATATCTTATTTGGGACCTATTGTCCTATGCAAGAAAGAGCAATATAATATTATATGTAGTAAGACAAATAAGAAGATACTTGTAGTTACTTATCGGGCACAAGTGAGATAGGGTGCAAATCTCGAGTTTAGCAAGTTTCAGGGCATCATGTTACCTGGTGATGTGAGGAGGATGCTCCTCCAAGACTTGAACCTTTTTTCTGTTGCTTTGATGGGAAATTGCTTTTCTAAAACCCGAATCATTTTTTGGTCGGCTATTAGAGCAATAAGTGGTATACCCAACCTTTCTCGGGAAATTTTGTTTGTGGGTGCTTGATCTTTATCAAGGACACTAGTTTGTACCCGACCTTTCTTGGGAGATGCATCGACCTTTCTTAGGGCATCTGTTTGTGGGTGCCTAATCTTCGTCAAGGACACCGGATGGTACCTGACCTTTCTCGGAGGATGCGCCGACCTTTCTCAGGGCATCTGTTTGTTGGTGCCCAATCTTCGTCAAGGACACCGAATGGTACCCGACCCTTCTCGGGGGATGCGCTGACCTTTCTTAGGGTATCTGTTTGTTGGTGCGTGATCCTCGTCAATGACACCGGTTGGAACCCGACCTTTCTTGGGGGATGCGTTGACCTTTCTCAAGGCATCTGTTTGTTGGTGCCTGATCTCTGTTAAGGACACCGGATGGTTACCTGACCTTTCTCGGGAGATGTGCCGACCTTTTTCAGGACATCTGTTTGTTAGTGCCTGATCTTTCTCAAGGACATTGGTTGGTTACCCGACTTTTCTCGGGGATGCGCTGACTTTTCTCAGGGCATCTATTTTGGAAGATACCTAGACATTCACATGCATTGAAAGAGTACCTGGATATTCACAAGTACTAACCCGGAGGATATTTGGGCCTTTGTAGGCGTCGAAGGGGTACTTGGATGATCATAAGTACGAATTCTGGGGGGTGCTTGGACATTCGCATGCGTTGAAGGAGTATTTGGATGATCATAAGTACTAGATGCTGGAAAATACCTAATTGCTTGTAGGTATCGAAAGAGTATTTAGATGATCACAAGTACGAACTTTGAAGGATGCCTAGACATTCACAGGCATCGAAAGGGTACATGGATGATCACAAGTACGAAATTCTGAAGAATACCTGATTGCTTGCAAGTATCGAAAGAGTACTTGGATGATCACAAGTACAAACTCTTGGAGGATATCTGGACGTTCGCAAGTATCGAAGGGGTACTTGGAGGATTACAAGTACGAACTCTTGGTAGATGGAATATCAAGGATGTACCTGAGATATTTGTAAATGTCTCTCACCTCCTGGTAAATGGAATATCAATGACGCGCATCGCATATTAGTGAAGGTCTCCCACCTCCTGATAATTAGGAATATCGAGGACGTACTTGAGATATTCGTGAAGGTCTCTCACCTCACCTCCTGGTATGTGGAATATCGAGGGTGCACCTTGCATATTTGTGAAGGTCTCCCACCTCCTGGTAAATGGGAATATCGAGGATGTACTTTGGATATTAATGAAGGTTTCCCCCTCCTAGTGACATAAATTTGAATGTAGCACGAGGTTTACCTGGATGGCCGCAGGCACTTGAAATGGCTAGAACACCTGGGTAGTCGTAGGTGTACAAAGTATCGGAATACTTGGATGAACATAAGTATTTAATGATACGATCTAGGACCACTCAGGCATGTCCAAGTGTCATGATGATAAGAGAGCATACCTGGGTAACTGCAAACACACAAAGCAATAGGATGCTTGAATAGCTACTAATATTATTTGGGGATAACCCGGGTAGGTTGAGTGTCATGAAAAAGGAGTACCTAGACAGTATCGGGTACTCGAGGACATTGGGATGCTTGATCAGTCGCTAGCATCCATACTATGGGGACAACTCGAATAGGTTGAGTGTCGATAAGGGGGGGAGTACCCGGATTGTATTGGGTACTCAATGACAAATGGATACTTGGATAGTTGCAAGCACCTAAACTCAGGAGACGACTCGAATGGGTCGAGTGTCAATAAGAGAAGGGAGTATCCGAACGACGGCCAGTACTCAAAGATAAAATTTTGGAAATAAGAGTCGAGATAAGCTTACCTGATGATATATCTAGTCTCTAGAAGTATGTTTGCTATTGAACAACTTGCAATATGCACACAATGATTGTACGTGCATGCTGTAATGTGATTCATGCATGACAATTTTGTCAGTTTTGCATCATCTGAGTTCCACTGGGGAAAAAAATTGAAAAACAATCTTCATTCAGCATGTAGATGTCTTGAACATGCTAGATGAGGGACTTCCAGTTTGAAAGGACTTTCCGCTCACTCTCATGGGAAAATGTTGTTTTATCCTGATTATTGATGCAGGATTTATAAGGACCACACTATCTTGCTATCATCACGTCAACAAGGGTCCGAGTATTCTCGTGGTAATACGACTTTACCAATATGAGAGGTCTTCGCCGGGGCTGTAATGTAGGCTTGGTCAACGGCTTATCCAAAGGGACCATCAAGGTCAAGGCTTTGTGAAAAAGATGCCACACGATCATCTGGGTTTACCAGTCAAGAACCTGCAAAAAGAGATAGAATGATCTTGATTGTACTTCTTCGACCGATGCTTATAGACATATGAAATCATACATTAATTAAAGTACCCTAGTCTGAAGAGACTTTTACAATGGGACGCGATGTAGGTTTGACTCATGTGTAAAAGGGTGGGAGCTGGTGATTGCCTTGGCATTTGTCACCGGTCTTTCTTCTCACTATCAGATGGAGGCTCTATTAATCGAACCACAACAGTAAGTTTTCTTGGGGATACAAATGGTTGTGTTTTTTATATGGGGGCATCGGCTTCGCTTTTACCAGGCACACTGCTTTTTCATGCCCCTAGTTTTTATTCCAATTTTTCATTTATGGGCATTGATCTTGCTTTTACCAGGTACACTGCTTTTTTATGCCCCTAGTTTTTCATTTTTGTTGTTTGAGGAACTAGCCTAGGCAAGTTCAAACAAAACACTACTGTTAGACTCTTGAGTCTTTCTTTTCAGGCGGCGATCCAGGCTGTACTGCTTGAATGGCGGTGACATCTGTTTTGCCACCATGTGAGGGTGAAATTACAAACTCAATCGGGCGTACAATGGATACAAGTGCATAAAGAAGGAATTGCTCTTCGTCATTCTAGGGCACTTAAATTATCATGAGTGTTCAATATGCAATAGACACCCGAAGATTGATGCAAGTGCGAGCAAGAAAATTTCTATCCCTCTTCTCACCCTGTGATTTCGCCTCGCCTTCGATTTGCCCCAGTGTGGGGTGGTCCTTGATAGGGGTATGAAATAAACTTCACAAGTGTATGGGGCTTAAAGTGGGTAAGCAATGAAATGCCCCTCATTACTTTGGTTATTGTACCATTCGCGAGAGCACCCTTTACCCTACAGATATGGAATCTTCTGCACTCATCTCACAAGTGTATAGATATAGGACTGTGTGTAGGATATGGCTTGCCTTTCATCATCCGGAAGCGCCTTATCCAGCATGTTCGGTCAATCTTATACTCTTCATTTAGCTATCTATTTTGGTAATCCTCAATGGAATCGGTGATTTAGACAAACAAAATCATCATGCAAAATCCATTTGGAAAAGGCATGCAGCATTTCAAATATGATGGAGTTTGTACTCTCAAAACAAATAAATGGTTTTTACTCAAGAAACCCTATCAACAACTTTAGGGGTGTTTACTTGGTGGAATTGTATTTACAAATGTGTTGAATTTTGAACATCAAAAGATTTATTCATAAATGGGTGTCGATGAATTGTCCCTAATGAATAGGGAGGTGACACAAGAAGGATTAGCGGGGTTGAGAATCTGATCATTGATTTGATGGGCCTTTCTATTTTTGCCCATGCAAAAGAGAAGATATAGACGGATCAATCAATAGGGCCAAAATCAAATGTGAGTTGAGGCCAGAAGGGTTTCTGTTGATATTCGGGACGTCATTTTGCTTTAGAGTTTGTCATGTCTCCGACTGATTTGTTGTTTGTATCTTTGGTGATCAGGTGATCTAGTAACAGACAAGAGGGAACGTGTTAGTCACGAATTCTTTTAGGAGTTGAACAACTTGGAGTGATACAACTTTACCCTTCATTGGTTTGTAGATGATTGGATGGATCTGAAGTAAGAGAGGGACACGAAGTTCGACATCTCTTGCTTCGTTAGGTCAATTATTCTTTGAATTGGCTCCTGGATGACACGTCGTTTTACACAAAATCAGGTGAATTCGATAAGGGTCATTTCCATGTACTAGCTTGGTCAGTATTGATTTGCCAAACCTAACCTTCAAGTTTGGCTCTTGAATCCCGATGCTTCCTGCCGATAGAGAAAATATGTTAAAAACGAGTTCAGAGGGAGGGAGTATTGGAAACAATACCAAATTACCCTTCCCTAGAGTTTGTATTTGCTGACTCCTAAGGATATCTGAATGTCGATAATAGCCTTTTCGTCTTGACTCAGTTCGACATCTCTTTTGATTGGCCTTTCTCATTCGTGGCCATGTATGCATGATTGATGGTTGTTGATTCATCTTCAACGCCTTCCTTTGTGGAATTTTCTTCTATCTTTGATCATATGCACATCATTAGCATCGGGCAAAGTCATGTACCTTAAGCTTGCATAAAACCCTGTGCTTCTTGGTTTGTCAAAGCTGGAAATTCCATTAATGAAATCGCAATGTCTAGTTGCTCGGCATGTTGTGCAAAGAAGATATTGCTTTGGCTTGAGAAGGAGTTGGACAGGAGCAAGGTGGAGTGCATAAAGCTCCTGGGAACGGCTCGCAAAATGGGAAGGCTGAGAGTAGCATGGAGGGGGTTATTTTGCCCTAAGCCACCGTGTTATGAATGCCTTGATTTCAACCGTATGCCTGTGCTTATTACGTCTTATCTTTCGTTTCCTATAAATAGAATAGAGAGGACGTCATTTCCAAAATTATGTTAAGGGAAGAATACTCATACTCTTTGAAACGGGATGATCTTTTATGTTTGCCCCTACTTTCTTGAAAGTGTCTTCATATTTGGTGAGTTCACATGATGCGCCAGTTTCAAATGCCCCCTATCACGCTAAGTCAAAGGGGATGATATTCTAAGACACGAAGTGAGTAAGTCAGAAAGACAAACATGATTAAATTTAACATCTTGTTTTGACAAAAGTTTTTGGTAATGAAATATTTTTGTTTTCGAAAGTATATATCTTTGGGGGGAGGAAGCATGAGGAAACCCAGCTCTTAGTATTCACATTGGATGATATTTTCCTTTCATGGTTGGATAGCATCACTGGGCTGGTTTGGTGTCTCTTCATGCCCTCAAAATATTTTCAACTTTATTTAATAAGTGGATTTACATTTTGGAAGAGTGATTTCAAAAGCCAGTTTCTCAAGTGGAATTGTTGTTGAAAATAAAACAAGCCAAACTTAAGAAAGATGTACAGGTTCCCACATAGGCAAGTACGCAAGGAAATTAAAAAGGGTTATACTTGAGTGGGCTTGCACCCATTTCCCCTAACGATCCTTCATCGATGGCATCCATGAAGAAATCTTCATACCAGTCACTAGTCGCGCCTCCTTGTGCTCCTAGCTTCGTGAATTTCAGATCATCCATGCCTCCCTATCCATTAGGGACGATGCTTTGATGATGGTCATAGAAGCATTAGGGGATTGAATAGTTGACACAATAATCGAATTTACCACTTGATTGCCCAAGGTGTCCATGATTACCTTTCCTCCATGTGCCTTCTTAGCATGTTTGGGGAACATAGTGCGGGTGCTAGGTACCACGAGGTCGTCTTTGCCATAACATAGCCATAAGGAGCGAAACATGAATACCCCAACATCCAAGAGATCTCGAACCTTGTCTCTCAGGATGGTACAATCATCTAGCGAGTGTCCCAATTCCCCGAGTGATAGTCACAGTATTTGGATGGATCATAATCAGGGAAGTACTCGAGAGTGGGACGCCTTAGTTCCCTAGAGATCATTCCTTGCTTTAGGAGGATGGGAAAATAGTGGTCATCGATTTAGGAAGAGGCGAATATGGCCGCGTGTTTCTTGAGGATTGGGGTAGTCAAGCCCTTTGCCAGGTCGTGTCAGTAAGGTCTTCTTCATTTATCTCGACTGCCGACTCCTTATTGTAACGAGAGCGGAATGCACAGGTAGCTTGAGCAAAATTTTCTGTTAAGTGGTGTACTATCTCGCATAGTTCGTCGACTTGACATTGAAGCTGGCTGAACGAGAAGTTATCGCATGTTCCTTCTAGTTGTTCCTCCTCAATGGCGTATATAAAAAGCTCTTCAAACACGGTGGTCATGTCATCTGGCCCTTCTTTCTATGCGAGTGCCGGCTGAATTATGTTATCCTAACCCATGGGAAACTTCGAGCTTTCGTGGCTAGCTTGCTTTGAAGCACCACTCATTTCTTCCTCCTCATGTATCATCCTTGTAGGGCCTATGAATGTTTCCTCGAGGTGGGGGTATACAAGGCCGGCTTTTTTCTTTACCTTCCCCTCCCGGTGCTAATATCCTAAACCGAGGGTGCGGAGTTTCCTCGGGGCCTTGATAGGCTAACGGATGCCTTGGCTTCCTTTACCGAGCCCTTGATAGATGTCGACGGTATGTGCTTTGACACTTCTGATCCGACTAACTTCGTAATTGAATGCCGCGTTTACTTTGTCGATGTGGTCAAGGAGTGGATTGCTTTGGACACTTGGTTCAGTGCTTTGGAATGAGAAAGTTTTAGTGTCTAGCAGGTTCTGGATTCGATTCTTAAGGGTGAAGCACTCATCAGTCGAGTGACCTACTTCACCCATGTGATAGTCGCATATCTTCAATGGGTCGTAGTTGGAAAAACTTTTGACGTTGGGTCGCTTTGGCTCAATCGAAAGGAGGTTCTTTTTCGGAGGATTGCTAGTACCTGCGATGGAGATCCAGGAAGCGGAGTAAATTGTTTCATGTTGCTGTAACGCTGGGACAACCAATGACCGGTGGTCTGTTGCTATCCTGCACCTATTTGAATTATTGGAGGATGATTGTAGGTCACATTGACATCTACTAGGGATTATTTATCTTTCTTCATGCTGAGCCTCTTGCTTGCGGGTGTAGGTTCAATGAACCAACCATCCCTCAATCTTATCTTGATTTGCTCTTCTACTGGAATGAGTTGATTAAACGATTCGGCGATCGTAGTTACCATTTGATTGTGGTACTCATAGGGGAGGGTTTTTATAAACATCTTTCTCAGCTCGAAATCGATTGGTTCGGGACCGATTTAGGTGGCTAGATTTCTCCGTCTAATGGTATATTCTTTAAATGATTCATACTTTTTCTTCTCGGTACGCTCAAGATCCTCATGAGAAGGGGTAATGTCCATTATGAACTTTTACTGCTTGAGGAATGCCTCACTCACTTCGCTCCATGTTTCAAGGAGGTTCATGTTCTTCATGATGTATCATCTTAGGGTAGGACCTACTAGACTTGATTGGAACAACTGGACCATTAATGGTGCATTATTAACGTATTGGGTCATTCGAACCAAGTACATTTGCAAATGAGCCCTCGGGCAAGTCCCTTCAACTCTTGTGCTCATAGGTCTTTTATAGGGGAAATTTTAGGATTTTATTTTTTTGAATTCACCATCCGCAATATTTTCTACAAAATCTTCACCTATTGATAACGATCCAAGATTTCGATAAGATTACTCTTTAATTCCAAATCCTAGAAAGCCCAATCGCAATATTTTGTAATATCTACACAAAAATTCACCATATCTCGAAAAGAAATCTTGAATTCCTAATTTCTCACAAGATAATTACGATCATTTAAAAATAGGCCGACCAACTAATTTGAACTTATCCGCCACCGATTCAATAATAATAAAAAATGCAAATAAAAAATAAATGCAACCTAAATCTTTACGCTATGAAATTAATAAAATTAACCTCCTAATTTCCTATGCAAAAAATAAATTAATTAAATTGCCAAAATTTAGGTGTCAACAAGAGACTTGTGAGTTCGGGGACTTGATTACGTTAGATTTCTCTAACACCCTTTCGGTACCTTTCTTTTTATTTTTGAAAAAAATGTTTGGCAAGCAACTTGAATTGATTTTAATTTATCTCCCTAACATGTGATGTCATCATACGAGTGCACAAACCACCAATTAAACACCCAGATAAACAATAAATAAATTGCAAAGAAAACTTACCTCAAAGCAACGAAAGCATCTGCAATGTTAAATTAAAACTCACATCAACAACCCTAGATATGGTTTCTAATTAACACGCAATTTCTTTTTTTTGTTTTCACTTTATTCAATGGGAACTTAATCTATATTCAATGCATGCTAGTAATCTAATATGGCATGGCAACATGACCTAAATTACATGACATATCAATATGATCTAAATTATATGACATGAATAGAGTAAATCCTAAAGAAATGCAATAATTAGATATAATCTAAATGACCTAATTTTATTGACAGACAATCTCTAATTAAATGGGCCTAAAAAAAAACTAAATGTCGTGCATTTCAATTAATCTAACCCTAAATGACATGTTCATGACATTTTTATTTCCTAAAAAATGCAATTTACCCTAAAAAGGAAATAATTTATCCTAAGACATTTTTGGATTTTTTTCTTTTTATTTCGAAATTAACAATTGCCAAATAATTAAACACGCAATTCAAGTTTTTTTTTAAAAAAAAAAAAAAACCTAGCAACCTAAGTTATTGATTTGATTTTTTTTTTATTTTTTATTAAAAATTCATGATAAAGATAGAATGTTTTGCGTAACCATGCAAATAATCCTAAAACATGCAATATCCTAATTCAGGCATATCTCAAGATAAATAAAAACAATCAAGTTCATTCAAAATCCCCAAAAAGGATATCACACATCATTAAAATCAAGGGATAATATTTTGCTAGTAAAATCGATAAATTGATCTTAAGCCTTAAAGATCAAAATATCAATTTTATTCCCACTTGATTAATTATTTCATCTAAAGCCTTATAGATGAAATAAAAAACCTTAATGCGATTGCGAATTAGGTAATGCATTGAGATTTTCAATTATGCATAAATAAATATCTCAACCAAGAAAACAACTTAAAGAGATAATAAAAAAAAAATAAAGAAAAACCTAAACTTGCCTAATAAAGAAAAGGGAAAATACCTAATTTAATTTTTTTCTTTTTTCTTTTAAAAAAAAAAAAAAGATCTTGGCTGGTTCGGAGGTCCGGCGAAGGGGGCTCTCGGCTAGGGTTCCGGTGAGACTCCGGAGGATGGCGCGACGGCGGCGTGGCGTGGGGCGGCGTCACTCGATCCCGGCACCGCGACTTGGCACGGCGATTCGGCGGTGCGGCGGGGCGCGAAGGAGAAGGATCGACGAGCGTGGAGGAACTTGGGCGCGGTAGGGCTTCGGGCGGTCGCACGGTGGTTTGGCGTCCGGATCGGCGGGCTCGCGGGTGCGAGGCGCGGCGTCGGGACAGGGGGGCTCCGGGCGCCGGCGGAGGGCGACGTCGCGGGCTTCGCGAACGTAGGGCTTCGAGCGGCGGCGGCGGAACGGGGAGGAGGCGCGGCGAGAGGACAGCCGGGGGGCGTCGAGGCGGCGGCGCTTCGCGGTGGCAAGGCTACCCGGGCGGTGTGGCTCGGCAACCACGGGAATCGGGCGGTGCTCGGGGTCGGATGCGATGGCGGTGAGCAACGGCGGCGCCGGCTGCTCTTCGGGGAAGATGAACAGTGCCGATTAGGGTTTCGGCACTTTTTTTTTTTTTTTTTTTTATAGAAAAATCTCTCCCCTCCCCTTTTTCAAATTTTCACTCTAAAAAAATCAACTTTCTCCTATTGCTGTCAAAATTTTCCTCAAAATTTTTGCCGACCCCTAATCTATACCCCATCAACCCTTTTTATAGGGCAAAAAATTGAATCCTTATTGCACATTTCGTTTCCAATTTTGCTCGTGCAATATTTTTTGAATATATCATTGCACCACACGTGATATTCCTTTTTTGTACTTTTCACATATTCTATCCAAAATTTTCATTTTTGCTTGAAAATACATCATTTGGAAAATTTAGGTGCCATCGTACTTCTCAAACTTAAGCATTTTGAATTTTTCCAACATTTTGACCTTGGAATAAATGGAGAGGTCTGTCAAAGTAGGATCTTGGAGGCCTTGCGGTTGTTTCAGTCTCTCCTTAAGCTTTTCGAGACATTTGTCATGCTCAGTTTTAGACAAACTGTCTGGCTTAGCTTTCTCAATCACGGTTTGGTGCGGATCATCCTCCAATTCGGGCATGTTATCGTCGGTATCTCCACCTTGATCACCCTTGATGGAGGATTGTGGTAACAATACCTCGATTAAGGCTAGGGTGGGAGTAAGTTTGCTTTGGATGGAATCTATCTGCTTTGAGAGTTGTTGAGGCACGTTGAAGACTTGCTTCATTTCACTTTCTATAATCTCGACACGGCTTGGTACGTTCTCTTTAGCAATTCTCACTTTTGGATTTGGTGAATGCGATTATGTCGTAATTACTTGGGTCATGAATAAACAAGTATGTGTAAATACAGGGCATGAATAGGGAGTTAGTCCATGATGACGATCTAATCCTACCCTTTTGTTTATTTATGAAAAGTTTGTACATGTAGAGGATTCCTAAAAAAGCATGTGACATGTTAGCATGGACTAAAAAGATATTCAATTTGAAAGACGACGAAAGCATGAATTGCAACAAATTTGAAAAAGACTTCTATCCCTTTTTGAAGCAAATGAAAATTCTTGCATAAAAGAATTTTGTAACATGCTTGAGGAAAAAGATAAAAACACTGATTGAAAGTAATTTCCTTTGCCAAAGTTTTTTTTTTTAAACTTTATGACAATTACTTCCAAATTAAATGACCATGGTATTAAATTCTAGACTAATCATGGACCGCTCAATATATACAAGAATGAAAGTAAATTGCAAAGTGCATGAATAAAAACTTATTTCATGCGAGAAAATTGATGACAATCACACAGACATGTGCATGATATGTGCGGTTCGATTTCTAACTAAGGGGGTTTAGAGAAGTTAAGAGGGCAGTCTCACGTTGGCATCATATCCTCTTAATTTCGGCTCTACCTAAAGAAATTTAGAGAAAAAAAAGGCAACCTCTACATCGCAGTCTCGCGTTCAAGGCCGTATCTTTCTTAACACCATCCTAAATATCTGATGGCGGCCTAGGTCCGACGGCTGGGTTGTGTGTGCCAGGTGTAGTGCTAAAACATTAAAGCATGCATAGTAGTTTATAATCACAAAACATTTTATTTTAAAAAAAATAAAAAACTCTAAGATACTAACCTGCACAAAAGGAAAAAAAAAACCCAAGTTAGCAAAGCATTTGAACATGATAAAAAAAGGCCTAAGTCCTAAAAAATGTTCCCAACGGAGTCGCCAAGCTGTTGTGACCTCTTTTTTGGTGCCTGACTCAGGGTGAGCGCCTGCGGAGGCTAATGGTTCAGCTATGTCTATTAGGCTTAGCCCGGATTCTCCCAAATCCACCAATTCACGAATTAATAGTCCAAGTTTTTAACCTATAAATTAATTTTAAAACGAAGTCGTCACTAATCAATTTCGGGTAGGTTGATTAGAAACCCAAACAAAATATCGGGAGGAATATTTGCTCTGCGCAAACCAGAGAAATTAGGATCGATGACTTGATTACACTAGTTAATCACTAATGCCATTTCAATACCTAATCTTGTTTAAACCCTAAGGCTTTTTGGATTTTTGAGGGGCTTTCCATGCATTTGTAGAGGAAAAGCTTTTTTTTTTTTGGGCCTTTTTCTATTTTTTGGACGAAAAATATTTTTTTATTTTTTTTCTGAAAATAAATTTTTTTTTTTTTTTTATACTTTTTTTCTGAATTTTTGGCTTTTTTGGGAAAATATGGGATATTTTTGATATTTTTTATTTTTTGAAGATAATTTAAATTTTTTTTTTTTATTAAAATACTATTTTTAATTATAAAAAGCGACCCAGGTCAGATTCTCGGGTTGGGACGGACCCGGTTCGCGGCCTGAATGGCCATTTGCTGACCTAGATGGTCTTGAGATATGGGCCGGGCCTAGGATTTGCTTCACCCATTCTCAAGCCCGTGCAAGGCCAGCCCGTATGCAATTAGCCCAATTGGTTTGTAGAGACCCAGCTTGAAGAATGACCCAAACCCGGTCCACTTTGAAGCTAAACCCTACCCAGTTCAGACCTGTGCGCTTGACTTGATTTTCGGGTTGCCAACTCGACTTCAGCCATGACCTAACTTCAATGAAACCTTATCCGGCCATGACCCACGCTCGACCCACTTTCGATCCGGCTTCTCCTTCACGGTCCAGCTTAATGGAGCCCTTGGGTTCGTCGTCGCTTGTGGCGGAGGTAGCCAAGCTTGTGTCGATCTGAGCTCGGACCTCTGCCGACACCGCCTTGGGTTCCACCCGGTCGACCATCTTGGCCGATTATGCTGTCTATCACCGTCTATTGCCGCTGGTCTGTAGATTCAACCGTGGTGCTCATGTGGGGATTTCCATCGAACACCTGGAAGACGCTAGCTGAAAGGGGCAGGATTGAGCCCATTTGGGGTCGGAATCGTGACAGGGTTCCGAGTTGACAAACGGCGGAGACCAAGGAGGGGGATGATGGATGGTCGGGGCCGGAACTTGCGTGAAGCGAGCGGTCACGAATCCCAACCCGACGAACCCAGAATAGACCAAGAAGAAGAACGGACCCTAACTTACCAAATCTAGGTGTCAACATGAGCAGTAGGTGTCGCTGGTGGTGGAGCGGTGGGAACGATAAAACGAGGGCGGCCGGCGGTCGAAGCTCATGCGAGTGAGATGGCCACGGCTTTGGTTGGTCTACCAGAACCAGGGTAACAAAGGGGGTCGGAGATGCTCATAGGGGTGAAGTAGCAATCGGCGACGAGCGGCAGCTTTGCTGCGGCAGACCCGACGGCGGGGGCGGCGGTCTGGCCTTTCTCAAAACCACCACCAGGGCCTCGAGCTTCTCTTTCACTCACCTTTCTCTCGGATCTCCAGATGTGAAACTCAGATCTCAGCTCGGAACTCTTACTCTGACTAGATCTAGATCTCCAGGTTGGCCGACTCTTGGACATCCTCCGATGTCTCTCTGGGGAAGCGATTGGAGCTAGCTACCTTGGGTTCTCTCTTGGCTTGCTTGTCCTCGGGCCTCCCCTGAAGTCTCTCAGGGGAGGTTCGACGCTTGCAGCCCTTGATCCTTTGCGGCATCGGTGCCCTATTTATAGGCGCGGAGGCCGGTCAATGGAGGCCTTGGCCAGCAGTCTTTGGTGCGCACCGACCGGCCTCTCCCTCGACCGAACCGGCGTCTCATCTCAACATTAAAGGTGCGTATTGAAGGTGCCTGTGAGTCATCATCTCCTTTGGTGGCCTACCTTTGTTCCTCTCTACCGTAGGTCGTCCTCAAGCACGTTGCCCGCCACCGTGCGTGAGATGCAGAAGGGAAGGAGGAAGAAGAAGACAGGAGGAAGAAGGAGAGAGGGGGGGTTGGGCCTAAGATGAAGAAGAAACAAAAGGGCTGGGCCATGAGGGCCCGCACGAGAGAGTGAGGAAATGAGGGGGCTGGGCGCGAAGCCGCAGCCCTAATGGGCTTTCTTTTTTTTCTTTTTATTATTATTTATTACTTATTATCCGAAAATAAAGATTAAAAAAGAAATTAAGGCCTAATTTAACCTAATTAAAATTTAGGTGTCACATGATATGTCGTGAATGTTGCGACATGAGATAGAATTAATCATGGATTAATTATAATATAAGTTATATGAAATGTTAAATTTTTGTATTTTATTTTATATTGTAAAAAAAAAAAAAAGCAAATTAAATCCCAGGACTCCACATATGACCTAATGATTCTCATTTAATTATCATATGGTTAATGATGCAATGCCATCCATGATTGTAATTATTAATATCACGTTCCATAAGGGCATGGTGTCTCATTTTTATTTTTATGTTTTTAAAATTCTTAACAATGAATGCAATTACTAACAAAGCTACCCGTAGGGAACGCTTGATGTAATTTAATCCTAACACATGTTATTTTCCTAAATGACATGTGACGGATCCTAATGTCATTTTTTGATTTATTTTATTACTTAAATTATTTTATGAATTCTAACGCTAGCATGCATTGCCCTAGAGCTTAAATGATAGACATGCGTCCTAAGTTCTAAATGCACATGCGATATACAATATTTGAGATGGACATAATTATCATCCATGAATTTGATGACGCATTCAAAAATGAGATATGCCTTATCCGCAATTCAACATTATCTATTAACATTCAAATTTCTATATTTTAATGTGATCCAAATTCATTCAATTGATAATGATAAAGTACACAACAAGTGCCTAAACTTGGCACAAGTGGAGACTTAAGTGCTAAAATTTCTAAAAGATATACTTAAGTGCCAAAATTGGAGAATAATATGATACTTAAGTGTCAATGATGAAAATTTCCAACCAAATTGCTGACGTAGCATTTTTCAGCGAGTTAAGTGCAAAACGAAATCGTTTAGTGTTGACATGGCTAAGTACAAAACAATGTCATTTTTTGCGCTGACGTGGCTATATAAGCTGAAAACAATGTGGTTTTGTCTCCAAATTTGAATTTAATATAAATAATAATTAAATGAATTAAAAGAACTAAATTTATATAATAATAAAAAGTAGTAGTAGCGTTCAATGAGGGTCTGCATAGCTGCCACCCCACCATCGCTGGCAAAGGATCAGCAATGGTTGGAGGGAGGATCAACCGGGGTCATCAGGCCCTGGGTAGGGGCCAGCGACTCTAGCTACCGTTGGCAAGGGCCTGGAAGCCCTTGTCTAGATTTGGGGCAAGGGTTGCAACCCCCATCGAATCTAGGGGAGGGCACTGACCCTCACCCTAGATCTAGTCTATTGCCAGCCCTCACTTGCAATCGGCCACGGTCGCCAGCCCCTACGTAAGGCTCAACGACCCCAACTAACCCTCCACCCACCATCGTAAGCCTCAACAACCCCAACTAACCCTCCACCCACCATCGTCCGCTCTTGCCAGCAATGATGGGAATTGACGAGGCTGTGCAGGCCCACGTTAAATGTTGCACCTACATTTTTTTTTTTTTTTGGTTCTTTTAATTTATTTTAATTAATATATACATTCAATTTTTGGGGCAAAACGAAGTTGTTTTGCATTTTCATTGCTAAGTCAATTTTTTAGCATGCCATGTAGACCACTTATATTATTAAAAATATAGCACATTAGATTTCTAGTCACCTTTGCCGAATTTGGTACTTAAACATCATAGTTTTTAAAAAAATGGTACTAAAGAGTACCTTTTAGAAGTTTTGACACTTTAAGTGTCTAATTATGCCAAGCTTTGGCACTTGTTGTACTTTAGCTAGAATCATATATTACATTCTCTAATTACATGCAATGCATGAGTCACTATTGAAGACTTCGCATGATCACCCTCACATGTTAGTTAAAATTAGCCAAGATTGCTTGCAAAACATTTTTTTGAAATGAAGAGAAATGGTACCAAAATAGTATTAGATTTATTTAGCACGATCAAGTCATTGTATTCAAGAAATTTTTGGCTCATACAAGTAAAATATTCTTCCTCATTTTACTTGGGCTTCTAATTGACTTGTTATAGAGTGGTGACTCAAAAGTGAATTAAATTGCATGTTTAGATAATTTAATTAAAACTCTGAAGTTGTGATTGAGATGAGATTGAGAGAGTTCACGCTAGGCAACCGTACTATATCTTTAATGAGCGACTATTTGTACTCGCCTAGTAATATAGTAGCTTTCCTCTAGGTGGTTCACCTCTAGGATGGTTACAACTGGCCCTAATTTTTTCTCATATTCGGTGAATATCACAAGGAAGAAATCTTGTGATCTAGGCTAAGGGCACCATGGTGTAGTTTTCCGATGGCAACCTCCGTGGTTCTATCTAGAGAAAGAGAGCGCAGATGTAGGTGGGCATTGAAGATTTAAGGTGAGACATATTGATACAGAATGACCATGGTTCGATTTGGAAAAAGAGACAATGGATGAAGGTGGGCATTGGAGATTTAAGTTGAGATATGTTGATATATAATGATACCTAAATTAAGGAGAGCAGAACAGATGCAACAATGAGCTCATACATGAGGGAGAAATCATAGATGCACATATGAGTTGGGGTGGAAAAAGTCTCACATCAACGAATTGGCGTGATTTATAGAAATTAATATATTCTAGTTGGTTCATAACTCATTGATTTAAATTTTTGAGTGAATGTGCATTCAATTGGATATTGAATTTCTACTGCATGCTTTCAACAATAAATATCCATAAGTCACTTTTTGACACTATACATATATAAAGATATATACATATATATACATATGTGTATATATATATATATATATATGTATATACATATTTATTTATATTTATATTTCTCCTCAAACACAAATCTTGGATGTACCAGCAAGGCTACTACTCTCGATAAGACAATTCCATGTGCTACCGAGTTAGGAGTAATAAATTTGACGAGGACCCCCTTTCCCTCCATGTCAAAACAAGAGAGGATGAAACAAGGGTTTCATTAAATCTACCGCACTCTCTCTAAACACTAGTCAGGATTTTCTCTCTTTTCCCTTGAAGTCACCGCCAATCTGCAGTGCCGTCTCTGAGGGAGGGAGAGAGGGACCTCTCTCTCTCTCTGTCAAAAAAAATATGTGAATGATATCTTTCTTTTTATAAAAAGAAAATAAATTAAAATAAGGGTTTCATTGATGTTTAAGCAACACACCGGGATTTGGTCGCATCGTGCTATGTCCATGAGCATGGTGAGATACTTCATCTACTCAGTGGTCATTCATTCACCTAATCTTAAGATCCATATTATAAAAGAAAACTAGCTATAAACATTGCATTCTGCAATTTAAATTCATCCGTTTTGAAAAATCTATTACAGACCATCCTCCTTAAGTACTAGAAAGAAACGTTCGTGGATTTTCTAGAAGTAGTATACCGGCATAGTCTTCTGAATTCTATGCCACCTTTTTACTTTGACATGGTAAGCTGCGACTCCAATAATTAATAGTCATTATTACGATACGCCAAACTAGATATTCACCAGGAAATGGGAGCAAATTAATCGACAGCAAAAATCAACGTCTCGTTTACGAGGATTCAAACGCAGGAGAAGGACCTGCATGTCTTTGACTCAATCCCATTCGCGTTCATTTTCTTCCTTCCAGAAACCAAAAGGGTCCTCTCATCTTTAACGTTTTCTGAGAATCAAGAACTCGGTTTGCAATTCGATTGGGTCTGACCATTTCTCATCTCTTGAAATTCCCGTGACAGAGCATTTCCAAAGCGTCTTCATGAATCGATCTAAGATGGTTTCCGAGGCCTTTCGCGAAACGACTGAGTATTCTTACAGGCTATTTTTTGTGAATTTACGTGCTGGAATAAAATCTTATGATCTTACCGCTCTTATGATTTTCACCTGTTGGAAGATGATGTGATTCTTAGCTCCGATTTTGATCACGGAGATTGATTTGATCACAAAATATCTTTAGAATATTTAGAAGATATAATAGGAATTGTAATATTATATGATTTCTTTTTGTATTATACATATGGGCATGTAAATATACGAAAATTATAGAGAAATACGATTACAATTTCCTCCAATTCTCTTTGTTTCTTGTCATGGTATCAGAACGTAGCGTTTTGACCTAACTTTTGCAAATACCCTGAATTACCTTCGGTAGTCTTTTCAATTGTTGTCACAAATTTCTTCCTGCAAAACAAATTCACACCGAGTAGGAATTCATACATTTAAACACCACGCCCAAAAATCAAAACAACAAATCAAGTAGCAGCAACAACGATTAAGAGATGATCCCACCTGTGGAGGAATCGTTCGACACCAACAACTCTCCTGAGAGGCTAGGTTTGTTGGATAAATTCTCTTGAAGTATTTTGAAGTTGACAAAACATTTTTATCAGTCTAGTCTGAAGACTTACAGACTCTATTGACAAAGTCTGAAGATCAAAGTCTGAAGATCAAAGTCTGAAGACTTATATTTCAAAGTCTACTCACATGGACAGTTTCCAGAAAGACGTTTATTCTGATCTTTTATGATCTTTATTCTAACGACTAGTGGATATCTTTCTACTGGATTCAGCACTAAACGACCTTACTTTCATATGGAATATGTTTAGATTCTCTAAAGATTTCGCAACTTATATATGGAAGGATCTACTTATGGAAACCGAGATCCTGATTGTATCGGCGAGCAGGATTGATAGGCTATCAACACTTACCTTAAAGAGCTCGAGATCTCTCTAATTGATTCTGTCCAACGGGTTGATTGGAAGAACTTCTTTGGAAGGTGCCAACGGTATTGAAGGCATGAAGAAGTATATAAGAGAGATGCTCTAGTTGTTGAAGGGTGTGGATAGAAGAATTCCAAAGTCTGAATCTCATTTTCTATTTTGCGATATCATTCTTCGAGCGTTACATGTAATCAAAAGAGAGATCATATTGTAGTAAGACCTTGAGGAACTGTAGTAGAGTAATCTACACTTTGTGGACTCAAGAGCGTGAGACTGTAATCACTCTTATTGATTCTTAGTGAAATCTAGCCGAAAGGGCTGTCCGTGCGGGAGAGTGGACGTAGCTTGATCTAAGCCGAACCACTATAAAACTGGAGTCTTGATTCTCTATCCCTAATCCTTTTATCTTTCATTATTTTCATTTGCTGCGATTGTTGGTTTTAATTCTTTAATACCTCATTCGGATTAAATTGTTGAAATTGCTTTAATCACCTATTCACCCCCCTCTAGGTGCTAATTCTAGTCCTAACAAGGTTCAGATCAGATTGATCACACCCAGAATTTGCAGCAGCAACCTTCAGCTTTGTTGCCCACAGTTATTCAGCCCTCCGCGCCAATTCAATGGCCACCAATGCAGTGGATTCCAGTCCAAGGCCCATGGGCCGTTGACCCAATCAACAACAATGGGCTATTCACGGCTCATACGGAGAAGGTACGAACCATGGGCCTCAAATTGATGGATTCGGTTTGCCACATCCAGGTCACAGATCCAAATCGAGTTCAGCGGGTCATAGGATGAATCCCTACTCAGGATTGCAACCTGGGTTCTACCCATACCCCGTCCTTGACGCCAGTCCAGAACCTTGGAACGCTCTCTACACCTCGCTAGCTGATGGACCAGAGCTTTGAATCATCAACCTACAACTTACCTGTCCAAACAACTACAATGTGTGGGCTTGAGATTTCCGGCAAGCTCTCATGACCAAGGACAAAGATGGGTTCCTTGATGGAACTGTGGCCGTTCCCGACAATGATCGAAGGCGACGATGTTGGCGAAGGTGTAATCAGCTTGTCCGCATCTGGATCAGGAATTGCGTGGCTGCCGATATCACCGCCAACCGAAGATTCGAAACAAATATGGGACAACATTAGAGAAATGTATGGGAAGTTGGATAGAGTGAAGCTATTTTCACTCACTCAAGCTCTATTAGATCTAAAGCAAGGGAACCTTTTCAGTTACCACTTGCTTCAATTGACTCTTGACTTTCTAGAATGAGCTCGAGGCAGCTGAGGAAGAGCTCAAAGGACCTGAAACAAACACTCAAATAGTATAGACAAATTAGAGAGAGGGAGAAAGTTACTCAATTTCTGTTAATTCTAAATGAAAGCTTCTCGGTATTTTGATCATAGATCCTCGCCATGGATCCCATCCCTCCTCTCGGCCGACTATATTAATTGGCCATGCCAGAGGAAATCGAAGACTAGTCATGACAAGTTACATGAAAGGAATGGAAGGAGTCGTGCTCGTCGCTTAGGCGAGGTCGTAGCAGCGAGTAGTCAGC
Source organism: Eucalyptus sp. ANBG9806169 (assembly GCA_014182395.1). NCBI lineage: Eukaryota > Viridiplantae > Streptophyta > Magnoliopsida > Myrtales > Myrtaceae > Eucalyptus > Eucalyptus sp. ANBG9806169. The sequence continues at coordinate 337,790 of CM024578.1, forward strand.
ACTTTCGAGCCACCGTCGGGCACACAAAACCCAGTTGAGTCTTACCAAGTGGCCAAGTGCCCTTATTGGGAAGAAGATGAAGGTTCTAACCCTAGTGCTTCACGAATGAACGGCCTAGATCTAAAGCTGAAATAGGACGCATCCATGGAGCTTAATCAAGTGGCTCTCAACAGGCCACGTCAACCAAGATATTCAGGCCATTTAACAGTTCTCGAGGTACCACATCATCGAAAGGAAATGGGCAGAATTTTTAAAATAGAATAAATAATGTGAATATTATAAATGCCTGCATCATATGATTGATACTTGCTGAAAACTACATGGGAAACCAACTGATAAAGAGAAAGCAGAGAAAGATTTTTTTTTTAATCAAGTTATGACCCAAAGGACTTAAAGGGCAAATCAGACAATCACTCATGATCAGTACCAAAATATCATGAGGAACTTGAATCAATTAAGGGTTACAAACAAGACTGCGGGATTCTCAGGTACATCTATTTCCAAGAACAACAATTTTGTCGCGACAGCTTGGCGACTCCGCTGGGGACAAAGTTAAAACTCATGGTGGACATAGGCCTGTTTCTTTTAAAATATCTTGTTTGGCAGCATGGAAACAAGGTACGCTCCTAACATGAGGTGTTAAATGTTTTTACATAAAGGAGGTATAAGGGGAGTAGTGCTTGTTGACTCTTTGTTTTGTAGGAAGGTGTTGGGATTGAATGTTTTTCTTATATATTGAAGTGTTGCTTGTATTATAAATTGTTGTGCATGATTTTCAAATTGTTTTAGCACTACACATTGCACACTCAACCTGCCGTCAGACTTGGACCGCATTTAAGGATTCTAGGATGGTGTTGAGAAATGAACCAACCTTGAACACGAGACCGCGATGTAGAGGTTACCTTTCTCAACACCGAAAATTTTTCTTGGTGTCAAAACGTTTATCCTTGTTCACGCAACTGCGTGACCATGGAATTTTCTTTTGACTGAGCCAGAGCTAAGAGGACCCGACATTTGTACGCGAGACTGCGACTAGTCGGCCCATCCTCTTAGTTCTAACTTGCTAAGCCTTGTAGTTTAGGTGTTAAGCCTCACATCTCATGCGCCTGTCTATGTGGTTGCTTTTTTTTTTCTTTGTGAAGTAAGTATTCTTACCTTATAATATGCAATTTATTTACTTTATTGCACTTTCTTTTGGTCCATGATACTAGGTCGATCGTAAGACTTAATCTATATACAATGGGGAGATCCGATATTCAATTTGTTCCAACTCCTAAGATTGAGCTCAAAGGGTGGTGAAATAAATTAAGTAAAGAAGGTCAAGATTATGTGGAGTTGATACTGGGACGGCTTATGCCCCTTTTGGATATTGGAGTCCATAGTGGTGTTTTGCAAGCTATCTCACACTTTTGGTGTCCCGAGACGGCTACTTTTATTTTTGGTAAGAATGAGCTAACTCCAATGCTGGAAGAATATAGCATTATCATAGGGATGCCCCTTGAGACTGAACTTGTTAGGCCACCTCTTGGTATGGAGCCCACATTGATTTTATCTCAATTTCTAAGAATTAAAACTGATGAGGTTAATAAAGTTTTGAAAGCTAATTGTAATGCATGACCATTCTCCTTTTTGGCCGATCATTTTTCAAATCAATCTTCAATGCGTCAAAAGGGTAGGATATTCATCTTAGCATTCTTTGGATTTATAATCTTTCCTCATCAACAAAATGCCATTAATCCTTCAATTGCATGGGTGGTCAGACAAGCATGTGCCGGCATTAACTTTATAAACATGATTTTGGCCGAGACATTTTTGTCTCTCAACCGTTTTAAACAAAATGGAGGAAAAATCATGAATGCCTCTCCTAAACTTTACAAATTTGGTTTCTTTCTCACATAAAGGAGTTTGGTCGTTTCATGCGTCAAGGTGAAATTGATGATTCTAATCACCCAATAAAGAGATTTTCAATCTTGGAGAAAAAGTATACCGGAAATTCATTTTCTGATTGGGTAACTTTTCTAAAAGATCCAGATCTCAAGGGCTTCCAATGGTATGCTAAATGGTTCCATGTTAGCGTGGCTCGTTTTTCTCACAAGACAGATAATTCAGTTCCATTGATGGGAATCACTGGTGCAACATCTTACTATCCTTATAGAGTGGCCTGCCAGTATCGAGTGCTCCAAGATATCCCGCCTCCTCTCCGAATGGACCTGTTCCAAGCTCGCTTCGTGCGCAAGGATCACAAGTACCTCGATGAGATCGAACGCCTTGAAAATGCATGGAAGGAATGCCATCCGGAACAAAGTACTCAAAAGTTTCAAAACAAATCTATTGAGGATGATGAAGCCAGTAAAGATGTGATCTGTTTTGAATGCAAGAAAAAGGAACACATCAGACCCAATTGTCCTATGTTAAAGAAAAAGAAGGGAAAAACTGAGAAATACAGGAAGGCTCTCAAAGTAGAGACATGGAGTGATACTAAATGTGAAGAAAACGATGAAGATTATGCCAACATCTGTTTAATGGCCAAATCAGAATCAGACTCAAACTCTAAGTTAGATACAGACTCAAACTCAAATAGTGAAATCGAGGTAAGCAATCTAAAGATTCCTATTAGAGTCTTGAAATACATCAATGAGCTTTGTCTTAGTCTCAAAACCTCTCTTAAGAGAATTTCTGAGCTAGAAAGGGAGAATTTCCTTTGAAGCAACAGGAAAATTCTTAGAAAGAAAAATTTGATAATTTAGACAAAAGCTTTATTGTTTTAAAAGAAAATGCAGACTCTCTCTCAAAAGAAAATAATCTTTTAAAAATTGACATTTCAAGTATTTCAAAAAGATTTTCAATAGGTTTTGAAAAGCTGGAAAAGATTCTTTCAGTACAAAGACCTTACTTCAACAAGTTAGGCTTGGGAATGACTTCATAAATTGTTCCTCTAATCGATTTTCCAAGAGTAAAGGAATGAATCAAACAAAGACCAATAAAGACTTTTTACAGAAATCATTTTCAAAAAGTTTTTATAAAACCTGTTAGCCGAAGTGCTCTCAAATGTTCAAATTGCAATAGCTTAGAACATTTTAAGAAAAAATGTCCTATGGTTTGGAGACCTGTTAAGAAAGAATGGGCAAAGACTGCATATTGCACTAACTCCTCTGGACCCAAGAAAATATGGGTACCAAAGAAAGCTTGAGTTTCTTTTTTAATTGCAGGTCACCATCAAGAAAAAGATTAAATGGTATTTGGATAGTGGTTGTTCAAGACATATGACTAGAGATTCAAATTGTTTTATAAAACTTGTTCAAAAGAATGGTGAAAATGTCTCTTTTGGTGGAAATAGCAAATGAAGGATTGTTAGATGTGGAACTATAAATATTGGAAGTCACACAATCAACAATGTCTCATTGGTGGAATGATTAAATTACAATCTACTCATCCTTAGTCAATTGTGCGACTTTGGTTTCAAAATCAATTTTCAATAAGGAGTATGTTGGGGAACCAGTAAAGATTTTTCTCAATCTTTTACTGGACGAAGACATAGAAACATCTATCTTCTAAATATAAAACTAGAAAGTTTGCAATGTCTGATTTCAATTCAAGATGAAGCAAATCTTTGGCATCGAAAGCTTGGCTATGTCAACATGAAGCAAATTGCCAAGATCTCTTTCAAAAATCTTGTTCGTGGACTACCCAACCTGAAGTATCAAAATTCTGACTTATGCACACCTTGTGTATTGGGAAAACATGTTAGAAGTTCTTTTAAACCAATAAATCAAGTTTCTAATAATCGTGTTTTGCAGCTTCTGCATATGGATCTTTTTGGACCAACCAGAACTCAAAGCATTGGTGGAAAGAAATATTGCCTAGTAATTATGGATGATTATTCTTGATTTACTTGGGTCTACTTTCTGGCAAGTAAGTCTGAAAACTTTCTCTCACTTTTCAAAGTTTGCCAAGAAAATTCAAAATGAGATAGGACATGATATTTCAAGCATACGAACAGATCATGTAGGTGAGTTCAAAAATCAAGACTTTACAAAATTTTGTGATGATTCAAGTATTCAGGATGTTTTTCCTCTCCATATACTCCAGAGTAGAATGGAGTTGTGGAAATAAAGAATAGATCTCTACAAGAGATGTCAAGAACGCTGTTAATAGAAAGCAATATTTCTTCTCGTTTTTGGGCTAAAGGCGTTTCTACAGCCTATTATATTATTAACAGAGTATTCTTAAGGCCTATTCTGGAGAAAACTCCCTATGAGTTATTCAAAGGAAAAAAGCCAATTGTTTCTTACTTTTATGTGTTTGGCTGCAAATGTTTTGTTTTGAAAAATGCAAATGATCGAATTAGTAAGTTTGAAGAAAAATCATATGAAGGAATTTTACTTGGCTACTCAACCTCAAGCAAAGCTTATAGAGTATTCAACAAAAAGACTCAGATCGTGGAAGAATCTATGAATGTCAAATTTCAAGACGCTCTGCAAAGTGAACTGATTCAGACTCAACCTGAAGAAACTGAATCTACTTTACAACTTACAAAGTCTACTTCCCCTGAAGTGGGTAAGAATTCTGAAGATCATCAACAAGCAGAAGTTGAAGAATCAACTGAAGAAAAGGACCAACATGTTGTCAAACCAACCAGCAACTGGAAGCACAAGTCTAGTCACCCCAAAGAACTTATCATTGCTGATGTTCATGAAGGGATTCGCACCAGATCCAAAAAACAAGAAGAGTCTGGCGCCATGGCACTTATTTCTGAAATAGAACCCAGAAGTATAGAAGAAGCTTTAGCTGATGAAAGCTAGCTTGAAGCAATGCAAGAAAAACTCAAACAGTTCAGCATCAACGATGTTTGGGAATTAACTCCTAAACCAAAAGGTAAATCCATTGTTGGAGCTAAATGGGTTTTCAAGAACAAGATGAACGAAAAAGGAAAAGTGGTAAAGAACAAAGCAAGACTCGTGGTCAAAGGATATACGCAAGAAGAAGGGATAGACTATGATGAAACCTACGCACCAGTAGCCAGGTTAGAAGCAATTAGATTATTACTTGCTTTTGCCTGTAATAAAAATTTCAGGTTATTCCAAATGGACGTCAAGAGTGCTTTCTTAAATGGATTTATCCAAGAATAAAGTCTATATGGAACAACCTCCTGGATTAGAAGATCCAAAGAAACCAAACTCAGTATTCAGACTGAAAAAAAAAATGCTCTATATGAATTAAAGCAAGCACCTCGAGCATGGTATGATAGGTTAAGTAAGTTTCTAATTCAAAATGGTTTTAACAAAGGGAAAGTGGATACTACCCTGTTTATTAAAAGGGAAGGTAAAAACTTTATACTTGTTCAAATCTATGTTGATGATATTATATTTGGATCACTTAACAAAAACCTGTGCAAGAAGTTTTCTAAGACTATGCAGGACGAATTTGAGATGAGCATTATGGGTGAACTCTCATTCTTTTTCGGATTACAAGTAAAACAATTGAAGGAAGGAATTTTTATTCACCAAGAAAAATATACAAAGAACTCGTCAAAAAGTTTGGTTTGGAGAATTGCAAAAATACTGAGATACCAATGTCAAGCTCTTTGAAGCTGGACAAAGATGAAGGAGGAAAGAAAGTTGACAAGAAGCTCTACAGGAGTATTATTGGTTCACTTCTTTATCTTATTGCTTCTAGACCTGACATTTTGTTTAGTGTTTGCATTTGTGCTAGATTGCAATTCGATTCCAAAGAATCTCATCTAAGTACTGCAAAACGCAACATCAAATGCGTCACAATTATCTCAAAGTTAGGTCTATGGTATCCCAAAGAATGAGACTTTACTCTCCTTGGATATTCAGACGCAGATCTAGCAGGTTGCAAAGTTGATAGAAAGAGTACATCAAGTACTTGTCAATTGCTGGAAAACAGGACAGTATCTTGGTTATCAAGGAAGCAAAGTACTATGGCTCTTTCAACAGCAGAAGCAGAATATGTGGCCCTTGGAAGTTGTCATTCTCAAATCTTATGGATAAAACAGTAACTGAGAGACTTTAGAATTGAAGATTCATGCACCGAGATCAAATGCAACAATACCAGTGCAATTAATCTTACAAAGAATTTAATTCTTCATTCAAGAGCAAAGCATATAGAGATTCGACATCACTTTATTAGAGATCATGTCCAAAGTGGTGAAGTTATGATCCAGTTCATCGATTCAAAGAATCAACTGGCGGATATATTTACAAAGCCACTGGAGAAAAGTTTATTCGAGTCTATACGCACCAGACTAGACATCACATCCTTTAACTATTAAATTATGAAGTATTAGACTTAGAGGTAAAGTCTAAAGGTGCTCAAACTCAGAAGGCCAAGAGTTACAACCGTAAGTTATTTTTGTTCTAGTAATTTGAATTTCTTGGAAAGGTAGGTTTACTTATCGCTAATTGATTAGAATTATTTTTCCAAGTTTCCTTCTTGAATTAATGACACTTATTCATTTTCGAAAAGGCAGTTATTCAAAAAGGCAGTTATCCATTTTTTGAAAAAGGCAGTTATCCATTTTCGAAAAAGGAAGTTATTATTTTCAAAAAGGCCTTTTTTATTTTTCCTTTTCACGACGTTTCATTTACCTCACTTAACTCGCTTTGTAAACGGTAGAAAGTCATCTTCTTCGTTTTTCACTCGCAAACCCTAACTTTCTCTCGCTTTCTCTTTTGTTTAATCCAAAAAGTTTTCATCTTTTCGAGCAAAGTTGTGAAATTCTCTCTTGAATCGACAATGTCTTCGAGAAAGTCTTCAAGAATTGCAAGCAGAGGACCACACAATATGCCTAAGGGTCCTACCCATTTCGACTTGACCGAGGAAGAAGATTCTTCATCGCAAAAGCAACCAAGTCAGTGACAACATTCTCAGCAATGCCAAACTACTCCACCAACTCGTCCTGAAGAAGAAATTGTGGAAGATGTTGAATCGGTAATGGCTCTTACTCCTAAAGTCGCTTTCAAGCTTTACTCTTGCTTGAAAAATGGTGGTACTGCTATCTCATTGATTGATGAGTTTTTAAGAGAGAGAGGATACAAAAATGAAACCATGTTCTTGCGTGACATGGAAAAGATGGGAATTTCCGAAAAAGGGTCGGCTGAAAAGGCCTTTGCTAATTTTCCTAGCGACCCACGGTTTGGTACGGTGAATAAACCCGAAGGGCAGGATGACGATGAGAGATTGTTTACACATTTTCAGCCTAGATCAGGTGTGGCTGCAAATGTTGCAGGAGACAGTTCAAGTCTTTTTAGATCGAATAATTACAAAAGGGTCTATTTGGACTTAATGAAGAGAGGGGTCATGAACCCTAGAAGCGTTGATTTTGATTTCCTTGATTCGATGAAAGTTAATCTGCGAGAGAAGTTTACTTTGTTGCAATTAGAGCATTTTTGTTCTGAATCAACTACAGCTTATCTGGAACTTACGGCCTATTTCTATTCGAATCTGTCTTTTGTGGATGCAAACCATTTTTCTTTTACTTAAAAGATAAGGAGTTCGCGGTAAACATGGATACTTTGGCTAATCTAATTGGAGTGGAAAGAGGGTGTTTCCAATCAATTAGTGTATATGTTGCTTATGCTACTTTGTCCTTGGTGAAGGACAGGATTTCTGAAGGCAAGATATCCTACTCTAGGATGAATGCCACCAATATCCTTCTACACAAGATCGTCATCAATTGCATCAGACCAAAATCAACATCCATGACTGACGTGTCTCGGTCTGAAGCAAAATTGATGCATGCCATCAATATTGGCTACAAGTTCTCTCTGCCTCACACCATTTTGTTTCATATGTACAGGACTGTGGTGAAATATAAGGGACAACTCCCTTATTATGCTCTTATTACTCGCATTTTTGGGCATTTTCACATTCATATTCCTGCTTCTCTATGTCTGACCAGCATTAATTCGATGGTGATTGGATTTAAAATGATCACCAAGATGCATCTAAAAGAGCTGAACAAAGTGTTAGAGCGGATGAAGGAGAAATTTCCATCAAAGGCAAAACCGGTTTCTACAAGGGCTAAGAGAAAAGGTAAGGAGCCCATGGGTGCTTTAGTAAAGAAGAATAGAACTCTCATCTTGGAGGATGAAGAAGATGAGGATGAGATGACTCTCTCTGCCTTGAGAAACTTGAAACACTTTGTCAGTTTTCGTGAGATGAGAGAAGAGACTGAGAAAAGAAATACAGACAGAAGAGCAGAAGAAGAAGTAGAAGAAAGAACAGAAGTAGAAGAGGAAGAGGAAAGAAGAGAAGAAGCGGAAGAAAGAGCAGAAGCAGAAGAGGAAGAGGAAAGAGAAGTAGAAGCAGAAGAAGAAGAAGAAGAAGAAGGAAGAAGAGAAGGAGAAAAGGACAAAGGAGAAGAGGAAGGAAGAGAGGAAGAAGTGGCTCAGGATGAATCTTTTGAGCCCACTTTGGTTGTATCCCTGTCAAGCCATTCTGGAAAGAAGAAGAGTGGAATTGCTGGTAAGCAAGCTCAAGAAAAGGATCACACCCCTGTTGACGCAGAACAAGAAGAAGAATCTATATCTCCTCCCAAAGGCACTCATTCAGGGGGAGATGCGGTTAGACAATGTGGATCTACACCTAGACTTGACTCAGCTGGACCTAGTTCTACCACAGCACATCCTGCAGATTTTTCGTGACTACTAGAAATTCTACTGGATGTGAGGAAAGAACAGTATGCTGTGAGCTATGAATTGCAAGTTTTCAAGAATGCCTTCATGTCTACCTCAGTGTCTCATTACGATCAGTTAAATGCCCTGAAGACGCAAGTGTAAGATTCTATGAAGGGTGCAGATTCTATGAAGGAGGCTATCGAAAAACTTGAGAAGACAGTGCATTCAATGGAAGAATTCCAGCTTGTTCACTTGCCCAAACAGCCTTGACTTTCTTCATTCTTAAAACAACTCTTTTTAATTTGTTCTCCACTTTTTGCTGTTGACAAAAAGGGGGAGATGGTTTGATTTGCAGCAGATTTGATACTTTGTTTGCTTTTGTTTTTAACTTTGGATTTATGGATTTGTTTGGTTGTGGACTGCTTTTGATTTAATCTTTTGATGCCTGCAGTTACTTAGGCTTTGTTAATGATTATGGAAGAATAGTTGATTTGCAGGACTAATATGGTATTTGTGGTTACAGAATTGATTCTATTCATATCCTAATCATTTACGAGATATCTTGTTTTGCTTAAGTGTTGTTTTGCAAGTCAAAAGTGTTCAAATCTGCAGGAAAGTTTTGTCATCATAAAAAAGGGGAGATTGTTGGAGAAAACTTCCTTATTTATTTTGAAATTGACAAAACGTTTCCATCAGTCTAGTCTGAAGACTCATAGACTCTATCGTCAAAGTCTAAAGACCTCCAGACTCAAGATTTAAAATCTACCCTCACTAATAGTTTCCAGATCGACGAAGAGAATACTTATCCAGATGCAAGCATATTCTTAAGAATTTGTTTCGTACAGTTGAAGAAGATCTCACAACTGGAGATAGCACCTGATGATCAAAATATTTTTATTGCAATCAATTATGGCTAATTAGATCTGGTGGTTGACGAAGTAAACTTGGAAGTATCTACTTATGGAAACCTAGATCCTGATCATATGGGCGAGTAGGATTGGTGGGCTATCTTCACATTCCTTAAATAAACTCGAGATCTCCCTAATTGATTCTGTCCAATGGTATGATTGGAAGAACTCCTTTGAAAGGTGCCAACAGATATGAAGGCATGGAGGAGTATATAAGGAAGACGCTCAAGTTATTCAAGTGTGTGCGAGATAGAAGAATTCTAAAGTCTGAAGCTCCTAGTTCTTTGTTATTTCATTTGCTGAGCTTATACTGTATTCGAAAGAGAGATAAATACTTGTGAGACCTTGAGGAAGTGTAGTAGAGTCTCTACACTATGGAATCAAGAACGTGAGACTATAATATCTCTTTTGATTCTTAGTGAAATCCAGCCGGTGGGCTGTTAATGCGGGAGAATAGACGTAGGCTTAGTCTAAGCCGAACCACTATAAACTCTGTGTTCCAATTCTCTTTTCCTAAACTCTTTACTTTAACTTTCGGTTTATATATATGTTTACTATCTTCTACATCTTTAGTCTATCTTTATCAAAAGATGAATTAAACTGTTAAGTTTTTGTAAAGATCGCTTTAACATCTATTCACCCCCCTCTATGTGTTAGTGCTAGCCCTTTCAGTCAATACCTCTTCAATCATTAAAAAAATGAATTCCTATTTCTTATTTTTGAAAATTGCATTTGCCACACACCATTAAGGGGCATATCAGTAATGTTACAATAAATCCCATGTTTTACAGAAAGAGTAGGTGTACCTTTTGACTTTGATTAAATTTACCGGTGAAATAATTCCTTATTTAACGTCTGCCCCCATTGACCTCCATCCTCCAAGTAAAAATGGATATTTTTCTTCCCCACTTCTAAGGAAAATGAGAATATGACATTGCGAGGTCTCTCACCCCAGGTAGATCTCCTATTTGTTTATTTTTTCCTTGAACCTTTTAAAGATTTGCTTAAGTCCAAGGAGGCATATCAATAATGGTACAATAAATCCCACGTTTTACAGAAAGAGTAGGTGTTCTATTTGACTTTGATTAAATTTATATGTGAAAATAACGTCTTTCTTGGATATAATGGCCGGTGGCAAGATGAAAAAAAAAATGATTGAACCAAAATTATTAGTAACTTTTTTTTTTTTTTCGGGAAATCTATTAGGTACTTCACCAGTCCAAACATATATGGATCTTACTAATAAGTGCTTCAATGTACTAATTAAGCATTTTTAATCACAAAATATTCGATTTGCAAAGTATTGATTAATGATATTGCAAATTCAAACTAAAAGTTGCAATATTCTTTAATGAGTAACCGGAAGCCACTTTTTGACAAAACCATACATGATATACGTATCCTTGAACACATATCTTGACAATTCCGCAAGCTGCGGAGTTGGAAAATAATAGGGATTTCACTTATGTTTAAGCAACACACCGGATTCATCTTGAGTTGTGCTATGTCCATGAGCATAACGAGACACTTCATCTACTCTATGGTCATTGTTCCATCTAATCTTAAGGTACTTATTATAAAAGGAAAACAGCTATTAGCATCATGTCGCGACCCGATTTTTAAGGTGGGTGAATCACTTAAAACTAGGTTAATGGATTACTAAGTCCGAAGACTTGGCACGGACTCTCCTAAGTACTACCAATCGCGACTTGATACTAAGAAAATGACCTATTAAAACATGCAATTATATTTAAATCGGAGCCGCCACTAATAAAAAATGGTCGATTAGAAACCCAAATAAAGTATGGGAGAATACTTTATTTTTTGCAAACCAGAGATTTAATGGATTCGGGGACATGGTTACGGTAGATTAGTCTAACACCCTTTCAGTACCTTTTATTTTAATTTCAAAAATTATTTTGCAGGCAGTGTTAATCAATTTTAACCTAAGATACTAACATGCAAATGGTGGTCATGCGGGTGCACAATCAATGAAATAACATTCAATAAATCAAAATGCTAAGAAATTATAAACTACAACTTTATTAAAGTCTATCTTCTAAAAAACATTTACAAAAAATGCTAATAAAAATGCATGCCCTAAACATGATTTCTAAATGACATGACACCTAGATTTTATTATTATGCAATCTAAATCTAAAATTAATATACATGAATTTTACTTTAATGATATGTGAAATGCAATTTATATAGCCTAATTTGAACTATATGTATGCAATCTAAATTATATAATCCTAATATGCACGCGTTTCATGATATGGGATGAATGACATAATAATTCTATATGCATGCTCTTTTTGTGATTTTTTTAATGTATGCAACCTATACTAAATAATGATGATAGGAAATGGGATTAATTATGAACTAATTTATTAATTAACCAAGAAGATAACTTTTGAGTTTTTTTTTTCTTTTAAAATAACCTAATAATTTTTATTAAAAGAAAGTAACGTAATGAAGCAATGATAAATTTTTTTGTTTTTTTTATCTCTTATTTTATATTTAAAAATACTACATGATTGAGAATACTAAAAAAATAAACTATGACCCACTAATTAAAATGCAACATGTAACGTGCACATTATAAAATCTATATAACCTAAATAACATTTTTTTTAGTTTTTTTTTATTAAGAAAATTAACCTAATTCTACATGAATCTTAAAAAAACTAAAATGCGTTGCTTAAAATGTGAAATGTGTATAGACCTAAATACCTAATGTGAGGCAATCCTAATTCACTAATATGCAAAAATCTAATTAAATGTGCCTACTATGCAAACTAGTTAATATGCACCTATTATTTTTGTATATTTTTTATTTGAAATTTAAAATTAATAAAAAAAAAACTAGTTAAGCTATTCAAAATGGAATAATTTCCAAATTCAATTTCGGGATTAATTTGATTTAAAGCCCATTTGTCTTAAAAAAACATTATTCTTTTTATTTTATTTTTATCTTTTTATATTATGAAAACATGCAAACTTTTCCAAAATACTTAAAAAAAAAAACTGTTTAAATCCAATTCTAACTAAAAAAACAACTAAGAATGACATCTTAAAAAATCCTAAAGGTCAATTTATTAAGCCTACGTGTCTTAATTTAATAAACCTATATGACCTATATGCTCATGCAAGATTTTAGTTTTCACTATTGTTTTTTTTTTCTAATTTTCATTTTCTCAAACAAGTAATTATTTTTACATAAAAACTAAGATAAGAGTTAAAATAATCAAAAAGATAATCCGTTGTCTCACGGATTAAATTAATAATTATTTTAACTCTACAATCACAACGAGGAAATCAAGATAATTAAAAATTTAGTCCGAAGTCTTACGGACCAAATTAAATAATTATTGTGATTTAACAAATGAAATTTTACCACAAAACCAAAAATTATTATAATTAAAAAAATGATCCGACGTCTCGGACCAAATTAATAACTATAATAATTTTAGGTAAAACCTATGGATAATGCCTATAGAAATTACAAATATTAACACCCAATATTTAAATAAATAAACTAAAAAACAACAAACAAAATAAACAGAAAAATAACATAACAAATAAAAAGAGTAAAATAAACTAAATTGTAAAGAAAAGTAAACAAGTAAAAGTAAATAAATAAACCACCTAGGGGGAGGACAGCAGCGTCGACAGGGGGTGTGCGCGGCGTTGGTTGCTGCAGAGGTGCGGATCGGGCGGCGCTTTGGCGCGGTGGTGAGCAACGAACTGAACTCAGCGACGGGCGGGCTTCAGGGCTCCGGCGAGGGGAAACCGGCAGAGGTGATGGCTTCGACCGCAGATGGAGGCAGCGAGTGGCGAGTCGCGCAATGCAAGAGCGTCACGGGAATAGCAAGAGCAATCGTCGGGGCAGGCGTTGGGCAGGAACAACGTCTCGAAGCAACGGCGTCAGCAAAGGAAATCAAAGGCAAATTCACAGCGGAACTGTCGGACGCTAGGCTGAGCAGGAACAGATCTCCGACGAAATTGGGCCGGTGTGACGGACGATGGACGCAGCGTGCAGCAGAAGAATCGGGCAAGGGTGTCGCGGCAGAGGGGTTCAGCGAGCACGATGGCTCCGAGGCGACTGGTGCGTCAGACTCGCGGGTGAGACGGAACTCCAGTGCTCGAGCAGAACGAGCAGCAAAGTACGGCGCGAGGAGCGGCTTCAGCGAACGATCGGAGCGGCGGCTGTGCGAGTTGAGGCTGCGACGTCGAGGTGGTTTCGCGGACGGGCGGCTCGGACTCCGGTGCTACAGGCGAGGCGGCGGTGTGGATGGGTGCGGGACGGCTGGGTGCGTCGAAGGCGGAGCAGCAATGGTGGAGGCGTCGTCGGGCGTTTGGGTGAAGAAGAAGCACAGTAATTTATTTTTTACTGTGTCTTCTTTCTCACCTACTGCTTCTACTTTTTGCTTTTTCTTCTTCTTGCGTCACTTCACTTTTCTGCAGAAGCCCAAGTCTTTGCTGCTGACTTTTCCTTCCTTTTTTCTTCTGTGATTTGTCAGAGGGGAAAAGAAAGACCACTTTCTTTTTGGCTGAAGACCAACGGAGGAATTTTTATTCTTTCTTGACCTTTCTCTCACCTTGTCTTCGCACATTCTTTGCAGCACATTTCAACAGAAGAAAAAGTGCTCCATTTGCTGAACTTGGCACCAGAAAAAAAGAAGGCCTTTATTTCTCTATTTTTCGATTGAAGACGAAGTGAAGCCCCCTGTTTGTTTTCCGAAGCCTCACTTTCTTTATATAGAGGGGAAGACTCGAATTTGTTTTTGCCGGTAGAGATTTTTCCTCAACTTCTCAACAGCAAAGTGGCTCCTAAATCGCACGACCGTTTAACTTTTGAATTCAATTTTTTTTTTTAAATTTTCCCTATAAACCAAGATTATCCTTTATTTTTTATTTTATTTTTTAAAACTAATTTTAAATTAGGTGTCAACAAGTGGAGAATAAAAAGAAAAATAAGAAATAAAAAAAAAAAACTGAATTTTTTTGAATTTTGAAACAAAGATTTTCAAAACCAAATTTATTATTTTCTAAAAATATTAGGTGTCAACACATCACATACTACAAATTGATTTCGTCCGTTTTGAAAAATCAATCTTGTTCTCAAGATTATACGTATTGTCGATATTAATTACGGATAGTCAACCTTGACAACTAGAAAGCAACGTTTTGTGGATTTTTCTATAATCTGAATGCTGGTCTATTCTTTTGAACTATTCCACCTTTTCACTTTGAAATAGTAAGCGGCGAATCCTATAATTAGTGGTCATTATTACAAACGCCGAAGCAGCAGGTAGATATTTTTTAGGAACTGGTCCCAATCTAATCGAAAGTAAAAATCAACGTCTAGTTTGCGAGCATTCAAACGCATGAGAAGGACCCCTATGCCTTGAGTCAATCCTATTTGCGTTCATTTCTTCCTTCCATAAACCAGAAGTCTCCTCTTTAACGTTTTCTGCGAATCAAGAACTCAGTTTGCAATTTGATTGGGTCTGACCAGGTCTCATCTCTTGAAATTTCCATGGCAGAGCATCTCCAAACCGTCTTCATCAATCGATCTCAGATGGCTTGGTAATTCAGATGGATAAATTGCATTCATAAATTGTCCTGGGCCTTTCGCAAGATGACCGAGTATTTGCTACCTTCTGTGGACTTTAGTTAAATGAAAACTAGAGCTAGACCGGTTTTCCCATGTGGTCCATCTCAGCGATGCGCCAAATATTTTTGATACAATATACATTTGATCTTGCGCTAAAGACAAGCTAAACCCTAGAGCAAATTGTTTAGATAGTGCAAAAAAGAAATTAATCTGAATCGAGCCTTTACCATGTGATACGTAACTGGTCGATCGCAAGTTACTATCACAGTCAAGTACAAATTCACTCTATTATGGCTATCAAACTGTGTTCAGACCAGAATTTCTCCGCATGCGTTGAAGACTGCAGACTCATGGAAGAAAGACCTAGTTCAGACCCTCACCCAAAGCCATTAAATTACAATATTGACGGAGCCTTTTCCAATTTGAACCCTTCAATATGATCCGTACATGAAAATTCTAGGATTTAACTTAAACGATTCCAAGCAACTTGGCACGATTCCAGTCAAAATTGAATGGTAGCGTTTCGTGAAACACAGTGAACATGCGAGGAAATGAGAGACTAAAAATACGCGTGGCTCATGCATTATAAAGCCATCGCACAAGCTAGCTCTTTCTCCAAACTGGATAAACTAGTTCAAATAGTTTCCTCGTTTCCCTCTCCCCGACAACTCTCAAAGGCACCAAGAGTTCATAGTTGTTAGTGCTTTCGCTTCGTTTCGTTTAACTCAACTTGCAAACGGAAAGAACAACAAGTGTGCCCCTTCAGCCTCCGACTTATGGAAATTTGATCACCATTTTAAGCATCGACGGTGGTGGGATAAGAGGGCTTATCCCCGGAACCATTCTTAATTTTCTGGAGTTTGAGCTTCAGGTAAGCATGCTCGTAATGATCTTTGTCATCTCCGTTGTCAATATATTTCACTGATCTTGTCAGCAAATTAGCATGCTTCACAATCTTTATTGATCTATACATAGTGATTTTGTTAACAAGAAAATTCTTATCAATTATAGTGAACAAAACAATATTCATTGGATTCATATGCACATGGACCATTTCCATGTAGTTCTCATAATGCATACATGCATGTAAAAAGGTTTTATGCATGCGTGTCATAAGCAAACTTAATAAGGAGAATACTATTTTTGGTATATCTGATGTTTTAATATCTAAATATCAAACCACGTATGCATTTAATAGTTTAAATTTGTAAAACAATTGGTAATGATCTCTCAAAATCTCATATGGTACCAGAGCAGGATGTCCCGAATTCAAATCTTTCCAGACTTCTATTTGCCTTACCAATTACATATTTCCATGCTTTAGGTTAAGACTATAGTCTAACCTCTGCGTGAGGGAGAGTGTTAGAATATTTAAATATTTAACTAAATATTCATCTAACATCTTAAGCTTTTAGAATAATTGATAGTAGTTCCAATAGATTTTACTACATGCAATCAATCTTTATATGATTTTTATGTCAATTGTTTATTTAATATACCAATCAAGAGCTATAAATGTTTTTTTTTTAATTTTGCAGAAACTAGACGGCGAAGATGCAAGAATTGCGGACTACTTTGATGTTATTTCTGGAACAAGCACTGGCGGCCTCGTTACGGCCATGCTAGCCACTCCCAATGAAAACAACTGCCCTGTGCAAAAGACATCAAAGACTTCTACCTCAAGCACTGCCCTAAAATCTTCCCCCAAGACAGGTAAAAAAAAAAACATAAAGGAGTTGCTAATCTCTATTCATGGTTTAATTATCTCTTAACTGTCCGAAATTAATAAATCTCCCTAAAACTATGCAGTTGCCCTTTCAAACCGGTTACGCAGATGATCAAAGCCGTGGCGGGACCCAAATGTCGTGAGGGAGGAGCTCGGAGACAAAAGATTGCACCAAACATTGACAAATGTTGTGATACCGACGTTCGACATCAAAAGCCTTCAGCCAACTATTTTCTCTAGCTACCAGGTAATTCATCGCTTCATCATCTTCTTGAAAATTCTTTAGGATTTTGAGGATATGAAGACGATGAACTCTTACAAGGATTATGAACATTTTTCTCGTCAAATTGTCGCCAGGTGAAGAAAGATCCGAGCGTGGATGCCTTGCTCTCGGATATATGCATTTCCACCTCAGCCGCACCAACTTATCTCCCTGCTCATAAGTTTGAAACCAAGGACCCCACAGGCAAAGTGAGAGAATTCAACCTCATCGATGGTGGCGTAGCGGCAAATAATCCGGTAATATAATCATATTGACATCGTTTTTAAGGGAATTAATTTTGCTAAGTTAAGTAAATGATTACTCATCATATAACTTGATTGGATCAGTCTATCATCTCAGCAAATAGTACTTGAGTATCGAGACTTTTCTTTATAAAAAAAAAAATGTGGGACAATAACTAAGTATATACATGATATTCCAATTGTGTAGACATTGGTTGCGATGGGAGAGGTGACCAAGACAATCATAGGAGGAAGTTCAGACTTCTTCGCTATAAAGCCAATGGATTACCGGAGGTTCTTGGTGATCTCCCTCGGGACCCGTACTGGCAAGGTTGAGGGGAAATACACGGCACATGAAGCAGCTCAGTGGGGAGTGCTGGGTTGGTTGACCAGCGGTGGTACGCCACTGATCGACGTCTTCACTCAAGCCAGCGCGGACATGGTCGACTACCACGTCTCTGCCGTGTTTCAAGCCCTACAACTCCACGACAATTATCTTAGGATCCAGGTACAACTAATATTTTCAAATATTTAAGTGAAAGATTCCACATAATGTCGCGCACATGGTTGTTTTTACGTTGATCGTTATTTTCGCAGCTTGAATTTTCAGGATGATACATTGAGTGGTGTTTTATCATCCGTGGATGTGGCCACAAAAAAGAACCTGACCGATTTGGTCAAAACTGGTGAGACGTTGTTGAAGAAGCCAGTCTCTAGGGTTAATTTGGAGACCGGAGTGTGCGAGCCCACGCCCAATGAAGAGGCCAACGAAGAGGCTTTGATAAGGTATATGCATTAGCAAGCACAAATGTTTAATTTCCACGCCATGATTTTACGATTCATCACTTTTGGCAGTTTAAGGTTGGTTTTACCAATGTAGCTTCGTTTGATATATATTGCAGGTTTGCTAAATTACTCTCCCAAGAGAGACAGCTTCGCCATGCGAAGTCGCCTCGTGGACTTACCAACACACAGAAGTGATTATAGTCTAGGGCTAGCGATTTTCTCGTATATGTTTGCTGGATTTGTGATTTGAAGATTGGAAGCGTTTGGCCTTTGTCTTTTCGTTTTTTATTTTATTGTTTTTACAATAAAATCTTTGGGAGGCTAGGGCTAAGATTTGTATTTTGCAGTCCTTGTAAGATAATTTTCTATGGAATAAAATTATCGTTACCGTGATCACTTCGGATTGTACTTATTTTATTGTGGTGAGAGTCACATCTTCCATCTTGTCGTAAACAAAAATGGCAATTAAACTTACATCTGGAAAAATATGCCCCTCGAATAGTGATGAAACGAAAAAGAAAAACAATTCGATAATTTGAAACGATAACTTAACTGATTTAGAAAAATGCATTGACATAGTTTGTTATCATGAAAAGAAGTGATTGTTGGATATAATAAGATGTGAAAAGTGATTATTCATAGTTTATCATGAAAAGTGGTGATAAGATACTAAAAGTTGTGTTAATTGGTTGTCTGTAAATAAAATAAAATCATACATTATTTATCACAACTGTTCAAAATAATTGTTCATAACAACTCTCCCTTTTACACAACAGTAACACTATTCTGAAGAAAAGAGAAGATTGTTATAAACAAATACAGAGCTTCAAATGTCAGAAGCATTGTTAGAAAACTCGACGTCGAAGTAATGGCATGAGGATAAAGAGATTCATGGAGACATAAAAAAAAATATATATATATATATATATATATATTATATATATATTTTAAAACATTGTCTTTAGCTGGGGAAGATCTTTATGGAGAGTTGGCTTTCCCAGTGCGGAGGGGAAATCTTCCAAACCCTAGAACCAGTGAGTTTTCACCTAAGAGACCGACTTGCCTTTCTCGAGTTCTAGATCGAGAAAACTCTCCTTTTATAAAAAGATGAACGAAGAAATTTAATTTAGACGAATGTTCTACATGTCGAATTGAAGAAGTTACCAAATTGATTAGATGGGATACCAATCTAGCCAAAAAAAAAAAAAATCAATAAATCCCACGTTTTAAACAAAGAGAAGGTGTGTCCCTTGAATTGAATTAATTTTTTTTTGACAAAATAATGATTTTTTGTGGACATAGTGGCTGGTGGCAAGGTGTAAAAATTGATTTCTATTTTTTTTTATTTTTTTTATTTTTAATGGTTGGTGAAAAAACTGATTGAAGGAAAACTATTAGGTACTTCATGAGTCCAGACTCCATACATGTATGGATCTTATTAACGAGTACTTTGTTCTATAAATTTTATATACTTAATAACAATATGTTATATTTGCAAGCATTGATTATGCATATTATAAATGCAGTCGGTGACACTAGAAATTGCAATATTTTCTCATTTGGTTAATGAGTAGTCAAAAGTCACTTTTTGACAAAAACCATGTCCTCGAGCACTATCTCTCATCCACCATCCAAACTACTACTCTAGATAAGACAAATTCCGCGTGCTATGGAGTCAGGAAATTATAGACATACTTCGTCTTCCCAATGGTCATTCATCCACCTAATCTTAAGGACCATATTATAAGAGAAAACTAGCCATAAGCATTGCATATTGCAAATTAATTTCAACCGTTTTGAAAATCTATCATGTTTCCAAGATCATACGAATTCTCGGATAATCCTCCTTAAGTACTAGAAAGAAACGTTTAGCGGATTTTCTATAAGTAGAATACCGGCATATTCTTTGAATTATTCCACCCATATACTGTGACGTAATTAGCTGCGACTCCTAAAGTCATTATTACAAATTTACAATACGCCAAAGTAGATATTTTCCAGGAAATGGAAGCAAACTAATGGACGGTAAAACCCAACGTCTCGTTTCCGAGAATTCAAAGGCATGAGAAGGACCCGTATGTCTTGACCCAATCCCATTCGCGTTCATTTTCTCCCTCCCAGAAAACAAAGCTCTCCTTTTATCTTTAAAGTTCTAAGAATCGAGAACTCGGTTTGCATCTTGATTGGGTCTGACCATGTGTCCTTTCTTGAAATTTCCACGACAGAGCATCTCAAAACTGTCTTCATCAATCGATCTCAGATGCCTAATACCGATGGATGAATTGCATTCGTTGATTTTCCCAGGCCTTACACAGGACGACCGAGTATTCGCCGCCTTTGCGGACCTTCAGTTAAATGAAAACTAGAGTTAAGAATGGTCTTCGCACGTGGTCCATCTGAGCAATGCATGATCATTGTTATGACATCGTGCATTCAATCTTGTGAAGAATATTAGATCTGGTTCATACTCCCCGTCAAAAAGAAGGTTAGAGAGCTTTTATAATATTTTTCTCTTGTAATTGAAGGTTGTAACAAAAAAGCACAATGTAGAGAATCAAGTGGAAACTAACTCGCAATAGCACTGTTTGTTAATACTGTTGGATGAAATCCCTTAAGGTATTTTGAAGTTGACAAAACAGGTTTATCAGTCTAGTCTGAAGACTTACAGACTCTTCTGACAAAGTCTGAAGATCAAAGTCTGAAGATCAAAGTCTGAAGCTAGCAAGACTCAAGACTCAAGACTCAAGACTTATATTTCAAAGTCTACTCACATGGACAGTTTCCGGGACGACGTTTATTCGATCTTATACGATCTTTATTCTAACGACTAATGGATATCTTTCTACTGGATTCAGCACTAAACGATCTAAGTTTTATATGGAATATGTTTAGATTCTTTGACGACTTCGCAACTTATATTTGGAAGGATCTACTTATGGAAACCGAGATCCTGATTGTATGGGCGAGCAGGATTGATGGGCTATCAACACTTACCTTAAAGAGCTCGAGATCTCTCTAATTGATTCTGTCCAACGGGTTGATTGGAAGAACTTCTTTGGAAGGTGCCAACGGTATTGAAGGCATGAAGAAGTATATAAGAGAGATGCTCTAGTTGTTGAAGGGTGCGGATAGAAGAATTCCAAAGTCTGAAATCTCCTTTACTACTTTGCGATATCATTCTTTGAGCGTTACATGTAATCAAAAGAGAGATCATATTGTAGACCTTGAGGAAGTGTAGTAGAGTAATCTACACTTGTGGACTCAAGAGCGTGAGATTGTAATCACTCTTATTGATTCTTAGTGAAATCCAGCCCGAAGGGTTGTCGTGCGGGAGAGTGGACGTAGGCTTGATCTAAGCCGAACCACTATAAATCTGAGTCTTGATTCTCTATCCCTAATCCTTTATATTGTTAATTGCTTTCATTTGCTGCAATCGTTAATTTTAAATTATTCATATCTCATTTGATTTGAATTGTTAAAATTGCGATAAACACCTATTCACCCCCCTAGGTGATAATACTAGTTCTAACAATTGGTATCAGAGCTTGTGTACTTGTTTATAAGAAGTGTCTTTACTTCTAAGTAAAAGATCTATGGCTAGTATGCTGCCTACGGGGTTGGTTGAAGGACAAAGCAATACCGAGACCTCCATACTTTGATGGAAAGGATTACAGCATATGGAAAAATAAGATGAAGGCATTCCTAAGATCGAAAGATCCTTTGGAATGGGAAGTGGTTGATAAAGGAATCATTCTGTTCTTTGAATCGGACTCGAGAGAGAGGAAAAGAACCTGCTTTGTTCCTACTCTTTTGACTCAAGAAGAAATTACCAAGAGACGGACTCTCGACGCCAAAGCTATTTACTCTTTATATTGTGCTTTATCCCCTTTGAATATAATAGAATATCTTCTTGTGATACAGCAAAAGAAGTATGGGACGAGGCTTCACATTACCTATGAAGGAAGCTGATCGTGTGAAATAAACAAGGATCAACATTCTCTTGGAACAATATGAAGTCTTTAAGATGAGATCAGGAGAATCAATTACTGACATGTTTAGTCGCTTTACTGAAATTGTGAATGGTTTTGAATATCAGGGACATCCAATCTCATGACATATGAAGGTCAACAAACTCCTTCGTGGACTCTCAAAAAGACTCGGAATCACATAAAAACCTCAATAAGAGAGACACGAGGATTGCTCCACTTTACGTAGATGAATTGGTTGGAACTCTTCAATCCTATGAAGTAGAACAGAACAACGAAGAGGAAGACTCAAAAGGTAAGAAATCTATTGCCTTAAAGTCTAATGACTATTCGATGTTACTGATTCTGAAGAAGATCTAGATGATGAAGAAGCGGCACTTATGATAAAGAAATTCGAAAGCTGAACAGAAAAGGAAGGAAATTCAATTGGAAGAAACAAAATTCTCAAAGGTTTCAAAACAGGTCAACAGAGGAAGATGATACGAATAAAGAAGTGACTTGCTTTGAATGCAAGAAAAAAAGGACACATTAGACCTAACCGTCCTCTCGTTAAAGAAGAGAAAAGGGAAGTCCGAGAAAAACAAGAAGGCACTCAAGGCGAGACTTTGAGTGATGCTGAATGTGAAGATAGTGACAATGATTATGCCAATATTTGTTTAATGGCACAATCGGACTCGGACTCGAGACCTTGATTCGAGACACGGACTCGGACGGCGAACTCGAGGTAAGTAACTTGAAAATTCCTGTTAAAGTTTCTAAATACATTGATGAACTTTGTCTTAGTCTGAAAACCTCTCTTAAGAGGATCTCCGAATTGAAAAGGGAAAATTCTACATTGAAACATCAGGATAAACTTATGAAAGAAAATGTTGAAAAACTGGAAAAAGATTTTGTTGTTGTAAAAGAAAACTCAGACAATATTTCAAATGAAAATAATCTTTTGAAAAATGATATGACTAACATATCAAAGAGATTTTCAAATGGTTCGAAAAACTGGATAAGATTCTTTCGATACAAAGACCATATTTTGACAAGTTGGGTATTGGTATGACTTACGAAACTATTCCAGCGATTGATTTTCCAAAGGTAAAAGAAAGAATTAAACAAAAGGCCAGCTAGAACTGTTTACAAAAATCATTTTCAGAAAGTCTTTGTAAAACCTGTTGGTAGAAATGCTCTAAGATGTTCCAAGTGTAAAAGCTTAGAACACTTCGAGAAAGAATGTCCTTTAGTTTGGAGACTGTTAAAAAGAGTTTGGGCTAAGGCAGTCTATTGTACTAACACTTCGGACCCAAGATGGTATGGGTACCAAAAAGAGCTTGAATTCTTGTTAATTGCAGGTTACTATCAATAAGAAGATAAAATGGTATCTTGATAGTGGCTGCTCAAGACATATGACGGGAGACTCAAGCTTGCTTCATAAAACTTATCCGAGATAGACGGAGGAAAAGTTTCCTTTGGTGGTAACAATAGAGGGAAGATTCTTGGTTGAGGAACAGTGAAGATTGGGAGCTTGTCTATCAATAATGTTTCATTAGTTGAAGGATTAAATTACAACTTGCTTAGCATAAGTCAGTTGTGTGATTCTGGTTTCAAGATCAATTTTCAGGAAGAAACATGCTCGGAATCAGTAAAGACCTTACTCAATCTTTTGCGGTCGAAGACATGGAAATATCTATCTTACGGATGTGAATCAAGAAAGATCACAATGCTTAATATCGGTACAAGATGAAGCAAATCTATGGCACAAAAAGCTAGGCCATATCAACATGAAGCAAATCAACAAGATCTCTACAAAGAAACTTGTTCGAGGATTGCCTACTTTGAATTATTCAAAGTCGATCTATGTACACCATGCGTCTTGGGTAAACAAAGGTTAGAAATTCTTACGAGATCAATAAATAGAGTTTCCACTAATCATGTATTGCAGCTTTTGCACATGGATTTGTTTGGACCTACCGAACGAAAAGCATTGGTGGTAAAAGGTTCTGTCAGTAATAGTGGATGATTATTCACGATTTACTTGGGTTTACTTTCTTACAAGTAAGTCAGAGACTTTCTCTCTCTTTTCAAAATTTGCTAAAAATGTGTAGAATGAGAAAGGTCACACTATTACAAGCATTCGTACAGACCATGGAGGTGAGTTTGAAAATCAAGACTTTGCTAACTTGTGTGATGAATTTGGTTTTCAACATAAATTTTGATAACTCTATAAAAATAGAGTTATTTACCTATTTTAGGCAACAATTAATGCAATATCTATGAGAAAATATTTGGATTTCCTTCTGATTATTTGAATTTTCCTTATTTATGCAGAATAATGATATATGGAGAAGATAAGGAAAAAGATGGCAAAATCGAGGAATTTAAATCAAAGCAGTGGGAGATAGATATCAAATCAAAATCCTCGATTTACTCCCTGATTTTATGCGCAATTGCTTAGAGATAAGAATCTTGGATATATTCTATGAAGAGGAGAATAAAGAGAGAAAGAGCAGCTAGGTTTTAGAGAGTTTTTCTGTTAGATTGTTTTTCATTGTTCGAGAGATTTTCAAGTATTTTGAAGAGAAGACAAAAGTGGTGACAAAATTCTTGTTCTTTGATTCAAGATGCTGAGTTTAATTTATATTTATATTTCTTCATCTACTATGTTCTAATTTTCTTTTGTTAGGGCTACGATGTAGCCTAACCATGATGATGTGAATTTCATGATTTTTATGTTTTACAATTAATTTCATTCATGTGAGTTATATATTATTGTGCTTAATGCTTTTGAGTGACTGGCCACCACTTGAATGATCGATGTGCATGTTTGAGACTGAGAAGTGATAATATGCAATTGTTCATTATAATATATAACCATGAATTAAACGTGGATAGAGATATACCGCGTTATTTGTGTAGCTTTCGGTGATAATGTGATCCAAAAGACTCATTGTAAGCCGGGAATATTCATAGTTCTTAATGCACTCATGTTTATTTTAATTCACATAGAGATATAGTGGATTAATAAACTGAGTAGGTTTGCTATACCTAGAGATAGGATAGTAAATAGGTTAGGAAATTCCGCTATCACATGTTTGATATCGTTCTTGTATTCACAACAATCTGAAATTCATATATAGTGGTTATGGTGAAATCGAATGCTCTAACATATTTATTTGATTGATTTACTGCATTTAGTTTACAAATTTCGTTTTTTAATTTATTCTCAATTATATTTTGATCTGTTAGATAAATTTTAGAGTTAATCTATTTTAGTATTTAATTAGTTTATTAATCATCGATCTTCGTGGGACGATATTCTTTCTCATCATTATATTACTTGTTCGACACGTTCACTTGCGTTTAGAATTTTATGAACAAGTTTTGGCGCCGTTGCCGGGGATCGTTTGTTTAATACTAATTAATATTGATACCAGATAATTCTAAGTTTAATCTAGCTTTAGTTTTGTTTTATTTTTCAGGGTGTACATCGGTTTATGACACGTAGCCAACAAGGGAAACTTGTTGAGCTTGATCCAGAAATCGAGCGTACATTCAAAAGGCGACTAAGAGAACAGAAAAATCACGCTAAGATGGCAGACGGTGAGAATGAAAATCCACGTAGACTCTTAAGAGATTATACTGCGCCAACAGTTCAAGGCACCACATCAAGTATCAGAAGACCTGCAATTCAAGCAAACAATTTTGAGATCAAGCCGTCACTCATTCAGATGCTTCAACAATTAGTGCAATTTAGTGGGCTACCAAGCGATGATCCAAACACTCACATCGATGCTTTTCTTGAAATCTGCGACACCATTAAATATAATGGAGTTACGAGATGATGCTATTAGATTGAGATTATTTCCATTCTCTCTTAGAGACAAAGCTAAAAGTTGGCTTTCTTCTCTTCCTGAGGATCAATCACTACTTGGAATGATATGGCTCAGAAATTTCTTGGTAAGTTCTTTCCACCCGCAAAGTCTGCGAAGATGCGTAACGATATTACTAATTTTATGCAGATGGACAATGAATCATTATATGAAGCATGGGAAAGATTCAAAGAATTTCTTAGGAGATGTCCACATCACGGACTACCCGTATGGATGCAGGTACAAACTTTTTATAATGGCTCTAGTGCAAATCTTCGTTCTATGATTGATGCAGCTGCAGGAGGAACTCTAAATAATAAAACACCAGAAGAAGCCTACAATTTATTAGAGGAGATGGCGTCCAATAGTTATCAATGGCCCCCTGAGAGACTACCAATGCGAAAAGTTAGCGGAGTTCACGAAGTGGATGCTTTTGCTGCAATTGCTGCGCAATTTGAAACACTCAACAAAAAGCTTGATAATATGAGTGTTTTAGCCATGAAAATTCAGAATTTGACATGTGATTTTTGTGGTGGAGGACATGTTAGCACAGCGTGTCAGGTAGGTAATACTTTTAAACAATCTAGTGAAAATTCTAATTTTGTTGGGAATTTTAACAGGTCACGAGAATAATCCATACTCCAACACGTACAATCCGGGATGGCGCAATCATCCAAATTTTCATGGAATAATCAGAATGTGACGAGACCACCGGGATTCAAACAATCGAAGAGACAAAGTCAAATTTGGAAGATATAGTCACCAAACTTGCTAATACAACTCATGACTTCATCAAAAGCACGGATGTGAGATTTCAAAACCAAGAGGCTTCAATAAAAAATTTGGAGATGCAAGTGGGTCAGTTAGCAAGCATGATGTCAGGGAGACAACAAGGTTCTTTGCCGAGCAACACAGAGAAAAATCCAATTGAAAACATAAAGGCTATTACCCTGAGAAGTGGTAAACAAGTGGGAGAAGAAGAGATTGTCAGAGACAAGGAAGAGGTGACCAATAAACAATCAAAGGAGACAAGCAAGAGTAAACTTTTTCCAGATAATCCCAAGCCATATGTGCTGCCAATTCCATTCCCTCGCGACTCCGGAGCACAAAATAGATAAGCAATTTTCTAAATTTCTTGATGTATTTAAAAATTGCACATTAACATTCCTTTTGCAGATGCTTTAGCGCAAATGCCTAGTTATGCAAAATTTTTTGAAGGAGATTTTGGCAAACAAAAGGAAATTGGAGGATTATGAAACTGTGAAGTTAAATGAGGAGTGTTCGGCCATCCTACAAAACAAATTACCTCCGAAATTAAAAGATCCAGGGAGTTTTACTATTCCTTGCACTATTGGGGATTCTTACTTTGAAAAGGCATTATGTGATTTAGGTGCAAGTATTAATTTGATGCCTTATTCAATTTTCAAGAAATTAGGATTGGGCGAGGTAAAAGCAACAACGGTGTCACTTCAACTGGCTGATCGATCAATTAAATATCCAAGAGGTATTGTGGAAAATGTTTTGGTAAAAGTTGACAAATTTATCTTTCCTGCAGATTTCATAGTTCTTGACATGGAGGAAGATTTTGAGGTACCACTTATCTTAGGTCGACCTTTTCTAGCAACAGGAAGAGCTCTTATTGATGTACAACAAGGGAAGTTGATCCTTAGAGTTCAAGATGATATTGTTTCATTTAATGTTTTTAAAGCAATGAAATATCCATCTGATGATAATTCTTGTTTTAGAGTTGAGACAGTTGACAAGTTGGTGAATAATGTTTTTAGGAAAAAAATTTTAAAGATCCACTTGAAGCATGTCTGATTCAACCAAGGGACAAAGATATTCAGAATGAGGAGATAAAGGAGTACACAAATTTTATGGAGGCAAATCCACCATATTCAAGGCAAAAGGCAATTAAATTTGAGGAGTTGGGACAACACATTACAAAGCCTAAACCATCAATTGAAGAGCCTCCAATTCTTGAACTCAAACCCTTACCTTCTCATTTGAAATATGCTTATTTAGATGGAGTTTCTTCTTTACCAGTAATTATATCTTCTTCTTTGACAGATTTGATGGAGGAACAATATAAACCCACTATCCAACCTCGGAGGCGTTTGAACCTAAAGATGCAAGAACTAGTGAACGGTCAACGTTTGAAGCCCTACTTTGAAGATGGTTACAACAAGCGAAGACCACCTTTGAACTTCATCCTCCAGATTAGCGACATCCGAGATAGTTTGGCTGAAAACTATAAAGCAAGCACTTCTTGGGAGGCAACCCAAGCATTTTAATTATGTTTTTATTTTATTTTTTTTATTGTTAAGTTTATTATGTTTTGCAAAAAAAAAAAAAAAAAAAAGATTAACTTTTCTTTGTTTTATCCAGGTTAATTTTTCAGGAATCATCTTTCAAGAGTTTAATCATCAAGGTCATCGATGAACTTATCCTACAACTAGGGGAGTTTTCTTCTTCCTATTTCTATTATTCGCATTGAGGACACTGCTTCATTCAAGTTTGGGGGGAGACAAAATTTTTGGCTAAATTTTTTTTTTTATCATGATTACATTTCTGGTTGTGAATTTTTGCGATTCTTAGGAAAATTTAAATTTTATTTAAACTTGCAATTGATGTGTGGGTTAATCTTAATTTGATTGTGTTGATCCACTTTTTGAGCACTAAAAGTCCTTAATTTTTGAATTGTGTGTAAATTTAGAGAACATTCATGTGAAGTATGTGATTTTCTTAGATTTCACCCAAATCTTAGAATTTGTTTGATTTTCTCTTGAGGCGAAATCCTAAGCTAAATCTAACCGAGAGAAAATGATTTAGGCAATTTTTGGATCGATTGAGCCTTTTCAAGCTAACCCTGTTTATTTATCCCTAGTCACCCCTTTGAGCCTTAATTATTACCCAATTTTTCATTGGCACCCATATATGTTTAGCCTAGCCGTTATCAAATTATATCATTGTCCCATGTCCTATGAACACGTTGATTTTCTTTTGGGATAAAAAAATTATTTGAGCTTGATAGAAATTTGGAAGGAAGGATGGAGTATGAAAAAGAAAAGAAAAGAAAAGAAAAGTGATTGCTATAGTTGTTTGGGGTGTATTGTGAAAAAAAAAATTACTTTTATGGTTCCCTATCCAACTTTCAATTGAGTGAGCCTTTTGGATACTCAATGGGTTGGAAATTTTCATGTTATATTAGGAGGGACTTTGGGAGAAACTCCACCATAAAGCAATTCAAAAGAAAAAAAAAAAAAAGAGAAAAGAAAAAGGAAAAAAAAAAGGAATGATGATATATGGTGGCAGAAAAATTATTTTGAAGGAGTGAAATTGGATGGTGACATTGGCTCTAATTAGATCCTAGAAATCAACGTGTTGATGGGTGATTTAAGCTTAAAATTTCCATTATCTCACCTTTAGCCTAGCCTTACATTACAACCCGAGAAAAGTCCTATTGATTTTTGGTTGGATAATTAGCTTACATTAGTGGAGAGAGGAATGAAAAGCAAACCTATGAGATTTGGTCATAACTATTGAGAATTTTTGAGAGGTTACATATCAATGTGAATTTATCTGAATTGCATATAATTCGAAAAAGATGAGGACTCTCACACACACACTTGGATCACATAGTTAAAATTGGTTTTAACTTATAAATCAATTTCAAGGTTTGGATGAAATTTGTGTTTTTCTTTGAATTGTGAATTTGAGCAATTATGGAAAGATGTCATGGAGGAGGTTGTTAGCTTGAGTATGTGTTATGTCTTGATTTTGCTCGAGGACTAGCACAAGGTTAAGTTTGGGGTTTGATAACTCTATAAAAATAGAGTTATTTACCTATTTTAGGCAACAATTAATGCAATATCTATGAGAAAATATTTGGATTTCCTTCTGATTATTTGAATTTTCCTTATTTATGCAGAATAATGATATATGGAGAAGATAAGGAAAAAGATGGCAAAATCGAGGAATTTAAATCAAGCAGCAGTGGGAGATAGATATCAAATCAAAATCCTCTGATTTACTCCCTGATTTTGTGCGCAATTGATTAGAGATAAGAATCTTGGATATATTCTATGAAGAGGAGAATAAAGAGAGAAAGAGCAGCTAGGTTTTAGAGAGTTTTTCTGTTAGATTGTTTTTTCATTGTTCTGAGAGATTTTCAAGTATTTTGAAGAGAAGACAAAAGTGGTGACAAAATTCTTGTTCTTTGATTCAAGATGCTGAGTTTAATTTATATTTATATTTCTTCATCTACTATGTTCTAATTTTCTTTTGTTAGGGCTACGATGTAGCCTAACCATGATGATGTGAATTTCATGATTTTTATGTTTTACAATTAATTTCATTCATGTGAGTTATATATTATTGTGCTTAATGCTTTTGAGTGACTGGCCACCACTTGAATGATTTGATGTGCATGTTTGAGACTGAGAAGTGATAATATGCAATTGTTCATTATAATATATAACCATGAATTAAACGTGGATAGAGATATACCGCGTTATTTGTGTAGCTTTCGGTGATAATGTGATCCAAAAGACTCGTTGTAAGCCGGGAATATTCATAGTTCTTAATGCACTCATGTTTATTTTAATTCACATAGAGATATAGTGGATTAATAAACTGAGTAGGTTTGCTATACCTAGAGATAGGATAGTAAATAGGTTAGGAAATTCCGCTATCACATGTTTGATATCGTTCTTGTATTCACAACAATCTGAAATTCATATATAGTGGTTATGGTGAAATCGAATGCTCTAACATATTTATTTGATTGATTTACTGCATTTAGTTTACAAATTTCGTTTTTTAATTTATTCTCAATTATATTTTGATCTGTTAGATAAATTTTATAGTTAATCTATTTTAGTATTTAATTAGTTTATTAATCATCGATCTTCGTGGGACGATATTCTTTCTCATCATTATATTACTTGTTCGACACGTTCACTTGCATTTAGAATTTTATGAACAAGTTTTCTTCTCCATATATACCAGAACAGAATGGGGTTGTGGAAAGGAAGAATAGATCTTTACAAGAAATGGCAAGAACACTTTTAATTGGAAATCAAGTTTCTTCAAGGTTTTGGGCGAAGTTGTTTCAACGCTTGCTATATTATAAACCGAGTGTTTTTAAGACCAATTCTTGAGAAAACTCCTTATGAAATTTTTAAAGGGAAGAAACCAATAGTTTCTTATTTTCAAATATTTGGATGCAAATGTTTTATTCTGAAGAATGCAAATGATCGTGTTGGTAAGTTTGAAGAAAAATCAGATGAAGGATTCTTTCTTGGATACTCTACAACAAGCAAAGCCTTTAGAGTGTTCAACAAAAAGACTCGACGTGGAAGAATCAATGAATGTCAAATTTCAAGACTCTCCACAAGTTCAGCGGATACGATCCGAAGACTCGAATCTGCTCCAGACACTACTAAAGCTAACTCCATTGAAGCAGTTGCTAATTCAAAATCAGTACAACAAGCTGCGATGAAGAATCTACTCAAGAAGAAGATCAACAATCTATCGGGCGAACAGTAAGCTGGAAGCACAAGTCCAAAGTCATCTGAAGAACTCATTATTGGAAACATTAATGAGGGAATTCGAACAAGATCCAAAAGGCGAGAGGAGTCTAGTGCTGTTGCTCTTATTTCTGAAATAGAACCCAAAAACATCGAAGAAGCTTTAGCTGATGAAAGCTGGATTGAAGCAATGCAAAAAGAGCTCAGACAATTCAGTATTAATGACGTATGGGAATTAACTTCCAAACCAAAAGGTAAATCGTTATTGGAGCTAAATGGGTTTTCGGGAACAAAGTTGATGAAAAAGGCAAAGTAACGAGAAACAAAGCAAGACTCGTAGCTAAAGGATACACGCAAGAAGAAGGGATAGACTACGATGAGACCGACGCTCCAAAAGAGTAAGGTTAGAAGCAATCAGATTATTACTTGCTTTTGCTTGCTATAAGAATTTCAGGTTGTTTCAAATGGATGTCAAAAGTGCATTCCTGAATGGATTTATTCAAGAAGAAGTCTACGTAGAACAACCTCCTGGTTTTGAAGATTCAAAGAAACCAGACTCTGTATTCGGACTGAAGAAAGCTTTATATGGACTGAAACAAGCTCCTCGAGCTTGGTATGAAAGGCTAAGTAATTTCTTAATTCATAGTGGCTTTTCTAAAGGAAAGGTTGACACTACGTTATTCATTAAAAGGAAGGTAAAAGCTTTCTACTTGTTCAGATTTATGTTGATGACATCATATTTGGATCATCTAACGAGACTTTGTGCAAGAAATTTTCGAAGTCTATGCAGGATGAATTCGAAATGAGCATGATGGGTGAACTATTCTTTTTCCTTGGTCTTCAAGTCAAACAACTAAAGGAGGGAATATTCATTCATCAAGAGAAATATGCAAAAGAACTTGTTAAAAAGTTCGGTCTGGAAAATTGCAAAAAGATCGACATACCAATGTCAAGTTCCTTGAAGATAGACAAAGATGAAGCACGGGAAGAAAATTGACCAAAAATTATACGGGAGTATCATTGGTTCACTTCTTTATCTTTTCGCATCCAAACGACATATTATTTAGTGTTTGCATATGTGCTAGGTTTCAATCGACCCTAGAGAATCTCACTTAAGCGCTGTTAAACGTATTATTAAATATGTTGCTACTCTTTTGCTAAGATCGGTCTTTGGTATCCTAAAGAATGAGACTTTACACTTCTTGGCTATTCGGAGACGCAGATCTTGCGGAGGTTGTAGAGTTGAAAGAAAAAGCACTTGGTACTTGTCAATTGCTTGGAAACGAGGGTGGTATCCTGGTTTTCGAGGAAACAAAGTACTGTGGCTCTTTCAACAGTGAAGCGAGAATACGTTGCTCTTGGAAGTTGTTGTTCTCAAATATTGTGGATAAAACAACAACTGCAAGACTTTGGCATTGAAGACTCTTGCACAGAAATTAGATGTGACAACACCAGTGCAATCAATCTTACAAAGAATCCCATTCTACATTCAAGAGCAAAACATATTGAGATTCGACATCACTTTATAAGAGATCATGTTCGAACAAAGAAGTCTTGATACGATTCATAGACTCAAAGAATCAACGCGAGACATCTTCACAAAGCCTCTTGAGAAAAGCTTGTTTGAGTCTATTCGCTCAAGACTCAATATATTATCTCTTGAAGAATGTTGAAGTTCGAGACTCGTAACTAAAGTCGACGAGCATCGAGACTCAAAGGTTAAAAGGCGAGAATACGAATCGACACTTTGTAAGTTTCCTTACTTAAACTGTCTTATTGATAAGGTAAGATTATCTGTCTATTTTAAGTCGGTTATTATTTTCAAAAGAAGTGGTTATCGTTTTATTAAGGCAGTTATTTTTCAAAAAGGAAAATTCAAGATTTCCAAAATATACGACGCTTGGTTATTCCCCACATTCGTTATCTCTTATACATCTATTCTCCTTCGTTTTGACTTTACTCGAAACCCTAGATCAAAAGCTTTTCACCGCTCCGCATTTTTTCTCCCAAACTTCTTTGTTTCAAAGTTCTCAACTTTCTTGCGACACAAGTGAGAAAGTCTCTCCAAAGAAAAGCACAATGTCGTATCAGAGGAAGTCTTCCAGAATAGCAAACAGGGGACCACAAGGCTCTGGTGAGGGGCCTACGCATTTTGATCTCACTGAGGAAAGCGACATTCCTACTGAGCAATCTCAACAGCGGTCATCCCCAACTAGACCTCAAGATGAAACAATTTATGAATATATCGAACCGGTAAGAACTCTAAAACCCGCTTCGTTTATAAGCTTTACTGCGTTAAAGGAAGGTTACGCTATGACTTTTGTGGATGAGTTTCTGAAGAGAAGGGTTATAGAAACGAGACGCACTTTCTTCTTTGTTATGGAAAGGTCCGGAATTGTGCCTCGAGGGAACGGCTGCAAGAGCATTTGCAAATTTCCCGAGTGACCCTAGGTTTAGTAGCATGAATCAGCCTGAGGGAAAGGATGATGATGAAAAGATGTTCATACACTTCAAACCATGGATGGGTGTGGCTGCGAGCCTAAGAGGGAAGAAGGATGAATTGTTCCGTTCGGACGGACACGGGAAGAGATATGAAAATTGCGAAGCGTGGGGTGATGAACCCACGAGTTTGTGTGGATTTCGATTTTCTAGACTTGTTGAGTATAAATGCGAGAGAAATTCGAAAAGCTCCAACTTTATCGGTTCTGCACTGGTGTGACACAAGCACATTCCGAATTGACTACCTATTTCTACTCCAATATCAGTTTCATTGATGCAAACAGTTTTACTTTCAGTGTGAGAGATAAGGAGTATGTTATTGATTGTGATATTTTGGCTGATGTGCTTGGTGTAGAAAGAGGGGCTTTCCAACCAATCGGTGTGTCTGTAAGTTCTGCTACTCTTGAACTAGCAAAGGACAGAATTGCAGAAGGAAGACTATCTTATTCCAGAATGAATGCAACAAATACTTTGCTGCATAAAATTGTAATCAAGCTTGTCTAAGACCCAAATCGACATCTAAGACGGATGTTTCAATTTCTGAAGCGAAGTTGATGTTTGCCATCAAGATAGGTGTGAACTTCTCCTTGCCACATACCATCATCTTTCACATGTATAGATGCATGGTTAAGGACAAAGGAAAGCTTCCTTATCTTTCTCTCATTACTCGTCTCCTCAAACATCTCAACATTCAACCTCCTCATATTCTCACAGTGAAGACTATTGATAAAATGGTCATCGGGCTGAGGATGATTACCAAGATGCGTCTAAAAGAGCTTAGTAAGAAGCTAGAGCAATTCAAGGAAAAGACTCCTATCAAACTCGGACCGGACTCATCGGCGGCAAAAAGGAAAGGGAAAGAACCGTGGCTGGTTCTACCAAGAAGCGAAGGGCTGTCATCTGGAAGATGAAGATGATGAGGATGAAATTCCTATCTCTGTTCTTATTTCTCAAATTGCTGCATCTACTCCAACTGTTCCAGAACATCAAGTTGCAGAGAAAAAGAAAGAGGAAAAGAAAGAGAAAGAAAAAGAGAAAGAGGAAAAGAAAGAGGAAGAGAAAGAGAAGAAAGAGGAAGAGGGGACATAGGAAGAAAGAAAGGAAGAAAGAGAGGAAGAGGAAGAAAGAAAAGAAGAACAAGCGAGATGAACACGAAAGAACAGATTCTCCAGCAGAAAAGGAGGATTTACAACACCTTGTCTCTGAGGAAACGCCTCAGAAAGATGAATTCTTTTCTCCACCAGAAGACATGGAGTCAGGGGGAGATAAAGAAAGCAAACACACATCTCTTCGGCTGACTTTTAGAGAAGAGGATGCTCAAACAGTGTTAGTCGATCACCTCCCGATGCTGAGGATATTCATGCTGCACGGTTTCTGAAGGAGAGGCATCATCTCCACACACCGAACCGCTTGCTGAAAATCATGCGGCTTGACTCCACCATCGACCGAGCTGAAACAAGCACTCGGGACCGACAACTCGGAAATTTTCAAAAGCTGCTTGAAATCATCTTGGAACTTAAAGGTCAAATTTATGCCATGGGATATGAATTTCAGACCTTGCGAGAATGAAAATCATGCAATGTTCATCACTTTGCATGATCGGATCAAAGATGTTGGCGTCGGGATTCGGGATACTGCAAAGGGCGCTACTCTCACCCAAATACAGGAAGATTTGAGGAAGTTGGAAGACACTGTAAAGTCTATGGGAGACTTTCAACTTGTTCGCATTCCTCGAGCTCCTTGATTTTTTTTATGCTGACAAAAAGGGGGAGAAGACTTTGCAGATTTTTGTTCGTTTTACCAAACCAAATCCTATTTTTTTTTTTTTATCTCAAATCCTATCTTTTTATCTTTTGATTGCTTGACTTTGACTTGACTTGAGTTTTTTCTTAACGTATGTAGTTTTTGGAATATGTGCTCTCTATGGCAATACTTCAAGTTTTATAAATTAGATAATCTTGTCTGCATTTTATGACTAATGAAGTTTCGTGAATGCGGAGATCTGTGTATAGGGAAAGTACGTATGCAGGATAACTTCTACTATCTTATCTTTTATATGCTTGCTTAAAAGTTGTATTGGGGCAATTATATTCAAATCTGCGGGAAAGTTTTGTCACCATCAAAAAGGGGAGATTGTTGGATGAAATCCCTTAAGGTATTTTGAAGTTGACAAAACGGGTTTATCGAGTCTAGTCGAAGACTTACGAGACTCTTCGACAAAGTCGAAGATCAAAGTCGAAGATCAAAGTCCGAAGCTAGCAAGACTCAAGACTCAAGACTCAAGACTTATATTTCAAAGTCTACTCACATGGACAGTTTCCGGGACGACGTTTATTCGATCTTATACGATCTTTATTCTAACGACTAATGGATATCTTTCTCTTTTGGATTCAGCACTAAACGATCTAAGTTTTATATGGAATATGTTTAGATTCTTTGACGACTTCGCAACTTATATTTGGAAGGATCTACTTATGGAAACCGAGATCCCGATTGTATGGGCGAGCAGGATTGATGGGCTATCAACACTTACCTTAAAGAGCTCGAGATCTCTCTAATTGATTCTGTCCAACGGGTTGATTGGAAGAACTTCTTTGGAAGGTGCCAACGGTATTGAAGGCATGAAGAAGTATATAAGAGAGATGCTCTAGTTGTTGAAGGGTGCGGATAGAAGAATTCCAAAGTCTGAAATCTCCTTTACTACTTTGCGATATCATTCTTTGAGCGTTACATGTAATCAAAAGAGAGATCATATTGTAGACCTTGAGGAAGTGTAGTAGAGTAATCTACACTGTGGACTCAAGAGCGTGAGATTGTAATCACTCTTATTGATTCTTAGTGAAATCCGGAAGAAGGGCTGTCCGTGCGGGAGAGTGGACGTAGGCTTGATCTAAGCCGAACCACTATAAATCCTGAGTCTTGATTCTCTATCCCTAATCCTTTATATTGTTAATTGCTTTCATTTGCTGCAATCGTTAATTTTAAATTATTCATATCTCATTTGATTTGAATTGTTAAAATTGCGATAAACACCTATTCACCCCCCTCTAGGTGCTAATACTAGTTCTAACAAATACAAGCAATAGACATTTAACACGCTCATGCAAACACACTGCTTCACTTCTTTCTTTATTCAATGCAACACTTACTACACACGCCACTTCTCTTGGCATCACACACTCTAACACACTCCACTCTTTCTTTTCTTCTCTATACATTCAAGTCAAGAAGGTGGGCTGTTTATTATAGAGAGCTCCCCACCA
The DNA here is from genome assembly GCA_014182395.1 of Eucalyptus sp. ANBG9806169. NCBI lineage: Eukaryota > Viridiplantae > Streptophyta > Magnoliopsida > Myrtales > Myrtaceae > Eucalyptus > Eucalyptus sp. ANBG9806169. The sequence goes on from CM024578.1 coordinate 375,115, forward strand.
ATTACAGAAGTAGTGTACTACAAGAGTTTGGCGTGGCCTATTCTACAATTACAAGCTTCAATTGCTTTCATCTTATTTTCATCCATTCATCTTGTCTAACACTAAAGGAGACTTTGAACACCACAAGCAAAAACTACTTATTGTGGATATTAGTCCTAGAAAAATCTAAAAAAAATGGAGAGAGAGGTAGTGTTTTTTAACATGCGATGTATTAGTTATAATGAAATTCTCTACTGAATATAGCATTATTTTAACTGTGAACAAAGAGAAACCTTGTATCTTGATTTCTCTATCTCATTTTTACTTTGTATTTCATTATGTTTGAGCGTCTAATCCTAACAAAGAAGACAAGCTAACCCAAGAGCAGATTGTTTAGCAAGTGTGAACAAATTAACCTAAATCGAGCCCTTAGTATGGGATACGTTATTGGTCCATCGCAAGTCACTATCATGGCCAAATACAAGTTGCAAACCGACAATTCTCTAGTATGGGATACTCTATTATGGCTCTCCAGCTGTGTGCAAACCAACAATTCTCTCAAAAGTCTCACCAAACTTTCTCCACGCTTATTGATGACTAAAGACTGATAAGAAGATAGACCTAATTCCGATCCTCATTGAAAGCCACTACATTACCATATCGACGAAGTCTTTTGAAATCTAGACTTTTCAACATGATCCCGCAAACTTGAAGAGTCTAGGGTCCAACTTAAACAATTCCAAGCAACTTCGCCCGATTCCGGTCAAATTTGAGTCGTAGCGTTTCATGAAACATAGTGGAAAATGGGAGGGAATGAGAGACTATAAATACGCATGACTCGTGCATCGTAAAGTCATCCCGCAAACTAGCTATCTCTCCAAACGTGATACGCTTGTTCAAAAGATTTCCTCTTTTCCCTCTCTCTAACAACTCTCAAAGGCACCAAGAGTACGTACTTGTTAGTACTTCCTTTTGTTTCATTTCGTTCACCTCGGTTTGCAATGAAACGAACAACGAGCATACCCCTTCAGCCTCCAACTTATGGAAATCTGATCACCGTTCTCAGCATTGATGGTGGTGGGATTAGAGGGCTTATCCCTGGAACTGTTCTTAATTTTCTAGAGTCCGAGCTTCAGGTGAGTACGCTCATCATGACTTTTATCATATCCGTTGTTAGTATATTTCACCAAATTTGTTAGCAAATTCGCATGCTTCACAATCTTTAGAGATTTTTGCCTAGCAAGAAAGTTCTTATCAATTATAGTGAACAAAACAAAATTCAATGGGTTTATTATGCATTTAAATGATTTGTATGTAGTTCTCGTGATGCATGCATGCTAGTAAAAGGTTTTATACATGCATGTTCTAAGCAAACTTTAAAAGGACAGGACTGTTTTCTGTATATATAAAATAAATGCAACCAATTTTTATGTAATCCAGATATGATACATCAATCTCGAGCTAAATTTTTTTACGAATTTTGCAGAAACTAGATGGCAAAGACGCAAGAATTGTAGACTACTTCGACGTTATTTCTGGAACAAGCACTGGCGGCCTCGTTACTGCCATGCTAACCACTCCCGATGGAAACAACCGCCCTGTATTCGCCGCAAAAGACATCAAAGACTTCTACCTCAATCACTGCCCTAAAATCTTCCGCCAAGACAGGTAAAGGAAAAGCATGAAGGAGTTGCTAATCTTTCTTCATCGTTTAATTATCTCTGAACTCATCGAAATTTATAAATGTCCCTAAAACTATGCAGCTGCCCCTTCAAACCAGTCACGAAGATAATTAAAGCCGTGGCGGGACCCAAATACGATGGAAAATACCTTCACGATGTCGTGAGGGAGGAGCTTGGAGACAAAAGATTGCACCAAACATTGACAAATGTCGTGATACCGACGTTTGATATCAAGAGCCTTCAGCCAACTGTTTTCTCTAGCTACCAGGTCATTCATCTCTTCATCATCTTCTTGAAATTTATTTATGGTTTTAAGGATATACAGACCATGAACTCTTACAAGGATAACCAACATTATTCTTGTCAAAATTATCGCCAGGTGAAGAAAGATCCGAGCATGGATGCCTTGCTCTCGGACATATGTATTTCGACCTCGGCTGCTCCAACTTATCTCCCAGCCCATAAATTTGAAACCAAGGACTCCACAGGCAAAGTGAGAGAATTCAACCTCATTGATGGGGGCGTAGCTGCAAATAATCCGGTAATATAATTGTATTGGCCTCCTTATAGATGAAATCTCAATAATTGCTGGACACAGCTCGATTAGTTCAGTCTAAAATCTCTGCAACAAAATGACTTGAATACCGAGAGTTTGTTCTCTAATAAGGTGTGACAAAAACTAATTATCTGTGATATTCCCATTGTGTAGACATTAGTTGCGATAGGAGAGGTGACCAAGACAATCATGGGAGGGAGTTCAGACTTCTTCGCTATAAAGCCAATGGATTACCGGAGGTTCTTGGTTATCTCACTTGGAACGGGTACTAGCAAGGTTGAGGGGAAATACACAGCAAATGCAGCGGCCAAGTGGGGAGTGCTGGGTTGGTTGACCAGCGGTGGCTCCCCATTGATCGACGTCTTCAGTCAAGCCAGCGCGGACATGGTCGACTTCCACCTCTCCGCCGTGTTTCAAGCCCTAAACCTCCAAGACAATTATCTTAGGATCCAGGTATATCTAGTATCTACAGATATTCGCATGAAAGATTCCCCAGACCAGACGAAAATTACTGATCGTCACATCTTCATGGCTTGATTTTTCAGGATGATACATTGAGTGGTGTTTTATCATCCGTGGATGTAGCCACGAAAGAGAACCTAAACGACCTGGTCAAAACTGGTGAGGCATTGTTGAAGAAGCCCGTCTCTAGGGTTAACTTGGATACCGGGGTGTGCGACCCCACGTCCAACCGGGAGACCAACGAAGAGGCTTTAAAAAGGTACATGCATTACAAATCACGAATAATCAATTTCGGGATAAGAAAAACTTAATGATTTTGCTACATTTTGCATTTTTAGGCTGGTTTGACTAATATAGCTTGATTTTATATGTATATTGCAGGTTTGCTAAATTACTATCCCAAGAGAGACACCTTCGCCTTGCAAGGTCGCCTCATGGACATGCCAATACACCGAAGTGATTATAATCGAGGGCCAGCGATCCTCTTGCATAATTTTGCTGAAATTGTAATTTCAACATGGGACAAATTATTTGTCGTTTTTTATATAAAAAAATTCCTTATGATTCTTTTATTCTTCAATAAACCCTTTGGGCCTAGGGCTAAGATAGACTCTTCTAATCTTAAATAATCCCTTTGTAGGCTATGGCTAAGATAGATTTTCTGCAATTTCTCTATTGTTCGTCAATCATTGGACACGAATGGTTGTAAGCAATCTTCTAAGGAACAAATTCTCGTTACCGTCATCGCTTCGTATTATAATTATAGTGTTGTCTTCAGAGTCATAGTTGAGTCACATCTTCCATCTTGTCGTCTTAAAAATGGCTATATATAGTACATCACCGTAAAAACAATTCTATAGGTTGAAACTATGACTTAATTGACACGGGAAGATCTACTTTTACGGTTTTACAATTATGTGGGTATCATGGGACTATGATATATATTGCTCTTATTAACAAAACAATTTGACCTAAAATTTGAGAAATGATAACTCTACCTTAGAAAAATAAGAACCTAATTGCACATTTTTGTCCTGCTAAATGAAGGATATACAGCTAAACAAGACGAACGGACAAGACAAGCAGGTGAAATTTTTTCAATCGTTGAAGAAAAACAATTATATGAACTAACACACAGCAAATTTCCTTTCTAGAAGGAAATATAAAAAAATTATATGAAATAACATACTGCAAATTTCCGTTCTAGAAGGAAATATATTAGATAGATTTCGTCATAACTAGCTCATGTCATGATTGAAGATAATCGAAGTAAATATCACAAGCGGAGTACATGTCATCTTTTATATGCTCCATTCTAGATTTCACTAATTCCTAAACTATAATATCTAAATTTTTGCCCGAATAAATATCAAAAGACACCCAATACTTAAAGTGTGGGCTTATGAAGAAAGCACATAAGCGTCGCTATTCTAGGCGGGTTTTAGAATCACAAAATCAGGGTTACAGAACGCACAAACCTCATATATAATCACCGATGTGAGCCACAAGGATAAAGACAGTATTTTCGCTTCGGTCTCTAGCCATCGAAAGACACATCATTTTTGGGGCCACTTGAAACCTCAATATCGTTAAGCCATGCATAAACAACCAAGACCCAATTGTAAGAAGTTATATCTCTATCTCTCCTCCGACCCACTTAGTAAATTCTCCAAAACAAGAGATGCATTCCCCATTGGAAGCGCACCAGCTGTAGGTGGATTTAATAAAAGAACCTTGGCACGTTCATTGCACTTAATTATCAATAGCATTCAATTGCCTTTCACCATTCAACGTCCAACCACCTTTGAATATCCGTAGATGTACACTCAGAGAGTTTTCCCCATCAAGCCTCCACATGGTGGGGTTCACCATGTGCAAGTATGCGCAGTCGAGCCCCTGCTGAACTCAGAAGACTGGTGGATATGGCAAATATATGATAATGAATAACTTACAAAAGACCCTCCAATTGAGACTCTCGTTTCTAGAAGATCGATCCCAAACTTTGTCAAAGTAATAGAATCTGACCTGTTACTTTAATATCCCGCAGCTGCATTTTCTGGCATCTGATTTCTCCTTCTGCCTAACATTATATGAGGGAAGAAGAAACCAGAGATAGATTGGGTAACGTGCAATTCAATCCTGTGGTTCAATAAGCTATAGAAAACATGCAGGACAGGATGAGATGAGCTCTACCGGTCAAAAACGGCAGAGCAGGGACTGCGTTTTCTAGGTAGGGTTGCGTGTGCTTCATTGCAGCTCACATGGGAATGATAGGACGATGTGAGCTGTCGCGACCTCTTTCTTTCCAATGCCCGATCGGGGCGGGCGCCTAAGGAGGCTAATGGCTCAGCTGGATTAATTAAGCCCGGACTCTCCCAAGTCCATCAATTCACGACTTTAATAAGTCTAAGTTTTTAACTTGTAAGTTAATTTTTAAAACGGAGTCGCCACTAATCAATTTGGGGTGGGTTGATTAGAAACCCATGCGAAATATTGGGAGAAATATTCGCTCCGCGCAATGGAGAAATTAGGATCGGGGACTTGATTACACTAGTTAATCACTAATGCCCTTTCGGTACCTAACCCTTGTTTAAACCCCGAGGTTTTTATGTTTTAGGGATTTTCCATGCATTATTTGGAAAAAGACATTTTTTGGACCTTTTCCAATTTTTGGACATAAAAGGGATTTTTTTGGATTTTTGGTATTTTTGGAAAAATACAAGTCTTTTTGGCTTTTTTTTTTTTTTTTTTGAATTTTTGGCCTTTTTGGGAAATATGAAATATTTTTGATTTTTTTTATTTCGGAAAATAAAAATATTTTTTTATTTTTTGGAAAATAAAGTATTTTTGATTTTTGGAAAATAAAATATTTTTTAATATTTTTAATATTTTCCTTTTTTTTGGAAATTAAAATTTTTTTATATTTTTCGAAAATAAAAAAATAAAATATATTTTTTTTTTATTTTGATTTTTTGAAAATAAATAAATTATTTAGTATTTATTAAAAAAAAAAAAAAAAAAAAAAAAGACCGCGTACGGGCCCGCACTCAGATTTTTTTGCGTGTTTTTTTTTTTTTTTTTTTTTTTGGTTTTGCGAAACGGTGCCGTTTAGGGGTGGGGAACCGGCGAAACCCTACCCGGTTCCCGACCCGATCCGACCCGGTGCCCGACCCTTTTTTTTTTTTTTTTTTTTTTTTAGAAAAAGCTGCGTCGTTTTGGGGGAAACCCTACCCGGTTTCCCCCGACCCGGTCCGACCCAACGACCCGGGTCGCGACCGGAAAGAATCGGGAACCCTAGGGTTCCCGATTCGCGTGCACCGAGGAGGAAAAGGGGGCGGATTGACCCGGCGATGGCGGCGTTGACATCAACAACGGAAGGAGGGGGTGGCGACGGCGGCGGCTACCCGGCAGGGTGGTGGCGGCGAGCGGCGGCGACGACGCGATCTCTCTCTCTCCCTCTCTCTCTCTCTCTCTCGCGAGCCCGCGGATCCGGGTTTCGCTCGCCACCGGTCTCCCGAAGTCTCTTGGAGGGAGATCGGCGAGCTCGCGACCCGACTCGCCCTGCCCTTGCTCTGCTCTGAGTTCCCCGAAGTCTCTCAGGGGGGCTCGGAGCTTCGCTGGCGGCTGCTCGTGCTTCAATGGAGGCGGGACGGGGGGTATTTATAGGCGAGGGGTGGCCGATCGACGGAGCTTCGACCGACGGTCCCCCTCGCGCCGAGCGGCTCCAGGCGGCGGACCGGCGTCCCATCCGACGCCGCCCGCTCCTCGCGAACATCCTGTCGCCGCCGCGATCTTCCTCTGGCGTCGCGCCCTCGCACGTGCATTGCAGAGGCGCGATGGAGAAGAAGATGACGCGGGTGGGCCGGGCCGAAACGGAGATGGGCCGAGGGCCCACAAGGAGGCTACTTCCCCTGCTTTTTTTGCTTCTGTTTTGCTTTGTTTTTTTTGTTTGTTTTGTTTGTTTATTTATTTTTTCGAAAAAGATAAAATAAAACAAAATAAAGTAATAAAATAAAACCTAATTAATGAAAATTCAGGCGTCAACAACGATGTGTAAAATCCCAGTCACTATTTTTTTGCATGTGATAGATAAGGAGTATTCATTGGAAGATTTTACATTGTTCTATTAATTTTATGTGCGACATGAAACGCTCATGAACAAGTGTTTTCATTGATTTTTTTAAAGAAAGGGATGAAAATTCACATAAGATATCGAAAATTAAGTTCTGAAAAATCAGAGCGGAAAAAAACAAGATATTTGAATTTTATAGGGCACGATTTTATACGAAAATTTTAAAGGAGAGTTGGCGATGTAATCAAAGTAAAGGAAAAATTATTGTTTAAATAGATAATTGTCCTTTGGCAACTTTTCTACGTCAAAAACTTTGCCTTGGATTTTATCTCTCTTTGTTTTTTTTATTTGCTAAAGTTGGATTTTAATATTTTTAAAGAAAAGACAGAAAGATCCCGACAACTCATGATTCAGAATGGCGATTAGAGACAGCATGATATAAGCTATAGTAACTATGTACTAATCGCACTAAATGGTGCTCCACAACAAGTAGAGAAGCTGTTTGGACATTTTCAGACACATGACGTTTGGATGCAAAAGTTGTATAAATGACACATAAAATGGAAAGGATGAAAAAACAAATGGTACAGCCGTCTTCCTTTTTTTCTCCCTTTGAGCTTTTGTCAATTGAACTCATCCCCCACTGAGGATTCGGAAATTATCATATTTATTGGGACAATTGTCCAAAAATTTTTAACCTTATTATTCGATAAACAATTCAATCCTAAATTTTTCAATTGTGCCAATTTAATAATAAACCTTTAACGATTTGCCAACTTAATATTTAACCTTTCAATTCGATCAACAAGTACTAAGCCTTTTGAAGTTTTCCAATTTAAATCTTAACCTATTGTATGGATAATCAGCCAAAAGAATTTTATTGACAAATTGTCAAAAAAAAAAATTAGGACTAAATTGTCAAACCATATAAAAAAAAATAAGGCTAAATTGACACAATTGAATTGTTAAGGACTACATTAACAATCCTTCAAAAAAATTTTAGGACTGAATTGACATAATTGAAAAGTTTACTACTAAATTGGCCGCCATATCATAGGTATAGGACTTTTCGAATAAAATTTTCTCATATTTGTCTGAAGAACCGTTGGAGCACAAATAACGATACTTTTCAAATATCTTTTCTTTTCATGAATACTTTCCATAAATTACCCTGTTAGATAAAACATAATAAAAAAAAGACATAAAAAATCATGTTTCCTTTCAATGAGCTTTATTTTCAAAATGAACATATAGAATTCAAAGGACTTCCTCACATAATTGAATTTCGGGATATCGATGGATCTTTATTTTGCTAGATTTACTTCTTTCTTTTTTTTTTCTTGAAGGAGTTCCAATATGTCTTATATATATTGACCGTCCCTCCGATTTTTTAATTATGCTCTTAGGAACGATACTTTCAAATCCAAGCGAGTTATGTCTCTCTCGACCCACTTGCTTATACCTCTGTATGCGGCGTACAACATTGGCCATATCTCTATTTTGTAGAAAGTGACCTCTCGTCTATCTATGTCGTACCCATTCCAAATACTTGAGCTGCCCGCCAACGCGTTCGTTGATCTTTTCCTGCCTCCAGGTTTGTCAAAATCCGTAATGCTATAAATGTTATTATTGAATTCAGAAGATATCAATATAAAAGAGTATTTGATAGAGACAAATTTTGGCCTAAATTCTGCATTATACTGTACCTATATGAGAAATTAGGGTTTTCCTGCTCCCAAAATGGCCCCCATGCCTTCAGTTCATTATTCAAACCTACAAGTCTTTTCTTGTGGGGTTGAAAGTCTCACCAACATTCACTTGAAAGACCTCTCATCATCGGCAAGCCATTATGGTTCGGCTCCCCTTTACAATTTTGACTTTTCAACTTATAGCAATTGCGAGCCGTACGTGGGATTCCGGTCAAATTTTGAATGAACCGCAGCCTATAAATACTCGCATCTTATCCAAGACTAAGGTCAAAGAGCTCTCAATAAACACCTTCGAAGTTCCATTTTTTCCTCAAGCCTCTCTCTCTCTCTCTCTCTCTCACTCTCACTCTCACTCACAGACACACGGATACACGCTTTAATACATTTTGAATACTATTGATTTTTTTTTTTACCAACAAAAACCCGTACTAGAAAATAGATAATATATTATTCTTTTTTCTTTATCGAGTACGGGTTTTTTTTTTCCAAGTGTATCTTGTCTTTACCACAAATTATTTTCCTTGGTTAACAATAATTGTACTTTTGCTGATATTCATAGGTTCTTTAATTTTCTTTCTACCACATAGAGGAAATAAGGTAATACGGTGGTATACTATATGCATATGAATTAGCTTACCTTGCCTGCAAAAGGGCTCTACTCTAGCAAGCCTCTCTTAGTGCCATTGCAAGGAGCTATTTTCACAATTGAATCAATAGTAATCCCTATTGAATTTTTTTCTTCACTTTCATAAAAAATTTACTTAATATTCACTATTAATAAAATGAATTAGTGTCTTATTTCATTTAAATATAAATAGTAACTTGATCATATTCATATTATTTGACCAATTCTAACTTCTTGATTTAAATGTTTGAAATATTGGTTAAAGAAGAAAGATTCAGAATAATTAGGAATAGAAAATTCTATTTAAGTATTCCATATCTTGATTTTTTATTGAACCTATAAAAAGATATAAGAGCCGGTGAATTATAAAGAATTAATTAATAAAAAGGCTTTTTTATGGAATATACATATCAATATTCATGGATTATCCCCTTCATTTTTCTTCTCTTAATTGAAGAAATAATTGGAAAATAAAACAGCAAGTACAAAAATGAGTAATATCCCCTAGTAGAGACTAGTACGATTTAATTCAACATTTTGTTCGTTCATATTTGATTGTGTCGTAGCTCTATAATTTTTATTATGTTTATTATTGGATGAATTGCATTGTTGATATTGACCCTAAAAAAGAAATGGTAGGTACAGCTAGTCCATGAACAGTTTGTTCGAATAATTAAGTCCATTAATCCCTTGCTTAGCCCAAAAAGAAGAACAGAGTCCATCACAGATATGGAAAGGTCGAAGAGTTTGCCGCTCTAGCCTCAAACTTATGGAAACCTCATTACCATTCTTAATATCAATGATGGAGGGATGAGAGGGCTTGTCCCTGGAACAATTATGGCTTTCTTAGAGTCTGAGCTTCAGATTGTTATAAATAGTTTGCTATCATTGTAATGCATGAAGAACAAGTTATCATGAAGTACGAGTTTTATCCATGCATGCCCCTTGCAACTTCTGATGGCTTGACCAAGAACGTATTTTGTGGACTATTGCAGAAACTGGATGGTGAAGATGCAAGACTCGCAGATTATTTCGATGTTATTGCCGGAACAAGCACAAGTGGTCTTGTCACCGCCATGTTAACTAGCCCCGACGAAAACAGCCGTCCCTTATTCGCTGCAAAAGATATTAAGGATTTCTACCTCAATAATTGCCCTAAGATCTTCCCTCAAGACAGGTTAGCAAGCTCACTCATTATTTATCAAAGCCATATTGGTGCATTATTGTTTCTCAAATAGCTGTGTACTAACATAGTATCTATTTTTTTCTTGAAAGTACAGTTGCCCGTTTGCTCCTGCTACGAACATGATCAAGGCGGTGACTTGTCCAAAATATGATGGAAAATACCTTCAGAAGCTCATCGAGAGAAATTGGTGTCGGAAAATCGGATTCCCAAAAATAGCGATCCGACACTCAATCGAACTCAAAAAACAACGAAGCAGAAGCAAGCCTAGGAAACACATTTATCACCAATCCTAAAATACATTACGGAGACGAACATACATTATTTTTCACAGATTAAAACACTAATGTCGTAGTTTGGAGAGGAATCACAATCATGTTCTTCAAGGAGAGTACTGTTCTTTTTAGGGAGAAAACGGTGAGAACGTAAACTAAGAGAACGTAATCTCACTTTTTCATATTACATAACTTCTTTGGATAACCGCCTTCAAAGATTTTCCCTTTTATTCTTTTATCTATAATGACTTCCTCTTCCTCAATGGGCCCTTCATTTAAGGGCCGGGCTTTGTTAACACCTAAAATTTGATTAGGATTTCAATTAGGCCTTAGTTTCTATGTTTATGTACTTTTCCTTTTGTTTATATTATAAATACAAAATAATCAATACAAAACAAGAAAAACAACGAAAAGAAAAAAAAAAAAAAAAAAAAAAAGGCCAGCAGCCGTTGGGGCTGGGCTTTCGAGGATCCGACCCGGTTTTTTTTTTAAATAATATAAAATAATATAATATTTTTAATAAAAAATAATAAATAATTTATTTTCCAAAAAATAAAAATAAAAAACTAAAATATCCATATTTTCCCAAAAAGCCAAAAAAGTCAGAAAAAGTCAAAAAAATATTTATATTTTAGAAAAAAAAAAGATAAAAAATCCCAAAAAAAAAAAAAAATGCTTTTTATGTCCAAAAATGAGAAAATGACCAAAAATGTTTTTCCTCTACAAATGCATGGAAAACCCTCAAAAAATCCAAAAAGCCTTAGGGTTTAAACAAGATTAGGTACCAAAAGGGCGTTAGTGATTAACTAATGTAATCAAGTCCCCGATCCTAATTTCTCTAGTTGCGCAGGAGCGAGTATTTCTCTCGATATTTCACTTGGGTTTCTAATTGACCCACCCCAAATCGATTAGTGGCGACTCCGTTTTAAATTTAACTCACAAGTTAAAATCAAACCATTAAAGTTGTGAAATAGTGGACATGGGAGAGTCCGAGCTAAAATAAACATTGCCGAGCCATTAGCCTCCGCGAGGCGCCCGCCCTGATCGGGCGTCGAAAGAAAAAAAGAGGTCGCAACAAGCTTATGTTGGCCTAACATGGGCAGACGGGCCTAAATGAGCCCATCATCACATAAAAAACCCATCACTTGTGTTCTGTTTCTTCTTTCCACAACACCATTTTGTTGAGGAGTATAAGGAATAGAAAACTATATTTCTATTCCATTTTCATCACATAACTTTCTGAACTCATCATATAGATATTCTTGACTTCGATCAGATCTCAATACTTTTATTTTCTTATCTAATTGATTTTCCACCAGGCTCATAAACTTTTTTAAACAACTTATTGCTTCAGATTTTTGAGAAATCAAATAGACATATCCGAATCAAGTATAATCATCTATAAATGTGATGAAATAAACAGTCTCATGCCATCCTCTCACATTCATTGGACCACAGACGTCAGAATAGATTAAATGCAAAGGAAATTCAGCTCTTTTACCTTTTCCAAATGGTTTTCTTGTTGTTTTCCCTACTAGGCAATGATCATATATGAGCAAATTGACTTTTCAATATTGCCTAACAAGCTCTATTTGGCTAGCCTATTCATACGTTGTTGGCCAATATGACCAAGTCTAGCATGCCATACATTCACATCATTATCATATGAATTAGAGGACGTGCAAAAGGGAATAATAAACATTGACATTACCATAGTCAACATTTAATATAATAAAACCATCTAAAAAATAACCATAACCACAGTAGTTTGTATTCAAATACAAATCCACACCACTATTATGGAAGTTCATACGAAAACCAAGTTTAACTAACACTAAAATAGACACTAAATTTCGACGAATTTCCGGAGTATAGAATATATCATATAGGAACAAAGTGCGTCCACCACGCATGTTCAATTGGGAGGTGCCAATCCCTCTAACTTCCGCTCTGGAGTTATTTTCTACATAGATCCACTTAGTTCCAGTCAGTACTCGTCAAAATTCCACAAAAGATTCTCGATCCTTCGCTACATGGTCTGTTGTTCCCGAATCTACAGTCTACAAATGATTAGATTTAGTTAAGAATACAGAACTTGACACATAAGCAAAGTTCTTAAGATTACAAGGGGTGTCTACCTTCTTTGGCTCACGATAGTTACGATCATGATGACCATTCTGGTCATAGTTATAACATTTCACCCTTGAAATTCTCTTCACTCGAGGACGTTTTTCTCTCTTATGTTGGTTAACTCTTAGTTTTTAGCAAGAATAACTTGATCCCTTGCAATTCTACCCATTGAACGAATCAATGTGCTTGCGCTTAGAGCTCGAAGCCCCTTCTAAGCTAGAACCAACACAACAAATATCTATTTCCGGTTCAAATGCCTTTAGGCGGTTCTCTACTAGCTCAAGGTGGCGCACAGCATCCTCAAGTTCTTCCATAACATGGTTAAGAGCTTTTAGTGCTTCTTGCTTTTCAAGCACATATTGAATTTTCATATTCAATATTTCACTATTTTTGCTGTTCAATTTATCTTCTTTATTCAACTCCGCAATTATGTTCTTAGTTGCCGAAGCCATAGATCTGAACATATCAGAAACAAATGCATGAATTATTAATGCATATCATTTATGCATCCATTTTGTATAAAATTATCATCTTAATGAATAATTTCAAATAAGGTTTCAGAATCAAAATGTCACTATGTTTTCAATCATCATCCAAATCCTCACTTGAAATTATCATTAACATAATCGTTCATGCAAAAACATGTTCAGCAAAGTCACTAAAACTTTCTTGAACTTCTCACAAAGAATTGTAAATTAACATACTAATTTACAACAATAAATAACATTGAATTTCCAATAATTAAACATGTCTATTACACTAAGTAATATATTTAGAGGAAAAATATCAACATAGAAAGAGATATTTACACCTAAAACATCTCAAACTAATCTAAGAAAAAATAAATAATTAAACCCAAATTTTCTCATATATCTCATAAATTGGGAAAGTCTATTCTAATCTCTTAGAAAAATTCTCTGAGAATTTTGAAGGCACATTGGTCAACCCGGAAAAACTTTTGGAGAGCTCTCATGACACCTCCAAGGCGCATTCACTCTGCGCCATGTGACACTCAACCCAAGGGTTGAAGTTTGGTTAACTCGATTTTATAGTACTCTCTTACAAAAGCTATTACAAGCCTTCTATAATCCGAGACAACATTGACCTCCCATAGGCGATCTAACACTGCTTGCCATTTAGGTGGAAGAGTGTTCATTAAGGCCGGCACCTTCTCATAATATGGCATAGGATAACCATTCCAAATGATTTCTTGTATCATGTGATTGACCCCGACCACGTGTGATACTACTTCACCATCATTCCATCGATAACTAGCTCATTCTATTTTTAACCCTTTAAGTCTCGCCTTTTCTTTGTTCGTTTTCGGAAATGTAGGCATGCATGCATAACGCATTATGGTTCCTGCAACAAATGCAGAACAAAAGGGATTACTTATAATCCACAACGAACAACAACAGAAAATACATAATTTTCCCTTTTTTTCTTTGGACTGGTCAACGCCAATCAATGGTGGTCAACGCAGGTCAACAGTGGTCAAAGCCGGTCGATGGGTCACGGGTCACGGGTTGGGTCAGACGTGTTGGGTCGGGTAAAACCGACGACTCGGCACATGTCCTGCGCAAGCAACCGCGGGCTGACATCACGATGACGTCAGCTGGCGCGTGCCGTGCACACACCAGTGGTTACCGCGCACATGCCACGCACGCGCGTGCGTTGCACACACCTAGGAACTGCCTCGGCGCGTGCACGCCAAATCTTCTGGCCGCGCGTAGCGGCGCGTCCGATGGGCCACCCATCGTTTTTCTCGTCTCAACGAGAACTATGACCCTGCACTATCATAAACGAGTTTCTATTTACAGAAAATCAGAAAGAGGGGACGAACAGTACGAGTGTTGGGATTTTTCGTCCTCGATCAACCGACAGCGGCGTTTCATGAAAAATTCAATCAAATGCAATTCATAAACATATACAAAAATCGGGAAACATGAACAATTGCTCTGAACCAATGTTGGAAAATCGGATTCCCAAAAATAGCAATCCGACACTCAATCAAACTCAAAAAACAACGAAGTGGAAGCAAGCCCAGGAAACACATGTATCACCGATCCTAAGGTACATTACGAAGATGAACGTACCTTATTTTTCACAAATTAAAACACCAATGTCGCAAAGTTCGGAGAGGAATCACAATCCTATTCTTCGAGGAGAGTATTGTTCTTTTTAGAGAGAACGGTGAGAACGTAAACTAAGAGAATGTAATCTCACTTTTTCAAATTACGAAACTTCTTTGGATAACCGCCTTCAAAGATTTTCCCTTTTATTCTTTTATCTATAATAACTTCCTCATCCTCAATGGGCCCTTCATTTAAGGGCCGTGCTTATGTTGGCCCAACATGGGGGACGGGCCTAAATGAGCCCATCATCACATAAAAACCCATCACTTGGTAACACAAGATTGAATCAAACATTGACCAATGTTGTGATCCCGACTTTCGACGTCAAGCGACTTCAGCCGACCATCTTTTCTAGCTATGAGGTTCGTCCTTTTCTGAGTCCTTGGAATAACTCCTTCTGTATTTTGATATTGCCTGATTAATGATATACAGAAAATCACTGAACACATTGCTTTTGTGGGGTAATTGATCATGACCAGGTGAAGAAAAAGCCAAGCATTAATGCCTTGCTCTCAGATGTATGCATCTCAACCTCTGCTGCACCAACTTATCTACCAGCTCATTATTTTGAAACCCAGGACTCCACAGGGAAAGTGAGAGAATTCAACCTCATAGATGGCGACGTGGCTGCGAACAATCCGGAATGACATCTTTTTTTTTATATTTCTAACAGACTTGACCTGACAAAACGAAATTCTATAATTTCTAACTCTTCATCGTTCATCATACAGACATTGGTCGCAATGGGAGAAGTGACGAAGGTAATCATTGGAGGAAGCTCAGATTTCTTCCCTATAAAGCCAATGGACTATAGAAGGTTTCTTGTGATATCGCTTGGGACCGGTTCAGCAAAAGTTGAGGGGAAGTATAATGCAAGCGAAGCGGCCAAATGGGGAGTGTTAAGCTGGTTAAGCAGCAATGGTGGAAGCCCATTGATTGATGTGTTCATGCAAGCAAGCGCAGATATGGTCGACTTCCACCTCTCTGTGGTCTTCCAAGCCTTACATATCGAGGCCAACTATCTCAGGATTCAGGTATATATATCATCATTTCTAATTGTCTAATTTGTTGCCATCGTATATCATTTCAAAACATTAGGCTTGAAGTGATCATTGAATAATTTTCTATCTAGCTTAAGTTGGCATGCTAACTTTAGCTTGTAAATGGAATTTGCAGGATGATATGTTAAGCGGTGCAGTAGCTTCAGTGGATATCACAATGAAGAAAAATTTGAACGACTTAGTCAAAATTGATGAAGCGTTGTTAAAGAAGCCAGTTTCAAGGATGAACTTAGAGACCGGCAAATATGAAGCTTGTAATCCAGAGACTAATGAAGAGGCTCTTAAAAGGTATCGAATTGTAAGCTCCGATGTAGTTAAGAAGTTCAAGGGTTACGTGCATAGTTCGTGTTACTAAATGCAATTGCTTGTTTTCTCTCAGGTTTGCGAAGCTACTCTCAAATGAGAGACAACTTCGTCTTGCGAGGTCACCTCATGGACATAATTCCACAAATTGGAAACAATCGTAGTCATTGGATGCTACAATTTGTATAAACAACATACTGGAAATTGTGAAGATTGAATTATTAGGCGACAAGTCATTCATTCTTTGATTATTTTATTATTTCCATTATTCCTGTATAAATTACAAATGCCAAATTGCTGCATTTGATGTAACCTTTTAATCTAATTCTTCCTGATCGTTGTTTTGCATGTATTATATTGCCAGTATGAGCTTGCAAAATACAATCAAGTTATGAATTACAATTTCATTTACTTATCCTGTGGTCGGCTATGTTGCAAAAAAGAAGGGATCAAGCAATGATAAATAGATCAAAGAAATAAATCAAACACTGTGGGTTAATCAATGTGACTTACTCCATGAAGCGGGTAACATAGGATTTCACTATATATCAAGCGATACAGTAGAGATTACAATCACACTTGAGTTAATAAAACACTCTAACTATTTCTCAACCTCCAATTACATCTAATAACTCACACGGTAATATTAAAGCGCACAAAATAAAAAGAAAGCAGATAGTTAGAGATTTGGATTATTTGTGACAAAAAATAACATTTGTAAGTTTGAAAAACAAAACAAAACAAAACATGGGGTAATAATTTTGGCATACGTACAATAGGTTGATGATTTTTTTCATAATTTTTCCTATGATTATCCTTCAATCTCTATTGTTTAAAGAGGAAAAATTCATCATATTAAAAAATCCAAACCAACGGGGGAAAAGAAATAGAAAAATAACCACATAGTGGGATTCAAATGGCTGATGTATTAGAGCTCATATATAACGAATTATCTTTGCCAATTCGATATCTCTTGCCATAAACACAAGCCACGTCCTGACACCGAAAGCCCATTAAGTTTTTACGGGCTATTCTTGTGAATTTACGTGCTAGAATAAAGTCTTGCGATCTTACCGGATTTTTTTCACAATCTTACCCATCTTACAATTTTCACCGGTAACTTTACTCTGAAGAAAAGAAAAAGGAAAAATGACACAAATGATCTATGAACTTTGGTCTAATATGCAATGTGACCCCTAAACTTTTAATTTATTCAATGTGGTCCCTAAACTTTTGATATATGTTCAAACTAGTCATCGGACTATATTAAAATATTCAATATTGTTTGTCCATTAATTTAAATTCATAGATAATGTTGAACATTTTAATATAGTTTAGGTACATTGGATTAAAACTCAAGAATAACATTGAACAAATTAAAAATTTAGGAACCAAATTGTACCTTTGGCTAAAGTTTAGGGATCATTTGTGTCATTCTATCAAAAGAAAAAGATTGTCTACTGTACTTTGACAAAATGAAGGCAGGACTCTGTTGACACCTAATATTTTTTTTTTTAAAAAAAAATTAAATTTGGTTTTTAAAATTTTCATTTCAAAATTCGAAAATAAAAAAATTCAGTTTTTATTTTTTATTTCCACTTATTAACACCTAATTTAAAATTAGTTTTAGAGGGAATTTTTTTAAAAAAAAATTGAATTCGAAAGTTAAACGGCCGTGCGATCTTTGGAGCCATTTTGTTGTTGAAGAGGTTGAGTGAATATCGCAAAATCTTCAACAACTCGGGGATTGTTTCTTTTCTATAAATGCGAGCTTCGGAACCGAGCAGAGAGGGGGGGCTTCTCTTCGTGCGAACTCGAAAAAATAGAAAAGAAATTCAGAAGTTTCGTACACTTTGATCAGAAAGTTAAGGGAGAGATGGTACGTGAGGAAGGGAAGAGTAACAAGCTTTGAAGGAGAAAAAGCAAAAATCAGTGCTTTTTCTTTCCTTTCTTCTGACCAGCCGCAGAAGGAAAGAAAGGACACTGCAGCAAAAGAAGAAAAGTCAAGACAAAAGTGCTGCAGAGAGAAATGACGTGAAGAAGACCTGAGGAGAGAGAAAGTAAAAGGAGTCACTGTGCTTCTTCTCCAAAGAGGTCTTCGCATCTTTGCTCCGACGACGCCCAATTCCTCCGGCCACTCCATCCGAGCGCCACTCCTGTGCCCCTCCACATCACCGCCGGTCAAGCTGAGCCTCCGCCACCTGCTGCTACCGCCTCCCTCACCGGAGTCCATTGCCGGTCCGTTCGCCGTGTTGCTCCGCCTCCGACGCACTCAGCCGCCCCGAAGCCGTCCACGCTCGCCGCGTCGCCGCGTCTGCATCACCGCCGAGCTCCGACCAAGCTCTGAACGCCGCCCCTTGCCAAGCTCTGAACGCCGCCCCCTTGCCAAGCTCCTCGCCGGTCTCTGCTGCTGTTGCTGCAGCATCGCCGTTCCGCCGATTCGCCCCCGACGTGCAACCGCGCCTCCGACTCGCGCCGCCCCGAGCAACCCGACGCCCGAGGAGTCCTCCGCGAGCCCTTCCGCCCGAGCGACGAATCAAAACCCCTTGCTGCCATAAGCCGAGAAGTCGCCGCGACACCCGCACCTGAAGCTCAGGCCACCCCAATCGCGCCCGAAGCCCTCTGACGCTCCGCTTTCGCCGCTTGCGCAGCCCCAGCACCTCGTGACGCCGGACCTGCACTCGCTGCACCTTCATTTTGCCCGAGATCCTTTCTGTTTTGCTGCAGGTCTATCTCGCCGGAGATCCGACGTGGGCTGCCACCCTCTCTCGGGTTACCTTGTCCACATTGTTGTTCACGCCTCCTAGGTAGTTTTTTTTACGTTTGCTTTTTATTACTTTTTAGTTTAGGTTGTTTGTTTATATTTATGTTTATTTCATTTGATAGCATATTTAGTGTAGTTATTTAAATATTGGGTGTTAATATATGCATTATCCGTAGATTTTACCTCAAATTACTATAGTTATTAATTTGATCCGAGAGACATCGGGTCACTTTTTTAATTATACTAATTTTGAGTTTGTTTTGTTGTTAAATCACAATAATTATTTAATTTGGTCCGTAAGATTTCGGACCAAATTTGTAATTATTTTGATTCCCTCGTTGTGATTTGTAGAGTTAAAATAATTGTTAACTTAATCCGTGAGACAACGGATTATCTTTTCAATTATTTTAATTCTTATCTTAGTTTTTAGGTAAAAATAATCGCTTGTTCAAAAAATGAAAATATAAAAAAAGGAAATAGTGAAAAGTTAAAAATTTGCATGAGCATATAGGTCACATAGGTTTATTAATTTAGACACGTAGGCTTAATAAATTGACTCTTAGTTTTTTTAGGATTTCATCCTTAGTAAGTTTGCATGTTTTCATAATCTAAAAAGATAAAAAAAAAAAGTAAAAAGAATAATGATTTTCTAAGACAAATGAGGTTTAAATCAAATTAATCCCGAAATTGAATTAGGAAATTATTCCATTCTGAATAGCTTAATTAGTTTGTTTAATTTCAATAAAGAATATACAAAATACTAGATGCATTTTAGCTAGTTTGCATATTAGGCTCATTTAATTAAAGTTTGCATATTAATAAATTAGGATTGCATCATATTATCATGTTTTAGTAATCCCATCGTGTAATTTTTAATTGCATATAATTAATTCTTTAATTAAAAAAAAAAAAATCATTTACTTAGTTAATTAATAGGTGAGTTTATAATTAATCCCATTTCATATCATCTTTATTTAGTGTAGGTTGCTTACATTAAAAAGAGAATCATTAAAAAAAAAAAAAATCACAAAAAGAACATGCATATAAAATTGTTATATCATGCATCTCATGTCATGTAGTATATGCACATTTAGGGTTGCATAAATCAGATTGCATACATATAGTTCAAATTAGGCCATATAAATTGCATTTCACATATCATTAAAGTAAAATTCATGCATATTAATTTTAGATTAAGATTGCATAATAATAAAAGTTAGGTGTCATGTCATTTAGAAATCATGTTTAGGGCATGCATTTTAATTAGCATTTTTTAAAATGTTTTCTTAGAGAGTGGACTTTAATAAAGTTGTGGTTTATAATTTCTTAGCATTTTGATTTATTGAATGTTATTTAATTGATTGTGCACCCGCATGACCACCATTTGCATGTTAGCATCTTAGGTTAAAATTAATCAAGACCGCCTGCAAAAATGTTTTTCTTAAGGTACCGAAAGGGCGTTACATTAATCTAGCGTAACCATGTCCCCGAATCCATTAAATCTCTGGTTCGTAAAAGGTAAAGTATTCTCCCATACTTTACCCGGGTTTCTAATCAGCCATAATTGGTTAGTGGCGGCTCCAATTTGAAATATAATTGCATGTCTTAATGGTTTTTTTTCTTAGTATCAAGTCGCGATTGGTAGGGCTTGGGAGAGTCCGCGCCAAGTCTTCGGACTTAGTAATCCATTAACTTAGTTTTAGGTGATTCCTCACCCATCGAAAAATCAGGTCGCGACAGACTTACAATGACAGAAAGCATTGTGAGAAAATTCTATGTTGTTGATGCGAGACTTATCAGGTGGAAGAAATTCATTGAGATAGGAAGAAAAGTTTATCGTTCAAAGCATTGTCTTTAGCTGTGGAAGATCATTCTGGAGGGTCGGCTTTTCCAAAGTGCGAGGGAAGATCTTCCAAACCCTAAAACCAATGGGTCAATCTCTTAGTTTTCCCAGAGATCAACTTGCCTTTTCTCGAGTTCTAGATGGAGAGTTCTAGATGGAGGAAAGTCCACCGTCCCAATGAAATGATAGAACAAAATTAGATGAATATTATACATGTCAAATCGAAGAAGTCATCAAAGTAATTAAATGGGACACTAATCTAGCCAAATCATTTAAATTGTTATTACTTCTCCAATCAGTGAAATCATTTAACCAATGGGTTATATATTATTTGTAAAGCATTACTCATACATATTACAGGTATAGTCAGTGACATTAGATATTGTTATATTTTCTTGTTTGATTGTTTAACAAGTAGCAAAAGGCACTTTTTTAACCCACCCCACTATGGGCGAGTTGGTTTGGGCTTCTAACGCCCTCCTAGCTGGGCAAGGTTCGAATCCCAACCCACTCCATTTGTGCGACTTAAGTGGGGTGCCATGGGAGGTGAGTCTCCGCGCTAGTGCCCCATAGTTTACGTTGAGCGCTGTCGGCTATAAGGCGGTTCAACAGCATAAAAAAAAAAAATGCACTTTTTAATACACACATATATATTCCACAATCAAGACTACCGCTCTAAATAAGATTAGTTCCATGAGTTTCGGAGTTAAGAAATGATAACTTTGAAGAGGAATTAGTATTTCTAAGTTTTTCCTCTTTTCCTTTGGCAAAGGCCTTTCAAGTCATAACAAGAGAGGATCAGAAAGGGTATTCATTAATGTTTTAAGTCACATATCGGGCTCCGTCTCGCATCGTACTGTGTCCATCAGTATAGTGAGATAATTCATGTACCCGATGTTCATTGATCCGCCTAATCTTAGGTCCATACAACAAAAGATACAAAAGAAACTAGCTATTAGCTATTGCACACTGCAAATTAGTTTTATCTATCTTAAAAAAGTCTATTATGTTTTCATGGTTATACGAACTGTCAATATTAATTACGCTAATCGTCCTTAAGCACTTGTAAGAAGCGTTTCGCAGATTTTCTAGAAGAAGAATACCGGCATATCGTTTTGAATAGTTCCATCTTTATAACTTTGACATATTTTTGCCGATAAGCTGCAAGTCCTATAATTAAGGGTCACTACTACAATATGCGAAAGTAGATATTTATCCGGAAATGGGAACAAACTAATCGAAAAAAAAATAAAAATCGATGCCCCTTCTCTTGATTTTCCTCTCATCTTTAATGTTTACGGAAAAATTGAGAACTTGACTCGCAATTTGATTGGGTCTGACCATTTCTCATCTCTTGAAATTTCCATGACAACCATTTCAAAGCCGCCTTCATCAATCAATCTCCGGAGGTTTCCCAATTCAGATGGGCGGATTGCACTCATTAATGGTCCCAGGCCTTCGTCGAAACAACTGCAGATTCGTCACCTTTTGCGAACCTTTGATTTAATCAAAACTATAGTTCGAATCGTCTTACCATGTAGTCCGTTTGAGCAATGTACCGATCATTGTTCTTGTACCGTCCATTTAATCTTGTGAAGAAAACAAAGCTAACCCGAGAACAAGGTTTTTTTTTTGTTTTTTTTTT
Organism: Eucalyptus sp. ANBG9806169; assembly: GCA_014182395.1. NCBI lineage: Eukaryota > Viridiplantae > Streptophyta > Magnoliopsida > Myrtales > Myrtaceae > Eucalyptus > Eucalyptus sp. ANBG9806169. The sequence goes on from CM024578.1 coordinate 397,539, forward strand.
GGTCCAGGAGCAAGTTGTTTAGATAGTGCCAAAAAAAAAAAAAATCTAAAATAAGCCCTGATATATGACACATAGCCGGTCGATCGCTGGTCACTATCGTGGCCAAGTACAAGTTCACTCTAATATACGGCTCTCAAGCTGTGTTCAAACCTACTGGTCTCCTTAAAAGTCTCACCAGAAATTCTTCGCATACGCATCAGTGACTGAAGGCTGATCACATTGTTGACGAAGCCCTTTTGAATTTGGACTTTTCAATATGGTCCCCGCACATGAAGAGTCTAGGGTCCAACTTAACCAGTTCCCAGCAACTTCGATTGATTCCGGTCAAATTTGAATCGTAGCGTTTCGTGAAACCCAGTGAAAATGTGAGGGAATGAGAGCCTATAAATACGCATGGCTCATGCATTGGAAAGCCATCACGCAAACTAGCTCTTTCTCCCAACTTGATACACTAGCTCAAAACATTTCCTCTTTCTCCCTCTCTCTGACAGCTCTCAAAGGCACCAAGAGTGCATACTTCTCCCTCTCTCTGACAGCTCTCAAAGGCACCAAGAGTGCATACTTGCCAGTACTTCGTTTCGTTTCGTTTGACTCCATTTACAAATGGAAAGAACAAGGAGTTTCCCTCTTCAGCCTCCAACTTATGGAAATTGATCACCATTTTGAGCATCGATGGTGGTGGGATAAGAGGCCTTATCCCTGGAACCATTCTTCATTTCCTAGAGTCAGAACTTCAGGTGAGCACACTATATACGACTTCTATTGTATCTATTATCAATATATTTCGCCGATCCTATTAGCATATTAGTAGGCTTCCACAATCTTTACAAATTTCTGCAAAGCGATTTTGTCAATATGAATATATATATCTCAATTTTAGTGAGCAAAACTATATTCATTAGATTTATATGCACTTAGACAATTTGCATGTAGTTCTCGTAATGCATGCATGCACATGCATGTAAAAGGTTTTATGCATGCTTGTCCTAAGCAAACTTTCAAAGGACAGGACTATTTTCAATATATATAAAGTACATGCAACCAATAATTATGTAACCCATATCCGATACATCGATCTTGAGCTAAAAATGTTTGACGAATTTTGTAGAAACTAGATGGTGAAGATGCAAGACTTGCGGATTACTTCGACGTTATTTCTGGAACAAGCACTGGCGGCCTTGTCACTGCCATGCTAACCACTCCCAATGAAAACAACCGCCCTGTATTCGCCGCAAAAGACATCAAAGACTTCTACCTCAATCACTGCCCTAAAATCTTCCCCCAAGACAGGTAAAGGAAAAACATGGAGTTGCTAATCTCTCTTCATGGTTTAATTATCTCTTAACTGATAGAAATTAATAAATGTCCCTAAAACTATGCAGTTGCCCTTTCAAACCGGTTACGAAGATGATCAAAGCCATGGCGGGACCCAAATACGATGGAAAATACCTTCACAGTGTCGTGAGGGACGAACTTGGAGACAAAAGACTGCACCAAACATTGACGAACGTCGTGATACCGACGTTCGATATCAAGAACCTTCAGCCAACTATTTTCTCTAGCTACCAGGTCATTCATCTCTTCATCTTCTTCTTGAAATTTCTCTATGGTTTTGAGGATATGTAGACAATGAACTCTTACAACGATAACCAACATTATTCTCATCAAATTGTCGCCAGCTGAAGAAAGATCCGAGCATGGATGCATTGCTCTCGGACATATGCATTTCGACCTCAGCCGCACCAACTTATCTCCCGGCCCATAAGTTTGAAACGAAGGACCCCACAGGCCAAGTGAGGGAATTCAACCTCATCGATGGTGGCGTAGCTGCAAATAATCCGGTAAAATAATCAAATTGGCCTCCTTGTATATGAAATCTCAAACATGAAATCCCTTCTATGAATAATTCTTAAAAGAAATCAATTTCAATAAAAACAGTCAATAATTGCTCGACACATAACTTGATTGATTCAGTTTATCCTTTATCATCTTTGCACAAAAGTACTTAAATGTCGAGAGTTCGTTCTCAATTAACGTGTGACATTAACTAATTATCTATGATATTCCCATTGTGTAGACATTGGTTGCGATGGGAGAGGTGACCAAGGCAATCATAGGAGGGAATTCGGACTTCTTCCCTATAAAGCCAATGGATTACCGGAGGTTCTTGGTGATCTCACTCGGGACCGGTAACCAGAAGGCTGAGGGGAAATATACGGCACATGAAGCAGCCAAGTGGGGAGTGCTGGGTTGGTTGACCAGCGGTGGCTCCCCACTGATCGACGTCTTCAGTCAAGCCAGCGCGGACATGGTCGACTACCACCTCTCCGCCGTATTTCAAGCCCTACACCTCCACGACAATTATCTCAGGATCCAGGTATATCTAGCATCCACAGATATTCTCTTCAAAGATTCCCAGACGAAGAATATTGCCACAAAATATTATAACCCATAGGTCTGTTTTATGCTGATCATTGCATCTTCATGGCTTGATTTTTCAGGATGATACATTAACGGGTGTTCTATCATCTGTGGATGTGGCCACGAAAAAAAATCTGAACGACCTAGTCAAAACCGGTGAGGCATTGTTGCAGAAGCCGGTCTCTAGGGTTAACCTGGAGACCGGAGTATGTGAGCCCACGCCCAACCAAGAGACCAATGAAGAGGCTTTGAGAAGGTATATGCATTAGAAATCACGAACAGTCAATTTCAGGATAAGAAAGACATGATGATTTTACTAGTTTTTCCATTTTTAGGCTGGTTTGACTAATGTAACTTCCCCTTTGATATATACTGCAGGTTTGCTAAATTACTCTCCCAAGAGAGACAGCTTCGCCTTGCAAGGTCGCCTCATGGACATGCCAATACACAGAAGTGATTATAATCGAGGGCCAGCGATCTTCTTGCATAGTTTTGCTGGTTTTGTAATTTCGAGATGGGGACAAACTAGTTGTCTTTTTATTAATTTTTTCTCCTCATGATTCTTTCATTCTTGAATAATTACTTTGGTCCTGCGGCTAAGATTGACTTTTCTACTTTTGAATAATCCCTTGGGAGGCTAGGCCTAAGATAGATTTTCTGCAATTTCTTTCCCTACTATTCATCAATCACTGGACACGAATGATTGTAAGCTAATTTCTATGGAATGAATTCTCATTACCGTCACAGCTTCGTATTATAATTGTTTTGTTGTGGTCGGAGTCATAGACACGTGCATTAAGTCACATATTCTATCTTGTTGTATAAACAAGATGACTATATTTCACTTCACCGCGAATATGCCCCGTAGATAGTGATGTAACTAAAAGAAACCATTCCATACGTTGACTATAACTTAATTGAAGTGGAAAGATTTTTTTTTTTAAAAAAATTTTACTCGTTTTCTGGCCATTATTGTTCTTCTAAACATAAGTCCAAAAGTATGACCTAACAATTGAAAAATGCTAATCTATTCTAAAACCAATGAAGTTAACTTTCTTTTTTCATGTTAGGATATTAGGATAAATAATTTAATAATTACCCATTGGCTGGGGAACTGAAAAAAGGACTAGAAGCAAGCCATCTAAAGCATATACAGCTACATAAGCATTGTATCATTGTTTACTTTTAGTTAACATCTGGCAGAGCCTTTATGCATTGGACAAAATGGAACTTAGTTTTTGATTTGCTTAGTGCATCAAGGTTTTCTATCTCCTCAAGCATTTATTTTTCACTTTGATAATTGACTATTAAATTCTTGCTTAGGCACTTCCATAATCACCTATTGCATATTAGTGGTTTAGGTTTGAAATTGACTCAGATTGATTGCGATTTTGAAATAAAGAGAAAAGATATCAAAAATGCATTAGATCTATCTAGTGTAATCAAGTTCCTAGATCCAAAAAATCTCTAGTTCTCAAAGTAAGGTGCTCTCCCACATTTTAGTTTTTACTTGGGTTTCTAATAGACCCATAATAGATTAATGGCAACTCCAAATTGAATTGATTATTGCATTTTAAATAATTTAATTGAAATGCCAAAGTTAGGATTGGTATGAGTTTAGAAGAGTCCGCACTAAGCATTTACTTAATTATTCATTAGTTTTCTCTTGACAGTTCACCTCTAAAAAGGTTTCTACAAAGCAAGAGATACATTCCCCATTGCAAGAGGGCCGAAAGTTTCGTAAATTTAATATAAGAAACTTCGCACTTTCATTGCACTTAGTTATCAAAAGCATAGACTTTTAGAAGAGTTCGCACTAAGCATTTACTTAATTATTCATTAGTTTTCTCTTGACGGTTCACCTCTAAAAAGGTTTCTACAAAGCAAGAGATACATTCCCCATTGCAAGAGGGCCAAAAGTTTCGTAAATTTAATATAATAAACTTCGCACTTTCATTGCACTTAGTTATCAAAAGCGTAGACTTTTAGCTTTCAATGTCCAGCCATCTTTGAATTGCTTTAGAGGTTCGCTCAGAGAGTTTTGCCCATCAAGCCTCCACATGGGATCACCATGTGCAAGTATGCACGTTCAATCCCCTGATGAACTCAGAAGACCAGCGGATATGGCAAATGTATGATAATATATAATTTACACAATACCTTTAAATTGACCCTCGCATTTCATGAAGATCGATCCTGAACTTTTTCGAAGTGATAGAATTTGACATGCCACTTCAATCTCCCGTGGCTGCTTTTTCTGCATCTGATTTCTTGCTGCCTAACATTATATGCAGGGAAAAGAAAATAGAGATATAGAGTTGTCAAACGTGGGATTTAACTTGAATGTTTAATAAACGAAGAAAAACTTGCAGCACAGTGATGAGCTGAGGTTTCGCGGTCAAATAGGGAAGAAAAAGAACTGCGTTTTGAGCTAGTGCTTCATGGTAGCGCACATGGGAATGATACGAAAGCGATCAAAGCGATGATATGTATATCGCACACTGTCTTTATTTTCCCAGTCACTGTTTTTTTTTTGCTTGTGGTAGATAAGTAATATTGATGGGAACGTAAATTTTATATGCAACATGAACAAGTATTTTCGGTGACGTGTGAAAAAATGAGATAAATCTCACATGATATATAAAAAATTTGCTTTTGAAAAATTCAGGAGCAAAAGAAACACAAGATAATGGAAAACATCAAGGCATTAATTTATTCAAAAAATCTAAAGGAGAGTTGGTGAGGCTACTAATCAAAGAATTTTTTCTAAAATGAGAAAATTGTCCTTTGAAAACTTTTTATGCCCAAAATAGGTAACTTTCATATTCACAATAAAAGCCTTGACTTGGATTTCATCCCCTTAAAGAAAGGACAGAAAGATCTCAACAATTCATGACACGATTAAAATAAGGCCAAGATTAAGAATGGCGATTAGACACGACATGATAGAAGGTAAAGTTAATGTAACTCAGTAGTACTATTCACAAATGGATGATGCTCCACCAATAAATGGATAAGCTGTTTCGTACACTTTCAGGCACATGATGCTTGTGTTAATAGTTGATTGATGACACATACATTTGAAAGGATGAAAAAACAGGACCGTACACCCATCCCCCTTCCTTTCCTTTTATTATTATTTTTTTTTATCTTTTTCTATCGCTGTGCACAAATGCCAACGGTTTCTGGATATCTTTGCTCTCTTTCAGTACTTTGTGTTGACTACCCTGTCGGATAATACTCAGAAGGAAGATTTATAGAAGCATCATATTTTCTTTCAAATTGCATTATTTTCACAATTAACATGTAATATTGGAAGGGTTTCCACATCATTGAATTTTCGTATTTCAATGGGTCAGTTTTGCTTTTTTGTTTTAAGAAGGGATTTCAATGTCTTACGTACATTCAGCTTTTCTCCACACAATGATTTATATTTTAGGAGCAATTCTTTCAAACCCATGTAATCTCTCTCTCTCTTTATTTTCGAAGATGAAGTTTTATCATAACATTTCTCTATATGTGGCATCAACATTGTCAATATTGCTACTTTCGTAGAAAGTGACCTCTAGTCTATCTATATCATTCCCATTCTAAATACTTGAGTTGCCCGCCAACGCGTGCTTTGATCTTTTTGCCTTTAGGTTTATCTTTAGGGTTAATGCTATTTATGTAGTGATTGAATTGCCGAAGATATAAATAGAAAATAGTATACTGTGCGTGCATAGGAAATTAGGGTTTTCCTGCTCCCAAAATGGCCCCGTGCCTTTAGTTTATTGTTCAAACCTGCAAGTCTTTTCTTGTGGCGTTGAAAGTCTCACCAACAATTCTCCCCTTAAAAGACCTCTCATCATCAGCTGGCCAATATGGTTCAGCTCCCCTTTAAAATTTTGACTTTTCAATCAGTTTCTGGGATTGAAGAATCTCCGGTCAACTTAAAACAATTCCGGGCAAGATCGTACGTGGGATTTCGGTCAAAATTTGTATGAAATGCGACCTGCATATACTGGCTTCGTATCCAAGACTAAGGCCAAAAAGCTCTCACCCGACACATTTGAAGTATCTCTCTCTCTCTCTGAGACACCCAACGCGCTTCTGTTTTGTTCGTATTAAGTCCTTCTCGAAAAGTTTGCCGTTCCAGCCTCCAACTTATGGAGTAAACTTCTCAGCAAATTCGACGACCAAGGATAATACTCAGTAATTATAGAAATTTATAAAAAGAGAGAGAGAGAGAGAAATCCATTGACTTCACCAATTTGGAGTTAGCTACCGATCAGGGAAAAATGGGAAAATTGATTAAAAAAATCTTAAATTTATTACTTTTTTTCCAATTTAGTCTTACCTTTTTTTTAATGTTGTCAATTGAATCATAAATATTTTCACGTTTTGTCAATATAGTTAATCCGGCCAATTTTGGCAAGAAATCTTTTATGTGAACACAAGGCAACCTATGCGTATGAGCAACGTTGACGTGGACAAAATTTTTATTAATTTTTTAATATTTTTAAATTTTTAGCAATTTCTTTATTTTTTACTGTCTTTATTTTTTTTTTTCTTTTTTCCTTTTCATCTTTCTCTGCTAATCGTCAGGCCTTGGCCATGGTCAACGATCAACCAAAGGCAATGGCCGTTGAGACAGCCCTCGTCGAGATCTGACATAGGGTGCTTTCTCCAACCTTGGGTGAGGTTGGCTGTGACATCCCGAATTTCCAATTATATTTTCAATAAATTGAAACGGGCATTTCATCTCGCACGCATATAGTTCTTTTCCCCGAACCGATCACTCATGGGATAACTAGTCTATCGGGTGAAGCCATTAAGAAATTATAATGCATCGGACTCGAGAATTTGACCGAAACGACCTTTCGACCGAGTTGATCCGCAAGGGTCATTACAAGACGGTTATAGATCGATTAGAGACCGGAAATAGGTCGACTCGATAGAGGCATGTGATCGAGTGTGGGTGATTCCACCGATCGCACAATTCTTGTCGATCGGACGGGCCGCTTATCTGTCGTTTGGGTACCCTCGTGGTCCGTGTTTGAAACCTTGAGATTTTCCCGACAACCGAGTCGCCAATGTGTCAAAGATGTACGTTGTGGCTTGAATTGATCAACCACAGGTCAAATGCATGAAAATTTCTAAAAGCTACCCTAGATCGGGACGTGCTAATATCGTGTTGGAGTGAAATTAACCGTGAAATTAACCGTGAAATTGAGATCGAATTCAGAAATTGGAAGTCATGGTGTGTCACAAATCATTTTAAGAACATTGACTCATCTTCGGAGGATTTTTCATGCAAACCGAGTTTTTCGGCAAAATAATCAAAGTATGGTTAATTTGACTCGAGAAATTAGTAGGCCCGCTTTTGGGCATGCTTTTGGGATCTAAGTTGATTCTATGGTCAAGTGATTATGTGGATTGAAGTGTGGTAACATTGGATTAATTTTACGGACTTTAATTTGGTTCAATTAGAAGGAAATTGAATGAATTAGGTTGTACAAGATGTCATGCCAAATAAATTTGCAACCATTAGAAGATGTTGTGGGAGTTTGGGTTAGTGGAGTATGACATCACTTGGTGATGTCATGGAGTGGGGGCAAGAATGGCTAAGATTTGGACAAGTGGATGGAGGAGATTATCTCTTGGAATAAAAAGGACTCATCTTCTTCCTTGAATCAAGGAAGGTTGTCTCCAAGAGGGGAGAGAGAGAAAGGAAGGGGGGGGAGCTCGACCGAGCCAGCCAAGCCGCCGGAGCCCCTTCGCCGTTCGCCCGTCGCCGCCGCACGTCGCCGGAGCCGTCGCGGCCGTTGCCGGAGCCGCTTGCCCGCGCACGCCCGCGTGCGCGCCTCTCGCCTCGCCGCCCGTGCGACCAAGCCGCGCCTCCGCCCGTTCGTCCGCCCCGTCCAGCCGTCGCCGTTGCCGCCGGAAGCCTCGCCTGGCCGCCGCCTCGCCCGCCCGAGCCGCCTTCCCGTCCCTCCGCCGGTTTTGTGGCCGAACCACCACCGTGCAGCCCTCCATCGGCACCAACTCAACAACCAGAAAAATGGGTTTCTCAGCCCCTTCTTGGCCCGTTTTGGCCGCCTTCCCGGCCCCGGTTACTCGGCCCGCCTTGAGGAAAGTCGATCATCGCGTTGCCCCGTCGTTTTGGCGTGCTCGGGTTGCTAATCCGGTGAGTTTAACTCACTAAACCTTGATTAGAGTATTAATAATACTCTAAGTGTGCTTAGTCTAGGTTAATTAGGTTTAGGTGGTTAGTTTAGTTTATTTAATTGTGATTTGGATTAAGAGATTTGATTAGTGTAAAGTGTGTTTAGTTTAAAGTTAAGTGGATTTATTTAATTTAAGCTTGATGTGACTTATTGGGTTTTATTTTTGATTTATTTTATTGTTTCGAAATTCTGGAAAAAAGTTAATAATTTACTATTTTCCGAAATTCATTAAAATATTATTATTTTATTAAAAAAAAAAAACTCGAAAATTATTTTGGCCCAATTGCTTAGAATTTCGTACCGATCGTCGCTGCGCTCTTAGAATTTAAATTTGATGAACGGATGTGGTAAAATTGAGCGTCGACTATTATTATTATTTTATTAAAAAAAAAACTCGAAAAATTATTTTTGGCCTAAATTTCTTGGAATTTTGTGCTGATCGATGCTGTGCATTTAGAATTTGAATTTGATGAATGGATGTGGCAAATTGAGTGTTGATTGTGATAAATAGGGTTTTTAGCTATAAAACCCAAGTGTTGGATTTTGATGCAGAAATTTGATTGTTATGGTTTACTATTGAAATTGAAGTGTGTGGATGAAATGTGGAATGTCCGGAAGTCAATAATAATTTGTCGTGTGATGGTTGATAGGCTCAGTCGCAGTAGTGGCTGGCCGACCGGACTCGTATTCTTTGTGGATTGCCGTCGGTGTAGTGACGTGGTTCGGATCGTAGTAGAGGCTAGGCCAACTGGATCCATGCTCCTTCGGGAATGCCGTCGACGTAGTGACGAAGTCGCGCTCCATGGGGGGAGGCGATACTCCTTCGGGAATGCCGTCGACGTAGTGACGAAGCCGCGCTCCAAGGGAGGAGGCGATGCCTGGCATTAATGTTAGAAGATAGTTGAATTGCGAGTAGGCTATGCCTTTGTGTGGCAGTGAATAATAATTGGAATGTGTGTCGAGTGCATTTATGATTTCTATGAAAGTGTTGGTGTTCCAATTGTTTGAATTCTTATTACTACCTGAGTTTGTGAGATATAAATTGTGCTAACTTGCAGGAAGGAATTAAGACGAGGTAAGTCTTCTTTGTGATGTGGCTAGGCCACCCGGGGTGTATTTTCTTTCTAATAGGGCTTTAGGGGGTTGAACTTGCTGAGACATTGTCTCATCCCGGTTTGGGGATTAAAATTTCAGGTCCCTAGTGGTTGGAGCGGCTAGATAACTTTGGTTGGCTCGAGGAGTTGCGAGAGGTGAAGTCATAAGGATTGGAGAACGTGTCCGACTTGTAGGTCGTAGGACGGTTCCTTTTTAAGAGCCGATCTTTTGTAGACTTTTGGCCGTAGGCCTTGTTTGTAATTCCGTTGAATTTTGAAAGTGTTATGTTGGGGTTTTGCTTCCCGCTTTTCTATCCCGTATTTCTTTGTCGGGGTTTTATAATACGTTCCGCATGCGCATTATGAATTAATTGGGTCGGCGACACTACTTGAGAATGTCGCATTTGTATGACCATGGTGGGATGTTCACGTGTCTCGGGGTTCGGGGCGTGACACTGGCCCTCACTAGAGACTAGGGAGGTTGAGCCTCGCTAGCAAGTGTCGGCCTTGCCAACTTTTGGTAAGGCTTCCCCTCACCAAAAGCTAGCGAGGGTCGACCTTGCCAGAGGGCAACCATTGTTGGCCATTGCTTTTGGCCAATCACCAGTCATTACCAAGACTAGGTGACCATTAGAGAAAAAGAAAAGAAAAAAAGACAATGAAATATAAAAATTAATAAAAAATTGAAGATACTAAAAAATTTTTTAAAAAAATCTACATCGGTGCCGCCCTTACTACATAAGACACTTGGAGTTTCTTGTGACATCCTGATTTTCAGGTTCTGTTTCCAATTAAATGAATCGGGTATTTTATCGACACACCTATAGTGCTATTTTATGAGCTGATCATACTATAATATATGGGGAAGCCATTAAGGGATTTTAACGTAATAGACTTAAGAATTCGACTAGGAATCGACTACTCGATCGTGCTCATCTGCAGAGATCATTACGGCACAGTTAAAAATCGATTGAAGATCAGAGATAGATCGATCCGACTGAGATAGATGATCAAAGTGTGGGTGATTACACCAGATTGCAAAATTCTCGTCGATTGGCACTAAACCGATTTTTCTGTCGTTTTAGTAAGCATGTGCCCGTATTTGAAATCTCAAGATTTTCACAACTACCGAGAGTGGCCAATGTGTTGAAGATGTACATTGTGGCTCGAAATAAATCGACCACGGGTCAATTGTACTAAAAATTTCTAAAAGCTACTCGGTAGGCTAAGTCACGCTAAAATCGCGCCAGATTGAAATTAACCGTGAATTTGAATCTGATTTCAGAAATTGAAAGTTCTATCATGTCACGAGTCATTTTAGGACCGTCGACTCGTCCTCCAAATATTTTTTTGCAAACCGAGATTTTTGGCGGAAATTCAATATAGGGCCGTTTTCGACCGGAAAATTCAAGGGACCGTTTTTTATTGCGTTTTTGGGATGCAAGTTGGTTCTATTGGTGAGGGAAAATGTCAATTTGATCGTGGACACCTTGGTTGAAATTATGGGGGCCAAATTGGATCCAATTGGAGAGGATTTGAATCCAATTTGGGGGAATCAAGTCCAAATTCGTATGCCACGGCCACCACCACCCTTGGACCACTTCCTTAGCTTCCTAAGGAAGCTTGTTGGTCTGGAAAGTGGCTGAGGAAGACAGCCAACCTAGTGGGACCTCTCCAAGGGGACAAAAGGATATAAGGATGGCTTGAAGGGACCCTCCAAGGGCTGCTGTCCCTTGGAAAATACAAAAAAAAAATGCATTACATGTCAAGATCGATTAGTTTACTAGTTAGAATTGCATATTTAAGAATCATTTAGAAATTAGGAAATTGCCTAATTTAGAATATAATTTAATATAAATTAATTCCAAATTTTAAATTAGGTAATCACATATTTTAGGTAGTTTTCTATCTTATCCTTAAAAGAAAATCACAAAAAAAAAAAATTATATGCATATCTCACATTGGATTAGTTTCATATTTCCACATCATCATTGCCATGTCATCATAAATGACATGTCATATCTCCACATCATAATTTCATGCCATTTTATAATTGCATGTTTAGGATCATAATTCAAAGGATAAATACTAAGAAAAACCCCAAATATGTTGTGACAAATTTATCCTCAGTCAGTCTCCATTAAGTTTTACCGTCAAATTGTTAAGGTGGACGACAAATTAACAAGTGAACCGATTTGGAGTTTTACACTTTGTTTTTCACAAGCATACCTGTTTTTGGTTTTTTGTGGTATTAATCTAATTAAACGAAAATTAACGGATGGTAAATTTGTCACAAATATACCGGTTTGACTTTTTAGTAATAAAAAAAATCACTTTGAGGTAAATTTATCAAAAATGTACTAGTTTTGAGTTTTTGATAGTTAATAAATTAATTTTAGGTAAAGTTGTCATGTGTGTACTAGTTTAAGGTTTTTTATGGCATTAACCTTAATTTAAATTGAGTGTCATGCTAGAATAGTTCATATTAATTTTACTTGTCATTATAATTAGGTCATATAGATTGCATATTACATGTCATGTCGAATTAGGCATATAGCCATTATTCGACATAAAATTGCATGGCATGCATTGCATATATATTTTTTTCATTAAAAAGAAAATTCCAAAAAGAATCATTTAGAGGTCATACTTAGGCTATGCATGCATTTTTAGTTGACATATTGAAGAACAATTACTGGAATTGACAGGCTTTTGCCTGCTTTGGGGTATTTATGTTGTTGCCCTACCCTTAACACTTTATCTAGTACTTTGATTATTGGTTGTTAAATTCTTGCTAGCGCACCCGGATGATTATCTCCCGTATATTAGTGGCTTAAGTTCAAAACTAACCAAGATAACTAGCAAAAGTTTTTTCAAATAAAGAGAAAATGTACCGAAATTGCGTTAAATTTATCTAGCCTAACCAAGATCGTGTATCCATGGATTTTATGGTTTGTAAAAGCATTTCTCGGGTTTCTAATTAACCCATAATGAATTAGTGACAACTCCTAATAAATTAAATTGCATGTTTAAATGATTAAATTAAAATCCCAAAGTTGTGAATTATTTGAGCTTAGAAAGGTTCACGCAAAGTGTTTGTTTAGTAATCATTAGTTTTCCTTTTAGAGGTTCACTTTTGAGAAGGTTGCGACAACAAGTATAGTTGGTGAAATTAACTATTCTTTTTTTTTTTTTTAATTTGATTGTTTAACAAGTAAGCACAAGGCACTTTTTAACTATATATATACACACACATGCATATGTATCTATGTATATATTTCCACCATCAAGATGACTGCTCTAGATTAGACTAATTGCGTGTGCTTCGAGTTAGGAAATAATAAATTTGAAGAGGAATTAGTATTTCTAAGTTTCTCCTCTATTCCTTTGGCAATGGCCTCTCAAGTCATAATAAGAGAGGATCAAATGGGGTTTTCATTGATGTTTAACTCACACACCGGACTTCGTCTCGTATAATTCTGTGTCCTGGAGTATGGCGACATACTTTGTGCATTCGATGTTCATTCATCTACCTAATCCGGAAGTCCATATCACCAAAAAAAAGACGAAAAACAAAAACTAGTTATTAGCTTTTGCACACCGCAAATTAATTTTGTCTGCCTTTAAAAATCTCATATGTTTTCAAGATCATTCGAATTGTCGATATTAGTTACGGAAAATCGTTCTTAAGTACCTGTAGAAAACGTTTTGTGAATTTTCTAGAAAGAAAAATACCTGCATATTCTTTTGAATAATTTCATATTTTTAGTTTGACTGTTTTTTTTTTTTTTTTTTTGGCCAATAAGACGCTAAGACGCGACTACTTTGATCGATAGATAATTATCACGATAAACCAAAGTAGATGTCTTTTTATCGGGAAATGGAGACAAACTTATCGAAAATAAAAGTCAATGCCTCTTCTTCCCGAGCAATCAAATGGATAAGAAGGACCCATGGGATTTTCCTCTCATCTTTAATGTTTGCCGAAAACTGAGAACTTGGCTCGCAATTTGATTGTGTGTGACCATTTCTTCTCTCTTGAAATTTCCATGACAAACCATTTCAAAGTCGCCTTCATCTATCGATGTCCGATGGTTTCCGAATTCAGATGGATGGATTGCATTCATTAATGGTCTCACACCTTTGTCGAAACGACTGCATATTCGTCGCCTTTCGAGAACCTTTGATTAAATCAAAACCATAATTAGAATTGTCTTCCCATGTTGTTCATTTGAGCAATGCACCGAACGTTGTGCATCCAACGTCCGTTTAATCTTGTGAAGAAAACAAAGCTAACCCCGAGAGCAAGTTGTGTAGACGGAGTTCAAAAATTAATCTAATTTGAGCCCTTGGTCGATCGCTAGCCACTATCATGGCCAAGTACAAGTTCGCTCTACTGTACGGCTCGCAAGCTGTCTTCAAACCCACGAGCCTCCTAAAAGTCTCACCAGAAATTCTCCGAGTGAATACCTAATTTCGATGCCCACCGAAAGCCATTCGATTACAATGTTGACGAAGCCCTTTCGAATTTGGACTTTTCAATATGATCTCCGTAAATGAAGAATCTCGCGTCCAACTTAACCAGTTCCTACCACCTTCGTACGATTCCAGTCGAATTCGAATCGTACCATTTCGTGAAACCTAGTGAAAATGTGAGGGGAATGAGAGACTATAAATACGACTGGCTCATGCACTGTAAAGCCATCGAGCAAACTAGCCCCTTCTCCAAACTTGGACACTTGTTCAAAACATTTCCTATTTCTCCCTTTCTCTAACAACTCTCAAAGGCACCTAGAGTGCATACTTGTTAGTACTTCCTTTCGTTTCGTTTCATTTAACTCGATTTGCTAATGGAAAGATCACCGAGTTTACCCCTTCAGCCTCCAACTTATGGAAATTCGATCACCATTCTGAGTATCGATGGTGGTGGGATAAGAGGGCTTATCCCTGGAACCATTCTTCATTTCCTAGAGTCAGAGCTTCAGGTGGGCATGCTGCATACGACTTTTGTCGTATCCGTTATCAATATATTTCACTGGTCCTGTTAATATATTAGCAAGCTTCACAATCTTTACAAATATCTGCTCAGCGATTTTCTTAACATAAATGTATATCAATTTTAGTGATCAAAACAATATTCGTTAGATTTATATGCACTTAGATGATTTGCATGTAGTTCTCCTAATGCATGCATGCATGCATGCATGCATGTAAAAGGTTTTATGCATGCATGTTTTAAGCAAACTTTAAAAGGACAAGACTGTTTTCAGAAACTAGATGGCAAAGACGCAACCAATCTTTATATAACCTCTATCTGATACACTGATCTCGAGCTAAAAATATTTTACAAATTTTGCAGAAACTAGATGGCGAAGACGCAAGAATCGTGGACTATTTCGACGTTATTTCTGGAACAAGCACTGGTGGCCTCGTTACTGCCATGCTAACCACTCCCGATGAAAACAACCGCCCTGTACTCGCTGCAAAAGATATCAAAGACTTCTATCTCAATCACTGCCCTAAAATCTTCCCCCAAGACAGGTAAAGAAAAACATAAAGAAGTTGGTAATCTCTATCATGGTTTAACTATTTCTTGATCGATCGAAATTAATAAATGTCCCTAAAACTATGCAGTTGCCCTTTCAAACCGGTTACGAAGATGATCAAAGCCATGGCGGGACCCAAATACGATGGAAAATACCTTCACAGTGTCGTGAGGGAGGAGCTTGGAGACAAAAGATTGCACCAAACATTGACAAACGTCGTGATACCGACGTTCGACATCAAGAGCCTTCAGCCAACTATTTTCTCTAGCTACCAGGTCATTTATTGCTTCATCATCTTCTTGAAATCTAAGAATATCTTTAGGGTTTTCAGGATATATAGACAATGAACTCTTACAAGGATTATAAACATAATTATTGTCAAATTATCGACAGCTGAAGAAAGATCCAAGCAAGGATGCCTTGCTCTTGGACATATGCATTTCGACTTCTGCAGCACCAACTTATCTCCCGGCCCATCAGTTTGAAACTGAGGACTCCACA
Organism: Eucalyptus sp. ANBG9806169; assembly: GCA_014182395.1. Classification (NCBI taxonomy): domain Eukaryota; kingdom Viridiplantae; phylum Streptophyta; class Magnoliopsida; order Myrtales; family Myrtaceae; genus Eucalyptus; species Eucalyptus sp. ANBG9806169. The sequence goes on from CM024578.1 coordinate 413,310, forward strand.
GGCAAAGTGAGAGAATTCAACCTCATTGATGGGGGCGTTGCTGTAAATAATCCGGTAATATAATCATATTGGCTTCCTTGCATATGAAATTCCTCCTATGAATCGTTCTTAAACAAATTAATTTCAATATGATATTTACTTGACACATAAGTTGATTAGTTCAGTCTATCATGTCCGCAACTAATTATCAGTGATATTCCCATTGTGAAGACACTGGTTGCGATGGGAGAGGTGACCAAGGCAATCGTGGGAGGGAGTTCAGACTTCTTCCCTATAAAGCCAATGGATTACCGGAGGTTCTTGGTGATCTCCCTCGGGACCGGAACTAGGAAGGCTGAGGGGAAATACACGGCACCTGAAGCGGCCAAGTGGGGAGTGCTGGGTTGGTTGACCAGCGGTGGCTCCCCATTGATCGACGTTTTCAGTCATGCCAGCGCGGACATGGTCGACTACCATCTCTCCGCCGTGTTTCAAGCCCTACAACTCCACGACAATTATCTTAGGATCCAGGTATATCTAATATCTATAGATATAAACATGAAAGATTCCCAGACGAAAATTATCTCCACAATATTGTCACCAGTAGGCCTGTTTTATGTTGATCATTACATCTTGATGGCTTTAATTTTCAGGACGATACATTTAGTGGTGTTTTATCATCTGTGGATGTGGCCACGAAAAAGAATCTGAATGACCTGATCAAAACTGGTGAGGCATTGTTGAAGAAGCCGGTCTCTAGGGTTAACTTGGAGACCGGGGTGTGCGAGCCCACGTCGAACCAAGAGACCAACGAAGAGGCTTTGAGAAGGTATATGCATTGGAAATCACAAATAATCAATTTCGGAAATTCATGATTTATTTCTTTGTGCATTTTTAGGTTGATTGGACTAATATAGCTTCCCCTTTGATACATAACGCAGGTTTGCTAAATTACTCTCCCAAGAGAGACAGCTTCGGCACGCAAGGTCGCCTCATGGACATGCCAATACACCGAAGTGATTATAATCGAGGGTTAGCGATTCTATTGCATAGTAATTTCAAGATTGGGACATTTGACCCTCGGTCTTTTCTTTTTTGCTTTTCCATATGATTCTTTTATTCTTGAATAAACCCCTTGTCCTTAGGGCCAAGATAGACTTCTCTATTCTTTTTCTAATAATTCTTCATTCATTAGACACGAATGATTGTAAGCTAATTCCCTATGGAATAAAATTCTCATTACTGTCGCGACTTCTTATTATAATTATTTAGTTGCGGTCAAAGTCACAGACTGGTGCATTAATCCGCATATTCTATCTTGTCGCATAGAAAATGGCACATCAGCTATAGCTTAATTGACATGAGAAGATGTACTTTCATGATTTTTCACGCTTTCCAGCCAATATGCAACTATGATGTTAAAGAATAAAGATGTTTAATTCTTGATCTCAATGTACGGTTGTTGAGATGATTTCCATTATATAAAGATATTATAAATGTTGTATTTCATAATGAAACAATATAACAATGGAAAATAATAAATAAGTTGATCATTTATATTACAACAGTTGTCAATCCCCTTCTTCTAGTATCTTTAAGAATCAGCTTGTGATATTGATCAATATCTCCAAACTTTTCTTCCTTGACTGATAAATCAGAGCCTTTAGATATATTGGCCTTTTAACATAAGTTCAAAATTATGACCAAACAATTGAGAAATGCTAATCTAATTTTTTTTTTTATAAAAAAAAAAGAACTCTACTTAAAATTCTTTTTTCATGGTAGAAAATTAGGATAATGAAGTTAAATATTACCCATTCGCTGTGGAACTAAATTAGGAAAACTAGAACAAAGCCATCCAAATGAAGCATACACAGCTATATAAGACAAACAGACAAGGCAAGCAGCTAAGATTTTTGCAACCCTGACAAAAAATTATATGAACTAATATACTGGCTAATGTCCTGAATAAAGATAATTGAAGTGAAGAAACCAACCGGAGTATTTGTCATATTTTTTTAAGCTCCATTATATATCTCACTAATTCCTTCACCGCAACATCTCAACTTTTTGCTTAAATGCATACCGAAAGGCACGTGATGGTTGGAACGTGGTCTTATAAAGAAAGCACGCAAGCGTCACAATTCTAGGCGTCTTTTTGAATTGCGGAATCGGGGTTACCAACTGCATTAACCTCACATGTAATCTCGATGGGAGCCACAAAAATGAAGAAAGTAGTATTTTTCCATTCGGCCTCTAGCCATCGGAAGACACATCATTGTTGGAACCACGTGACGCTTCACATGTTAAGCCATGCATAAACTGTTGGAGGTTATGGGTTTGAGAGAGAAGAAGTGGTTGCTTGAAGTATTACACCAAGAGACGTCAAGTTTGGAACGCTCAACAGTGTTACCTCCAGCGTAGGGAAACCCTAGAGTTTATATATGTAAGCTATTGGGCTCCGGCTCATATGGACCCAAATAACCGTGCTTTTACCTATCGGGCTTGTATGTGAACATATTATTTTTAGATTATATTAACAATATATCCAACAATCTCCTCCTATGTTCACCATACAGCACAATCCAATAAGGTAGTCAGTGTAATGTTCAAACAAACATGAATCATCCACATTCAGTCCAAGACAATTAACTCGGATCTGTCAAAGAGTTTTCAGTAGTAAAGTATTAAACTCAATCATCATTTGCAATCTAAATAAATGAATCATTATTAGCATGAATCTGTTCTGAGAGCAACAAATCAAAAACAAGTATTAAGAGTTTTAGATTCAATCTAAACTCATTCAAATCCCCAAAATAAATCTTAGACTCAGTTCACAACCAATATATGCATAATAATGTTCACAAAATAGAAATAGCAAAATGCAAGTAAACTGTCAAGTCCCCACATGCTTAAAATGATATATATTCATTCATCAAGTAGGTCATCTTAATAAGGATCCCACTCATTAAGCTCTCCTCCATCTCTACCATCCCTTGTAGAATGTCAAATATGAATTTCATATTATCATGAATTCAATCATTTGAATAAAACTTAGCAACATTCCATTAGGCAGAGAATAACATATATTGATGTCATAAAGCATCATAATATCATGTCATAAGCATCAATCCAGTTTCATATATTATGAACAAGACTTAAACAATGTGATTTACAAAGAGCCATCAACTTAAGTTTATTTGTAGGAGAATAACTATTGTCTAGTTTCAAAGAACATGACCAATAGTCAAGTCACCTACAATAATCTAGTCATGTAATATCAAGTTTCAATTAAGAACAAGACCTGCAGGCTTCTTAAGTAAACAATTGTTTCTATGTTTCAATTTGGAATGTCACAAGATTCTATGATTCCTTAAAGTCAAATAATCTAACATCAAGTTTGGAATGAGATCATTTAACCAAAAAGGATAGTCCAACTTAGTTGAATTGTATCATCAAGTTTGGAATGACACAATTTTCCCCGATAGAACATTTGAATTAGGTTAAAGTTATCTTCATCAAGTTTGGAATGAGACAACTAACCCTTTTCAAATTAGTCAAGAATCGTGAACATCGATGAAACATATATACTGTGCTTATCATTGTAGCCAATAAAGGAAGATTCGATAATTCAAAACACACACTTAGAAGGTAAGTAAATGGTAGTTAAGACTTGCCTATATAGTCTTTAACCCCAATTCCCCCACTGTTTTGAATAATCGATCTTTAGGCATACCTTTGGTGAGAGTATCGGCTATGTTATCCTTTGATCTCACATCGATCAAGGTGATAACCCCTTGTTCTCTCAGATAATTCAACAACGCATGTCTCAGTCTCACATGTCTTCTCTTTGAATTAAAGAGAGTATTATTGACGACTTGGACAGCTGCTTGATTATCACATAAAAGGCTTAAAGAATTAATCTTTAGTCGAGTCAAAGGAATATCCATAATCAGATTCTTTATCCACTCTGCCTCTTCGCCGGCTGAGGCTAAAGCAAAAAGTTATGATTCTATAGACGACAATGCAATACAAGTCTGTCGTTTGGATTTCCAAATAATAGCAGCTCCACCCAAAGTGAATACATATCCATTAGTGGACTTACTACTTCCAATATCTGAACACCATGAGGCATCAGAATATCCATCCACAGTTGGAGGATAACCAGAATAATAGAGAGCATAATCTTTAGTACGTTTAAGGTATCTCATCAGCCTATCAAGGGCATCCCAATGCTTTTTACTAGGATTACTAGTAAAACGACTCAGCATACCAACTGTAAAGTCTATGTCAGGTCTAGTGCAACTCATAGCATACATGAGACTACCAAGCAGTTTCGAGTATTTTAACTAATCAACGCTGGTCCCTTCATTAGGACTCAGTCTATTATTATAATCACATGGTGTCTCACTCGGTTTACACTTATCGTATCCCCAAGTAGAAAGTAGCTGCTCAATATAATGAGTCTGGCTAAGGGAGATAACTTGCCGTTTAAAACTTACTTTCATACCAAGAATGGTATTAGCAATACCAAGATCTTTCATGTCAAATTCTTTAGCTAAAGTAGCTTTCACGTCACTCACTACAGAATGATCGGAACCAATAATTAATATGTCATCAACATACAAGCAAATGATGACTATCTTATTTGACATAGAACGATGGTAAATGCATTTATCTCGAATAACTAGACCGAAAGCCATAACTCTTTACCACTTTGTCAAATTTAAGATGCCACATCTTAGGTGCTTGTTTAAGACCATACAATGATTTATTCAATTTACAAACTTTGTCCTCAAGATCTTTTATAACATATCCTTCCGGTTGTTCCATGTAAATTTCCTCATTTAACTCCCCATTTAAGAAAGTTGTTTTTACATCCATTTGATGCACTACAAAGTGTTCAATAGATGCTAAGGCAAGAAGAATTCTTATAGTTGATAGATGACACATAGGTGAATAAACATCAAAATAGTCTATTTCACTCTGTTGTTTATAGCCTTTAGCTACTAAACGTGCTTTGTATCTGGCTATTGATCTATCACTATTCAGTTTCTTCTTCAACACCCATTTACAGCCTATAACTTTAGCCCCTTTTGGCAAGTTTACTAGCTGCCAAGTGTGGTTCTCGCAGAGAGAGAGCTCATTTCATCATCTATGGCTTCTACCCACAGTAGAGATTCCCTAGATCTCATTGCTTCCTGATAGGAGAATGGATCATCCTCAAGATGGTAAACAACAAAATCCTCACCAAAACTTTTGGGAATTCTCTCTCTTATAGATACTCTTACTAGAATTGGTTCAATAGCCAATTGTGTGGAATTAGTGTCAGAAGGGCCTGCTTCAGATTCTACAGGAGATTCTGAAATCATATCTGTAGATCCAGAAACATTCAAGCCTTGATCTTTGAGAAACTTATTTTCGAAGAACACTGCATCTCTAGATTCTATCACTGTGTTAGTAGATAGATCTAAAAAACCTATTTGCAGCACTATCTTCTGCACTACCTAGATATACACAAAATAGAAATAACAAGTTAATCCATAATAATAACAAGTTAATCCTAATATCATTTTTCAACTTGTTCCTCATGTTCTCAAATTCAACTAACTGAGAGGTGATGCTTGAATTCATAGTGAATTTAAAATCAAAGAATTTCTCCGCTAGGAGAGTTTTAGATAGCCCTTCTTGTTTTTGGAACTGAGCGTTCAAGTAAATCCCATATCTCTTTTGCCGTCTTATAGTCACTATAAATCATAGACAGATTAGGATTTAGAGAGTTCAACAAATAATCTCTACAAAAATCTTCATCTTTGTTTCATCGATATTCATCAACATCTTCAATGGTAAAAGCAAAATCGCTCAATACAGTATAGAATATGTCACGTTCTTTCATGCCAAATTGAACATGTAATTTCCAGCCATGAAATTCAGTAACATCAAACGATTGAAGCTTCATAATATCATAGGAACTACGCTTTGTCATTTTAATCAGAGCAAAGTGTTAGAAAGAGTGCACCTTGGAATCCTCGGAGCCACAAAGTCGAATAACTCCTCTAACCTTGATCAAACTGCTCTATAAATATGGAATTTGCCAAAACAAACCCTAAAAACAGATCTGGAGCGCCCAAAAACCTTAAGATGGACTGCCCTTGTCGTTGGAAATTTCCGCCCCCGAAATTCGCTAAAAATCCCGAAATTCGCTAGGAATTCAGATGGAAACTTTAGGTTGCCGTAACTTCTCCGTCCGACCTCCGATTGACGCGAGTGACCACTCAAAACGTTCGTATCGACAAGTAGAACAAAGCCTAAGTGGTTTCACCCTCTAAAATTGGCTATAATTTTTGGGTTTTTGAATCAAAGATTTTGGTCACCCGAATCTTCAAACTCAAATCTCAGCCAATACCACCGTCGAAATCGAAAGTAAAATACACCCGTGAGTTCGTCTTAACGAAATCTTCAAGAAGACACCTTTCTCGCTCAAATCCAACACACGATAATAATACTTCAAGATTGTTGGAGGTTATGGGTTTGAGAGAGAAGAAGCGGTTGCTTGAAGTATTACACCAAGAGACGTCAACTTTGGAGCGAACGCTCAACAGTGTTACCTCCAAAGTAGGGAAACCCTAGAGTTTATATATGTAAGCTATTGGGCCCGGCCCATATGGACCCAAATAACCGTGCTTTTACCTATTGGGCTTGTATATGAACATATTATTTTTAGATTATATTAACAATATATCCAACATAAACAACCTAGTCCCAATTGTAAGAAGTGCTATGCCCCCTCCTCGCGACCCACATATTAACTTCTCCAGAGCAAGAGATACATTCCCCACTGCAAGCGGACCAGTGGTCCCCAAATTTAGAAAAAGAACCTTGGCACGTTCATTGCACTTAATTACCATTAGCTTATGATTTGCCCTTTTACTGTTCAACGTCCAGCCATCTTTGAATTGCCTTAGAGGTAAACTTAGAGAGTTTTACTCACCAAGCCTCCACCCGTGATCACCACGCACAATAATGCACTGTCAAGCTGGTGATAAACTCAGACGATTGATGGATATAGCAAAGATATGATAATGAATATTTTAGACAACGCCCTTTAGTTGACCTTCTTGTTTTTGGAAGATCGATCCTGAACTTTTTCGGAGTGATACGATTTGACCCGTCACTTCAATCTCCTGTGGCTGCTTTTTTTGGCATCTCATTTCTCCTTTCGCCTAACATTATACGTGGGAAAAGGAAAACAGAGATATAGAGTTGCGAATCGGGCAATACACTTTTGTTATTTTATGAGCCCTAAAAGGCATGCTGCACGGGGATGAGATGAGCTTTAAATTTAAAGTGGTCCCTAAATTTAAAAAAAGTACCTTGGCACGTTTATTGCACTTAGTTAACAATAGCATATGATTGCCCTTTTACCATTCAACGTCCAGCCATCTTTGAATCGCCTTAGAGGCAAACTCAGAGAGTTTTCCCCACCAAGCCTCCACCTGTGATGACCGCGCGCAATGATGCACCGTCAAGTCAGTGATGAATTCAGACGACTTGTGGATATGGCAAAGATATGATAATGAAAATTTTACATAACACCCTTCAGTCGACCCTCTCGTTTCTAGAAGATCGATCCTAAACTTTTTCGGAGTGATAAAATCGGACCCGTCACTTCAATCTCGTATGACTGCTTTCTTTGGCATCTCACTTCTCCTTTTGCCTAACATTATATGCGGGAAAAAAGGAACAGATATATAGAGTTGCGAATCGGGCAATACACTTTTGTTATCTTATAAACCCTAAAAGGCATACTGCACGGGGATGAGATGAGCCTTAACCGGTCAAAAACGATAGAGCAAGAACGGCGTTTTAAGTTAGGCTTACGTGCGCTTCATCGTAGCACCATAGGAATGATAGGACGGCGATCAGAGCGAGGATATGTATATAGCACATTGTCTTTTATCAAAAAACAGTCACTGTTTCTCCGCGTTTGATGGATAAGTAGTATTGAGGGGAAGATTTGCAACATGAATAAGTGTTTTCGATGAATTTTGAAAAAAAAAGGTAGTTTAGTTATCACCAGTTATCCTATGTGGCACGCTGCCATATTAGTAAGCTTAACGAAAATTATCCAAAAAGTTTACATTGAAAAATCTGTAAAATTTAGGACTAAATTAATATCGGTATAATAAGTTTATAATTGATTATCTGATAGAATTTCAAATGAGATACCAAAATGATTATTTTTGAAAATTCCAAGAGCAGAAGAAAAACAAGATAGTTGAAAGTTTCTAGGCGTGAGTTTATATGGAAAATATAAAGCGGAATTAGTGAGGTCAATAAATCAAAGAAAAAATAATTTTTTAAAGAGAAAATTGTCGTTAAACAACTTTTTATGCGTGAAAAGGCAAAATTTCACATCACAAAAAATAATGTTCATATTTATAATAAAAGCTTTGCCTTGGATTATATCCCCTTAAAGAAAGGAGAGAAAGATCCTAGCAACTCATGACAAGACTAAGGCAAAGATTTAGAATGGCGATTAGACAACACGATAGAAGCTAAAGTTAAAGAAAGAAGTACTATTGAAAAATGGATGATGCTCCACGATTAAATAGAAAAGCTGTTTTGCACACTTTCAGATACATGATGTTTGGGTGAAAAGTTGATTAAGGCCATGTTTGGTAACGTTTCCATTCCTCCCGATTTCTGTTATTTTGTTCTCTAAAAAAAAACAAAAAAAAAAAAAAAAATCCATTTGGTAATGTCAATTGATTTTTCTATTTCTCGAAATAGAAAAGTGGCTAGGAAATAGATTTGGAACAGAAATAAGAAGTAAAAAAAAATAGTTTCTTGTTCTCGAGAACAATTTCTAGAAATAAGTTATTTTTTCTTCTTTTTTTTTTTCTTCTTCCTTGCTGTCCCTTCCTTTTGTCGTTGCCCTTGTTGTCTGGCCACTGCCGTTGGCCGCCACTACCTACCTCCCGCCGTCGCCCGTCAGCCGAACTCCTCCCACCGCTCACCCATCGATTGACCGCCGACCGGCCCACCGTCGCCGCCGCCGCCACCCGCCATGGCCCACCACCAATGACCATTGAGGCCACCGCTTGCCGATTGGCTAACAGTCAGCCGTTGTTGCCATCGCCGGCTGTTGTTATCACTGGTTGCCACACCCACCACCGATGACGATTGATGCCGCCGCCCGCCGGCTGGCCGATCGACTAACCGACCGGCGCCGACGACCATTGCCACCGCCCACCGATGACCACCGTTGAGGCCCACTAATGACTACCACCGACTGTCGCCGCTAGCCACTAATAACCGCTGACGACGGACCGCCGCTTGCCACCACCAACCACCACGATCAATCGGCGTCATCGGTGTCATTAGCGGTCATCTGATAGCAATAAAGAAGAATAAGAAAAAATTTAAAAGAAATTATACATTGTGAATCATACCAAACACATTTTTTTTTTTTTTTCATTCCAAGAATAGAAATTTTGTGTAATTACCAAACACGTTCTTTTATTGAGAAATTGTTCCAGGGAATAGAAATAGAAAAAAATTATTTCTGAAAACAAATTGTTTCTCGGAACAGAAACGCTACCAAACAAACCCTAAATGACACATACATTTGAAAGAATGGAAAGAGGAAAAAAAAAAAGATTGTACAGTCACCCTCTTTTTCTTTTCTCATTCCCTTCAAGCTTAAAATCGTGAATTGAACTTATTTGCGGCTGAAAATTCGAGAATTATCATATTTATCTGAAGAACAACAAAAGCACAAATGACAACAGTTTTCAGATATCTTTGTTGTCTTTTAACAATTTATATTAACTACCCTCTCAGATAAAACTAATAAGGAAGATTGATAGAAGCATCATATTTTCTTTCGAAATGCTTTATTTTCACAATAAACTTGTAATATTGAAAGGGTTTCCCGCATCATTGAATTATGGTACATTGATGGGTCATTTTTGCTATTTTTTTTCTTTTAAGAAATGTATATACACATTGACCCTCTCTTCGTGTATTAATTTACACTTTAGGAGCAATACTCTCTCTCTCCACCCACTTTTTGAGATGAAGTTTTATCATAACATTACTCTATATGCATCGCATAACATTGTCAATATTGCTACTTTCGTAGAAAGTGACCGATAGTCTAACTATATCATTTCCATTCTAAATACTTGAGCTGCACGCCAACGCGTCCTTGATCTGTTTGCCTTCAGATTTATCGCCTTGTGTAATGCTATGAATGTAATAATCGAATTAAAGAAGCTACAAATAGAAAAGAGTAGATCTAACGCGCGTGCGTGAGAAATTAGGGTTTCCTACTCCCGAAATGGCCCCCATGCCATTTGATTAATATTCAAACCTACAAGTCTCTCTTGAGGCGTTGAAAGTCTCACCAAGAAGTCTTCACGTGAAGGACCACTCATCATCAGCTAGCCACTATGGTTCGGCTTCCCTTTAAAATTTGGACTTTACAAGCAGTTTCTTGGATTGAAGAACCGGTCAACTTAAACCAATGCCGAGAGTCAATCAGTTTCTCGGATTGAAGAATTTCCGGTCAACTTAAACCAAATCCGAGCAAAATCGATCGTGGGATTTCGGCCAAAGTGTAAATGAAACCAACCTATGAATACTCGCTTCTTGTCCAAGACTAAGGCCAAATAGCTCTCCCTCAACACATTTGAAGTTCGATCTCTCCCCTCAAGCGCCCTCTCTCTCTCTCTCTCTCTCACAAACACAAAACACGCTTCTATTTTGTTTGAATTATTAAGTACATTATATTTATTTCTTAGAAAAGAAAAGAAAGTCCGCCGTATCTATGGAAAGGTCCAAGAGTTTGCCGGTCCAGCCCCCAACTTATTGAAACCTCATTACCATTCTCAGTATCGACGGTGGAGAGATAAGAGGGCTTATCCCAGGAACAATTCTCACCTTTTTAGAGTCTGAGCTTCAGGTTGTTATTAATCAGTTTGCTATCTTTTTAATTCATGAAGAACAAGTTTCAGTGAAGTACCAGATTTTATTTATGCATGCCCGTTCCAACTTCTGATGACTTTATGGACTTGTGCAGAAACTAGATGGTGAAGACGCAAGACTCACAGATTATTTCGATGTCATTGCCGGAACAAGCACAGGTGGTCTCGTCACTGCCATGTTAACTAGCCCCGGCGAAAACAATCGTCCCCTATTTGCTGCCAAAGATATTATGAATTTCTACCTTAATAAATGCCCTAAAATCTTCCCTCAAGACAGGTTAACCAATTTAACTCATCATTTCTCTAGGCCATATCGGTAGTTCCTCAAAGGGCTGTATACTAACATAATATCTCTTTTATAATTGAAAACCACAGTTGCCCATTTGCTCCTGCTACGAACATGGTTAAGGCAGTGACTGAACCGAAATATGATGGAAAATACCTTCATAAGCTCGTCAAAGAGGAACTTGGAAACACAAGATTGCACCAAACATTGACGAATGCGGTGATCCCAACATTCGACATCAAGTGTCTTCGGCCAACCATCTTTTCTAGCTACGAGGTTCGTCCTTTTTTTCAGTAATTGGAAAATAATCCATTATTTCTTTTGATATTGTCCAAATAATAATATACAGAAAAATCACTGAACATGTTGCTTTTGTGGGGTGATTGATTGTGACCAGGTGAAGAAAAAGCCAAGCATAAATGCCTTGTTCTCAGACACATGCATCTGAACCTCTGCAGCACCAACTTATTGTTAGGACTAGAATGAGCACCTAGAGGGGGGTGAATAGGTGATTATAGCAATTTCAACAATTTAATCCGAATGAGATATTAATGAATTAAAAACAACAATCGCAGCAAATGCAAGTAATTAAAGATAAAAGGATTAGGGATAGAGAATCAAGACTCAGGATTTATAGTGGTTCGCTAGACCAAGCCCTACGTCCACTCTCCCGCACGGACAACCCTTCGGCTGGATTTCACTAAGAATCAATAAGAGTGATTACAGTCTCACACTCTTGAGTCCACAAAGTGTAGAAAACTCTACTACACTTCCTCAAGGTCTCACTACAATATGATCTCTCTTTTGATTACATATAACGCTCGAAGAATGATATCGCAAAATAGAAAAGGAGATTCAGACTTTGGAATTCTTCTATCCGCACCCTTCAACAACTAGAGCATCTCTCTTATATACTTCTTCATGCCTTCCATACCGTTGGCACCTTCCAAAGAAGTTCTTCCAATCAACCCGTTGGACAGAATCAATTAGAGAGATCTCGAGCTCTTTAAGGTAAGTGTTGATAGCCCATCAATCCTTTCGCCCATACAATCGGGATCTCGGTTTCCATAAGTAGATCCTTCCAAATATAAGTTGCGAAATCTTTAGAGAATCTATACATATTCGAATACGAAAGTAAGATCTTTTAGTGCTGAATTCAGTAGAAAGATATTCCATAGTCGTTAGAATAAAGATCATATAAGATCAAAATAAACGTCGGTCTGGAAACTGTCCATGAGAATAGACTTTGAAATATGAGTCTTGAGTCTTGCTAGCTTCAGACTTTGATCTTCAGGCTTTGTCAATAGAGTCGTAAGTCTTCGACTAGACTGATGAAAATGTTTTGTCAACTTCAAAATACTTTAAGAGAATTTATCCAACAATCTCCCCCTTTTTGATGGTGACAAAACTTTCCTGCAGATTTGAATATTATTGCCCTGCAATACAACTTTTAAGCAAGCATTGATATCTCATAAAATATTAGAATAAAAATAGTAGAAGTTATCCTCTACACAGATATCCTGTACTCAGACTTACCCTATACACAGATCTGCATTCACAGAAACCTCATTAGTCATGAACAGACAGTACTATCTTTATCTAATTTAAAAAGCTTAAAGTAATGCAATAATGAGCACTCATTCAAAAACTGCACACGTTTAAAAAACTCAAGTTAAAGTCAAAATAACAACTCAAAAATATAAAAGATAAGATTTGGTTTGATTTGTTTGAAGACAGAGTCTGAAGTTGAAATGCTTGAAAATCTGCAAAGTGTTCTCCTCCTTTTTGTCAGCATAAAAAAAATCAAGGAGCACGAGGAATGCGAACAAGTTGAAAGTCCTCTATAGACTTGACAGTTGCTTCTAGCTTCCTCAAATCTTCCTGTACTTGGGTGAGAGTAGTGTTTTTTGCAGTATCCTGAGTCTGACGCTAAACTTCTTTAAGCTGATCATGCGGAGTGATGAACATTGCATGATTTTCATTCTGTAAAGTCTGAAATTCATACCCCATGGCATAGATTTGGCCTTTGAGTTCCAAGATGATGTCAAGCAGCCTTCCAAAATCTCCGGAATTGTCAGTCTGTGTGCTTGCTTCAGCTCGGTGTGATGGTGGAGTCAAGCCAGTATGAATGTCAGTTGGAAGTTCAGTATGTGGAGATGATGCCTCTCCTTTAGGAAACTGAGCAGCATGAACATCTTCAGCATCAGGAGGTGATCGACTAACACCTGTTTGTGTATCTTCTTCTCTAAAAGTCGTAGAAGAGGGTATGTTCTCTGTTTGTATCTCCCCTTGTTTCCATGTCTTCCGGAGGAGAAAAGAACTCTTCTTTCGAGGAGTTTCCTCGGAGACAGCCGTTGTTGATCCTCTTTTCGCTGGAGAATCTGTTTATGCCGGTTCATCCGCTTGTTCTGCTTCCTCTTCTTTCTATTCCTCTCTTTCTTCCTCTTTCTTTCTTTCTTCTTCTTCCTCTTCCTTTCTTCCTTTCTCTTCCTCTTTCTTTTCTTCTTCCTCTTCCTCTTTCTCTTTCTCTTTTTCTTTCTCTTTCTCGGCAAATTGATGTTCTGGAACAACAGGAACAGATGCAGAAAGTTGAGAAACAAGAGCAGAGATGGGTAGAGCATCCTCATCATCTTCATCTTCCAAGATGATTGCCCGTCTCTTCTTGGTAGAACTAACCACTGGTTTCTTCCCTTTTCGTTTGGCCGTTGATGAGTCTGGTCTGAACTTGATAGGAGTCTTTTCCTTGAACTTCTCTAGCTTCTTGCTGAGTTCTTTCAGACGCATCTTGGTTATCATCCTCAGCCCGATGACCATTTTATCAATAGTCTTCACGAGAGAATGTGAGGAGGCTGAATGTTTAGATGTCTCGAAAAGACGAGTGATAAGAGCAAGCATAAGGAAGTTTTCCTTTGTCCTTTGCCATGCATCCGTACATGTGAAATATGATGGTGTGCGGCAAAGAGAAGTTAAGACCGTCTTGATTGTAAACATCAACTTGGCCTCTCGAGATGGATACATCTGTCTTGGATGTTGATTTGGGTCTCGGACGGTTGATCACAATCTTGTGAAGCAAAGTATTTGTTGCATTCATCCGGAGTAGGAGAGACGACCTTCTGCAATTCTGTCTCTTGCAAGTTCAAGAGTAGCATGGCTTACAGACACACTAATTGATTGGAAAGCACCTCTTTCCACACCAAGTACATATGCCAAAATGTCCTTATCAACAACATACTCTTTATCTCTCACACTGAAAGAAAAGCTGTTTGCATCAATGAAACTGAGATTGGAATAGAAGTACGCTGTTAATTCAGAATGTGCTATATCACGTCGCATGTAATCGATAAAGTTGAAGTTTTTCAAACTTCTCTCTCAGATTTATGCTCAATAGATCCAGAAAATCAAAATCCACCGTCCGTGGATTCATCACCCCACGCTTCAGCAACTTTTCATACCTCTTCCTATGTCCGTCTGAGCGGAACAGTTCATCCTTCTTCCCTCGAAGGTTTGCAGCCACACACATCCATGGTTTAAAGTGTATGAACATCTTTTCATCATCATCATTTCCCTCTGGCTGATTCATACTACCAAACCTAGGGTCACTGGGAAAGTTTGCAAAGGCTTTTGCAGCCGTTCCTTCGGGAACAATCCCGCACCTCTCCATGACAAAGTGAGAAAATGAGTCTCATTTCGTAACATTTCTCTTTCGTAAATTCATCAACGAAGGTCATGGCGTAACCTCCTTCCTTTAATGTAGAGTGAAGCCTATAAACAAAGGCGAGCTTAAGAGTTCTTATCGGTTCAATATCTTCAACAATCAAGTTTTCGCATCTTGAGGGCGATGACCTTGAGGTCTAGTTGGAGAAGACCCGTTGAGATCGTTGAGGAGTTTGCTCAGATGGAAAGTCGCTTTCTTCGGTTAGATCGAAGTGCGTAGGCCCCTCACTAGATCCTTATGGTCCCCTATTTGCTATTCTGGATGACTTCCTTTGATACGACATTGTTGCTTTCTTTGGAGAAGCTTTCTCACTTGTGTCGCAAGAAAGTTAAAAACTTTGAGACGAAGAAGTTTTGGAGAGAAAATACGAGCGGTGAAAAGCTTTTTGTTCTAGGGTTTCTAGGTAAAATGAAAACGAAGGAGAAGAAGTGTATAAAAGATAACAGATACGGGGGAAATCCAAGCGTCGCAAATTTTGGAAATCTTGAGAATTTCCTTTTGAAAAAATAACTGCCTTAATAAATCGATAACTACCCTTTTTAAAATATAACTGCCTTAATAAACTGGATTAGAGATAAAAAGACAAACTTACCTTTTCAAAATGACAGTTTAAGTAAATGAACTTACAGTCGTGTCGATTCGTATTCTCAGTCTTTAACCTTTGAGTCCGATTGCTCTGTCAGACTTTAGTTTCTGAGTCTGAGCTTCAGCATTCTTCAAGAGATAATATATTGAGTCTTGAGCGAATAGACTCAAACAAGCTTTTCTCAAGTGGCTTTGTGAAGATGTCCGCGGTTGATTCTTTGAGTCTATGAATTGTATCAAGACCTCTTTGTTCTGAACATGATCTCTTATAAAGTGATGTCGAATCTCAATATGTTTTGCTCTTGAATGTAGGATAGGATTCTTTGTAAGATTGATTGCTTATTTGGTGTTGTCACATCTTATTTCGTGCAAGAGTCTTCAATGCCAAAGTCTTGCGGTTGTTGTTTTATCCACAGTATTTGAGAACAGCAACTTCCAAGGGCTACGTATTCGCTTCAGCCGTTGAAAGAGCCACGGTACTTTGTTTTCTTGAAAACCAAGATACCGCCCTGTTTCCAAGCAATTGACAAGTACCGAAGTGCTTTTTCTTTCAACTCTACAACCCTGCAAGATCTGCGTCCGAATAGCCAAGAAGTGTAAAGTCTCATTCTTTGGGATACCATAGACCGATCTGGCGTAGTAGCAACATATTTGATAATACGTTTAACATCACTTAAATGAGATTCTCTAGGATCGATTGAAACCTAGCACATATGCAAACACTAAATAATATGTCGTCCGGATGCGTAAGATAAATAAGTGAACCAATGATACTCTGTATAACTTTTGGTCGATTTTCTTCCCCGCTTCATCTTTGTCTATCTTTAAGGAACTTGACATTGGTATGTTAGTCTTTTTGCAATTTTCCAGACCGAACTTTTTAACAAGTTCTTTTGCATATTTCTCTTGATGAATGAATATTCCCTCCTTTAGTTGTTTAACTTGTAGACCAAGAAAAAAGGATAGTTCACCCATCATGCTCATCTCGAATTCATAGAAAATTTCTTGCACAAAGTCTCATTAGATGATCCGAATATAATGTCATCAACGTAAATTTGAACAAGTAGAAAACTTTTACCTTCCTTTTTAATAAACAAGGTAGTGTCTACCTTTCCTTTAGAAAAGCCATTATGAATTAAGAAATTACTTAGCCTTTCATACCAAGCTCGAGGAGCTTGTTTCAATCCATATAAAGCTTTCTTGATCCCGAACACCGAGTCCGGTTTCTTTGAATCTTCAAATCCAGGGGGTTGTTCCACGTAGACTTCTTCTTGAATAAATCCATTCAGGAATGTGCTTTTGACATCCATTTGAAACAACCTGAAATTCTTATAGCAAGCAAAAGCAAGTAGTAATCTGATTGCTTCTAACCTTGCTACTTTTGGTTTGGGAGTCAATTCCCATACGTCGTTAATACTGAATTGTCTCGAGCTCTTCTTGCATTGCTTCAATCCAGCTTTCATCAGCTAAAGCTTCTTCAATATTTTTGGGTTCTATTTCAGAAATAAGAGCAACAGCACTAGACTCTTCTCGCCTTTTGGATCTTGTTCGAATTCCCTCATTAATGTTCCCAATAATGAGTTCTTCGGGATGACTAGACTTGTGCTTCCAGTTACTGGTCAGTCTGATAGATTGTTGATCTTCCTCTTGAGTAGATTCTTCATCAGTAGCTTGTTGTACTGAATCCGAATTAGTAACTGCGGTGGAGTTAGATCTAGCGATTATGCGGAACATATTCTGAATCTTCAGTCTGAATTAGCTGAACTTGTGGAGAGTCTTGAAATTTGACATTCATTGATTCTTCCACAGTCTGAGTCTTTTTGTTGAATACTCTAAAAGCTTTGCTTGTAGTTAAGTAACCAAGAAAGAATCCTTCATCTGATTTTTCTTCAAACTTACCAACACGATCATTTGCATTCTTTAGAATAAAACATTTGCAACCAAATATTTGAAAATAAGAAACTATTGGTTTCTTTCCTTTAAAAATTTCATAAGGAGTTTTCTCAAGAATTGGCCTTAAAAACACTCGGTTTATAATATAGCAAGCAGTTGAGACAGCTTCAGCCCAAAACCTTAAAGAAAATTGATTTCCAATTAAAAGAGTTCTTGCCATTTCTTGTAAAGACCTATTCTTCCTTTCCACAACCCCATTTTGTTCTGGTGTATATGGAGAGGAGAATTTGTGCTGAAAACCAAATTCATCACAAAATTTAGTAAAGTTTTGATTTTCAAACTCACTTCCATGGTCTGTACGAATGCTTGAGATAGTGTGACCTTTCTCATTCTGCACTTTCTTAGCAAACTTTCAAAAGAGAGAGAAAGTTTCTGACTTACTTGAAAGAAAGTAGACCCAAGTAAATCGTGAGTAATCATCCACGATTACCAGACAGAACCTTTTTCCACCAATGCTTTGCGTTCTAGTAGGTCCAAACAAATCCATATGTAGAAGCTGCAATACATGATTAGTGGAAACTTTATTTATTGATTTGTAAGAATTTCTAACCTATTTACCCAGTACGCATGGTGTACATAGATCAGACTTTGAGTAATTGAGAATAGGCAACCCTCGAACAAGTTTCTTGGTAGAGATCTTGTTGATTTGCTTCATATTGATATGGCCTAGCTTTTTGTGCCATTGATTTGCTTCATCTTGTACTGATATTAAGCACTGTGATCTTTCTTGATTCACATCTAGAAGATAGATATTTCCATGTCTTCGTCCAGTAAAAGATTGAGTAAAGTCTTTACTGAATCCAGAGCACGTTTCTTCCTGGAAGTTGATCTTGAAACCGGTATCACACAACTGACTTATGCTAAGCAAGTTGTAATTTAATCCTTCAACTAAGGAAAACATTATTGATTGACAAGCTTCCAATCTTTACTGTTCCTCGACCAGTAATTCTTCCTTTGTTGTTACCGCCAAAAGAAACTTTTCCTCCGTCTATCTGGATAAGTTTTATGAAGCAGCTTGAGTCTCCTGTCATATGTCTTGAGCAGCCACTATCAAGATACCATTTAATCTTCTTTTTGATAGTAACTTCCAATTAACACGAATTCAAGCTCTTTTTGGTACCCATACCATCTTGGGTCCAAGTGTTAGAACAATAGACAAGTCTTAGCCCAGCTCTTTTTAACAGTCTCCAAACCAAAGGACATTCTTTCTCAAAATGTTCTAAGCTTTTACACTTGGAACATCTCAAAGCATTTCTGCCAACAGGTTTTACAAAAACTTTCTGGAAATGATTCTTATAAGCAATTCTAGCTGGTCTTTGTTTAATTATTTCTTTTACCTTCGGAAAATCAATCAGTGGAATGGTTTCAGAAGTCATACCAAGACCTAACTTATCAAAATATGATCTTTGTATTGAAAGAATCTTATCCAGCTTTTCAGAACCATTTGAAAATCTTTTTGATATGTTAGTGATATCATTTTTCAAAAAATTATTTTCATTTGAAATATTGTCTCGAGTTTTCTTTCACAACAACAAAATCTTTTTCCAGCTTTTCAAACTTTTCTTTCATAAGTTTATCCTGTTGCTTCAATGTAGAATTTTCCCTTTTCAATTTGGAGATCCTCTTAAGAGAGGTTTTCAGACTACGACAAAGTTCATCAATGTATTTAGAAACCTTAACAGGAATTTTCAGGTTACCAACCTCGAGTTCTTGTCTAAGTCTCGTGTCTCGAATCAAGGTTCGAGTCTAAGTCGATTTTGCCATTAAACAGATATTGGCATAATCATCGTCACTTTCTTCACATTCAGTATCACTCCAAGTCTCCGCTTTGAGTGCTTTCTGTTTTTCTCGGTCTTTCCTTTTCTCTTCTTTAACGAGAGGACGGTTAGGTCCGATGTGTCCCTTTTTCTTGCATTCAAAGCAAGTCACTTCTTTGTTAGAATCATCTTCCTCTGTTGACCTGTTTTGAAACCTTTGAGAGCTTTGTTTCTTCCAATTGAATTTCCTTCCTTTTCTGTTCAACTTTCTAAATCTCTTTATCATGAGTGCCAGTTCTTCATCATCTAGATCTTCTTCAGAGTCTGTAGCATCAGAATAGTCATTAGACTTTAAGGCAATAGATTTCTTACCTTTTGAGTCTTCCTCTTCGTTGGTTTGTTCCACTTCATAGGATTAAAGAGTCCCAACTAGTTCGTCTACGAGAGTGGAGCAATCCTCTCGTGTCTCTCTTATTGAGGTTTTTATGTAATTCCGGTCTTTTGAGAGTCCTCGAAGGAGTTTGTTGACCTTCATATGTCCCGAGATTGGATGTCCCCCGATATTCAAGACCATTCACAATTTCGAGTAAAGCGACTAAACATGTCGGTTATTGATTCTCCCGATCTCATCTTAAAGATTTCATATTGTCCCAAGAGAATGTTGATCCTCGTTTCTTTCACACGATCAGTTCCTTCATAGGTAATGTGAAGCCTATCCCAGACTTCTTTTGCTGTATCACAAGAAGATATTCTGTTATACTCAGTAGGGGATAAAGCACAATATAAAGAGTAAATAGCTTTGGCGTCAAGAGTCTGTCTCTTGGTGATTTCTTCTTAAGTCAGAATAGTAGGATCAGCAGTTTCTTTTCCTCTCTCTGATTCTGATGCAACGGCAGGAATGATTCCTTTATCAACCACTTCCCATTCCAAAGGATCTTTCGATCTTAGGGATGCTTTCATCTTATTTTTCCATCTTTGTAGTCTTTTCCATCAAAGTATGGAGGTCTGGTATTGCTTTGACCTTCAACCAACCCTGTAGGCAACATACTAGCCATAGATATTTTACTTAGAAGTAAAGACACTTCTTATAAACAAGTACACAAGCTCTGATACCAATTGTTAGGACTAGAATGAGCACCTAGAGGGGGGGTGAATAGGTGATTATAGCAATTTCAACAATTTAATCCGAATGAGATATTAATGAATTAAAAACAACAATCGCAGCAAATGAAAGTAATTAAAGAAAAAAGGATTAGGGATAGAGAATCAAGACTCCAGATTTATAGTGGTTCGGCTTAGACCAAGCCTACGTCCACTCTCCCGCATGGACAGCCCTTCGGCTGGATTTCACTAAGAATCAATAAGAGTGATTACGAGTCTCACACTCTTGAGTCCACGTGTGTAGAAAACTCTACTACACTTCCTCAAGGTCTCACTACAATATGATCTCTCTTTTGATTACGTATAGCGCTCGAAGAATGATATCGCAAAATAGAAAAGGAGATTCAGACTTTGGAATTCTTCTATCCGCACCCTTCAACAACTAGAGCATCTCTCTTATATACTTCTTCATGCCTTCCATACCGTTGGCACCTTCCAAAGAAGTTCTTCCAATCAACTCGTTGGACAGAATTAATTAGAGAGATCTCAAGCTCTTTAAGGTAAGTGTTGATAGCCCATCAATCCTGCTCGCCCATACAATCAGGATCTCGGTTTCCATAAGTAGATCCTTCCAAATATAAGTTGCGAAATCTTTAGAGAATCTATACATATTCGAATACGAAAGTAAGATCTTTTAGTGCTGAATCCAGTAGAAAGATATTCCCTAGTCGTTAGAATAAAGATCATATAAGATCAGAATAAACGTCGGTCTAGAAACTGTCCATGAGAGTAGACTTTGAAATATGAGTCTTGAGTCTTGCTAGCTTCAGACTTTGATCTTCAGACTTTGTCAATAGAGTCTGTAAGTCTTCAGACTAGACTGATGAAAATGTTTTGTCAACTTCAAAATACTTTAAGAGAATTTATCCAACAATTATCTCCCAGCTCATCATTTTGAAACCCAGGACTCCACAGGAAAAGTGAGAGGATTCAACCTCATAGATGGTGGTGGGGCCGCAAACAATCCAGTATGAAGAAAACTGTTTTGTAACAGACATGACCTGAAAAAGTGTTGCGAAAAGGCGAGCGATCGAACAATTATATAAACAGAAAAATAAAAATAAATCGGACATCAGATTTACGTGGTTCGGTTGTAAAGACCTATGTCCAAGAGGAGAGCAGTAGCGAATTTCATTATAGATCAAGCAATACAAGGAAATTACACACTCAAGTCACTCAAACACTCTCTTGCTGTTTCCCAAGCCCCAATTACACCCAACAACGCACGCAGTGTTTAGCCCCGAAATTCCTCAAGAAATAATCTCTCAATCTCACGAAGATATTACACGCAAATCTCACCACAATATTTAATTGGCTACAAACACTAATCTTTTTTGGATGTAATTCACGGACAAGAATAATAGAGAAAATCCCTCCCAAGCACTCGATGACTAGATGATGCTTCAAGAACACTTCTTCATGATCAACCTTCTTACATCCATGGCCACAAGTCTATATATATATATAAGTGAGACCCTTATTATTTTGCCAACTTCTCATAGGATTCTATTTCCTGACTTGCCTATTTTAACCAAAATATATCTCTATATATTTTAAACAGAATCCAAATCCAAGTGAAAGTTGGACTTTCCTATTTTAACGGCCAAATTCTCCAACACAGATTTCGAGACATATTTTAACGAAAAGGGTAATTCTATTATTTCTAACTCTACATCGTTCATGGTACAGACATTGGTTGCAATGGGAGAAGTGACGAAGGAGATCATGGGAGGAAGCTCAGATTTCTTCCCTATAAAGCCAATGGACTATAGAAGGTTTCTTGTGATATCGCTCGGGACCGGTTCAGCAAAAGTTGAGGGGAAGTATAATGCAAGTGAAGCGGCCAAATGGGGAGTCCTGGGCTGGTTGTGCGGCAATGGCGGGGGCTCATTGGTCGATGTGTTCATCCAAGCGAGCGCAGATATGGTTGACTTCCACCTCTCTGCGGTCTTCCAAGCCCTACATCTTGAGGCCAACTACCTCCGGATTCAGGTATACATATATACAATATCAGCCATAGTCATGTCAAAACAAGCCTTGAAGTGATCATGAATTAATTTGCTCGCTAGCTTAATTCGGCAAGCTAATCTCAGCCTTTAAACGAAATTTGCAGGATGACACGTTAAGTGGTTCTATAGCTTCAGTGGATATCGCAACAAAGAAAATTTGAACGACTTAGTCAGATCCAGTGAAGCGTTGTTGAAGAAGCTAGTTTCAAGAGTGAACTTGGAGATTGGCGGACACAAAGCCCGTAATCCAGAGACTAATGAAGAGGCTTTTACAAGGTATAGAACTGTAATTTCTGATGTCGTTAAGAAGTTTGACGGTCGTGTGCATAGTTCGGGTTACTAAATGCAATTGCTTCTTTTCTCTTAGGTTTGTGAAACTACTCTCAAATGAGAGACGCCTTTGTCTTGCGAGGTCACCTCATGGACATAATTACACAAATTGGAAACAATCGTAGTCACCGAATGCTACAATTTGTACAAAGAACATACTGAAGTTCGTGAAGATTGATTCCTAGGGGACAAGTCATTCATTCTTTGATTATTTTCATATTTTCCATTCTTCCTGAATAAATTCCAAGCGCCAAATTGCTGCGTTGGATGTAACCTTTAGTCTAATTCTTCCTAATTATTGTTTTGTATCATATTGCTAGTCTGAGCTTGTAAAACACGATCGAATTGTCAATAACAATCTCAATTACCTTATCCTATGGTTGGATAAGTTGCGAGAAACAAGTGAATGAGCAATAATTAAAAAAAAAAACAAAAAAAAAAATTGAACATCATAAATTGGCTCAGTGATGTGACCTACTCCCAGAGAGAGTAACGCGAGTTTCTACCATAAATCGGACAATACAACGAAAATTACAGTCACATTCAAGTCACTCAAACATTCAATATCTTCCAAACTCTAATTACACAAAGTGAGTCATACAGTATTTAACCCTCCATAAGTTTTCATGAATTAATGTCTCGATCTCATAATAAAGTTTAGAAATCTTATAACAAGATTTGTCTTCGGTATCTAATACTTAAATTCGATGGATTCAATTAACGAAAAAATCGTGCAGCATCTCGGAACAATGTCCCACCCATTTTTTGCGCCCAAAGCTACAAGAAAAGTTCTCTTGACCCAAACCAAAAGACCCCCACAAACTCAGTAAATATAAAGTATGCGAGTCCCTTCTTTGATCCAACTGAGGAAACCTCTTTCTTGTTAAACTCAGGAAAGTTGACCCCCCAACAGGAAGTTGACTTATCGAAATTGGCAACAATTTGCACTTTCCTTTTGAATTTTCCGTACAACTTAAACTCAAAAAATATTTTAATAATATACGAGATGAGATCAGCAAGAAGTCTCTAACCCAAGTTGAAAATCTACTCATAAACCCTCCCTATAAACACAGTTTTTGAATTTTACTTTCCCATGAAGATATCATATTTTATGAAAAATCATTACATATAGTTTGTAAAATGTTCCTTCCTTAAAAAGAGATCAATCTGCTAATTACAAGCCTCGCAAGAGAGTGAGTCAAATAATTCAAATTCTATTTAATGTACGCATCGCCAGCTAAAAAAGTTTAGAATTTGCAGAGTGCATAGGATGATGCTAGATATCAATTGAACATGGCAAGGTCTACTTTGAATATCAAAACACATAAAGTGTTGGGCTATGCAACTATAAGTCCAAATGCCAGACCTAAAAAGTTTAGAGATCTAATTTGGTTTCTTTCCGAACGTTGGATGATAAAATTGCTAATTACCCATTCTGAAGGGAACTAAAATAGGAAAATTAGAATGGAGCCAGTATATAAGCGTCGCGTAGCTAATTAGGACGTGATTTAAAATTGACAAACATGTGAGGTTATTTGTCAATATTACTAAGAACATGCAAAGTTAAAATTATTATATTATACTCCAAATTCTCAATCAACCAAGCATTGCAATTTGATATCGTATTCAATGGGCAAAAATGTAAATTGATTAGATAAGAATGAAATGTCTCGAATCAAAAAGATGCTTTCTCATCCATAAATTGTAAAAATCAAAACCTTTGGATTTTCTTCTTCGAAATAGATGCAAACATTTTGTTTAATTCTTTTTTAGAAAGTCTGATCTTTCTTTATTTTTTAATTGGATTACTGTTGACACTTAATTTGAATTTAGAAAAATAAAAATAGAGGATAATCTTGCGTTAGAGGGAAATTTTTTAAAAAATTTGAATTCAAAAATTAAACGGCCGTGCGATCCTCGGGAGCCACTTTGTTGTTGAAAAGTTGAGGGAAAATCTCTACCAGCAGAAACAAATTTGAGTCTTCCCTTTATAAATAGAGAGTGTCGGACGTGAGAAGGGGGGTTCTCTTTTCGTCGAAAGGGAATTCGATTGTGGAGAAAGTGAAAATTTTTCCTTCCTTCGTTAGAATTGAAAAGGCAAAGAAAGAGAGTGAGAGAGTGTCAGGAGAGCAGAAAGTCAATCAAAGAAGCAAGGTACATGACTCAACAAAGTGAAAATGATGTGAAGAAGACCTGAGGAGAGAGAAAGTAAAAGCAGTCACTGTGCTTCTTCTCCAAAGAGGTCTTCGCACCTTTGCTCCGCAGCCCAAACTTCAGACCCTGCGCCTCCACTGTTGTTGCTGCGCCGTGCTACTTAGCCTCCGACATGCCCTTCGCCGCTCCGCCGATCTTGCCCGCAACGGTTGCCGAGCCTCCTCGCGTCCGATCTACGACACCGGAGTTTCGCCCTTCTCCGATGCTCCACGACCCGTCCACATCGCCGCCTCGCCCACAGCTCGGAGCCACCACCGCTCCGCCTCCGCCACCTGCACATCCGCTCGAATCGTCCAAAGCCCCTCCTCGCCGGTCGCTGTTCGAAGCCCGTGAAGACGCCACCGCCCTTCTCCGACGCCCAACGATTGCCCGACGGGGTCTCGCCCCGCACCGGAGTTCGACGTGGACCGCCCGGCCGACCCGCGACCCAAAGAACCCGCACCGGAGCTCCTCTCGCCTGCGCGCCGCCAGCCCGACATCCGCGACGCCCACGCCCGCACCTCGATCCAGCCACCGGAGTCCTCTCGGCGAGTCTCCGATCGACTCACTAGAGCCCACACCGCCACTCCGCCTCAGCCGCAAGCCCGCCATCTCCGACGCCGACGCTCGCCGCGCCACCACTTGCCTTCGCCGGAGTTTCGCTTTGTTGAACCTCCGAACCACCGCCCCCGTCCCCGTTGATTCCCTAGGTAGTTTTTACTTTTTATTTATTGTTACTTTTCATTTCTTTGTAGTTTAGTCTATTTCATTATTTGTTTTATCTTTTATGTTAATTTTTTCTGTTTATTTGATAGCATATTTAGTTTAGTTATTTAAATATTGGGTGTTAATATATGCATTATCCGTAGATTCTACCTAAAATTATTATAGTTATTAATTTGGTCCGAGAGACGTCGGATCATTTTCTTTAATTATAATAATTTTTGGTTTTGTGGTAGAATTTCAATTGTTAAATCACAATAATTATTTAATTTGGTCCGTAAGACTTCGGACTGAATTTTTAAATATTTTGATTTCCTCGTTGTGATTGTAGAGTTAAAATAATTGTTAATTTAATCCGTGAGACAACGGATTATCTTTTTGATTATTTTAACTCTTATCTTAGTTTTTTTATGTAAAAATAATTACTTGTTTTGGTTAATAAAAAAACATTAAAAAATAGAAAAATAGTGAAAACTAAAATCTTGCATGAGCATATAGGTCATATAGGTTTATTAAATTAAGACACGTAGGTTTAATAAATTGACCTTTAGGATTATTTTTAGGATTTCATCCTTAGTTGTTTTTAGTTAGGATTGGATTTAAACAGCCTTTTAAAAAAAGTATTTAGGAAAAGTTTGCATGTTTTTATAATATAAAAAGATAATAAAAATAAAATAAAAAGAATAATGGTTTTCTAGGACAAATGGGGTTTAAATCAAATTAATCCCGAAATTGAATCAGGAAATTATTCCATTTTGAATAGCTTAACTAGTTTTTTTATTAATTTTAAATTTCAATAAAGAATATACAAAATACTAAGTGCATTTTAGCTAGTTTACATAATGGGCCCATTTAATTAGAGTTTGCATATTAATAATTTAGGATGGCATTGTATTTTACTATTCCCATCATGTAATTTTTTTTAAAAATAAAAAATAAAAAATAATGAAAAATAAAAAGAAAAACACAAAAGTCATTTACTTGGTTAATTAATAGATTAGTTCATAATTAATCCCATTTCATATCATCATTGTTTAGTGTAGGTTGCATACATTAAAAAAGAATCATTAAAAAAAAATCACAAAAAGAATATGCATATAGAATTGTTATGTCATGCATCCCATGTCATGTAGTATATGCACATTTAGGATTGTATAAATTAGATTGCATACATATAGTTCAAATTAGGCCATATAAATTGCATTTCACATATCATTAAAGTAAAATTCATGCATATTAATTTTAGATTAAGATTGCATAATAATAAAAGTTAGGTGTCATGTCATTTAGAAATCATGTTTAGGGCATGCATTTTTATTAATAGTTTTTGTAAATGTTCTTTTTAGAGATTGAACCTTAATAAAGTTATAGTCTTATAATTTCTTATGAATCTAGCATTTCGGTTTATTGAATGTTATTTCATTGATTGTGCACCTGCATGACCACCATTTGCATGTTAGTAACTTAGGTTAAAATTGATCAACACTTCCTGCAAAAATATTTTTGAAATAAAAGGTACCGAAAAAATGGCGTTAGGCTAATCTAGCGTAACCATGTCCCTGGACTTTGAATCTCTGGTTCGCAGAAATAAAGTATTCTCCCATACTTTATTTGGGTTTCTAATCAACCCTAATTGGTTAGTGGCGGCTCCAACTTGAGTATAATTGCATGTTAAATGGGTTAATTTCTTAATCACGATTGGTAGGACTTGGGAGAGTCCGCGCCAAGTCTTCGGACTTAGTAATCCATTAACCTAGTTTTAGGTGATTCACTTTCGAAAAAAATTAGGTCGCGACAGCTTGGCGACTTCACTGGGGACCTAGAGTAAAAACTCATAGTGGACATAGGCCTGTGTTTTTAAAAATATTTTTGTTTGGCAGCAAGGACACCAGGTATGTCACTAACATTTCTAAGGTGTTAAATGTTCTCGCAGATGGGAGGTATAAGGGGAGTAGTCTTTGCTAATCCTTGTTTTGCAGGAGGGTGTAAGGATGAATGATTTATTTCTCCTTAATTAGAAGTGTTGCTTGTATTTAAACTGTTGTGCATGTTTTATTGCTCTTAGCACTACACTATTGCACACACGACCTGTGGCCGAACCTAGGCTGCGATAGGATTTCTAGGATGGTGTTGAGAATGATACTTCCTCTAAAGCGAGACTACTATGTAGAGGTTGACCTTCTCTTCCCCGAAATTTCTTTCATGGTGTCAAATGTGTTTGTCCATATCCACGAGACTGCGTGATTATTGGACATTCCATTCGACTAAGCCGGAGTTAGGGGGACCTGACACGTTAATGCGAGATTGCAACGGTCAGATCATCCCCTTAGCTCCACTTTGTTAAGCCATCTAGATAGAAATCGAGCCACGCATTTCACGCGTGTGTCTTTGTGATTGTCATCCCTTTTCTGGTAAAAGTAAGTTGTCTAAACTTCTACTTTGCAATTTACTTACTTTATTGTAATTTTGTCGGTCCATTACAATAGGTTTCGTCGTCAGTCTTGTCTTATATGCAATGGGGAAAACCGACGTACAATTCATTTCCACTCCCAAAAAAGAGCTCAAAATGTGGCTGGACCAGCTAGATCAAGATGGCCAGAGATATGTGAAAGCTAGGATAGCTCGACTTCTTCCATTGTTAGATATTAGCATCCACTCCGGTGTTATATAGGCGCTGCCTCATTTCTGGTGTCCACAAACTTCAACCTTTGTGTTTGGCGAGTATAAGCTAACCCCAACACTAGAGGAATATAGTGTTGCCATGGGAATGCCCCTAGAGAAAGAACTTATTAGGCCACCTATCGGTATCGATTCCATTTCTGAATTATCACAATTTTAAAAATTGAGGCCGAAGTGGTAAGAAATGTTGTTAAAGCCAATTGCTATGCATGCCCATTTTCATTTCTGAAAGAGTGCTTTGCAAACCAACCAATGATTTCAAAAGCTAGAATTTTCATGTTAGCATTTTTTGGGCTAATCGTTTTTCCTTATCGAAAAAATGCCATTAATCCTTCAATTTCATGGGTGGTTAATCGAATTTGTGATGGGTTGAATTATGTCAACATGGTTTTAGTTGAAACATTTTTGTCATTAACCCGTTTCAAACAAAATGAGGAAAAGACCGTGCGTGCTCTCTTTGAGATTTTGCAAATATGGTTTTTCTCCCACATAAGAGAGTTTGGGTACCTTATGAAACAATTTAAGATTGACGATTTTAGGCACCCCATACAAAAATTTGCTGTCCTAAAACGTTTTTCCCCACACAAGCAGTACGCTCGTTGGATTAATTTTTTGAAAGATCCTGATCCTAAAGCATTCCTATGGCATACTAAATGGTTCCGAGTTGAGGAGGCTCGTTTCTCACACAAGCATGATGGGCCAGTCCCATTGCTGGGCCTTTCCGGCGCAACTTCTTATTACCCACATAGGGTGGCCTGTCAGTACAGAGCCCTTCAAGAAGTTTCTCCGCCCCTCAAGACAGAATCATTCCAAGTCCGTTTTGTTCGTAAGGACTATGATTACTTCAACGAGGTCCAGATGATCATTGATGCATGGAGTGAATGCCATCTAGAGAAGATTTTGGTGCCCAAGAGACTGAAAGGCGAGGAGGAGGTTCACCATGCATCGACGTTCTACATCCAGTAACACCGGATTCCTGCTGCCTTGCGTCCAGTGGTCCTTGATGTGACCGAGAAGCCCACCCAACGAGCACAAATTGAGCATCTTAAGCGAAAAGTGGAAATGATTGAAGTTGAAAATAAGAAACTTCGCAAGGCGTTGGGTTCCCGAAAGCATATAAAATGAGATGTGTCGCGACCCGAATTTTTCGATGAAGGTGGGTGAATCACCTAAAACTAGGTTAATGGATTACTAAGTCCGAAGACTTGGCGCGGACTCTCCCAAGCCCTACCAATCGCGACTTGATACTAAGAAAAAGACCCATTAAAACATGCAAACAACTAAGGATGAAATCCTAAAAATAATCCTAAAGGTTAATTTAAACCTACATGTCTTATATGACCTATATGCTCATGCAAATTTTTAACTTTTCACTATTTCCTTTTTTTTTTTTTAATTTTTAATTTTTTTAAGCAAGCAATTATTTTTACATATAAGCTAAGATAAGAATTAAAATAATTGAAAAGATAATCCGTTGTCTCACGGATTAAATTAACAATTATTTTAACTCTATAAATCACAACGAAGGAATCAAAATAATTACAAATTTGGTCCAAGTCTTACGGGCCAAATTAAATAATTATTGTGATTTAACAATTGAAATTCTACCAAAACAAACCCAAAATTATTATAATTAAAAAAAGTGACCCGATGTCTCTCGGATCAAATTAATAACTATAGTAATTTGAGGTAAAATCTACGGATAATGCATATAGAAATTGTAAATATTAACACCCAACATTTAAATAATTAAACTAACATGCTATCAAATGAAATAAACATAAAAATTAACCTAACAAATAATGGAATAAACTAAACTCCAAAAATGAAAAATAAAAGTAAAGAAAAAACAAACTACCTAGGGGATCAACGGGGACGGGGATGGTGATTCGGAGGTTCAGCAAAGAGGAGTCACCGGTGGAACAAGGGTTGTTCGTTGGAGCTCCGGCGAGGCTCGGGTGATAACGGACCTACAACCAAAAGAGGAAAGCAGCAAATGGGTCGTGGGCACGGGAGCAACGTCGGGTGAGCTTGGACTCGACACGGTGCAGACGATGGGCACAAGTGGAGGCGCGAGCTCGGGCTTCGGATTGCTCGGGGGCGGTGCGGACCGGTGTGGGGCTCACTCGGTGGTGAAGGGCTGCAGATCCGGCTTGGGTCTCGGGCGGAGGCGCGAGCTGGTCGCGAGTCGCTCGCGGAGGACTCTGGTGCGGTGAGCTTCGGCTTCCGGCGGCGGAGGCGTGGCGGTGCTGCGATTTGGGGCTCCGGTGGCTTCGTCACGGGCGGATCGGACGGAGGTGTACGGTGCGGCACGATTGGCTCTCCGAGCAACCACGCGGGTGCGGTGGACGCCGGCGGAGCTTCGAGCGAGGCGGAGGAGCACCGAGCGTCACCGATGGAGCAGCAACGGCGTCGGGGAATGGAGCTCGGATCTGCGGGTGAGAGGAGCTCCGATGGTGGCACAGGATGTGGGCAGCAAAGCTCAATGGCGCGGCGAGATGGCGGCGTCCGACGGCGAAGGGCGAAATGCAGGTGGGTCGAACGCCGGGTGGAGGGGCTTGTGGACGAGGCCGGCAGGCTGCGTCGGCGATCAAGAGAGCGGCTCGCTCTTCGGGGCGAGGGCGACGAGCTGGCGGCGTGAGCTTGCGGGTCGGCGGTGCTGGTGTTCGGGCAGAGGTGCGCGCGCGCGGGCAAGGTGCTGCACGAGGAAGATGAACGGTAACTCCTTTTCCTTTTCTTTTTTTTTTTTTTTTTTGGTTCTCTCCTCCGGTCCCTCACGTCACCCCTCCCTCTCTTTGCTGCAGTGTTCTTTCTTTTCCTTCCGCTGCTGGTCGAAGAAAGTAAAAAAACACCGATTTGGCTTTTTCATCAAAGCTCGTTGCTTTCCCCCTTCTCACGTACCATCTCTCATTTCCCTTTTGCTCTCATTTCCCTTTTGACCTTTTTTCGAACGAAGAGAAGCCCTCCTACGAAAGTGAAAATCAGGAGCCCTCTAATTCCGAAGCCTGCCCTCTTTTTTATAGAGGAAAGACTCGAAATTGTTGAAGATCGAGCGATATTCGCTCAACCATCCAACAATAAAAGGCTCCAAAATACACGACCGTTTAATTTTCGAATTCAAATTTTTTTATTTCAAAATTTCCCTCTAATCAAAGATTATCCTTTATTTCTAATTCCTAAATTTAAATTAGGTGTTAATAAGTGGAAATAAAAAATAAAAACTGAATTTTTTTATTTTCGAATTTTGAAATGAAAATTTTAAAAACCAAATTTAATTTATTATTTTTTTAAATATTATGTGTCAACAGCTGCCCCTCTTTGAAGGGAAGCTCGTAGAGGTTTCCTTCAAAGATGTATGACACCTAAATTTAAACCCTGTAAAATGAAATATGAAATGCATATGCAAATGTTAATGACTTGACTTTTTTTCTTCTTTTTTAAAGAATAAATGATGTAATGTAAATGCAATGATTCGGTCGGGAACATAGATCTCTATGTGTCTATGACCAATGAAATGCAAATGCAAAGAAGAGCACGTACTGTCATACCCGTTTGGGGATTTAGGTGTGAAATGATTCCGATGAGACACATCAATCATCCGGAACTCCCTTCAGGTAATTGAAAGGCTCAAAGTCTTTAGGGATCTGGAATTCTCATCAGATTCTAAGCACCTGAAAATTGCATCAAGTACTTGAAATTTCAAAAAATCTGATTCTTATGTCAGACATTTGAAAACATTTATTAAACATCTGGAAATCACATCAGATATTTGGAAACATTTTATAAATAGATACTTGGAATTCTCATCAAGTACAAAGATGACTGAATAAACTCAAGGTTTCAAAGACAATTTTTTTGGTCTTTGAGGAAAAATTCAATGAAAGTCCATGCATGATGGCTTTATCAAGTTTTCATCGAAAAAATTATCACTAGGACAATTTTCAGTTATAGCGTGAATCTCTTGAACATGCTAAATGAGACATTTTTGGTGTGAAAAAGCTTTTTCACTCGCTCTCATTTAAGAAGGGTTATTTGTCCCGACCATTGATGCGGGAATATATCACTCAATCTTATCATCTTGTTGACAAGAGTTCGAATTTTCTTGCAAGCGTGCACGACCTTACCAATCCGAGAGGTGTTTGTCAAGGACTGTAATGCGAGGCTTGGTCAATGGCTTAACAAAAGGACTCTTTGAGTCAAAGCAATTGAAAGAATGATTACATGTAATCGTCTTCGGGTTTACAAGTCAAGAACCCCGCAAAATGAGAAAGAAATAATCTTGCTCGCACTTCTTCGAGCAATGTTTAAAACATGTGAATTCCTATGTTAATTCAAGTGCCCTAATCTGAAGAGACTTTATAAGGGACATACATAGGCTGGGTTCATGGGTTGAGAAACGAAAGGATCGTTAGGCTCAAAGATGTGTATATGGGTCAAAGTTGGTGATCATCATGACATTGTCACTAGTTTTCTTCGCCACGGATTGTCTTCTTGACAGATTTCTTTATTGGCTCAAAAGTTTATCACCCGATGCCAATGATTATTCAAGCGGAGATCTTTTCTCAACATTTTTTTTTCAAAGTCATTTTCTTTGATGATGGACATTGGTCAAGCACACCTTGCTTTTTATGCCTCCAATTCATCGAGTCATTTCTCTCTTTTCACGGGCATTGGCCTTGCTTTTACCAGCACACTTTGCTTTTTCATGCCCCTTAGTTCTATTTTGATTTCAGTTCTTGCACACAATGCGTGTGTCAAGTATACTTTAAATGACACTCAAACCTTCAAGGGTCTTCATCTGTCTCTTGCCTTGCCCCAGTGTGGGGGATGATCGCCAACTGGGTTTAAAAGAAATGAAATAGCAGGCTCAAGTGGGCTATTCAAAGGATATAAGTGTGTAGGATAGTGAAAGAAATGCTCTTCGTCATCCTAAGGCACTTAAATTACCATATAAATTCAATGTAATAGCATAACTTGAAGATTGATGCAAGTGAAAGCAAGAAAATTTCAATTCATTTTCCTTACTTCATGATGTCATTTTATCTCCCAGTTGCCCCGATGTGGGGTGATTCTTGACAGGGGTAATTTGAAAATAACATCCATAAGTGTATGGGCTCAAAATGGTTAGGCAATGGAACACCTGTAGTGTTTGGGATAGAGAAATGAAGCGCCTCTCGTCATTTCAGGTTTGTCGTACTTTTCGCAAGAAAATTCTTCACCTTGAAATACAAAATGTTTCCATACTCACCTCACAATATATATACATGGGACGGTGTATGGAATTAGGCTTGCCTTTCACACCTCATTTAGCATGCTCAAGTAACTTGACATCTTTCACTGAATTATCCATTTTGATAAATTTCAAGTGGAATTGACGAATTGCACAATATCATGTGAAAGCATTCTATAATAATAAAGGGGGCATGCTCATAAAGTCAAAACTATTATGTGTCCATGTCTTGCCCTTCCTTTGTAAATGAGCTCATGTGTGCAGGGCTGTACCTGAAACATAAAGCAAATAATTAAAAGAAACAAACGGGGTAAATTAGATGCATGCTGAAAATTATTTTATTTTGAAAGTTTTTTTTAAAGGGAACATGAAGAAGCCCGGCCTTGAGAATTAGCTCATTGCCGTTTTCTTTTGGTAGGATTTCATCACAGGGCTAGTTTGGTGTACTTCAACATGCCCTTAAAACATGAAAATCTCAATGTATTTTATTGGATGAAAAGCAAATTACATTATTGAAATCAAGGAATTCCTAGAATTGAAAATGCAAATATGCAAATACGGAAAGCGGTAAAGACTCCCTACTTGCAGAGGAGTGTGCAAATAATTAAAATTCTCCTACTCTCGAGCTTCGTCACTGAACACTTCAGTCATTCCTTTGAGTGCATCATCAGAGCTCTCAATCTTTGGAGGTACGGGATCATCTATGCCACCCCATCCATCTAGGATGATATCCCGTGGGTCGATGTAAGAGCTGGGAGGAGCCGAATACTTTACATAGTAATCGAATTTGCCACTTGGTTGCCCCAAGGTATCCATCACTTCTGTTTCCTCATGCATCATTTGAAACACGGTGGGCTCAGCATCAAAATTGAAAATGACATTCACAGCTTCTGGGTGGTCAGGGAGTGGGTTATTCTGGATGTTTGGCTGTCCATCGCGGAATGAGACCACCTTGGCATCCAAGAGATTTTGGATTTTGTGTTGCAGTGTATAGCAATCGTCAACAGAATGCCCTACCTCCCCATATGATAAGCACATGTCTTGGACGGATCATAGTTGGGGAAACGCTCGGGATTAGGTCGCTTAGGCTCCTTAGCAAGTAATCCATTTTTCTGAAGAGTCGGCAAGATCTTGGACACTAGCTTAGGAAGAGGCGTAAATTGACGCTTGGAAGAGTTCTTCGCTGGCCAAAAATGGTCGTGCTCCTCCCCGTTGAGTGTTCGAAGTTGGGCGAGGTGCCTGAACATAAGCTGCATTAACCTCTGCTATAGGTTCCTTATAATTCTTGGCAAAGACTCCCCTATATGAGCTGGTTTGATCAGACGCCCATCCATCACACAGGGCTATTTCAATTCGCTTGCCAACAGGGACTAGCTGATTGAACGACTCGGCAGTCGATCCTGACATCCGATTTCGATATTCAGGCGGGAGTGTCTTCATGAACAAATCCATCAACTCCTTTTCAGTCGGTTCCGGAGTAATTTGAGCAGCTACAGACCTCCATCTCGTGACATATGCCTTGAAATATTCAATCTTCTTCTTCTCAGTGCGAAGTAAATCCTCTCGAGATGGAGTGACATCAATATTATACTTGTACTGCTTGAAGAAGGCATCGGTCAAATCCTCCCAAGTCTCTAGGAGATTAATCTTCTTCATAATATACCACTGGAGTGCCGGTCCTGTCAGGCTTGCTTGAAATTGTTGAATCATCAGGGGTATGTTATCAACATATGGGGTCATCCTAACCACATAAGTCTCGCAAATGGATCTTTGGGCAAGAAGTGCCATTATACTTTTCAAAGTCCGGCATTTTGAACTTCTTTGGTATCTTGATCTTTGCATAATGGGACAGATCAGTTGGGTCTTGATTAAATGCACCGTGCAGTTTGCTTGAGTTTCTCCTCGATTTTCGCCAAGCGTTTTCTTGCTCGTCTTCGGTACAGCCGTCTCGTATCACTTGTATCTCCTCGTCCACAATGATTTGAGGCGTGTCGTAGTTTTCTCCCTAGAGACATCATTAGAGCTTGATGGGCCACTTGTGGATACATTCTTGCCTTTATCTTTCCGATCAGCCATAGGAGCATGTTGTGGTAACACTTCGACTTGCGGAGCTGATGGGACAGTATTTGCCTGAAGAGAATCGATTTGTTTAGAAAGCCGCTCAAGGACATTCAAGACTTGCTTCATTTCTGTTTCGAGGGCAACGATACGAGTTTGTTCAGCAACACGCATTTGTTCGGTGTCATCAGCCATTGTTACTCTGGAACGAGTGCGGATTGGTGATCTTGGGTGAGCCGTGTTGTTACCTAGGGAGAAAAAAGATAATATAAGAAACAATGACAAGATAGGAAAATGGCTCATGACAATGGTCTAATCATCTCATTTTATTTATTTTAAATGTTTGAACCAAACTCCCTAACAATGAACCAAACTTCCTAACAATGAACTAAGAATTGAAATTCAAATCCCTAAACATTGAACTAAAATTGAAAAGACTGAATTGAAATCAAGATATCTAAACATTGAACATCTCATTTTATATGCTTTCGGGAACCCAACGCCTTGCGAAGCTTCTTATTTTCAGCTTCAATCATTTCCACTTTCCGCTTAAGATGCTCAATTTGTGCTCGTTGGGTGGGCTTCTCGGTCACATCAGGGACCACTGGACGCAAGGCAGCAGGAATTTGGTGTTGCTGGATGTAGAACGCCGATGCATGGTGAATCTCCTCCTCGCCTTCAGTCTCTTGGGCTCCAAAATCTTCTCTAGATGGCATTCATTCCATGCAGCAATGATCATCTGGACCTCGTTGAAGTAATCATAGCTCTTCCGATCAAAACGAACTTGAAATAATTCCATCTTGAGAGGCGGAGGAATTTCTTGAAGAGCTCATGCGACGGGCCACCCTATGTGGGTAATAAGAAGTCGCACCGGAAATGCCCAAAGCAATGGGACTGGCTCATCATGCTTGTGTGAGAAACGAGCCTCCTCAACTCGGAACCATTTAGTATGCCACGGGAATGCCTTAGGGTCGGGATCTTTCAAAAATTTATCCAACGAGCGTACGCTTGTGTGGAGAAAAACGTTCTAGGACCATAAATTTCTGTATGGGGTGCCTAAAATCGTCAATCTTGAATTGTTTCATCAGGTGCCCAAATCCTCTTATGTGAGAGAAAAACCATATTTGCAAAAGCTCAGGAAGGGCACGCATGGTCTTTTCCTCATTTTGCTTGAAACGGGTTAATGACAAAAATGTTTCAGCTAAAACCATATTGACATAATTCAACCCATCACAAACTCGATTGACCACCCACGAAATTGAGGGATTAATGGCATTTTTTCGATAAGGAAAACGATTAGTCCAAAAATGCCAATATGAAAATCCTAGCTTTTGAAATCATTGGTTGGCTTGCAAAACACTCTTTCGTAAATGAAAATGGGCATGCATAACAATTGGCCTTAATGACCTTTCTTACCACTTCGGCCTTGATTTTTAAAAATTGCGATAATTCAGAAATGAAATCAATACCAATAGGTGGCCTAATAAGCTCTTTCTCCAGAGGCATTCCCATGGCAATACTATACTCCTCTAGTGTTGGAGTTAGCTCATACTCACCAAACATAAAGGTTGAAGTTTGAGGACACCAGAAATGGGGCAGCGTCTATATAACACCGGAGTGGATGCTGATATCTAATAATGGAAGAAGTCGAGCGATCCTAGCTTTCACGCCGTCTTGATCTAACTGGTCCAGCCACATCTTGAGCTCTTTTTTGGGAGTGGAAATGAATTGGACATCGGTTTTCCCCATTGCATATAAGACAAGACTGACGGCGAAACCTATTGTCATGGACCGACAAAATTACAATAAAGTAAGTAAATTACAAAGGAGGAGTTTAGACAACTTACTTCTACCAGAAAAAGGATGACAATCACATAGACACACGTATGAAATGTGCGGCTCGATTTCTATCTAGATGGCTTAACAAAGTGGAGCTAAGGGGATGATCTGACCGTTGCAGTCTCGCATTAACGTGTCGGGTCCCCCTAACTCCGGCTTAGTCGAATGGAATGTCCAATAATCACGCAATCTCGCGGATAAAGACAAACACATTTGACACCATGAAAGAAATTTCGGGGAAGAGAAGGTCAACCTCTATATAGCAATCTCGCTTTAGAGGAAGTATCCTTCTCAACACCATCCTAGAAATCCTATCGCAGCCCAGGTCCAGCTACAGGTCGTGTGTGCAACGTGTAGTGCAAAAACAATTTGAAAATCATGCACAACAATTTATAATACAAACAACACTTCAATGATAAGGAAAAATCATTCATCTTTACACCCTCCTGCAAGACAATGATTAGCAAAGACTACTCCCCTTATACCTCCCATCTGCAAGAACATTTAACACCTTAGAAATGTTAGTGACATACCTGGTGTCCTTGCTACCAAACAAAAATATTTTTTTTAAAAAGAAACAGGCCTATGTCCACTATGAGTTTTAACTCTAAGTCCCCAGTGGAGTCGCCAAGCTGTCGCGACCCGAATTTTTCGATGAAGGTGGGTGAATCACCTAAAACTAGGTTAATGGATTACTAAGTCCGAAGACTTGGCGCGGACTCTCCCAAGCCCTACCAATCGCGACTTGATACTAAGAAAAAGACCCATTAAAACATGCAAACAACTAAGGATGAAATCCTAAAAATAATCCTAAAGGTTAATTTAAACCTACATGTCTTATATGACCTATATGCTCATGCAAATTTTTAACTTTTCACTATTTCCTTTTTTTTTTTTTTTAATTTTTAATTTTTTTTTAAGCAAGCAATTATTTTTACATATAAGCTAAGATAAGAATTAAAATAATTGAAAAGATAATCCGTTGTCTCACGGATTAAATTAACAATTATTTTAACTCTATAAATCACAACGAAGGAATCAAAATAATTACAAATTTGGTCCGAAGTCTTACGGACCAAATTAAATAATTATTGTGATTTAACAATTGAAATTCTACCAAAACAAACCCAAAATTATTATAATTAAAAAAAGTGACCCGATGTCTCTCGGATCAAATTAATAACTATAGTAATTTGAGGTAAAATCTACGGATAATGCATATAGAAATTGTAAATATTAACACCCAACATTTAAATAATTAAACTAACATGCTATCAAATGAAATAAACATAAAAATTAACCTAACAAATAATGGAATAAACTAAACTCCAAAAATGAAATATAAAAGTAAAGAAAAAACAAACTACCTAGGGATCAACAGGACAGGGGATGGTGATTCGGAGGTTCAGCAAAGAGGAGTCACCGGTGGAACAAGGGTTGTTCGTTGGAGCTCCGGCGAGGCTCGGGTGATAACGGACCTACAACCAAAAGAGGAAAGCAGCAAATGGGTCGTGGGCACGGGAGCAACGTCGAGTGAGCTTGGACTCGACACGGTGCGGACGATGGGCACAAGTGGAGGCGCGAGCTCGGGCCGGATTGCTCGGGGCGGTGCGACCGGTGTGGGGCTCGCTCGGTGGTGAAGGGCTGCAGATCCGGCTTGGGTCTCGGGCGGAGGCGCGAGCTGGTCGCGAGTCGCTCGCGGAGGACTCTGGGTGCGGTGAGCTTCGGCTTCCAGGCGAGCGGAGGCGTGGCGGTGCTACTGATTTGGGGCTCCAGTGGCTTCGTCAACAGGGGCGGATCTGGGCGGAGGTGTGCAGCGCGGCACGATTGGCTCTCCGAGCAACCACGCGGGTGCGGTGGACGCCGGCGGAGCTTCGAGCGAGGCGGAGGAGCACCGAGCGTCACCGATGGAGCAGCAACGGCGTCGGGAATGGAGCTCGGATCTGCGGGTGAGAGGAGCTCCGATGGTGGCACGGGATGTGGGCAGCAAAGCTCAATGGCGCGGCGAGATGGCGGCGTCCGGCGGCGAAGGGCGAAATGCGGGTGGGTCGAACGCCGGGCGGAGGGGCTCGTGGACAGAGGTCGGCAGCAAGGCGATCAAGAGAGCGGCTCGGCTCTTCGGGGGCGAGGGCGACGAGCTGGCGGCGTGAGCTTGCAGGTCACCCGGTCTGGTGTTCGGGCAGAGGTGCGCGGCGCAGGCAAGGTGCCGCACGAGGAAGATGAACAAGAACTCCTTTTCCTTTCTTTTTTTTTTTTTTTTTTTGGTTCTCTCCTCTCGCTCCCTCACGTCACCCCCTCCCTCTCTTTGTCTGCAGTGTTCTTTCTTTTCCTTATGCCGCTGGTCGAAGAAAGTAAAAAAAAACACTGATTTGGCTTTTTCATCAAAGCTCGTTGCTTTCCCCCTTCTCACGTACCATCTCTCATTTCCCTTTTGATCTTTTCGAACGAAGAGAAGCCCTCCTACGAAAGTGAAAATCAGGAGCCCCTAATTCCGAAGCTCCGCCCTCTTTTTTATAGAGGAAAGACTCAAATTGTTGAAGATCGAGCGATATTCGCTCAACCATCCAACAAGAAAAGGCTCCAAAATACACGACCGTTTAATTTTCGAATTCAAATTTTTTATTTCAAAATTTCCCTCTAATCAAAGATTATCATTTATTTCTAATTCCTAAATTTAAATTAGGTGTTAATAAGTGGAAATAAAAAATAAAAACTGAATTTTTTTATTTTCGAATTTTGAAATGAAAATTTTAAAAACCAAATTTAATTTATTATTTTTAAAATATTAGGTGTCAACAAGATGTTTTAGTTTCTTAGTTCAATGTTTAGGGATCTTGACTTCAATTCAGTGTTTTCAATTTTAGTTCAATGTTTAGGGATTTGAATTTCAATTTTTGGTTCATTGTTAGGGAGTTTGGTTTAAACATTTAAAATAAATAAAATGAGATGATTAGACCATTGTCATGGGCCATTTTCCTATCTTGTCGTTGTTTCTTATATTATCTCTTTTCTTAGGTAACAACACGGCTTCCCCAAGATCACCAATTCGTACTCGTTCTAGAGTAACAATGGTTGATGACGCCGAACAAATGCGTGGTGCTGAACAAGCTCGTCTCGCCACCCTCGAAATGGAAATGAAGCAAGTCCTGAATGTCCTTGAGCAGCTCTCTAAACAAATCAATTCTCTCCACGCAAACACTGCCCCACCACCTCCGCAAGTTGAAGTGGTGTTACCACAACATGCTCCTATGGCTGATTCGAGAGATAAAGGCAAGAATATATCCACAAGTGGCCCATCAAGCTCTAATGATGTCTCTAGGGAGAAAACTACTAACACGCCTCAAATCATTGTTGATGAGGAGATACAAGTGATACAGCCGGCCGTACCGAAAACTGAGCAAGAAAAACGCTTGGCGAAAATCGAGGAGAAACTTAAGCAGCTGCAGGGTGCATTTAGCCAAGACCCAGCTGATCTATTCCATTATGCAAAGATCAAGATACCAAAGAAGTTTAAAATGCCAGACTTTGAAAAGTATAATGGCACCTCTTGCCCGGAGATCCATTTGCAGACTTATGTGGTTAGGATGACCCCATATGTTGATAACATACCCCTGATGATTCAGCAATTTCAAGCAAGCCTGACAAGACCGGCACTCCAGTGGTATAATATGAAGAAGATTAATCTCCTAGAGACTTAAGAGGATTTGACCGATGCCTTCTTCAAGCAGTACAAGTATAATATTGATGTCACTCCATCTCGAGAGGATTTACTTCGCACTGAGAAGAAGAAGACAGAATCTTTCAAGGCCTATGTCACGAGATGGAGGACTGTAGCTGCTCAAATTACTCCGGAGCCGACTAAAAAGGAGCTGATGGATTTGTTCATGAAGACGCTCTCGCCTGAATATCGAAAACGAATGTTAGGATCGACTGCCGAGTCGTTCAATCAGCTAGTCCCTATTGGCGAGCGAATTGAAATAGCCCTGCGTGATGGATGGGCATCTGATCAAACCAGCTCATATAAGAAATTTTCGACCAAGAAGGATAAAGAGCCCGTAGCGGAAGTTAATACAGCTTATGTTCAACCCCCTCGCCTTGTCTTGAACACTCAACAGGGAGGAGCACGTCCATTCTTTGGCCAGTAGAGGAACTCTTCTAGGTGTCAATTTATGCCTCTTCCTAAGACATTGTCCAAGATCTTGCCGACCCTTCAGAAGAAAGGATTACTCACTAAGGAGCATAAGCGACCTAATCCCGAGCGTTTCCCCAACTATGATCCTTCCAAGACATGTGCTTACCATATGGGAGAGGTAGGGCATTCTGTTGATGATTGCTATATGCTGCGACACGAAATCCAAAATCTATTAGATGCTAAAGTGGTCTCATTTCGCGAAGCACAGCTGAACATCCAGAATAATCCACTCCCTGACCACCCGAAAGCCTGTGAATGCCATTTTCAGTTTGATGCTGGTCGAAAGAAGAGCTTGAGAGTACATCTGGACGATGTTTATAATGGTTTAGTTCGAGCTGGATACTACTCAGATGTAGAAGAACCTACCATGTTCAGAAGGTGCAGAGAGTTAGGGTAATGTCCAAGAAGGGGATGATTGTTTGCGCAAATCCTGCCGACACAGTTTCAACTATCACTCTAATCATTATTGATCTGGAGGAGGAGCTTTCTGATTTTGAAAATGAATTTACCGGCTTAAACATTGGGGCTAGCGATCCCCTAGTTTTTTACATGCCACCGTTGGAAGATGCTTTGGATGAAGATGGATTAATCATCAATGATGTGCCGCCATCAGATGATGAAGAATTGATTCTTGATGTTACGCAACCCTATGCATACACGAATAATAAGGCGGTCCCATGGTGTTATGATGCGGAGATAGATGTGGTCACTCGATCGGGAGGCACTTATGCTCAGGCCAACTCACAACCTGTCAAGCCAGCCACTGATGAAGAGGCTAAAGAATTTTTAGCTGTGATCAAGGCAAACGAGTATAGCGTAGTGGACCAACTTCGAAAACTGCTAGCACAAGTCTCCATATTAGAGTTGCTTTTGACATCGGAGAAACATCAAAAGGCTTTGATGAAAGTCGTTAATGAAGTACATGTCCCAGAGTCCATTGAGCCTGAGAAGTTGGGGGAATTCGTGGGGGCCATTTTGCTAAACGACCAGATCACTTTCTCAGATGATGAAATCCCAGATGAAGGAAGGGGACACGGCAAAGCCCTTTATATCTCAGCCAAGTGTCGAAATACCTTGGTATCCCGTGTACTCATTGATAATGGATCGGCTTTAAACATATGCCCCCTTGCAACTCTAAAGCGTCTTGGGTATGATTTAGGGAAAATTCGGGCGGCTAAAACCTCTGTTCGAGCATTTGACGGAACAAAAAAAGAAGCAGTTGGGGAAGTGGATTTAGACTTGCAGATAGGGCCAGTGTTATTTAATGTAGTTTTTCGGGTCTTGGACATACCTACAGCCTTCAACTTTTTGTTAGGTCGTCCATGGCTTCATGCAGCAGGGGCAGTTTCTTCAAGTCTTCACTAGAAAGTGAAGTTTGTGACGAAGGGGAAGCTTATTACAGTTCAAGGAGAGGATGAGTTCAAGATTTATCACGAGACGGCTATCCCTTATATTGAACTAGATTGTAAAGAAAAATCCAGTTTTCAAGCATTTGAGTTGGTTTCGACCATTCATGTCTCTCAATGTACTACCCTACCCACTCCAAAGTTATCAAAGTCGGCGATCATGGTAGGCAAGATCATGGTCGGGAGTGGTTTTGTTCTAGGTAATGGTTTAGGCCAATATGGTCAGGGCACTCGCCAACCAATTGAGGCCGAGCGGAATTCATACACTGCTGGATTGGGCTATCGTGATAGAGATGGACGATCCTGTAGAGGACGAGGAAGAGGACTAGGACGAATCGGCGTCATTAGACCCCACATTAGGTCCACATTCGCTAGGCCTGCAAGGATGATGCATGAGGAAGAAGGAGCGATCGATACCTGTGTTCAGTACTCCAAGCCTCCAGTTGTTGACATTGATGTTACTCCTACCGAATGGGTAGTGGTAGACAAGCCGGTTGCAGACACTGCTCGATCCACTGGAAAAGACGATGCATTCGGAGGAATGGCTGAATTGTTCGAAGAGAATTTCGTGTTGGTCATTAACGAAGTTCGAGAGTAGGAGAATTTTAATTATTTGCACACTCCTCTGCGCATGAGTTTTTATTGCTTTTCGTATTTGCATTTCCATTCATAGGATTTCTATCATTTCAATAATGTAATTTGCTTTTCATCCAATAAAATACATGAAATTTTTCATGTTTTGAGGGCATGATGAAGTACACCAAACTAGCCCGGTGATGATATCTAGCCGATAAAAGAAAAGAAAAATCCAAGGAGAATTCTGAGGCTTGGGCTTCATCATGCTTCCTCGTGTCAAAATGTTTAAAAATGGTTTTTGCCAAAAGAATTTCAAAAATAGGTTACCCTGTTTGTCTTTCTAATTTATCCACTTCCTGTTTCAGGAATGAAATTGAGACTTGCAAAGGTGTGAGAATGGTCTAATCTAATACAGCATGTGCTAATACTAATGATCCCGAAGACTCAAACGAAGACTCTAGTGAAGTGCAACGTAGTTAGGAACAACATGAAAAGGCTAAGGCT
This sequence comes from Eucalyptus sp. ANBG9806169, assembly GCA_014182395.1. Lineage (NCBI taxonomy): Eukaryota > Viridiplantae > Streptophyta > Magnoliopsida > Myrtales > Myrtaceae > Eucalyptus > Eucalyptus sp. ANBG9806169. The sequence goes on from CM024578.1 coordinate 457,476, forward strand.
CCCACATCCGAGCAAACCGTCATTATTAATTTAAGTGACACTTAAGAGGCCAAAGAGGTGAAAATTGGGGTGAATCTCCCTAAAGATGAGGCTGAGCGCCTAATTCAGTTACTGAAGGAATATCAGGATATCTTTGCATGGACCTATGCTGACATGCCTGGTTTAGACTCGTCAATTGTGGAGCATTGTTTGCCTACTAATCTGAACATGCTACCTAAGAAGCAGAGGTTGCGAAGGACTAAGCCCGAACTCTCAAAGAAGATAGAGGAGGAAGTGATGAAGCTCTTGAAGGTGGGAATCATCGAAGTCTCACAGTACCCCGAATGGGTGGCCAACATTGTACCAGTAATGAAGAAGGACGGTCGGGTTCGATTTGTGTTGATTATCGGGATTTGAACAGGGCCAATCCAAAAGATGATTTTCCATTACCGCACATAGACGTCCTTGTGGATAGTACTGCTGGTTTTGAATTATTCTCATTTATGGATGGTTTTTCCGAGTACAATCAGATAAGGATGAAGGAGGAAGACAAGGAGAAGACTGCATTTATCACCCCATGGGGAACCTTTCATTATAAGGTTATACCCTTCGGACTCAAAAATGCGGGGGCAACTTACTAAACGAGCCATGATAGCATTGTTTCATGACATGATGCATCAAGAGATTGAGGTCTATGTTGATGATATGATTGCAAAGACTCGACCTGGAAAAAGCCACATCGAAACCTTGAAGAAGCTATTTGATCAACTCCGTGAGTTCAAGCTTCGACTAAATCCCGCTAAGTGCGTGTTTGGAGCAACATCCGGTAAATTGCTCGGATTCATTGTGAGCAGTAAATGGATTGAAATCGACCCAGCTAAAGCTAAAGCCATTTATGAGCTGCGACCTTTGTCAATGGTGAAAGAAGTCCGGAGCCTTTTGGGGAGGTTGAATTACATTGCTCGATTCATTTCCCAACTTTCGAAACCGCCAAGCCATTCTTCAAGCTCCTAAAGAAGAATGCACGAGTCAATTGGGATGACGAATGTCGAGAAGCGTTCGACAAGTTGAAGAGTTACTTGATGAATCCACCGATGCTTGTCCCACCATCGCTGGGGCATCCTTTAACTCTCTACCTCATTATTCATAGTGAGTCACTTTGGGTGCAATGTTGGTTCAAGAAAGTCCCGTTGTGAAAAGAACGAGCCATTTATTACCTAAGCAAGAAGTTCACCGTACGAGCTGAAGTATCCTAATGTTGAAAAGACCCGTGCGGCTTTAGTGTGGGTATTGCATAGATTGCGACAATACACACCGCATTACAGACATTCCTCGTGGATCGAGAGCGACCCCATCAAGTACTTACTTGATCGACCAGCTTTGGTGGGTAAGTTGGCCAAATGGCAAATTTTAATTTCCGAATTTGATGTACAATTCATGCCGTAAAAGTCGGTTAAGGGTCGAGTGATCGCTGACCTATTGGCCGAGAATTCGGGAGTCTCTAATGACAATGATAGTTTCCTTGATGACCGCGTCTTGAGTACAAATGAAGACTCGTGGAAGATGTTCTTTGATGGAGCTGTAAACTTGTGCAGTTCAGTCTGCATCGAGCTTCGATATCCCTGATGGACAACACCATCCAGTGGCTGCAAAATTGGTATTCCCATGCACTAACAACGTGGCTGAGTATGAAGCTTGCATCCTCGGGCTTCAGGCTGCAATTGAGATAGGTGTGGCCAAGTTAAAAGTGTTCGGGGATTCCACATTAATCATAATGCAGACCGTAGGTGAATGGAAGACCAAGGAGGCCAAGTTGCTCCCATACCACAAGTATTTAGAAGATCTGATGGAAAAGTTCGAGGAAGTTTCGTTTGAATACTTGCCAAGGTCTCATAATCAATTTGCAGACACACTTGCAACGTTGTCTTCTATGCTGCAGGTCATTGATGGGTTAGAGGTCGAGCCTTTGAAAATAGAGGTTTTGCCAAGGCCAGCTTATTGCATGGTAGTGATAGAGGAACCGGATGGAAAATCATGGTACCATGACATCATGACCTATATTCAAAAGCAAGAGTTCCCAGATGGTAGCAGTCCAGTTGACCGAAAGCATCTCATGAAACTTGCCTCCAAATTCTTCATTAGTGGAGATACATTATACAAACGGTCTTTCGACTCCGTCCTACTTAGATGTGTCAATGCTAAGGAAGCCACTCGTTGATGGAAGAAATACATGAAGGAGTGTGTGGTCCTCACATGAGCGGCCACATGTTAACAAAGAAGATTACGAGACTAGGTTACTTCTGGCTGACCTTGGAAACTGATTGCATTCAACATGTCAAAAGTTGTCACCGTTGTCAGATTTATGGAGACAAGATAAATGTTCCTCCAAATGAGCTGCATCAACTGTTAGAGTCATGGCTTTTTTCGATGTGGGGCATCGATGTAATCGGCCCAATTAATCCGAAAGCCTCGAATGGTCATCGTTCCATCTTGGTCGCTATTGATTATTTCACAAAATGGATAGAGGCAGCATCCTATGTAGTTGTTACCGCAAAGAATGTCGTGAAGTTTGTGCGACGGGATATTATTGCTCGTTTGGGGTGCCTGAAGCCATCATCACAGATAACGGGACAAACCTAAACAACAAGCTTGTTAATGATTTGTTCAAAGAGTTCAAAATTCGTCATTTGAATTCATCGCCCTCAGATGAATGGTGCGGTTGAAGCAGCGAATAAGAACATCAAGAAGATTCTGGCAAAGACAGCTGATAATTATCGTGACTGGCACGAGAGGCTTCCTTACGCTTTGATGGCGTATAGGACTTCAGTTCGCACTTCTACTGGGGCAACTCCTTTTTCTTTGGTGTACGGCATGGAAGCAGTCCTGCCAGTTGAAGTAGAAATCCCTTCTTTAAGAGTATTGTCTCAGTCAAAGCTGATAAAAGCTGAATGGGCACAACAGAGGTATGACTAACTCAATTTGATTGAAGAAAAACGATTGAAGGCCGTATGTCATGGTCAATGTTATCAACAACGGGTGGCCAAGTCCTTTAATCGGAAGGTTCGCCCAAGGCGTTTCAAGGTCCATGATTTGGTGCTACGCAAGATGCTACCAATTAACCTTGATCCTCGTGGCAAATTCACTCCAAATTACAGTGGGCCATACATTGTGAAGAAAGTACTTCCTTGAGGTGCTTTAATTTTGGCAGAAATGGATGGGCGGAAATTCACAAATCCTGTAAATTCTGATGCTGTAAAGAAATACTATCCATGAATAAAAGGGCTCGTAAAAACCTTTTCCTCGCTCAAAGTTGGTCAAATCTCTAGTGTATAATGTAGCATATTTTATTTTTGCAGGGGCAAATAATGGATGTGAACGATGGTGTCTTATTTTTGTAAGGAATCTCTATGAGCTCCTTTACAAAGGAAGGGCAAGACATGGACACATAATAGTTTTGACTTGATGAGCATGCCCTCTTTGTCATTATAGAATGCTTTCACATGATATTGTGTAATTCGTCAATTCCACTTGAAATTTATCAAAATGGATAATTCAGTGAAAGACGTCGAGTTACTTGAGCATGCTAAATGAGGTGTGAAAGGCAAGCCTAATCCCATACACCGTCCCCTGTCTATATATTGTGAGGTGAGTATGGAAACATTTTGTATTTCAAGGTGAAGAATTTTCTTGTGAAAAGTACGATAGCTGAAATGACGGGAGACAGTTCATTTCTCTATCCCAAACACTATAGGTGATCCATTGCTTAACCCTTTTGAGCCCATACACTTATGGATATTCTTTTTAAATCACCCCACATCGGGGCAATTGGGAGATAAAATGACATCATGAAGTGAGGAAAATGAATTAAAATTTTCTTGCTCTCACTTGCATCAATCTTCAAGTCATGCTATTGCATTGAATTCATGTGCTAATTTAAGTATCTTAGGATGACGAAGAGCATTTCTTTTACTATCCTACACACTTATATCCTTTGCATAGCCCACTTGAGCCTGCTATTTCATTTCTTTTAAACCCAATTGATGATCATCCCCCACACTGGGGCAAGGCAAGAGACAGATGAGGATCCTGGAAGGTTCGAGTGTCATTTAAAGTATACTTGACACACGCATTGTGCACAAGAACTAAAATCAAAATAGAACTAAGGGGCATAAAAAGCAGTGTGCCTGGTAAAAGCAAGGCCGATGCCCATAAAAAATAAGTGAAGAAAAAATGCATGATAACTAGGGGCATAAAAAGCAGTGTGCCTGGTAAAAGCAAGGCCAATGCCCATAAATGAAAAAAGAAAGTCAAAATAAGTGGCTGTCAATTGCAATAATTGAATCCCAAGGGAGCAATACTCAAAGAACTCAAATGTCAAGTTTCTACAATAAATGGGGCACTTCATGAAGACAATCCCCAATGGTGAAAAAGAAAACTGGTGGCAATGTCAAGATGATCACCAACTTTGACCCATATACACATCTTTGAGCCTAACGATCCTTTCGTTTCTCAACCCATGAACCCAGCCTATGTTACGTCCCTTACAAAGTCTCTTCAGATTATGGCACTTGAATTAACATAGGAATTCACATGTTTTAAGCATTGCTTGAAGAAGTGCGAGCAAGATTATTTCTTTCTCATTTTGCAGGGTTCTTGACTTGTAAACCCGGAGATGATTACAGAATTGTTCTTTCAATTGCTTTGACTCGAAGAGTCCCTTTGTTAAGCCATTGACCAAGCCCGCATTACAGTCCTTGACAAAGACCTCTCAGATTGGTAAGGTCGTACTGCTTGCAAGAAAATTCGAACTCTTGTCGACAAGATGATGATAAGATCAAGTGATATATTCTCGCATCAATGGTCGGGACAAATAACCCTTCTTAAATGAGAGCGAGTGAAAAAGCCTTTTCACACCAAAAGCGTCTCATTTAGCATGTCCAAGAGATTCACGCCATAACTGAAAATTGTCCCGGTGATAATTTTTCCGGTGGAAGCTTGATAAAGCCATCATACATGGACCTTCATTGAATTTTTCCTCAAAGACAAAAAAATTGTTTTTGAAACCCTGAGTTTGTTCAGTCATCTTTGTACTTGATGAGAATTCCAAGTACCTATTTATGAAATGTTTTCAAATGTCTAGTGTGAATTCCAAATATTTGAACCCTTAAAGGCTTGATGTGATTTCCAAGTGTTTGTCTTTCCAAACATCTGACATGATTTCCAGATGTTTAGTAAATGTTTTCAAACATCGACATAAAAATCAGATTTTTGAAATTTCAAGTACTTGATGCAATTTCCAGGTGCTTAGAATCTGATGAGAGTTCCAGATCCTCGAAGACTTTGAACTTTTCAATTATCTGAAGAGAGTTCTAGATGTTTGTTAGGTCTCATAAGAATCATTTCATAAGTACGACAGGTACGTGTTCTTCTTTGCATTCGCATTGGGCATAGACACATTGAGATCTATGTTCCTGACTAAATCATTGCATTTACATGGCATTCTTTAGGGGTTCAATTTATTTGAGTCTATTTCTTTAAAAAAAAAAATCATTGTAATTAACATTTGCATAGTTTAAAATTAGGTGTCATTTATCTTTAAAGGAAACCTCTACAAGCTTCCCTTCAAAGAGGGGCAGCTGTTGACACCTAATTTGAATTTAGAAAATTAAAATAGAGGATAATCTCGGGTTAGAGGGAAATTTTTTAAAAAAATTTGAATTCAAAAATTAAACGGCCGTGCGATCTTGGAGCCACTTTGTTGTTGAGAAGTTGAGGGAAAATCTCTACCGGCATAAACAAATTCGAGTCTTCCCTTTATAAATAGAGAGTGTTAGACGTGAGAAGGGGGGGTTCTCTTTTCGTCGAAAGGGAATTCGATTGTGGAGAAAGTGAAAATTTTTCCTTCCTTCGTTAGAATTGAAAAGGCAGAGAAAGAGAGTGAGAGAAACAGGTGAGAGAGTGTCAGGAGAGCAGAAAGTCAATCAAAGAAGCAAGGTACATGACTCAACAAAGTGAAAATGACGTGAAGAAGACCTGAGGAGAGAGAAAGTAAAAGGAATCACTGTGCTTCTTCTCCAAAGAGGTCTTTGCACCTTTGCTCCGCAGCCCAAACTCCAGACCCTGCGCCTCCACTGTTGCTGCTGCGCTGTGATGCTCAGCCTCCGACGTGCCCTTCACTGCTCCGCCGATCTTGCCCGCAACGGTTGCCGAGCCTCCTCGCGTCCGATCTACGACACCAGAGTTCCGCCCTTCTCCGACGCTCCACGACCCGTCCACACCGCCGCCTCGCCCATAGCTCGGAGCCACCACCGCTCCGCCTCCGCCACCTGCACATCCGCTCGAATCGTCTAAAGCCCCTCCTCGCCGGTCGCCGTTCGAAGCCCGTGAAGACGCCACCGCCCTTCTCTGACGCCCAACAATTGCCTCGACGGCCTGCACCGAAGTTCGACGTGGACCGCCCAGCGACCCGCGACCCAGCAACCCGCACCGGAGCTCCTCTCGCCTGCACTGCAAGCCCGACATCCGCGACGCCCATGCCCGCACCTCGATCTAGCCGCCGGAGTCCTCTCAGCGAGTCTCCGATCGACTCACTAGAGCCCACACAGCCACTCCGCCTCAGCCGCAAGCCCGCCATCTCCGACGCCGACGCTCGCCGCGCCACCACTTGCCTTCGCCGGAGTTTCCCTTTGTTGAACCTCCGAACCCCCTGTCCCTGTTGATTCCCTAGGTAGTTTTTACTTTTTATTTATTGTTACTTTTCATTTCTTTGTAGTTTAGTCTATTTCATTATTTGTTTTATCTTTTATGTTAATTTTTTATGTTTATTTGATAGCATATTTAGTTTAGTTATTTAAATATTGGGTGTTAATATATGCATTATCCGTAGATTCTACCTAAAATTATTATAGTTATTAATTTGGTCCGAGAGACGTCGGATCATTTTTTTAATTATAATAATTTTTGGTTTTGTGGTAGAATTTCAATTGTTAAATCACAATAATTATTTAATTTGGTCCGTAGTCTCTCAGACCAAATTAATAACTATAATAATTTTAGGTTTTGTGGTAGAATTTCAATTGTTAAATCACAATAATTATTTAATTTGGTCCGTAAGACTTCGGACTAAATTTTTAATTATTTTTATTTCCTCGTTGTGATTGTAGAGTTAAAATAATTGTTAATTTAATCCGTGAGACAACGGGTTATCTTTTTGATTATTTTAACTCTTATCTTAGTTTTTTTAATGTAAAAATAATTACTTGTTTTGGTTAATAAAAAAAACATTAAAAAATCGAAAAATAGTGAAAACTAAAATCTTGCGTGAGCATATAGGTCATATAGGTTTATTAAATTAAGACACGTAGGTTTAATAAATTGACCTTTAGGATTATTTTTAAGATTTCATCCTTAGTTGTTTTTAGTTAGGATTGATTTAAACAGCCTTTTTTAAAAAAAAAAGTATTTAGGAAAAGTTTGCATGTTTTCATAATATAAAAAGATAATAAAAAATAAAATAAAAAGAATAATGGTTTTCTAGGACAAATGGGGTTTAAATCAAATTAATCCCGAAATTGAATCAGGAAATTATTCCATTTTGAATAGCTTAACTAGTTTTTTTTATTAATTTTAAATTTCAATAAAGAATATACAAAATACTAAGTGCATTTTAGCTAGTTTACATAATGGGCCCATTTAATTAGAGTTTGCATATTAATAAATTAGGATGGCATTGTATTTTACTATTCCCATCATGTAATTTTTTTTAAAAAAATAAAAAATAATGAAAAATAAAAAGAAAAACACAAAAGTCATTTACTTGGTTAATTAATAGATTAGTTCATAATTAATCCCATTTCATATCATCATTGTTTAGTGTAGGTTGCATACATTAAAAAAAAATCATTAAAAAAATCACAAAAAGAATATGCATATAGAATTGTTATGTCATGCATCCCATGTCATGTAGTATATGCACATTTAGGATTGTATAAATTAGATTGCATACATATAGTTCAAATTAGGCCATATAAATTGCATTTCACATATCATTAAAGTAAAATTCATGCATATTAATTTTAGATTAAGATTGCATAATAATAAAAGGTAGGTGTCATGTCATTTAGAAATCATGTTTAGGGCATGTATTTTTATTAATAGTTTTTGTAAATGTTCTTTTTTAGAAATTGAACCTTAATAAAGTTATAGTTTTATAATTTCTTATGAATCTAGCATTTCGGTTTATTGAATGTTATTTCATTGATTGTGCACTTGTATGACCACCATTTGCATGTTAGTAACTTAGGTTAAAATTGATCAACACTGCTTGCAAAAATATTTTTGAAATAAAAGGTACCGAAAGGGCGTTAAGCTAATCTAGTGTAACCATGTCCCTGGACTTTGAATCTCTGGTTCGCAAAAATAAAGTATTCTCCCATACTTTATTTGGGTTTCTAGTCAACCCTAATTGGTTAGTGGCGGCTCCAACTTAAGTATAATTGCATGTTAAATGGGTTAATTTCTTAATTGCGATTGGTAGGACTTGGGAGAGTCCGCACCAAGTCTTCGAACTTAGTAATCCATTAACCTAGTTTTAGGTGATTCACCTTCGAAAAAAATTAGGTCGCGACAATTACGAAATAGTTACATCTAGAATAATTATTTTCCATAGTAAATATCTTTAAAATTGATCTATAAGTTATGAAAAAATATTTTTAGTTATTTCATTTGTCATTTATTACTGTAAACATTTGCTTAATATTATGATGTTAGATCTTACCTTATGCCTTAAAGATGAATTAAATTATGTTATTTATTTCTTCATATTATCTTTGTTGTAATAAATTGTGATTTTTTTCATTGACATTATGTATTCAACTCATAAGGCAATCTATATGTTATTTATGTAAATTTTTCTATTCATAAAAAGTATTATCTAAAAAATTTTAGATAGATTACTCATTTTGATATAATGTATCATTCGTTTAGATTTGTCAAGATTACTCATTTTTCATCTCAACTATCAATGATTAACATACTACAGTGTTAGGTTAGATCATTCACAATTCTATAAATGTGTGCGTCAAGCAATGTGGAATTCCAAGGGAAACCGATATTAGGTACAATGAAGATGAATAAAAGTTGCATAGATAATCTATGAGGAATGTGGTGCGATGAACCGATCTTGGTGGAAAAATTGGATGGGAACTTGTGTCTTTTCAGTAGGAACAGTGTCAAACGCACAAATTCTTGAAATTTGATTGTTAGCCTATGCATACTTACTGAAGATGGAATACAACTTGGTTTTCAAAATCTAAAATCAAACTCATATATCTTTTTTTTTTCTTTTTTAATTTTCATGTTACCTGTAGCTAACGGGAAGGGTCTCATCAAAGGACATTCGTCGCTTTCATTGCTTTTTTATCCATAACATTTAATTACCATTGAACTTTCGGCCATCTTTGAATCACCAAATGCCTCCACCATCGACCCTCTCGTTGCTTGATTGGAGATGAATAAGTTATTCTCCCATGAAGTCAGGGGAAAAAAAAGGACCCAGAAGCACAGCTTCACACGTGATTCAAATATCGTATTAATTAATTAACTTTGAAAGCATGCGAAGACACGGGGATGAGAAACAAGGTTCGCTTCACCGGTCAAAAGCAGAAGAGCAAAAAACTGCTTGATTTAAAGCCAGGGTTTCGACGTGTTCATCGAATATAACCCCAAGAGGAAGGAGCCTACAAATTACACTTGCATTGATTACTATTTCCTTCACGTGTGAAACCCTAAATTGGAACTAGTCAACCGATTTGCCTTGGAGTAGTTACCACTCAGAACCTAGCCGTTCTTTTTAGTCAAAACTTAAACATTCGCCATTCATTCTGACATAATAAGTAGATGGGTTTGTCCAAAGAAATATCCATGCTATCTCTTTTTATATTTTAATCATTTTACATTTAGATAAAACCCAATGTATGTGAGAGATGAAAGAAAAGAATCACCTTCATTACCTCATCATTCTAATGGTCATTCTAAAATAAGCCCTGATATATGACACAGCCGGTCGATCGCTGGTCACTGTCGTGGCCAAGTACAAGTTCACTCTAATATACGGGTCTCAAGCTGTGTTCAAACCTACAGGTCTCCTTAAAAGTCTCACCAGAAATTCTTCGCATATGCATCGGTGACTGAAGGCTGATCACATTGTTGACGAAGCCCTTTTGAATTTGGACTTTTCAATATGGTCCCTGCACATGAAGAGTCTAGGGTCCAACTTAACCAGTTCCCAGCAACTTCGATTGATTCTGGTCAAATTTGAATCGTAGCGTTTCGTGAAACCCGGTGAAAATGTGAGGGAATGAGAGCCTATATATACGCATGGCTCATGCATTGGAAAGCCATCACGCAAACTAGCTCTTTCTCCCAACTTGATACACTAGCTCAAAACATTTCCTCTCTCTGACAGCTCTCAAAGGCACCAAGAGTGCTTACTTGCTAGTACTTCGTTTCATTTCGTTTGACTCCATTTACAAATGGAAAGAACAACGAGTTTCCCTCTTCAGCCTCCAACTTATGGAAATTCAATCACCATTTTGAGCATCGATGGTGGTGGGATAAGAGGCCTTATCCCTGGAACCATTCTTCATTTCCTAGAGTCAGAACTTCAGGTGAGCACACTATATATGTTGTATCTATTATCAATATATTTTGCCGATCCTATTAGCATATTTGTAGGCTTCCACAATCTTTACAAATTTCTGCAAAGTGATTTTGTCAATATTAATAATATATATATCTCAATTTTAGTGAGCAAAACTATATTCATTAGATTTATATGCACTTAGACAATTTGCATGTAGTTCTCGTAATGCATGCATGCATACATGTAAAAGGTTTTATGCATGCTTGTCCTAAGCAAACTTTCAAAGGACGGGACTATTTTCAATATATATAAAGTACATGCAACCAATAATTATGTAACCCATATCTGATACATCGATCTTGAGCTAAAAATGTTTGACGAATTTTGTAGAAACTAGATGGTGAAGATGCAAGACTTGCGGATTACTTCGACGTTATTTCTGGAACAAGCACTGGCGGCCTTGTCACTGCCATGCTAACCACTCCCAATGAAAACAACCGCCCTGTATTCGCCGCAAAAGACATCAAAGACTTCTACCTCAATCACTGCCCTAAAATCTTCCCCCAAGACAGGTAAAGGAAAAACATGGAGTTGCTAATCTCTCTTCATGGTTTAATTATCTCTTAACTGATAGAAATTAATAAATGTCCCTAAAACTATGTAGTTGCCCTTTCAAACTGGTTACGAAGATGATCAAAGCCATGGCGGGACCCAAATATGATGGAAAATACCTTCACAGTGTCGTGAGGGACGAACTTGGAGATAAAAGACTGCACCAAACATTGACGAACGTCGTGATACCGACGTTCGATATCAAGAGCCTTCAGCCAACTATTTTCTCTAGCTACCAGGTCATTCATCTCTTCATCTTCTTCTTGAAATTTCTCTATGGTTTTGAGGATGTGTAGACAATGAACTCTTACAAGGATAACCAACATTATTCTCATCAAATTGTCGCCAGCTGAAGAAAGATCCGAGCATGGATGCCTTGCTCTCGGACATATGCATTTCGACCTCAGCCGCGCCAACTTATCTCCCAGCCCATAAGTTTGAAACGAAGGACCCCACAGGCCAAGTGAGGGAATTCAACCTCATCGATGGTGGCGTAGCCGCAAATAATCCGGTAAAATAATCAAATTGGCCTCCTTTGATATGAAATCTCAAACATGAAATTCCTCCTATGAATAATTCTTAAAAGAAATCAATTTCAATAAATACAGTCAATAATTGCTCGACACATAACTTGATTGATTCAGTTTATCCTTTATCATCTTTGCACAAAAGTACTAAAATGTCGAGAGCTCGTTCTCAATTAACGTGTGACATAAACTAATTATCTATGATATTCCCATTGTGTAGACATTGGTTGCGATGGGAGAGGTGACCAAGGCAATCATAGGAGGGAATTCAGACTTCTTCCCTATAAAGCCAATGGATTACCGGAGGTTCTTGGTGATCTCACTCGGGACCGGTAACAGGAAGGCTGAGGGGAAATATACGGCACATGAAGCAGCCAAGTGGGGAGTGCTGGGTTGGTTGACCAGCGGTGGCTCCCCACTGATCGACGTCTTCAGTCAAGCCAGCGCGGACATGGTCGACTACCACCTCTCCGCCGTATTTCAAGCCCTACACCTCCACGACAATTATCTCAGGATCCAGGTATATCTAGCATCCGCAGATATTCTCTTCAAAGATTCCCAGACGAAAGATTTTCCCACAAAATATTGTAACGCATAGGTCTGTTTTATGCTGATCATTGCATCTTCGTGGCTTGATTTTTCAGGATGATACATTAACGGGTGTTTTATCATCTGTGGATGTGGCCACGAAAAAAAATCTGAACGACCTAGTCAAAACCGGTGAGGCATTGTTGCAGAAGCCGGTCTCTAGGGTTAACCTGGAGACCGGAGTGTGTGAGCCCACACCCAACCAAGAGACCAACGAAGAGGCTTTGAGAAGGTATATGCATTAGAAATCACGAACAGTCAATTTCAGGAGACAATTTTACTAGTTTTTGCATTTTTAGGCTGGTTTGACTAATGTAGCTTCCCCTTTGATATATACTGCAGGTTTGCTAAATTACTCTCCCAAGAGAGACAGCTTCGCCTTGCAAGGTCGCCTCATGGACATGCTAATACACACAAGTGATTATAATCGAGGGCCAGCGATCTTCTTGCATAGTTTTGCTGGTTTTGTAATTTCGAGATGGGGACAAACTAGTTGTCTTTTCATTAATTTTTTCTACTCATGATTCTTTTATTCTTGAATAATTCCTTTGGTCCTACGGCTAAGATTGACTTTTCTACTTTTGAATAATCCCTTGGGAGGCTAGGCCTAAGATAGATTTTCTGCAATTTCTTTCCCTACTATTCATCAATCACTGGACACGAATGATTGTAAGCTAATTTCTATGGAATGAATTCTCATTACCGTCAGAGCTTCGTATTATAATTGTTTTGTTGTGGTCCGAGTCATAGACACGTGCATTAAGTCACATATTCTATCTTGTTGTATAAACAAGATGACTATATTTCACTTCACCGCGAATATGCCCCGTAGATAGTGATGTAACTAAAAGAAACCATTCCATAGGTTGACTATAACTTAATTGAAGTGGATTTTTTTTTTTTTAATTTTTTTACTCGTTTTCTGGCCATTATTGTTCTTCTAAACATAAGTCCAAAAGCATGACCTAACAATTGAAAAATGCTAATCTATTCTAAAACCAATGAATCTAGTTAACTTTCTTTTTTCATGTTAGGATATTAGGATAAATAATTTAATAATTACCCATTGGCGGGGGAACTGAAAAAAGGACTAGAAGCAAGCCATCTAAAGCATATACAGCTACATAAGCATTGTATCATTGTTTACTTTTAGTTAACATCTGCAGAGCCTTTATGCATTGGACAAAATGGAACTTAGTTTTTGATTTGCTTAGTGCATCAAGGTTTTCTATCTCCTCAAGCATTTATTTTTCACTTTGATAATTGACTATTAAATTCTTGCTTAGGCACTTCCATAATCACCTATTGCATATTAGTGGTTTAGGCTTGAAATTGACTAAGATTGATTGCAATTTTGAAATAAAGAGAAAAGATATCAAAAATGCATTAGATTTATCTAATGTAATCAAGTTCCCAAATCCAGAAAATCTCTAGTTCTCAAAATAAGGTGTTCTCCCACATTTTAGTTTTTACTTGGGTTTCTAATAAACCCGTAATAGATTAATGGCAACTCCAAATTGAATTGATTATCGCATTTTAAATAATTTAATTGAAACACCAAAGTTTTGATTGGTATGAGTTTAGAAGAGTCTGCACTAAGCATTTACTTAATTATTCATTAGTTTTCTCTTGACGGTTCACCTCTAGAAAGGTTTCTACAAAGCAAGAGATACATTCCCCATTGCAAGAGGACCAAAAGTTTCGTAAATTTAATATAAGAAACTTCGCACTTTCATTGCACTTAGTTATCAAAAGCATAGCCTTTTAGCTTTCAACGTCCAGCCATCTTTGAATTGCTTTAGAGGTTCGCTCAGAGAGTTTTGCTCATCAAGCCTCCACATGGGATCACCATGTGCAAGTATGCACGTTCAAGCCCATGATGAACTCAGAAGACCAGCGGATATGGCAAATGTATGATAATGAATAATTTACACAATACCCTTAAATTGACCCTCTCATTTCATGAAGATCGATCCGGAACTTTTTCGAAGTGATAGAATCTGAATTGCCACTTCAATCTCCCGTGGCTGCTTTTTCTGCATCTGATTTCTCGTTGCCTAACATTATATGCAGGGAAAAGAAAATAGAGATATAGAGTTGTCAAACGCGGGATTCAACTTGAGTGTTTAATAAACGAAGAAAAACTTGCAGCACAATGATGAGCTGAGCTTTCGCGGTCAAAAAGGGAAGAGAAAGAACTGCGTTTTGAGCTAGTGCTTCATGGTAGCGCACATGGGAATGATAAGAAAGTGATCAAAGCTATGATATGTATATCGCAGTGTCTTTATTTTCCCAGTCACTGTTTTTTTACTTGTGGTGGATAAGTAGTATTGATGGGAAGGTAAATTTTATATGCGACATGAACAAGTATTTTCGGTGACGTGTTGAAAGAATGAGATAAATCTCACATGATATATAAAAAATTTGCTTTTGAAAATTTCAGGAGCAGAAGAAACACAAGATAATGGAAAATATCAGGGCATTAATTTATTCGAAAAATCTAGAGGAGAGTTGGTGAGGCTACTAATCAAAGAATTTTTCTAAAAGAGAAAATTGTCCTTTGAAAACTTTTTATGCCCAAAAAAGTAACTTTCATATTCACAATAAAAGCCTTGACTTGGATTTCATCCCCTTAAGGAAAGGACAGAAAGATCTCAACAATTCATGACACGACTAAGGTAAGGCCAAGATTAAGAATGGCGATTAGACACATGATAGAAGCTAAAGTTAATGTAACTCAGTAGTACTATTCACAAATGGATGATGCTCCACCAATCAATGGATAAGCTGTTTCGGACACTTTCAGGCACATTATGTTTGTGTTAGTAGTTGATTGAATGACACATACATTTGAAAGGATGAAAAAACAGAACCGTACACCCATCCCCCTTCCTTTCCTTTTATTATTTTTTATCTTTTCTCTGGCTGTGCACAAATGCCAACGGTTTCTGGATATCTTTGCTCTCTTTCAGTACTTTGTGTTGACTACCCTGTAGGATAATACTCAAAAGGATTATAGAAGCATCATATTTTCTTTCAAATTTCTTTATTTTCACAATTAACATGTCATATTGAAAGGGTTTCCCGCATCATTGAATTTTTCGTATTTCAATGGGTCAGTTTTGCTTCTTCTTCTTTTTTCTTAAGAAGGCATTTCGATGTCTTACGTACATTCAACTTTTCTCCACACAATGATTTATATTTTAGGAGCAGTTCTTTCAAATCCATGTAATCTCTCTCTCTCCCCCTATTTTCCAAGACGAAGTTTTATCATAACATTTCTCTATATGTGGCATACAACATTATCAATATTGCTACTTTCATAGAAAGTGACCTCTAGTCTATATATATCATTCCCATTCTAAATACTTGAGTTACCCGTCAACGCGTGCTTTGATCTTTTTGCCTTTAGGTTTATCATCTGGGGTAATACTATTTATGTAGTGATTGAATTGCGGAATATATAAATAGAAAATAGTATACTGTACGTGCATAGGAAATTAGGGTTTTCCTGCTCCCAAAATGGCCCCTTGCCTTTAGTTTATTGTTCAAACCTACAAGTCTTTTCTTGTGGCGTTGAAAGTCTCACCGACAGTTCTCCCCTAAAAAGACCTCTCATCATCAGCTGGCCATTATGGTTCAGCTCCCCTTTAAAATTTTGACTTTTCAATCAGTTTCTGGGATTGAAGAATCTCCGGTCAACTTAAAACAATTCCGGGCAAGATCGTACGTGGGATTTCGGTCAAAATTTGTATGAAATGCGACCTGCATATATTTGGCCTTAGTCTTGGATACGAAGCCAATATATGCGACCTGCATATATTGGCTTCGTATCCAAGACTAAGGCCAAAAAGCTCTCGCCCGACACATTTGAAGCTCTCTCTCTCTCTCTCTCTCTCTCTCTCTCTGAGACACCCAACGCGCTTCTGTTTTGTTCGTATTATTAAGTCCTTCTCGAAAAGTTTTCCGTTCCAGCCTCCAACTTATGGAGTAAACTTCTCAGCAAATTCGACGACCAAGGATAATACTCAGTAATTATAGAAATTAAAAAAAAAAGAAACAGAGAGAGAGAGAGAGAGAGAGAGAGAGAGAGAGAGAAATCCATTGACTTCACCAATTTGGAGTTAAATACCGATTAGGGAAAATTGGGAAAATTGATAAAAAAATCTTAAATTTATTACATTTTTGCCAATTTAGTCTTACCATTTTTCAATGTTGTCAATTAAATCATAAACATTTTTACATTTTGTTAATGTAGTTCATCCGGCCAATTTTGGCCAGAAATCTTTGATGTGAACACAGGGCAACCTATGGGTATGAGCAACGTTGACGTGGACAATTTGTATTAATTTTTTTACAATTTTTTTATTTTTTATTGTCTTTTTTTTTCTTTTCTTTCTTTTTTTTTTCTCATTTTTCTCTGCCAATCGCCGAGCCTTGGCCATGGTCAGCAATCAACTAAAGGCAATGGCCAATGAGATCGCCCTCATCGAGATCTGACATGGGGTGATTTCTCCAGCCTTGGGTGAGGCTGGCCCTCACTAGAGGCTAGTGAGGTTGAGCCTCACAGCAAGTGTCGGCCTTGCCAACTTTTGGTAAGGCTCCCTCTCACCGAAGGCTAGAGAGGGTCGACCTTGCCGAGGGCGACCATCGCCGGCCATTGTTTTTGGCCAATCACCAACCATTGCCAAGGCTAGGCGACCAAGTAGAGAAAAAGAAAAGAAAAAAAAAGACAATGAAATATAAAAATTAATAAAAAAAATCGAGATACTAAAAAATTTAAAAAAATCTACATCAAGCACCGCCCATACTACATAAGACACCTAGAGTTTCTAGCCAAAATGGTCAAATGGATTATATTGGCAAACATGAAAATGTTTGGAACTCAATTGGCAAAATTGAAAATTTTATAACTGAATAAACAAAAAAGCAATAGGTTTAGAACTTGTTGGACAATTTTTCCATGGAGAAATTGTTCAAGTGCTCACAAACATCACAACTTCTTCCTCTTTAAATGTGACATCCCGAATTTCCAATTCTATTTTCAATAAATTGAAATGGGCATTTAATCTGCACGCATATAGTTCTTTTCCCTGAACTGATCACTCATGGGATAATTAGTCTATCGGGTGAAGCCATTAAGAAATTCTAATGCATCGGACTCGAGAATTTGACCAGGTAACAACCTTTCGACCGAGTTAATTTGCAAGGGTCATTATGGCACAGTTAAAAATTGATTAGAAGCCGAAGATAGGTCGGCTCGACAGAGGCATGTGATCGAGTGTGGGTGATTTCACCAGATCACACTATTCTTGTCGGTCGGCACCGAACCGATTTTTCTATCGATTGGGTCCCCTGTGTCCGTATTTGAAACCTTGAGATTTCCACGACAACCGAGGGTCGCCAATGTGTCAAAGATGTACAATGTGGCTTGAGATTGATCAACCACAGGTCGAATGCATAAAAAGTTCTAAAAGCTACCCGGTGGGTCAGGACGCGCTAATATCATGCCAGATTGAAATTAACCATGAAATTGAGATCGAATTCAGAAATTGGAAGTCATGGTGTGTCACAAATCATTTTAGAAGCATCGACTCATCTTCGAAGGATTTTTCATGTAAACCGAGTTTTTCGACAAAATAATCAAAGTATGGTTAATTTGGCTCAAGAAATTAGTAGGCCCGCTTTTGGTCGTGATTTTGGGATCTAAGTTGATTTTATGATCAAGTGATTATGTGAATTTAAGTGTTGAAACATTGGATTAATTTTATGGACTTCAATTTGGTTCAATTAGGAGATAATTGAAGAATTTGAGGTACAAGAATTCATGCCTCGGCGGAAAATGAAATTGAACCTATTAGAAGATGTTGTGGGAGAAATTGAGATAGTGGGGTATGACATCATCAAGTGATGTCATGGTGGGCCCTTTTTGTTGGATTAAAGAAAGAGAAAAAGAAGAAGAAAAGAAATGGCCCCCTTCCTTCCTTCCTCTTCTTCTTCTCTCTCTCCCATGGGCACCCCTTCTCCATCTTCTTCTCCATCACTTCTTGCTGCTGGTGGAACTCAACAACCGAAGAAGATGAAGACCAGCAAACTAGAGCATAGCCGTCGCCGCCCCCGCCGCCGTCGTAGCTAGATCCGTCGCCCACGCACGCCATCGTTCGCCCGCTCGCCCTCCACCTTCCTCTCTTTGCCCCCCTGCTGGTGTCGACCTCCTTTTCTTCTTATTTGTGTTGTTAGAGACCCACCAGCAGACCTGGGAAGTGGGCAAAGCCCGCCCCGCCTGCTCGACGCCACCGCCCGCCGCCGCTCGCCGTCCCGTGCTCCGCGCCGCTCCGCGCTCGGCCAACGCCCAGCCGCGTCTTGGCCTCTGCCCGTGCGCCTCAGGAGCTGCTAGAGCTCGTCTCCGCCGCCGTGAGCCGCCGTGCAACCCCGCCTCAGCCCGCCGGAACTCCCTCTGCCCCTCTCGACCCTTACTCGCCCCAATCGATTCGATCTCGGATTCACCCTCTACCAGTTCCAGCCAAGACCAGCAGCTAATTTTGTGGGTACGGCAGCGGCTTCGTAGCCCATTTTGGCCGTCTTCACGAGCCCGGATGCTCGGCCCGCTTTGAGGAAAGTCGATCCTGCGTCGGCCCCGTCGTTTTGGCGCACTCGGCTCGCTAATCGGGTGAGTTTAGCTCACTAAATCTTGATTAGATGGTTAATGATGCCCTAAGTGTGCTTAGCCTAAGTTAATGGTGTTTAGGTGGTTAGTTTAGTTTATTTAAGTGTGATTTGGATTAAGACATTTAATTAGTATTAAGTGTGTTTAGTTTAAGGTTAAGTAGGTTTATTTAATATAAGCCTTGATGTGACTTAAATAGTTTTATTTTTGATTTATTTTTATGTTTCGAAATTCTGGAAAATAGAATAATATATTATATTCCGAAAATCATTAAAATATTATTATTAAAAAAAAAACTTGAAAAATTATTTTTAACCCCAATTGCTTAGAATTTCATGCCAATCGTGGCTATCCTCTTAGAATTTGAATTTGATGAATGGATGTGGCAAAATTGAGTGTTGACTATTATTATTATTTAATTAAAAAAAAAACTCGAAAAATTATTTTTGACCTCAATTGCTTAGAATTTTGTGCTGATCGCTGCTGTGCATTTAGAATTTGAATTTGATGAATGGATGTGACAAATTGAGTGTTGATTGTGATAAATAGGGTTTTTAGCCATAAAAACCCAAGTGTTAGATTTTGATGCAGAAATTTGATTGTTAAAAGGTTTACTATTGTAATTGGAGTATGTGAATAAATTTTGGAATGTCCGGAAGTCAATAATGATTTGTCGTGTCTTTGGTTGATAGACCGAGGTTGCAAAAGAGTGGCTAGGCCGACCGGACTCGTATTCTTTGTGGATTGCGTCAATGTGTGACGTGGCTCGGGTCGTAGTAGTGGCTAGGCCGACTAGAGACCGTATTCTTTGTGGATTGCCGTCAATGTGTGACGTGGCTTGGGTCGCATTAGTGGCTAGGCCGATTGGACCTGTATTCTTTGTGGATTGCCGTCAGTGTAGTGACGTGGCTCTGATCGCAGTAGAGGCTAGGCCGACTGGATCTATGCTCCTTCGGGAATGCCGTCGACGTAGTGACGAAGCCGCGCTCCATGGGGGGGAGGCGATGCCTGACATGAGTGTCAGTAGATAGCTAAATTGCGAGTAGGCTATGCCATTGTGTGGCGGTAAATAATTGGAATGTGTGCTGAGTGCGATTGTGATTTATATGAAAGTGATGCCATTCCAATTATTTAAATTCTTATTATTACCTGAGATTGTGTGATATAAATTGTGCTAACCTGCAGGAAAGAAATTAAGACGAGGTAAGTCTTTCGTGTGAGGTGGCTAGGCCACCCTCGGTGTATTTTCTTTCTATTAGGGGTTTAGGGGGTTGAACTTGCTGAGACGATGTCTCACCTCGTTGTGGGCCAAAAAAATTTTCAGGACCGTAGATGGAGGAATCATCGCCTCGGAGACTTTGGTTGGCCTTGAGGAGTGGGATGAAGAGCATGTCCGACTAGTAGTCCTAAGACCGTTTATTCATTTTTAAGCGATCCAATCTTTTGTGAACCTTGGCTGTAGGCCTTTTTGGTATATATGTAAACCTTGGGAGGTTATTTGTTTAAGGAAGTATGTTTGTTTATGATTGTAATTATTTCCTGCTTTCCTATCTCGTGAGTTTTTGTCAGGGGTGAGATAACACGTTCCGCATGCGCATAATGAATTAATTGGGTCGGCGACACTACTTGGGAATGTCGCATATGTATGACCATGGTGGGATGTTCACGTGTCTTGGGGTTCGTGTCGTGACATCCCCGTTTAAGTGGTATCAGAGCATGGTTTGTGTATGGAGTGATAAGGTGTGATGAGTCATGGGATAGTTAGTAGGAAAGACTTTTAATATGCTGATGCATGTGGTTGATAGCTGTTTGGTAGTGTGTTTGTGGGGTCATTTAATTCTGTGAGTACCGCCGCAATTCGGTACTGAGAGTGTAACAGCACCGAGCGATCCTAGGTTTGTGGGGATCGTTCTGGCGCAATAGTCTTTAGGAAGCTTTTTTGGGTTAGCAAAATCAAGATTGAGCCGCCGCTGTTGCCGTTGTCACTGTTGTTGCCAGTGCCGTAATTGTTGTTGTTACTGCGCCTGTTGAGGCCCAAATTGGAGTTGTGACTATGGAACAAGTCACCGTATCTAAGTCAAAGTTCAGTTTAAGCAGAGTTGGAAATCAATTGGAGAAAAGGCCGATGTAAGAAGAAATGTGCCCCTTTCACCTAACCGGCAGAGTAGAATTGGAAAGTCAGTGCCTAACTCGATTGATGTGTTGTGCCTGTAAGAAGAGACATGGATGTGTCCCGTGCTGTAAGAGGGAAAAGACTTGATACAAGGGTTGCCAACACGGCCATCTGATCAAAGGTTGTCCGTACAGATGGATGGAACTACAGTTGTTTCTGTCACCGCCGTCAATAGAACGGAACAAGGGAAGCATGCTTCGGGACATTTAGTGGGGTACTTGGAACGGAACCCTAGTGCAAGGAAGGGTGCATGCTGTCACTCGACAAGAGGCAGAGGATTCACTGATCGTGTGTAGAGGTTGTGGAAGGAAACATAAATCAGCCGAGTGTCCCAATTTAATGGGAGCATGCTTTGAATGTGGCCAGCATGGCCATTAAGTTAAGAACTGTCCACGTAAGTTTGGGAGAGCTTAAGCACCGTTACTGCAGATATGACACCATTAGGATGGCTAAAGGAGCATGAATGAGTCGACCATGCATCGACCAAGGGAATGGTGTTTTTGAAATGTTTTTATCGAGTCGCGTAGCAGAATTTTAGTGAAGGGTTTGTTTAAGTATGATTTGAAGTCATTTTGTAAAGGTTTGGCTGACGAGAATTTTAAAATGTTTGGCTCGAGGTTATGAATTATGAATTGTAGTAGTGATATAATTTGGTTTGTTTAATTAAAGTGCAAAAGTTTAGAATTACCGAAAGTCGAAGAGGACCCTCACTCATTATCATTCATCACTGAAGATGACCTGGTTCTGGTTGTTGATTACCGAATCTACCTGGCAACTGTAATGGATGCGTCAATTGAGGAGCTGAATATGGAGAACATAATCGTGGTGCTGAAGTTTTCTGGAGTAATTCCTGAAGAAGTGACAAATTTGTTGTCAGAAAGAGAAATAGAGTTCTCAATTGAATTGACACCTAGAGCAGAGGCAGTCTCTAAGACTCCGTACTGGATGGCGTTGTTAAGGTTGAAAGAACTGAAAGTGAAAGTGCAGCTCCATGAATTGTTGGAAAGGGGATTCATACGCCCTAGTGCATCTCCTTGGGGAGCACCAACCCTGTTCGTGAAGAAAGAGTATGGTTCGTTGCGCCTATGCATCGACTATCAGTAACTCAATCAGATAACAATCAAGAGCAAGTATCCATTGCCGAGGGTTGATGACTTGTTCGATCAGCTTCCAGGAGTATTGAGATTCTCTAAGATCGACTTGAGGACAAGGTGTCATCAGCTGGGGATTGGAAATGAGGTTATACCGAAATCAGTGTTTCGCACTCAATACGGCCATTATGAGTTTATTGTAATGCCGTTTGGTTTGAAGGATGCTCTAACTGCTTTCGTGGATTTGATGAACGGTGTGTTTAGGGAGTACTTAGATCAGTTTGTAATCGTGTTCATTGATGACATTCTAGTATACTTGAGGAGTATTGAGGATCATGAAAGGCACTTAAGAATAGTGCTTCGAACTTTGAGGAATCATGAGCTGTACGCCAAGTTCAGCAAGTGCAAGTTTTGGTTAACTCGTGTGGCTTTCCTAAGTTACGTCATCTCAAGAGAAGGAATCTCCATGGACCTCATCCAAGATAGGGACAATGATCAACTAGCTAAGATCGACTACAGCGACAGAGATCAAAAGTAGCAGAGTATTACAGACAGTTTGTAGAAGGATTTCAATGTTAGCATCACCGTTGACGAGACTTATGAAGAAGGAAGAAAAGTTGTGTGGTCAGTTAAGTGTGAAAGTAGTTTCCAAGAGCTTAAGCAGAAGCTAACTACTGCACCTGTGCTCACTCTTCCATCTAGCCGAGTAAGATTCGAGATCTCTAGTGATGCGTCATTTAAAGGATTGGGTTGAGTGGTGATGCAGCATGACAGGGTTGTTGCATACACATCCCGTTAGTTGAGACCTCATGAGCTGAATTACCCGACGCATGACTTAGAGTTCGCAACTTTAATCTTTGCACTGAATTTGGAGATGTTAGTTGTGTGGAGAAAGATTATGGATCTTCACTGATCAGCATAGCCTTCAGTATTCATTCTCTCAGAAAGCATTGAATATGAGACAGCGTCGCTAGTTAGAACTTTGGAAATACTAGAGTTGTGATCAGTAGTGCAAATGGTACTCAAGGAATGGGTTTTAATTGAGAAGGCACAAAACTCGGGTTTTAAAATTGAGGTAGGCCACCTTTAGACTCTTATGGCCATCCTTAGAATTAAGCTGGATGTGCAAATCAAAATCAGAACGTTTCAATGGTCAGATTCAGAGATTGAGAAAGTCGTGCAAGCAAATACAGAAAAGAGAGAAGCCTCACTTTCAGATTTTTATAATGGAACACTAAAGTTCCGAGGAGCGATGGTGTGTACCGACAATGTAGCATCGAAAAGAGAGATCTTGTCAAAAGCTCATCGTAATAGTTACAGCATTTATCCTGGTAGTACCAAGATGTATCTGAATTGGCATCGACACTGCTAGTGGTCTGGTATGAAGGCGGACATTGCCAAGCATGTCGCCAAGTGTTGGATGTGTCAGCAGGTCAAAACCCAGCACTATGAACCGGGAGGATGTTTATAATCTTTCAAGATTCCCGAGTGGAAATGGGAGCATATCGCGATGGACTTCGTGACTGGGTTGCCAAAGAGTCAAAAAGGAAATGATTCGATTTGGACAGTAGTCGATAGACTGGCAATGTCAACTCACTTCATTGCAGTACGAAAGAACCTTGATTTGGACAAGCACGTTGAGTTGTACGTGCGTCAAAGAGTTCGTCTATTTGGAGTGTCGATGATGATTTCTTCAAACTGAGACCGAAATTCATGGCTATCTTTTGGAAGAGTTGCAAAGTGTTTTGGGAATGAAACTACAGTATAGTACGGATTATCATCTTCAAACGGATGACTAGTTTTAAAGGACAATTTAGACCTTTGAGGACAGGTTGAGAACATGTGGGTTGGTTTTCAAAGGAAGTGAAAAGGAACAACTCCTTCTCGTTGAGTTCACTTATAGCGACAGTTGCCAGCAGAGTTTTCAGTTGGTTCCCAGTTTCAATAGAACAGTCAAATGGTTCTTTCGAAGCAGAGCAAAGTAGAGTGTACAGAACTTCAGTTGGTCGTGGTGAGATCAGAGAACAGAAAATCGCAGGTCCAGAGTTGGTTCAGAATTCAGTGATTCAGTTGCAGTTATCAGAGACAGACTTGAGGCCACTCAGAATCGCCAGCCTAGCTTCGCAGATTACTATCACAAACCTTTGGAATTTGAAGTAGGGAAATATATTTTTCCTTAAATGTCGCCTATGGTAGGGACATCGTATTTTGTTAATGAATGGAAGATGAAAGAGAGTTTAAATCGGGATCCATCGAAATTTGGGTTCAAATGGGGGGTTTTGACTTTAAATGGATAAAGAAAGCAATTCGAGACACGGTTGGTACCTTTAATGGGAGTGGTACCTAGGAATGAAGAAAAGGGTTTGAAGTCGGGAGTTTGGATCCCCGATGCGGTAGCTTAGCCGCTTAGTGGAAAAAGGGAAAAATAATAGATAAAAGAGAACCAAATTTTTGTAGCTTTTATTTTCGCAAACGTGGACAAGTGTTCAGCATTTTGAATCCGTAATGGTTTGGACAAGTTTGCAAGTGATCTAGCAATACCGCAGTACAAAAAGTGCAATCGGGGAAAGAGAAGAGTTGATGAGACGACAGTACACCCACCTTTGTATTTAAGAATTGGTAAAGGTTTAAATTTCGAGGACGAAATTTTTATAAGAGGGGAAGAGTTGTGACATCCCGAATTTCCAATTCTATTTTCAATAAATTGAAATGGCCATTTCATCTGCACGCATATAGTTCTTTTCCCTTAACTGATCACTCATAGGATAACTAGTCTATCGGGTGAAGCCATTAAGAAATTCTAATGCATCGGACTCGAGAATTTGACCAGGTAACGACCTTTCGACCGAGTTAATCTGCAAGGGTCATTATGGCACAGTTAAAAATTGATTAGAAGCCGGAGATAGGTCGGCTCGATAGAGGCATGTGATCAGGTGTGGGTGATTCCACCAGATCACACTATTCTTGTCGGTCGACACTGAACCGACTCTTCTGTCGATTAGGTCCCCTCTGTCCGTATTTGAAACCTTGAGATTTCCACGACAACTGAGGGTCGCCAATGTGTCAAAGATGTACATTGTGGCTTGAGATTGATCAACCACATGTCGAATGCGTAAAAATTTCTAAAAGCTACCCAGTGGGTCAGGACGCGCTAATATCGTGCCAGAGTGAAATTAACCATGAAATTGAGATCAAATTCAGAAATTGGAAGTCATGGCGTGTCACAAATCATTTTAGAAGCATCGACTCATCTTCGAAGGATTTTTCATGTAAACCGAGTTTTTCGGCAAAATAATCAAAGTATGGTTAATTTGGCTCGAGAAATTAGTAGGCCCGCTTTTGGTCGTGATTTTGGGATCTAAGTTGATTTTATGATCAAGTGATTATGTGAATTTAAGTGTTGAAACATTGGATTAATTTTATGGACTTCAATTTGGTTCAATTAGGAGATAATTGAAGAATTTGAGGTACAAGAATTCATGCCCCGACGGAAAATGAAATTGAACCTATTAGAAGATGTTGTGGGAGAAATTGAGATAGTGGGGTATGACATCACTTGATGATGTCATGGTGGGCCCTTTTTTTTGGATTAAAGAAAGAGAAAAAGAAAATAAAAGAAATGGCCCCCCTTCCTTCCCTCCCTCTCTTCTTCTCTCTCCCGTGGGCACCCCTTCTCCATCTCTTCTTGCTGCTAGTGGAACTCAACAACCAAAGAAGATGAAGACTAGCAAACTAGAGCACAGCCGTCGCCGCCCCGCGCCGCCGTCGTAGCCACCGCCGGAGCAGATCCGCCGCCCACGCACGCCGTCGCTCGGCCCGCCGCCCTCCACCTTCCTCTCTTTGCCCCCCTGCTGGCATCGACCTCCTTTTCTTCTTATTTGTGCTGTTCGAGACCCACCAGCAGACCTGGGAAGTGGAGCCGCAGCCAGCCGTGCCGCTCGACGTCACCGCCCGCCGCCGCTCGCCGTCCCGTGCTCCGCCGTTGCCCGCGCTTGGCCAACGCCCAACTGCGTCTTGGCCTCTGCCCGTGTGCCTCAGGAGCTGCCGGAGCTCGTCTCCGCCGCCGTGCACCCCCGCCTCAGCCCGCCGGAACTCCCTTAGCCCCTCTTGACCCTTGCTCGCCCCAATCGATCTCGGATTCGCCCTCTACCAACGACCAGCAACTAATTTTGTGGGTATGGCAGCGGCTTCTTGGCCCGTTTTGGTCGTCTTCCCGAGCTCGGATGCTCGGCCCGCTTTGAGGAAAGTTGATCCTCGCGTTGGCCCAGTCATTTTGGCGCGCTCGGCTCACTAATCGGGTGAATTTAACTCACTAAATCTTGATTAAATGGTTAATGATGCCCTAAGTGTGCTTAGCCTAAGTTAATGGTGTTTAGGTGGTTAGTTTAGTTTATTTAAGTGTGATTTGGATTAAGAGATTTAATTAGTATTAAGTGTGTTTAGTTTAAGGTTAAGTAGGTTTATTTAATATAAGCCTTGATGTGACTTAAATGGTTTTATTTTTGCTTTATTTTTATGTTTCGAAATTCGGAAAATAGAATAATATATTATATTCCGAAAATCATTAAAATATTATTATTAAAAAAAAACTCGAAAAATTATTTTTGACCACAATTGCTTAGAATTTCGTGCCGATCGTCGCTGTGCTCTTAGAATTTGAATTTGATGAACGGATGTGGCAAAATTGAGTGTTGACTATTATTATTATTTAAATAAAAATAAAAACTCGAAAAATTATTTTTGACCTCAATTGCTTAGAATTTCATGTTGATCGTTGCTGTGCATTTAGAATTTGAATTTGATGAATGGATGTGACAAATTGAGTGTTGATTGTGATAAATAGGGTTTTTAGCCATAAAAACCCAAGTGTTGGATTTTGATGCAGAAATTTGATTGTTATGATTTACTATTGAAATTGGAGTATGTGAATGAAATGTGGAATGTCCGAAAGTCAATAATGATTTGTCGTGTGCTGGTTGATAGACCGGTAGCAGTAGTGGCTAGACCGACTGGACCTGTATTCTTTGTGAATTACCGTCAATGTGTGACGTGGCTCGGGTCGCAGTAGTAGCTAGGTCGACTAGACCTGTATTCTTTGTGGATTGCCGTCAATGTGTGACGTGGCTCGGGTCACAGTAGTGGCTAGGCCGACTGGACCTGTATTCTTTGTGGATTGCCGTCAGTGTAGTGACGTGGCTCTAATCGCAGTAGAGGCTAGGTCGACTGGATCTATGCTCCTTCGGGAATGCCGTCGACGTAGTGACGAAGCCGCGCTCCATGGGGGGGAGGCGATGCCTGACATGAGTGTCAGTAGATAGCTGAATTGCGAGTAGGCTATGCCCTTGTGTGGCGGTAAATAATTGGAATGTGTGCTGAGTGCGATTGTGATTTATATGAAAGTGATGCAGTTCCAATTATTTAAATTCTTATTATTACCTAAGATTATGTGATATAAATTGTGCTAACCTGCATGAAAGGAATTAAGACGAGGTAAGTCTTCCGTGTGAGGTGGCTAGACCACCCTAGGTGTATTTTCTTTCTATTAGGGGTTTAGGGGGTTGAACTTGCTGAGACGATGTCTCACCTTGTTGTGGGCCAAAAAAATTTTCAGGACCGCAGATGGAGGAATCATCGCCTCTGGAGACTGTTCAGACTGAAGTGGGATCGAAGAGCATGTCCGACTAGTAGTCCTAGGACCGTTTATTCCTTTTGGTAGACTGATCCATTTTTGTGAATTGGCCCCTTGTTGGTATATATGTAAACCTTGGGAGGTTATTTGTTTAAGGAAGTATGTTTGTTTATGATTGTAATTATTTCCTGCTTTCCTATCTCGTGAGTTTTTGTCAGGGGTTAGATAACACGTTCCGCATGCGCATAATGAATTAATTGGGTCGGTGACACTACCTAGGAATGTCGCATTTGTATGACCATGGTGGGATGTTCACGTGTCTCGGGATTCGAGGCGTGACATTAGACTTATTAAGAGGTCTCATTCGATATCTTGAGCTTGTAATGCAAATCAACTAATCTCAACCAACTTCAACCCTAGGAATTAGCAAGTCCGCGCCACACATTATTGAGAAACAAACACCAAAGAAACTAAAGGAATTTCGAGCACAATCTGACTTACTATTGACACATAAATTTTGACGACCCATTTAATCATTAATTACATAAGAAAATTGGGATAGATCCCGATCCCTAAATAAAAAATATTAATTAAATTGCATATATATATATTATGAGTATTTTAATTAAATCCATATAATTGCATTGGAGCTAATGGATTTAAGTGAGGGAGGTTGTAATCTTAATTGAATTAACTGAGCTAAGCCCATAAGATGAAAAATCAAAATGAGCCCATTAAATCTTCATGTTGATCGAATATTTATAGATAAACGGTACCAAGTTGGAATAGTTTTATTAAAAGTAAACTCGGGAGCAATTAAATTTGATATTATCACAACTTGAATTAATAAGAGAAAAGAGAAGAGTTTCCTTTTGATAAAGATAGGGTATATCTCTTATAATCCAAGATAGGAAAGTAAGGGATTTGATCTTAAAAGAAACCCTAAACTTACACCTATAACTACATGTTTTGAGGGTTCACAAAGGGGTTGGCAATACACAACAGAAAAATGAAGAACACGAGAGAGCAAAGAAAAAAGACATAGACGAGCTCCCTCTCTCCCACGGCCCCAAAATATATATATACGCATTCGTTAAAACACTGGATTGCACTCAAATTTTATGAAGAGCACAATAAGACATTGTTCTTGAATTCCAGCACACAGTTTCACGAAATCGATGAGTATGCATTTGTTAACTGTTGGACCGCACTCAAATTTATGGAGAGTATAGTAAGACATTGTTCTTGAGTTTGTTAGGTGGACTGATGAGAAAATATTTGGAAATATATCTTGAATGAGAAAACCGAACCATCGGACTTATGGATCAAGACTGAAGAGCTCAGTGCATGGTCTCACAAAAACAGCGAGTATGCGTTCGTGCTAAGTGAGAATGCAATAAAATTGTGAGAAAAGCTCTACAACACCTAGTTCTTCAACTTCGCCGAAGGAATCAAGCATCAAAGATCCACACATCCCATTTTGATTTTCATAGTCCCTAACGTCGATGTTTCCCGCTCTTGCCGTTCCTCACTGGTCACCTCTGACCACCGTCACTATCGGTCGTTGCTTGAGTCGATAATCCACTTCCAGAAATTTCCTAAGTTATATTTGATTAAAATATTTAATTGCCTAAATTGTGGCTATTCAACTCTTACACGATTTATTTTGAGATTTTAGTTGGTTCACGAATAGGAAGTGTCCTTTTGAGTCGTATATAATATCATGATTTCAATCTTTAAGACTTAAGATCGGATCCTCGATAATAGTTGTTTCTTATTTTGAGTTTAATAGATATTTTGTTATGATTTATTATATTTCATGTCTTTTATTTAGTGAATTTTTCTATTTTGGAAAATACAAAAGAATGCATCACATGTCACGATAGATTAGTTTACTAGTTAGAATTGCATATTTAAGAATCGTGTAGAAATTTGGAAATTTCCTAATTTAGAATAGAATTTAATATAAATTAATTCCAAACCATAATTTCAAAAAAAAAAAAAAAAAAAACTATATGCATATCTCACATAGGATTAGTTTCATATTTCTTCATCATCATTGCCATGTCATCATAAATGCCATGTCATATTTCCACATCATAATTTCATGCCATTTAATAATTGCATGTTTTGGATCATAATTTAAAGGATAAATATTACAAAAAACCCCAAATTTGTTGTGACAAATTTATCATCAATTAGTCTCTATTAAATTTTACCGTCAAATTGCTAAGGTGGACGACAAATTAACAAGTGAACCGATTTGGGGTTTTACACTTTTTTTTTTCGCAAGTGTACCATTTTTGGTTTTTTGTGGTATTAATCTTATTTAACGGAGCCGTGGGAGGTGGGTCCCCACGCTAGTGCCCCCTGGGTTTACATCGCCGGCTGCCAGCTGTACGGCAGTTCTCGGGTCATAAAAAAAAAAATCTTATTTAACAGAAACCAACAAAGTGGGTAAATTTGTCATAAATATACCGGTTTAGCTTTTTAGTAGTCAAAAATTAGTTTGAGGTAAAATTATCAAAAGTGTGCTAATTTTGGGGTTTTGATACTTAAAAAATTATTTTTGGGAAAATTTGTTACATGTGTACTAGTTCAAGGTTTTTCGTGGCATTAACCTTAACTTAAATTGAATGTCATGCTAGAATAGTTCATATTAATTTTACTTGTCATTATAATTAGGTCATATAGATTGCATATTACATGTCATGTTGAATTAGGCACATAGCCATTATTCGACATAAAATTGCATGTCACGCATTGCATATAAATTATTTTTCATTAAAAAGAAAAATCCAAAAAGAATAATTTAGAAGTCATATTTAGGCTATGCATGCATTTTCAATTGACATAGTGAAGAACAATTATTGGAATTGATAGGCTTTTGCCTGCTTTGGGGTATTTATGTTGTTGCCCTATCCTTAACACTTTCTTTAGTACTTTGATTATTGGTGTTAAATTCTTGCTAGCGCACCTGCATGATTATCTCCCGTATGTTAGTGGCTTAAGTTAAAAACTAACCAAGATAGCTAGCAAAATTTTTTTCAAATAAAGAGAAAATGTACCAAAATTGCATTAGATCTATCTAGCCTAACCAAGATCATGTATCCATGGATTTTATGGTTTGCAAAAGCATCTCTCGGGTTTCTAATTAACCCATAATGAATTAGTGACGACTTCTAAATAAATTAAATTGCATGTTTAAATGATTAAATTAAAATCCCAAAGTTGTGATTTATTTGAGCTTAGAAAAGTTCACACAAAGTGTTTGTGTAGTAATCATTAGTTTTCCTTTTAGAGGTTCACTTTTGAGAAGGTTGCGACAACAAGTATAGTTGGTGAAATTAACTATTGTTTTTTTAAATTGTTTAACAAGTAAGCACAAGGCACTTTTTAACAATATATATATACACACATATGTATTTTTTTATATATTTCCACCATCGAGATGACTGCTCTAGATTAGATTAATTGCGTGTGCTTCGAGTTAGGAAATAATAAATTTGAAGAGGAATTAGTATTTCTAAGTTTCTCCTCTTTTCCTTAGGCAATGGCCTTTCAAGTCATGATAAGAGAGGATCAAATGGGGTTTTCATTGATGTTTAACTCACACACCAGGCTTTGTGTCGCATTATTCTGTGTCCTGGAGTATAGCGACATACTTTGTGCATTCGATGTTCATTCATCTACCTAATCTGGAGGTCCATATCACCAAAAAAAAAAAAAACTGGTTATTAGCTTTTGCACACTGCAAATTAATTTTGTCTGCCTTGAAAAATCTCATATGTTTTCAAGATCATCCGAATTGTCAATATTAGTTACGGAAAATCATCCTTAAGTACCTGTAGAAAACGTTTTGTGGATTTTCTAGAAAGAAAAATACCTGCATATTCTTTTGAATAGTTTCATTTTTTTTACTTTGACTTTTTTTTTTCCCAATAAGACGCGACTACTTTGATCGATAGTTAATTATCACGATAAACCAAAGTAGATGTCTTTTTATCGGGAAATGGAGACAAACTTATCGAAAATAAAAGTCAATGCCTCTTCTTCCCGAGCAATAAAATGGATAAGAAGGACCCATGGGATTTTCCTCTCATCTTTAATGTTTGCCGAAAACTGAGAACTTGGCTCGCAATTTGATTGGGTGTGACCATTTCTCCTCTCTTGAAATTTCCATGACAAACCATTTCAAAGTCGCCTTCATCAATCGATGTCCGATGGTTTTCGAATTCAGATGGATGGATTGCATTCATTAATGGTCTCACACCTTTGTCGAAACGACTGCATATTCGTCGCAACAGGGCCAGGCTTCCCTCCAACCGTCCCCAGCCCCAACCTCAACATCCAAGGGGCTCCAAACCACCCGCTAATCGCTCCTGGGCGAATGTCGCCAAATCGGCTACTAAGGGATATGATCTCACATATATTCCCCCAACAATGGTTGAAAACAGGACTGTGGTCAACCTATCCAAGGAGATCCTCGAAGCTATGGACCTGAAATGGCAGGAATGTCTGGTCGGGTACTTCGTGGGAAAGAAACTTCCCTTTAAACTCACTGAGGCGGCTGTTAAGCACGCATGGAGAACTAAACTTGTGGAAGTTATGGCGAACGATGAAGGTTTTTATTTCTTCCATATTCCTGATGATTTCCGTAGGAAAATTCTAGATGGGGGGCCATTGACGGTAGCTAGAGTCCAGCTTATTTTGCAACAATGGCGTCCCATGTTGGAGTTGAAGAAGGATCACCACTCTTCTGTCCCAGTTTGGGTTAGGCTGAAAAACTTCCCCCATGCGCTTTGGTCTGTACCTGCGATTAGTGCTGTTGCTAATGCCATTAGTAAGCCACTCTATGTTGATTTTCGAACAGAGCAAATGAAGATGATCTCCTTTACTAGAGTATGTGTGGAGATTTTTGCCAAACAACCCCGTTGTGACTCTGTAGATGTCATTCTAAATGGGGATACATGCTCAATGGCTGTAGAATACGAATGGAGACCAGTTTCTTGCCCTAGTTGTGAAACTTTTGGCCACAGATGTTCGGTCCAAGTAAGTCCTTCTGGTCCTGTTGAGGCCCCTCAACTTGCTCCTGCCTGTGTTCCCCCCTCTGCCCAAAGCCCTGCTCTTGCTGCTCTTCCAGAAGCAACCCCTATTCCGGATGCCTAGGAGGTAGGCTGTAAACAGGCTCGGCCCCACAAAAAGAAGCAATTCTCAAGGCCAAAGGAAGTAGCGCCTGCTACCTCTGTGAAGATTGGTGAAGTTGCTCCTAGTGCAACACAGTCTCACGCTTCTAGGTCAGAACTTAAGAATCAAACACTGCTTCAGCATTGTGACATTCGTGCTTCGTCCTCCTCTGCCAGCTTAGCTCGTCGAGAGGACCTTACCACCCCAGTCTCTAGCTCGGGTGAAGACGCTGAAGATGATGCAAGCATTTTAAGCAACTCGAATGAGGACGACCACCCTCTGGTTGGATCCCTGCTCCGCAGGATGCAATTCCATTGGAGATTAATCTCGCTACCTCAATACCTGCTTCCCAATAGGTTAAGCCCCTGCTGGATTCTTCCCCAAATCCAGTTCCCACTACCCTAAAGTCCTCTGTTCAACCGAAAGCGGTAGCCAGTCGGCGGCGGGTTGGCAAGTGGCGGTAACTCCCTACGTCTCGTTGTACATATTATTCTATGTACATAGATGTTTGGAATATCAGGGGCCTTGTCGATCCTCTTAGACAGGCTGAAGTCAGATCCTTTGTTAGAACCAATAATATGAGTTGAGTTGGTGTTTTGGAGACGAAGCTATCCCCCTCAGTTGTGAGGGCGACCCTCACCGGATGCCGGCTTCCCTCTGCCATGGCCGGCGGAGGGAAGAGAGAAGAAGAAAAAAAAAAGAAAAAAAAAATTAAATAGTAAAAAGACCAAAAAGCCCAATTCCGTTAACTTTAACGAACAGAAGGACGAAATTGGTCAATTTTCAAATAATCAATGACTAGATCGGACATTTATTGATAATTTAGGGACCAAATTGAACAAATCAAAAGTCAAGGGATGAGATTGCACATTAAATAGAAGTTTAGGGACTGTTTGTGACATTTTCCCTAATTACTATTTCCTTCACGCGTGAAACCCTCAATTGGAACTAGTCAACCGATTTGCCTTGGAGTAGTTAACACTCAGAACCTACCCGTTCTTTTTTAGTCAAAACTTAAACATTCGCCACTTATTCTGACATAATAAGTAGATGGGTTTGTCCAAAGAAATAACCATGCTATCTCTTTTTCTATTTTAATCAATTTACATTTAGATAAAACCCAATGTATGTGAGAGATGAAAGAAAAGAATCACCTTAGTTACCTCATCATTCTAATGGCCAATCCTAGTGTGCTCCTTTCCTCGCCTATACATCTCTCAATTTACCGTAACATATCTACATCTACCTGGGCATAACATTGTTTACATTCTTTAGTTTAATTTAACAATTCCAGATTACTAGAAAGATATTTCCAATTTGAATTTTTTGAGCCACTGCCAACGCGTTATCTTTTCAAATAAGGTTCATCATCATGTATATCAACCAAAGATGGTTGATTTAATTTATTGCATAAGCCATGAATTAGAAAGAAGCCATTATATATATAAGAATTTGGAAAAACCATTCAAAAGCGACGTATCTGGATCTAAATTCTTACATATATGCTATATCTTCATCACGAATAAAGATTCTTGCTCCCTAACTGTGGCCCCATCAAACCCTTCTTTGAATTTTCAAACCTAAAAGTCTCCCGAATGTTGAAAATCTCAACTACTATTCTTCACTCCGCATGGTGACTAGAAAGGCCTCTCAGCCTCAAGCAATAAATGTTTTGCATCAGCTTTGAAATTGTACTTTTCAACGATTTTCTTGGAATCGGTCCAACCTATGATGATTCCAAGCAAGATCGTACGTTCCATTTCGGTCAATTTTTGAACGAAACATAGCCTATAAATGCGTGCCTCTTATACAGACTAAGGCCATCACGGAACTATCTCATTTTCAGCTTTTCCACAGTACAAGCACATTTGCAATTCAATATTTTCCTCAAAGCCTCTCTCTCTGTTTCTCACTCTAGGAAATAAGAAAAGCACATACTTTGTCTGAATTTTGGTCCGCTGGTATCCATTTCTTCTCTACTTGGTGTCCATTTAGTTAGCAAAGACATCCATGGAAAGGGCAATGAGCTTGCCACTTCAACCTCCGACTTACGGAAATCTCATAACTATTCTTAGTATCGATGGTGGAGGGATAAGAGGGCTGATTCCGGGAACCATTCTCGCTTTCTTAGAGTCTGAGCTTCAGGTCTGTACTTGAACAAAGCTCACTTTTTTTAGGCATGCGTGCCTCATGCAACCTGTGATTCCTAATTAGAGAACATATATATCTTTGTTGACTGTGCAGAAACTAGACGGTGAAGACGCAAGGATCGCAGATTATTTTGATGTTATTGCTGGAACAAGCACGGGAGGTCTAGTCACCGCCATGTTAACTAGCCCTGACGAGAACAACCGCCCCTTATTCGCCGCAAAAGATATTAAGGATTTCTACCTCGATAACTGCCCAAAAATCTTCCCTCAAGACAGGTTAGCTCAGCTGGCTGATTCAAAATTATCAAGGTCATATTAGATGTTGCATTTATGAATGATTGTTTGTCTATGGTAATAACTCTTCTTACATAACTTCTATCTTTTTCGAAACTACACAGTGGCCCGTTTGCTCCTGCTACGAAGATGATCAAAGCTGTGACGGGACCAAAATATGATGGAAAATACCTTCATAAGCTTGTCAAAGAGAAACTCGGAAACAGACGATTGCACCAAACATTAACAAATGTGGTGATCCCAACATTTGACATCGAGAGTCTTCAGCCAACCATCTTTTCTAGCTACGAGGTTCATCTTTCTTGTCCCTCAAATATAATTCGCTTTTTTTAAATATTGTTTCTTGCGTGTTACATGTAGAAAAGTAATTAAATAGACATGTTTTTTAATTCTGAATAAATATGCAGGTAAAGAGAAAGCCAAGCATAAACGCCTTGCTCTCGGACATATGCATCTCAACCTCAGCAGCACCAACTTATCTCCCAGCTCATTACTTTGGGACCCAGGACTCCACGGGAAAAATTAGAGAATTCAACCTCATAGATGGCGGCGTAGCTGCGAACAACCCGGTATGCAAAGCTAATTTTCCCTATTGTTGTTTAATGTGGATCGTGACTTGACGATGCATAGTATTAAATCACTAATTTGACGTTGCTCAAAATAGACCTTGGTTGCGATGGGGGAAGTGACGAAGGAGATCGTGGGAGGAAGCTCGGATTTCTTCCCCATAAAGCCGATGGATTACAGAAGGTTTCTGGTGATATCACTCGGGACCGGATCGCAGAAAGTCGAAGGGAAGTACGACGCAAGGGAAGCTGCCAAATGGGGAGTGCTGGGCTGGTTGAGTAGCAATGGTGGGAGCCCGTTGGTCGATGTGTTCATGCAAGCGAGCGCCGATATGGTCGATTTCCACCTCTCTGCGGTCTTCCAGGCATTACACCTTGAAGCCAACTACCTCCGAATCCAGGTATAATAGAATTAAGATTCTCGAATTTCACTTGCATAACATTGACCTTGATGTCCTCATCGAGGATTTCCTAGCTGTAGCCGACACACTGTATATTGATTCTCATAAATGAAACTCATAGGATGACACATTAAGCGGTTCAGTGGCATCTGTCGATATCGCTACAAAGAAAAATCTGAACGACTTAGTCAAAACCGGGGAAGCACTATTGAAGAAGCCGGTTTCGAAGGTGGATTTGGAGACGGGTCAATGCGATGCATGTAAACTGGAGACTAATGAAGAGGCTCTTAGAAGGTATTGAACTATTAGAACAATGAAATCAAATTCTTTCATGTATTTAAAGGTTTAGGGTTTATTAGTTGTCCGGTCGAGGTTACTTAAGTGCAATTATCCAATTTGGTTTCAGGTTCGCCAAGCTCCTTTCAAATGAGAGACAACTTCGTCATGCGAGGTCGCCACATGGACATAATTCCACGAATTTGAAACGATGCTAGTCGTGGAATATTTCTACAGTCTTGAAGATTCTTAGGGGACACGTCATCCATTCTTTGATTGTTTTTGTGTATAGGCATTTTATGGACTTCTTTTATTCTTTCCATTCTTCTCCATTAAATTCCGAAGGGAAGTTTGCTGCATCATTGGATGTAACTTTTTCAATATTATACTTTCAGATGATTTTTTTGTATGTTTTTAACTGGTCTGCGCTTGTACAACATGATCAAATGAATAAAAGTTCTCATTGCCTCAAGCATGTCACCTGCTACCACAAAGTCATCAGTTCGTCTCTGGTCGATTCTTTGTAAATTCTAGAAGTTGGAACGAAATGCGAATAAAAGTTCATAAAAAAATAAAAAAATAAAAAATAATAATCTTTTATTAGAGGTAGGAGAACTTGGTAAATTAGAATGAGGGTTAATAATCTAAAAAACCCCAAATTGGTACATGTATGACAAATTTACTCCAAACTAATTTTTTTACCACGAAAAATCATAAACCGGTATACTTTTGACAAATTTACTCCAAACGACCACAAAAACCCAAACCGATACACTTATGACAAATTTATCTCGAATTAATTTGTTCGACGCCAAAAACCCCAAACCGGTATATTTATGACAAATATACATTCCGTTAAATTAGATTAATACCGCAAAAAACCACAAAAATTGTGTAACTATGACAAACGGAAAATAAAATCTCAAACCAATACACTAGTCAACTATCAAGTGATATCCAATTTAGCAATTTGACAATAAAACTTAACTAAAATTAATATAGGCTAAATTTATTACAAGTATACCAGCTTGGAGTAAATTTGTCAAAGGTGTATCAGTTTAGGGTTTTTGTGGTCGAAGAATTAGTTTTAGATAAATTTGTCACACATGTACCAATTTGGAGATTTCAAGGTTTTTTTTTTTTTTTTTTTTTTTTTTTTTTTTTGGTAAAGATAATAATATATTGAGCTTTAACCAAACTATTACAAGAAGGTTCGTCGCCAAAAACTTACACTCATAAAGACAACAGGTCAATACGAGTGGAAGGGAGCCGAAAGAAAGCTAAAGAGACCGCGAACAAGGCGACAGCAAATCAGATAGAAGAAAAAGTAGCGTGAACAAAAGGCAGACAACAACAGCACAACATTAAGGTAGTGACAAGGCAGGAGAAGATCCGCGAGCAAGTAACCATAGCAGAACCCGCCAGCTCAAGAGCATCAACCATCCAGCCGTCGAAAGGGATGGCTACCAAGGAAAAACGCACCAGCCTTGGACCACCAACAAAAGCCAGGAGGAGCCAAGTATTAGCCAGCTGCAAACGAGATCAGAACCAGCACGATAGTAGACGATCCGCCGGCCTCGAAACTGAAAACAGCTAAGTCAAGGAGGTGGTGGATCAGCGTCTCCGGAAGAGAAGATAATCATATCAATCCCCCAGCTACGCTGGATCCTCCTATTTCGTGTAGTTTCTTTGACATTTCTGAAGGTGATAGCTTTGTCTCTAACTACTTTGATCAAATGGTTCTTCACGGCTGTAGTGGCAAGAGACTGCTCCCTAAATAGAATGCTATTCATGTTTTTTCGGATAATATGGCAGAGAGCACCAAAGGAAAAACGGCCAATGCATTTATGAAAATCTTTACTCGAAAGCAAGGCTACAGCCCAATTAAGATTCTCCCCCCATGATCTGTTGCGCCACGGAAGGTTCCATCTGGCAGCCCAAAAAAAAGCAATGCTAGCAGTGACATGACATCCAAAAAATAGATGATCGATGGAGTCCGGCATGGCATTGCAAAAGGCACACGCATCACTATCAATTCTACCAGAAGATAATAAGAGAGCTTGAGTTGGAAGCCTACGCTTGGCAATAAGCTAAAGATTGAGTTGGTACCACGGTGTAATCGAGTTGTTCCAAATGAACGCATGCCAATGAACTCGAGCCTTCTTCCGCCTTATGGTCTCCCATGCCGAGGCTACTGTGAACAGCCTGAAAGAACTCTCCACCTAGCAAAAACGATCCAAGTTCTGCAAAAGGGTCAGGAGAGGTTGTTCCCACGAATCCAAGACAGTCTTGATAGCATGGCCAGAAGTAGAGAACAAATCAGCCACCGTCGCATGCCTGGGTAGCCTAGAACTGTAGATGAGAGAGTCCAAGAAAATAAGGTTCAAGGGACCCCTGGGGTGCCGATTGTCAAACCAAAGAGACATCGAAAGTCCATCCCCTATTCTCCAAAGGAATGAGTTACGGAACTCCCTCCTGAATCGTAGGATTTTCTTCCAAGCCCATGAGCAATAAGTAGGCTTCTTAGCGACCTAGAAATTCTTTCCTTTTAAGAAAGTCGAGTGTATCCACTTACACCACAACGATATGCTTAAGCACAGCTGCTTTGTTACAATCACGAAGCCTCCGTATACCAAGACCTCCCTCTTCCTTAGGGAGACACACATCATCCCAGGAAACCTTCGCTCCACCTCTGCCCAAGTCCGGGCCTTTCTAGAGAAATTGCCTCAAGATACGATTCAATCTGGTCCAAGACAGTTATGGGTAATATGAATACACTAGCCCAATAGGCTTGGATGGCATGAAGGACTGACCTAATAAATAGAAGACGGCTGGCCAATGACAGAAAGCGATGGGTCTAAGATTGTACTCTCGCCGTGATGCGGTTGACAAGGGCACAGCAGTCCACCTTATAGAGCCTTGACGTGATGATGGGAACTCCCAAATAGTGGACTGGCAAGCTCCCTTCATGAAACCCTAGAGCGGTAATAATTTGATTCCTTGTAGAAGGCGAACCTCCTGCAAGGAAGATCTCGCTTTTGCTTGAGTTTGGGTACAAACCACTCCAAGCTGAGAAGGTGTCCAGGCCTTCCTTAAGTAGAGCTACCGAAGGCACATCAACTTCATAGAATAGGAAGACGTCATCTGCAAAGAAAAGGTGCGATAGGTTTGTTGCTTTACATCTCCAGTAAAATATGAAATCCGGTTTCATCGATTGAAGAAAAAGAAGGCTGTATAACACTTCCATAACTAAGGTAAACAAGTAGGGAGATATGGGATCTCCCTACCTTAGGCCCCGACCACTAGCAAAGAAACCATGTAATTCCCCATTTAAGGCAATGGAGAATTTGGGAGTTTGCACACTGGTCATGACAAGTCAAGTCAAGTGCTCAGAGAAGCGAAAACCTAGAAGGACAAGCTCGAGGAAGTTCCAGTCCACTATGTCGTATGCTTTCCAGAAGTCCACTTTAACTGCACACCTAGGTGACTACGGGTCAAGGTGGAAACCAGCAAACAGCTCCCGAGCCAAGAGGATATTATCCCCGATTCGCCTGCCCTTAATAAAAGCACTTTGAAAGGGGCTAGTCACATCCTGAAGGACTGCAGCCATCCTGTTGGCCAAAACTTTAGTAATACATTTGTAAATAGTATTACAACATGCAATGAGCCTGCAATAATTGACAGTAGTCGCATTAGGGACTTTTGGCACCAGCACCAAAATGGTATTGTTAATCTCCCTCTTAGAAAAATGAAAATGTTGGTGACTAACTTAAAGAAAAGTTAGATAACACAACACTTATTGGTAAATTAATAGTAGAAAAATATCGAAATGCAAGTTTACAAAAAAAAAAAAAAATTGTTAGCCAGCAAATCAAATAAATAGTTAGCAATTTAGATGGAAAAAATTTGGAAAGTCAAATTAAAAAAATTCAAGTTTTATGGAACAACCGGTAATTTAAAGACATTGATAAGGATGATGAATAAAAGTGGGTAAAACATAACGATTTCTTTGTTTTAGAGAGACAAGTTGGTAGCTTAAAAAAAAATATTGGTAACTAACTCAAATAAAACTTTGTAATGAAAACCAATGTAATAAGAAATGCAAGGAAAAGTTGGTAAGAAAAATATGAAAACTTGCTCGTTTACAAACTTTCAAAAATTGTTGGTAAGTTCATAAATATGTCAATATGTTACCATCAAATTACCGAGAAATCAAGTAATCAGTGGTTTTGTTTTTGCAGTAGTACTTTCGACAGTTAATCACTATTTCAAAATTAGACTGGCACGAAAAAAGAAAAAAAAAGAAAAAGATCCGTCTGTTTTCGAAAATAGCATAGTTAAATCGTCCATTTTTGTTCCATCTTGAATGGAAACAAAAGCTTTTGATTCCCCCTAGAGGCCAATACACGTAAGAGTTTCGCCAGAGCCACCACCTACAAGCATCACGTGCAAAGTATAATAACAGTCAAGCTCCTCACGAACTCCGAAGACTGGCGGATGCAGCGGATACCATCAAATAATCTAACACAACACCTTCTATTGTTCTTATGATTCTCGGTCGTGAATGATGACGAAGTTCTTCACGGATAGGATGAGCAGACCAGACC
Organism: Eucalyptus sp. ANBG9806169; assembly: GCA_014182395.1. Lineage (NCBI taxonomy): Eukaryota > Viridiplantae > Streptophyta > Magnoliopsida > Myrtales > Myrtaceae > Eucalyptus > Eucalyptus sp. ANBG9806169. The sequence goes on from CM024578.1 coordinate 498,865, forward strand.
GGACCACCCACTTCAGGTCTCCTGTGGCTGATCCCGCCTCTTCCCGCATCTATTCTGCTTTCTGCCTAACGAGTTCATTTATCCATTAAGAGGGAATAGAAAATCCCAGAAGCAACGTTTAGAAACGTGATTCAATTCTTACGTTTTACATTGACTATGCTATTTAGGAAAGCCTACAACGCTGGGACCACGACGAGCTTAAATGGTCAAAGATGGAAGAGCAAGAAGTACCGTCGATTAGGGTTCCACGCGTTTGTTATGCCACCAAAAAAGAGTGATGTTTGGATACGCAGACCACGAGATTAAATTTATTAGATCGAATTGATCGTATTACAAAAATCTATTGGAACCACTAAAAAATGGTACTTTTCATGTATTATGATTGATTTTGTTTATCATATGATCTTTAGGTTTAGATTTATAATATACTCTCCCACCATTTCTTATTGGAATTCAACACACCATCTTTTGCTTGTGTGACAAGTAGTTTTGACCATGGTTGGTATTGGCGACCCCGCCGACTTATTGCAAACACGTTAGTTATATCAATTCCAGGTTAACATCCCATAACAGTGTTTTTGGGTGATTCTTGAAGGAATCACTAAATAAGTTCTAGGACCAAAACGTAAACGAGATTTTATGTATGTTTCGGTGTATGAATTGTTTGAAAATTTTGAAAAGGAGTATGTTGACACCTAAATTTTGGTGACCTAATCATTTATTTATTATATATAAATTAGGGACTGAACTTTAGCCCCTAAACAAAAATATTAAATCGCATAACATATAGTGTTAGGAGCATTATCATAACAATGAGTCCACATATAGTTGCATTGTGTGGATCTCGTGCAAAATTCGGCAGTGGACATTTGATATTGCGGGCAAGGAGCCCACTCATGCATGAACTTTAAAAAATTGGCTTGGGCAAAAAAATCTAAGGGCTGACCAATGTTTCTGCTGAGGAAGATAACGAAGAAAAGGAAGTAAAAATTTGGAACGTATATTTGGTTTGTCTTGAATAGATTTGAAGCAAAAAGGGGAATTGAATAATTCGGCAAAGTGCAAGAGGTGTGAGAATCGTGAAATAAAATAATAACAAATTTTGCTTCCCACAATTCAAGATAAATTCGGCTTATGTACGCATGATCATAATATATTATAAGATGCCGATAGAATGTGAAGGAGGAGCAAGGCGGCGGCAAAATATTGCCCACTCTTATTGGCATTTCCAATTTGATATCGCAAGGAAATATATGATACGCATGCAGGAAGTAATGGAGGAAATGTGTATATCAACGATTCTTTTTTTTATACAAATTTCCTCTTTTGCAATACAAGGTAGGTAGTATGAAAGGAGGGATGGCGACAATTCTAAAAGGGGGGCAGACATTAGACGACCACAATTGAGAGAGAACACACGTTCGCCACAAAGAGAAAAGTAGCAAAGAAAACGTGAGGAGGGGGTCTGACGGCACACACCCAGAGACGCTTTCTTAGCAATCCTCCCACGAACTCCTCCGACTACTAAGCCCTCCACCGCGAGTCTCACGTCACCGCCGCTCTTGACGACGAGGAGCCGTCACCCTCCAATCCCTGCTATCACTTGTTGCTGCACGAGCGAATTCCTGCTGTTTCGCACACCCCGTCGCTTTTGCGTCGTCCGAGCCGCAATGATACCGCCTATACCAGTGGCACTAGAGCTTTCTTCTCGACATCGCTGCTCCCCTCGACACAACTTCGAGGCTCGTCGGACTAACGCCACTTCACCAAGACGAGTCTTATCCGGACACCATCGAGGTCTCGTTGAATTCGTACCCAGCGGAAGAGTGTTGCCTTCTACTTTTGCAGGTGGTCAAGAGAACTATTCTCGGCTGAGACTCACCGAAGAGCGCTTTCCTACCGTGTGCAATGCTAAGAACTCCAACGAGTTAACTCATTGCCATCGTCACCCTGAAAATCAACGAGCTTCCACAATAGACGGTCATGTCTACACAGCGTTTTAATCTTTGTTGTCGCGACCTAATTTTTTTTCGGGTTTGCCGCCTAAAACTAGGTTAATGGACTGCTAAGTTTTTTAAACTTAGCTCGGGCTCTCCCAAGCCCATACCAAATCGCGACTTGAGTCTAAACTTTTAAACATGCAAAATACTATCTAGGAGTCGCCACTAATCTGTTTTTGGTAGGTCGATTAGACACCTAAGCAAAAATAATGGGAGAATTATTTTACTCCTACGAACCAGGAGACTAAGGGTAGGGGACTTGGTTACACTAGACTATCCTAGTGCCCTTTCGGTACCATTTCTTTTTAATTTTCAAAAATGTTTTGCAGGCAGCTTGATTTGATTTTAACAATTTTTCGAACGTGTGAAGCGATCATGCGAGTGCACAAACCACCAATTTAACACCCGAGAAAGCGAATAAAATAATGCAGGACTTACCTCAAAGCAACGAAAGCAACTGCGTTGTTAGGTCGAATTCATATCAATAATCCTATATATGATTTCTAATTAATAAGCAATCACTCAATTTTTTGTTTTCACTTTATTTAATGAAAGTCGTGCAATGCATGCTACTAATTTAATATGAAATGACATGGCAATATGACCTAAACTATATAACATGAATAAGCATGCAATCCATCTTAAAGCATGAAATGAATTTATTCTGATTTTTTTGTATTTTCCATGAAATTCGAAATTAAAGAAATGCAACAATTAAATATGCAATTTAATCAAATGACCTAGTTCTAATGACGAGCAATGAACTTAGCAATAATCACTAGATGACAAAAATTTCATAAACCTAATCCTACATGTCCGATTTACTAAACCTATATGCTCGGCAGAATTTTGATTTTTTTAAATAATTAATTATTAAATAATTATTAAATCTAAACTATCAACAAAATAAAGCAAGAAAGGATTAAAATAATCGAAAAAATAACCTATTGTCTCACAGGTCAAATTAACGGTTATTCTAACCCTAATTATCACAACAAGGAGATCAAAACAATTACAAATCGGTCCGAAGTCCTACTGAGACCAAATTAAATAATTATTGTGATTTAACAATTAAAATTTCACCAAAAAAGCCCAAAAATTAATATAATAAAAAAATGATCCGATGTCTCTCGGATCAAATTAATAATTACATTAATTTTGGAAAAATCCCCTACGGATAATGCATACAAAATGCACAAATATTAACATTGACAAACCATATTCTAACTTAAACAATAAAAAAAAATTTAAAACGCAATAATATAACATAAAATAAGCAAAAGAAAGAAATAAAAATAAAACTAAAGGAGGGGAATTGCAGCAGCGTTGGTGGGCATATGGCTAGTTCTTGATTTGATCATTTGCTAGTCTCCTCCGAGAACTTTTTGAGTGGACGCCCCCCTTCTCTTGTCGTCTCTCTCTTGTCAATTATGGTGGAATATGGAATTGTGTGGCCTTTTGTTCGGCATTGAATTGTCTGTGACCACAACATCGTAACAAAGTAAATTAGGTGAAAATATGGGGTGAACAACTTTAATAGGGAGATAAACAACCCGGTTTTATCACAGTGAAATCACTGGATGGCAATTAGCGCTTAGGTACGTTGGCCACTTCGATGTCTCGCTGCTGGAATTATTGTCGGAAGTGTAGGAGTTTAATCTAGGCAAGAAAAAATAAAATCACCTTAGTGCGAATAGCAAATTAGAATTGCACACAATCAAACTTAAAAAAAAAAAAAAAAAAGAAGCTCGACTTAGCTTTATGCTTGTCGTCAATATCCATGAAGCATGATGAACATGGGGCATCGTCAAGAGGACTGCACCATCCAATAGACCAATCGAAGAATTCTCGAGATCGTCGACTCCCCTAAAGAAATTTGAACTCGAAAGAAACGAAGGAGAAAACCTTCCTCACATTTTCTTTGAATTTTTTGAAAATCGCCTCCCGAGCTCCGCTCTCCTCTTCCCTTTTTCACAAAATTTGGTCTCCTTTTTATAGTGGTTCCGAGCACCATCTTCCATGGCAATTTTTCGAGTTGCCATTTCTTGTTGCATTAAATCAAGCCTGCAAATCGGAACGTGATTTCGCAATCAGCTCGATTTGACTTGATTCCTTCCATTTTACAAAAATTCTTGCCCCCTTATTCAATTGCTTCTGCATTTAACAAAATCCGAATACCCATCAGAATTTCAAATTTCCATGCATAATCAATCAAATCAATTGCCCCCATTTTCTTTCTTTTTTTCCTTTTATTTGTTCAAAATGCAATTTTATTTTCCAAAATTAGATGTCAACTGCTGCCCCTCTTTGAAGGTGAGCTTGTAGAGGTTGCCGACAAAGATAAATTGAAACCTAATTTTAATTATGCACATGCACTAAATGACTTTTTATTGGAAAATGAATTCTTTTTTTTTTAATGCAATATGTATGATGCATGGAAATGCTAATGCAAATGATAAATGAATTTACCTGGAATAACTTACCTTCAAGGAGGGTAGAGTAACTCAAGATAAATTGGTGTTACACGTCCAAGACCCATACCATTCTACGGTCGCTGAGAATAGTAACATGACTTAGTAAAGAAAACTGCTTTCCTAGGACCCGTACCATTTTACGGTCGCCTAGTATGACAGAGCTGGTTGTGTCTAGGACCCGTACCATTCTACGGTCGCCTAAGTGGGGATTTACCTTCCAAGACCCGTACCATTCTACGGTTACCCGAATAGGGAAATAAGTTTTGTCTAGGACTCGTACCATTCTACGGTCGCCTAAACGGGGTTTACCTTCCAGGACCCGTACCATTCTACGGTCGCCTGAATAGGGAAATAAGTTTTGTCTAGGACCTGTACCATTCTACGGTCGCCTGAATAGGGAAATAAGTTTGTCTAGGACCCGTACCATTCTACGGTCGCCTAAACGGGGGTTCGCCTTCCAGGACCCGTACCATTCTACGGTTGCCTGAATAGGGAAATAAGTTTTTTGTCTAGGACCCGTACCATTCTACGGTCGCCTAAACGAGGTTTTGCTTGGCTAGGACCCGAACCATTCTTCGGTCGCCCGGCGTCGCAATCTGTGGAAAAATCTTTAGGGACAACTCCATCGAGTGTCAAATTACTCAAAAGTGAAAATACCTGTACAACAACAAGTATTTAAGGTATAGATAGAGATATACTTATATACTTACCTGGTGATATCTCTGCTCATTAGGGATATGTCTCCTGTAAAACATGATTGTAGGAGATGCAACATGTATTTGTGATTACAAATAAACATGCATTAATTCAAGCAAGGTTTACGCATAATGATTTCTATCAACCATGCATCACCTAATTCCAATGGAAAGGATTTCAAGAAAAGATTCCAATCCGAACACATAAGTGTCATGGATGTGTCAAATGATGGATCATTTAGTCCGAAAGGACTTTCCACTCATCCTCATTAAAATGGGTTGTTTTATCCCGACCTTTGATGCAGGATTTTGACAATCACTTTATCTCACTGTCATCACGCCAAACAAGAATCGGGCAATCTCGCAAGTGGTACTTCTTTGAAGGGAAGCTCGTAGAGGTTTCCTTTAAAGATATATGACACCTAAATTTAAACCATGCAAAATGAAATATGAAATGCATACGCAAATGTTAATGACTTGCCTTTTTTTTTTTTTTTTTTTAAAGAATAAAGGATGCAATGTAAATGCAATGAACTGGTTAGGAACATAGATCTCCATGTGTCTATGACCAATGAAATGCAAATGCAAAGAAGAGCACGTACCTGTCATACCTGTTTTGAGGATTTAGGTGTGAAATGATTCCGATGAGACTCCGTCAATCATCCGGAACTCCCTTCGAGATAATTGAAAGGCTCAAAGTCTTTAGGGATCTGGAATTCTCATCAGATTCTAAGCACCTGGAAATTGCATCAAGTACTTGAAACTTCAAAAATCTGATTCTTATGTCAGACATTTGAAAACTTTTACTAAACGTCTGGAAATCACATCAGATGTTTGGAAAGACAAACACTTGGAAATCACATCAACCGTTTAAAAGTTCAAATATCTAGAATTCACACTAGACATTTGGAAACATTTTATAAATAGGTACTTGGAATTCTCATCAAGTACAAAGATGACTGAACAAATTCAGGGTTTCAAAGACAATTCTTTTTGGTCTTTGAGGAAAAATTCAATGAAGGCCCATGCATGATGGCTTTATCAAGCTTCTACCGGAAAAATTATCAATAGGACAATTTTCAGTTATAGCGTGAATCTCTTGAACATGCTAAATGAGACACTTTTGGTGTGAAAAGGCTTTTTCACTTGCTCTTATTTAACAAGGGTTATTTGTCCCGACCATTGATGCGGGAATATATCACTCGATCTTATCATCATCTTGTCGACAAGAGTTCGAATTTTCTTGCAATCGCACGACCTTACCAATGAGAGGTCTTTGTCAATGAGCGTAATGCAGGCTTGGTCAATGGCTTAACAAAGGGACTCTTCGAGTCAAAGCAAATTGAACGAATGATTTTGTAATCATCTCCGGGTTTACAAGTCAAGAACCCTGCAAAATGATAAAAAAATAATCTTGCTCGCACTTTTTCGAGCAATGCTTAAAACATGTGAATTCCTATGTTAATTCAAGTGCCCTAATTTGAAGAGACTTTGTAAGGGCCATAACATAGGCTGGGTTCATGGGTTGAGAAACGAAAGGATCGTTAGGCTCAAAGATGTGTATAGGGGTCAAAGTTGGTGATCATCTTGACATTACCACCAGTTTTTCTTCACCATGGATTGTCTTCTTGACAGATTTCATTATTGGCTCAAAAGTTTATCACCTGATGCCAATGATTATTCAACTGGAGATCTTTTCTCAACAATTTTTTTTATATGATGGGCATCGATCAAGCACACTATTTTTTTTTATGCCCCCCAATTCATCAGTCATTTCTCTCTTCTTTTCACGGGCATTGGCCTTACTTTTACCAAGCACACTGCTTTTTCATGCCCTTTAGTTCTATTTTGATTTCAGTTCTTGCGCACAATGCATGTGTCAAGTATACTTTAAATGACACTCGAACTTTCAAGGGTCTTCATCTGTCTCTTGCCTTGCCCCAGTGTGGGCGATGATCATCAACTTGGGTTTTAAAAGAAATGAAATAGCAGGCTCAAGTGGGCTATTCAAAGGATATAAGTGTGTAGGATAGTGAAAGAAATGCTCTTCATCATCCTAAGGCACTTAAATTACCATATGAATTCAATGTAATAGCACGACTTGAAGATTGATGCAAGTGAGAGCAAGAAAATTTTAATTCATTTTCCTCACTTCATGATGTCATTTTTATCTCCTAGTTGCCCCGATGTGGGGTGATTCTTGACAGGGGTAATTTGAAAAGAACATCCATAAGTGTATGGGCTCAAAAATGGTTAAGCAATAGAACACCTGTAGTGTTTGGGATAGAGAAATGAACGCCTCTCGTCATTTCAGCTGTCGTACTTTTCGCAAGAAAATTCTTCACCTTGAAATACAAAATGTTTCCATACTCACCTCACAATGTATAGACATGGGACGGTGTATGGGATTAGGCTTGCCTTTCACACCTCATTTAGCATGCTCAAGTAACTCAACATCTTTCACTGAATTATCCATTTTGATAAATTTCAAGTGGAACAGATGGATAAAACATGTAAGAGTCATCATGCAAAATCCATTAAAAAAAAAAAAAAAACTCAACAGCTTTAAGCATGTCAACTTCAAACAGTTTTCTTTACTGCAAAATGGTTTTAAGCATTCATTCAATGATCCCTCTACAATGGGAATTGCTTCAGCAGTTGATGTCTTTGGATTGTCGCTATCATTCAAGACTGAAAATCCACTTTTGCCCCTGCACAAGAGAACGTGCATGAATATAATACTATGTAACATCAAAGTAAAAACAAATGGAATATCCATTTTTGGCTTGGGTCAAGATTTTATTTCAGTCGGGTCACTAATAAAATCTGTCATGCCCACAATCTGTCACATTAACTCTTTAAGAATGTGTCCTTGACAATTGGGCCAATTGCAACTTAGTGTGCCTTTTCAGATGCCTTCTGATCAGACCAAAAAAGTAATGCTCTAAAACATGAAGTAAATGAGTCAGAAAATTAAATAAGGCTAACCTAATGCATGCTTTTGGAAATTGCTTCAAAAATGATTTTTTTTATGAGGAAGCATGAAAGAGCCCAGTCCTCAGAATTCTCCTTGGATGACATTTTCTTTTCATTGTTGGATATCGTCACCGGCCTGGTTTGGCATACCCTATCATGTCCTCAAAACAAAACTTGTAATCAAATTACATTTATGAAAAATGTGATATTCAAGCACTAGAAGAAATTTAAACCAATCCTTGAAAAGCAATAGGAATTCCCACGCAGTGGAATGTGCAACTGAACATGCCCCTATTTAGGACCATGAATCATGTGTGCTTGAGCTCTTCACCCTCTTTGATCTTGTGATGCGAACCATCCAGGTCAGAGATTCTTCCTTCTAGATATGTCACTAGTCTCTTCATGGTGGCATCAAATTCAGCTATGTCATCACAGCCCTTTTGCTTGAGGAGAAAAGTCACAGTAGCAGACAATTCATTGACTTGACTTTGGAGGTGTGCAATTCGCTTGTTTATATTGTCAATGATATGATCCGGCACCTTGTTTTGATCCGCCATTTTAGCTCTTGACCGTGTAAGGATGGGTGAGCGAGATTGCTCCTTAATCACCTAATTCAAATAAATGGGAATATGTAAGCATGAGGTGTAAATGGGAACATGTAAGCTAGTCCATGACAACAATCTAATTGATTTTTTTTTTATTCATGAAAAAGTCTTTGCAAGAAGGGAATTACCTAAAAATAACTAGAAAAATAAAAATAAGACACCCTAACAAGAACCAAATTTCCTAAACACGAATTAGGAATTATCAAAATTTAAAACTCCCTAAGGAGAACAATAAAGACATGAATTGAAAACAAATTCTCTAAAGTTTTTGTTATTTTCCAAATGATTCATTATATGGCAATTTCCTCATTTCATTTCTAACTGACAAAGAATTAAATTCAATGATTGACCTATATTGTCATGGACTGACTTAAAAAATAAATTGCATGATATAGGGATAGAAGACTTACTTCACCAATGAAAAGCAATGGCAATCACATAGACAAGCGCATGAAACGTGATGCTCGATTTCTATCTAAATGGCTTAACAAAGTGGAGCTAAGAGGGTGATCTGACCGTTGCAGTCTCGCAATAATGTCAGGTCCCCTTAACTCCGGGCTCAGTCAAATGGAATGTCCAATAGTCACGCAGTCTCGCGGATGTGGACAAAACACATTTTGACACCATGAAAAACTTTCGGGGAAGAGAAGCTCAACCCCAGCGGAGTCGCCAAGCTATCGCGACCTAATTTTTTTTCGGGTTTGCCGCCTAAAACTAGGTTAATGGACTGCTAAGTTTTTAAAACTTAGCTCGGGCTCTCCCAAGCCCATACCAAATCGCGACTTGAGTCTAAACTTTTTAAACATGCAAAATACTATCTAGGAGTCGCCACTAATCTGTTTTTGGTAGGTCGATTAGACACCTAAGCAAAATAATGGGAGAATTATTTTACTCCTACGAACCAGAGACTAAGGGTACGGGGACTTGGTTACACTAGACTATCCTAGTGCCCTTTCGGTACCATTTCTTATTAATTTTCAAAAATGTTTTGTAGGCAGCTTGATTTGATTTTAACAATTTTTCGAACGTGTGAGGCGATCATGCGAGTGCACAAACCACCAATTTAACACCCGAGAAAGCGAATAAAATAATGCAGGACTTACCTCAAAGCAACGAAAGCAACTGCGTTGTTAGGTCAGAATTCATATCAATAATCCTATATATGATTTCTAATTAATAAGCAATCACTCAATTTTTTGTTTTCACTTTATTTAATGAAAGTCGTGCAATGCATGCTACTAATTTAACATGAAATGACATGGCAATATGACCTAAACTATATAACATGAATAAGCATGCAATCCATCTTAAAGCATGAAATGAATTTATTCTGATTTTTTTGCATTTTCCATGAAATTCGAAATTAAAGAAATGCAACAATTAAATATGCAATTTAATCAAATGACCTAGTTCTAATGACGAGCAATGAACTTAGCAATAATCACTAGATGACAAAAATTTCATAAACCTAATCCTACATGTCGATTTACTAAACCTATATGCTCGGGCATAATTTTGATTTTTTAAATAATTAATTATTAAATAATTATTAAATCTAAACTATCAACAAAATAAAGCAAGAAAGGATTAAAATAATCGAAAAAATAACCTATTGTCTCACAGGTCAAATTAACGGTTATTCTAACCTAATTATCACAACAAGGAGATCAAAACAATTACAAATCTGGTCCGAAGTCCTACGGACCAAATTAAATAATTATTGTGATTTAACAATTAAAATTTCACCAAAAAAGCCCAAAAATTAATATAATAAAAAAATGATCCGATGTCTCTCGGATCAAATTAATAATTACATTAATTTTGGAAAAAATCCCTACGGATAATGCATACAAAATGCACAAATATTAACATTGACAAACCATATTCTAACTTAAACAATAAAAAAAAAATTTTAAAACGCAATAATATAACATAAAATAAGCAAAAGAAAGAAATAAAAATAAAACTAAAGGAGGGGAATTGCAGCAGCGTTGGTGGGCATATGGCTAGTTCTTGATTTGATCATTTGCTAGTCTCCTTCGAGAACTTTTGAGTGGACGCCCCCTTCTCTTGTCGTCTCTCTCTTGTCAATTATGGTGGAATATGGAATTGTGTGGCCTTTTGTTCGGCATTGAATTGTCTGTGACCACAACATCAGAACAAAGTAAATTAGGTGAAAATATGGGGTGAACAACTTTAATAGGGAGAGAAACAACCCGGTTTTATCACAGTGAAATCACTGGATGGCAATTAGTGCTTAGGTACGTTGGCCACTTCGATGTCTCGCTGCTGGAATTATTGTCGGAGGTGTAGGAGTTTAATCTAGGCAAGAAAAAATAAAATCACCTTAGTGCGAATAGCAAATTGGAATTGCACACAATCAAACTTAAAAAAAAAAAAAAAGAGAAGAAGCTCGACTTAGCTTTATGCTTGTCGTCAATATCCATGAAGCATGATGAACATGAGGCATCGTCAAGAGGACTACACCATCCAATAGACCAATCGAAGAATTCTCGAGATCGTCGACTCCCCTAAAGAAATTTGAACTCGAAAGAAACGAAGGAGAAAACCTTCCTCACATTTGCTCTGAATTTTTTGAAAATCGCCTTCTGAGCTCCGCTCTCCTCTTCCCTTTTTCACAAAATTTGGTGTCCTTTTTATAGTGGTTCCGAGCACCATCTTCCATGGCAATTTTCGAGTTGCCATTTCTTGTTGCATTAAATCAAGCCTGCAAATCGGAACGTGATTTCGCAATCAGCTCGATTTGACTTGATTCCTTCCATTTTACAAAATTCTTGCCCCCTTATTCAATTGCTTCTGCATTTAACAAAATCCGAATACCCATCAGAATTTCAAATTTCCATGCATAATCAATCAAATCAATTGCCCCCATTTTCTTTCTTTTTTCCTTTTATTTGTTCAAAATGCAATTTTATTTTTCTAAAATTAGATGTCAACATTTGTGTGCAGATTTTTTTTGGTGAAAATCCAGCAACGTCTTGGTAGCCCACTTAGTCATCGTGAGGTTCAGAAGTGCAAGCAACGTACTGCACCTCTGTCTATTACAAAGTTGCTCGCGGCTCCTTGTGGTGGTCTAGTCTTTCCCATCATTCTCACCAACGACTAAACCCACCGAGATCTCTCCATCATCGTCCCTAGCGTACGAAGCTGCGCCGCGCCATCCACCACCTTGTTGCCCGTGGATTGTGATTCTAGTCCGATTGCACAAAGTCCAAATTTGGAAATCAAAATTCGGATTAGATAAAAATTTCGTTTTATTTGATTTCCGAATATTCCGTTTTCTTATTTGAAATATCTGTTGATGCATATGATGGAATTCTCGATACATTATGATATCCGTAATCTCGAGTAGTCTTATAAATTGGGAAATTATCCTAATTTCACAACGTGCATACGATTGACGGTCCGATTTCACGCTTGAAATACGACTCGCAATCGCACGGGAAAATCGCCAATCCGATCTCACGCTCGAGATATGATTCGTGATTTTGTTTAAAATTGGCCAATCCGATCTCATACGTAAGATACGATTCGTCAATTTATTTCCAAAATTAAATGGACATGGATGATATCTTGCTTGATTTGTTGCTGTGATGTTCTCGATGCTTTTATTTGATTGCTCTCATAAAGGAAAAACCCAAAAAAAAAAAATTGAGTTAGGTTAAATGCATGTTAGGATATTACTAGTTTTAAGGTTATGTTGCATGTTTAGGATAGGAAATTTATTTCGAATTTCTTAAATAAAAAGACCAAAAACATTAATTTAGGATATCATATTTTCTTCTCATTAATTTAAATTGCACGTTTAATTATTTGGCAAATTCAAATTTCGAATTTCATAATAAAAAAAGAAAAAAATTAGAATTAGGGCATTATTTGCACATCATTGCATATTATGATAGATTGCATGCTTATTAAGAAAATAAAAATAAAAAAATCATGTGCACGTCATGTAGCGTTAGATTCATGAAATGCACGTCATTTAGTGATTGTTGCTAGGTTCATTTAATTAGAAATTGCCTATCATTAAGATTAGGTCATTTTGGTTAATTCAGATTGCATATTTAATTATTGCATGTTCATTAAGAAAACATAAAAAAAAAAATACTTTACTCATTCATATTGTTCAGGCTATACTACTATGTCATATCATTTCATGTTAAATTAAAAGCATTGCACTGCATATGGATTATATTCTCATTAAATCAGTGAAAACAAAAATTGAATGATTGCGTGTTAATTAGAAATCATATCTAGGGTTGATGATGTGAATTTTGATTTAACAACGCAGATGCTTTCGTTGCTACAAAGGAAGTCTTGCAATTTATTCATTGCTTTTATCTGGGTGTTAAATTGATGGTTTGTGCACCCGCATGGTCACCTCACATGTTAGGAAAATAGATTAAAAATCAATTCAAGCTGCCTGCCAAACATTTTTCGAAATAAAAGAGAAAGGTACCGAAAGGGCATTAGAGAAATCTAGTGTAACCAAGTCCCCGAACTCATAAATCTCTGGTTCGTAGAAGTAAAGTAAACATCCCGTTGCTTTACTTGGGTTTCTAATCAACCCACCAAAAATAGATTAGTGGCGACTCCCAATTGAAAATCATTTGCATGTTAAGAATTTGAACATAAGTCACGAATTAGTATGGGCTTGGGAGAGCCCGAGCAAAGTCTAGGCTTAACAATCCATTAGCCAAACCCTAGGTGGTCCATCCGGAAAATTGGTCGCGACAGAGTATCATCAATGTCATTGAACATCAAGGAATGTGTGTGGAAATATATTTGTCCCTTTACCGTTTCTCTGTGCTCAAGTAAGCAGAGTTTCGACCCCAGAAAGAACAAAAAAGAGATATATTCATCTTCATTGTATAAGCTAATCCTCGGCTATAAGCCGGTTATCGAAAGGACAAAAAGATCCCAACAATCATAGCAAATCTATTGAATTCTGAAGCAATATAATAAAGAAGATAGCACTTTTGATTTTCTTTTAGAGGTACGATAACGAAGGGGAGTTCTACCGAAGTTAATATTGATCAACAGAAAAACTACCTCATCGAATGCATGAAATTGCCCTTTTGATTTTCTTTTAATAGGAATGACAAATCTTGGGGTTTATTTTTTGATAATTTTGCAGGTGGATATCAAATATAAAAGTTCTCTTTATAATAGTGTAGTAATAATAGTAGAGATAGTGTATGAGATTAATTTAGGTTGCCTCACTTGACAAAAGACAGATGTTATAATATAAGTCAATGTGAACTTTTTTGGCCTTCTTAAAACCATACTGGGTTTTATATGCTCTTACCCGTCTTGTGTGTTCGAGTGGGCTTCTATCAATAAGTATATTTACATCTTTGTCTTCTCTCACTTTACACTACTTATAAAAGAAGTAAACTTCATGTCCACTTTTGTATGAAAGTCCATTACATCTTAAGGAAAAAGGGGTAGTGAGACAACGATTTCAAAAAATATGGTCACTGCTATCGAGCTCTCCCTAACCTACAATGGACCTCTCCCAAATCTATGATTATCCACCCTTTCATCCATGGACCAACGTTTTGGTACTAGACCGGCCGATTCAATCGGCTCAACTAGGCACTGGTCGATCGTCTAGTCCGATCTAGACCACCACTTGAATGGGCAGCAGATTCAGCCGGATCTAAGCATGTAAGAAAGAGATTCCAATCCCTACCTCCTTGGTTCCCCAACCGAATGCTCAACCAACTCAGCCAACAACTTTCTCACATACTTTGACAGATTGGGCCACGCCCGCCAAAAGAATAGGCCCGATGGTCGGGCCCCGTGCCTGATATGCTAGGCCAAGCCTGCTCGGTTCTGGAGAAAAGTTTGGTTCGGGCCCAATTCCGCACTCCTCCATCGGTTCACAACAACGGAGAAACTCGAGAAGACGGAGAGAGAGATAGAGAGAGAGAGAGAGAGAGAGAGAGAGAGAGAGAGAGAGAGAGAGAGAGAGAGAGAGAGAGAGAGAGAGAGAGGGGTGCGAGCACGGTTTGATCCCGAACTTGGATGTTTGGTATGGAGAGGCTTCAGAGAATGTTCGATAGCACAGAAGGTGCTCTGGGCCACCCACCCCCCGACTCCCCGACCCTCGAATCCTTCGAGCAAGTCTACATCTCCTCCCTCGCCCTCTTCAAGATGCTCAAGCACGGTATAGTTTTCCCTCTCTCTTGCTTCGTCTTTCGCTTGCGGTCGCTCGATTCGACAGTTCGACGTGAATAAAAAAAAAAAAAAAAAACCCTAATCGCTAATGCCGGTTGCTTTTCTCTACCGCTACCGGAGGATCGATTAGGGTTTCTTGCTGCATGGTTTCTGTTGGGCCTCCATTTTTAGTGTCGAGGGATCGGGAAAGTTTGTGTCTTTAAAGTCGAATTTGAGCTTTCGGATGGGTTCTATGGTTTTGTGTGTTGTTAGATATTAGTTGTGGTGTAATGCACATGCGGAAGCGAAACAAAACCCCTGACAACAATCAACACAGGATAGAAAAGCAGGAAGCACAATCACAACCAAAACACTTTTATAAAGAGCCCGGTTTATATACAACGCTAGGCTAAAGACAAGAGTCTGCTCAAACAGAAAGCCTACAAGCCTTCTAGGCACTCGAATCCTCAACTAAAAATTCGAGGTCTCCTAGGGACTCGGGTACTGCACTACGCCACCAGGAGGGTCAGATGTACCCTCGCCATGAGCGACGTCTATCACTGAAGCTAGGACCTCACAATCCTACAAGGGACCCTCTCTGTGTCCATTGAGCCTACGACGATACCACGCTCTGAATCGATGGGGTACCCTCTGAGGTAGGCCCGCATCGACCTAGACAGTGGTCGTCATGAGTTCATAGACCCTGACCCCGGGAATAGGAATGTCAGTAACCTGCTCGGTAACCCTCTTAGGTTGCCCAAAACGTTCCGGAGGAACCGCCATCTAAGGATCTGAAAAGATTGAGCCCACGACGAGGTGAGACAATGTCTCAGCAAGTTCACCCCCTAAACTCCGACTAGGAAGGAAATACGCCTAAAGGCAGTCTATGTACACAAGACAGATGACTTACCTTACCTCAGTTCCTTCCTGCACATCAGTACAATTCATATACTCAATCAATCAATTCAATTCAAACCATCAATCAATCGATCCTTCCAATCACTCAATTTAATTCGATACAATCGATACGATCAGTACCATCTATCAATTTGATTACCGCTCACACAAGCTGAGGTATAATTATGCTCACACAAGCTGATATAGATGGTTGCTTGCACCAGTTGATATATATATTATAGCTCACCCAAGCTGATATAGATTATTGCTCTCACAAGCTGACATATCAATGCTCACACAAGTTGACGATTCAATGCTCTCACATGCTGACGTACAATAATGCTCGCACAAGCTGACGATTTAAGGTGAACCAGAAAAATTGATATTCATACTTTTAAAATCCCACGATTCGATCTGGTCTTGAAAACATTTTCGATGTCAAAACCCGACACTCGAGATTTTTCCAATCAAATATCAAAATTCCACAATTTTGGAATAAATATTCAAAATTACAATTACCACTCAATTTGCACAAATTAGCACTCGATTAAATAAACCAAGCACACCATTGCAATCAGTACAAAATTCCAGTCACCGGCTATCCCAGTGTAATTTCTGGAAAATAATAAATAATTAAATAAATACCAAAAATAATTAAATAAATACAATTAATTACCAAAAATAACAACTTAGGTCGAAATGCTTAATTAACCACCCGAACGGGTTAGGAAAATTTCCGAACCTATCTAGATAAATAGCACGATCTATCTAGTCCTTAATTACACCGTTCTAACCACCTAACATGCACAAACGAATAATTAAATCGCTAATCCATTTTAACTAACCACCTAAACCATAATTAGCCTAAACTAATAAACCATTAAGTATCATTAACTCCCTAAGCAGAGTTTAGCAAGTAAACTCACCGGTTTTGCAATCCAGTGAGTCCACGATGGGACGCGAAGACAGGCGACAAACGACCTTGAGGCGGGACCAAACAAGGCCTAGAAGAGGCCTAAAACGGGCCTCGAAGCCATAAAGCCCTTGCTTGCTTTGGTTCTCAAGTTCCGGGCCGAGAGAGTTGGTGCAGGATCGACTTGGGGCCGGAACGAGCAAGGTCGCGGATGGGCGGTTGCAACAAGCGACGATGGGCGACGGCGGCTGCTGGACAGCGATGGTGGAGCTCCGGCTGAGCTCCTTAGGCGACTAGGGCTGTTGCGGGATGGCGAGGAGGCTCGGTGCGGGTGGACGGGCGCAAGGACGACCGAGCGGTGTGCGCGGGCTCGCGGGCGGCAAGCGGCGGTCTTGGCGGCTCGGGGTGGTCGACGGTGAAGGGGGTGCTACTCAATCACTCTCTGGTTCTCTCAAGCTTTCAAAGGCTCCAACAATGGATAAAGTGGGCCTTGAGAGGAAGAAGCTGCTGAAGACTTGGACGGTCCCCCTTAGCCTCAAAAGTCTTCTATTCTATCCCTTTGTCCCTTGGCAAGGCCCCACCAGCCTTGGCTGTCTTCCTCAACCAATTTGCAGCCCTCAAACTTCCCTAGCAAGCCAACCAAGTGGTCCAAATGTTGCACACCACGGGACCTACGAATTTTGGAACACTTTCCCCCAAATCCACTTCGATTCTCCTTCAATTGGATCAAAATCGATCCCCATAAATTCAACCAAGGTGCCCGCACTTAAATTCACATTTTCTCGTCAATTGAACCAACTTGAATCCCAAAAATGCAACCAAAAATGGTCATCTAATTTTTCCGGTCAAAAATGGCCCTACTTTGAATTTTCGCCAAAAATCTCGGTTTGTAGAAAAATCTTCAAAGGATGAGTCGACGTTCCTAAAATGAATCGTGACATGAGAACTTTCAATCGGGTTTAAATTTGCGGTTAATTTCAATCTAGTGCGATTTTAGTGCGACCTAACCTACTGGGTAGCTTTTAGGAATTTTTAGTGCAATTGACCCATGGTCAATTATTTTCGAGCCACATTGTACATCTTCGACACATTGGCGACTCTCATGAAAATCTCAAGGTTTTAAATACGGATACAGGGTACCAAAACGATAGAAAAATCGGTCTAGTGCCGATCGACGAGAATTTTGCAATTAAGTGGAATCACCCGCACTTTAATCACATATCTTAGTCAAATCGACCTGTCTCTGATCTTTAGTCAATTTTTAATTGTGCCATAATGACTCTTGCAGACTAGCACGGTTAAGCAGTCAATTTCTGGACAAATTCTCAAATCTATTGCGTTAAAATCCCTTAACGGCTTCACCAAATAAACTAGTTATCTCGTGAGTGATCAGCTTAGAGAATAGAACTATAGGTGCATCGATGAAAAGCCCGATTCATTCAATTGAAAACAGAACTGGAAATTCAGGATGTCACAGTTCTTGGCTGGTGTCTTGCTTTCTCTAAATTGAGACTTGGATTTGACCGACCAGGGAGGGCTGGGGTTCCCATGAAAGTGATGGGCTTGATGCTTGGGGAGTTTATGGACGAGTACACCATCCAAGTAGTCAATGTGTTTGCTATGCAACAAAAAAAATTTGAACGACTTAGTTAGAACCGGTGAAGCCTTGTTGAAGAAGCCAATTTCAAGAGTGAACTTAGAGACTGGCGGACACAAAGGCCGTAATCCAAAGACTAATGAAGAGGCTCTTACAAGGCATGGAATTGTAATTTCCGTCACGCCCCAAACCCCAAGCGCGAGAACAACCCACCATGGTCATGCAAATGCGACATTCCCAGGTAGTGTGCCAACCCCATTCATTTTATATGCGCATACGGAACGTATTGTAAAACCCCTAACAAAACTTACGGGATAGGAAAGTAGGAAACCATCTCATTCACAAACAAACATACTTTCATAGATAATCACACCAGATTTTATATACACCAAAAAGGGTTAGCCTACAAAATGATCGGTCCACCAAAAAGAAGGAACAGTCCTACGACCACTAGTCGGACTTGTTCGTCAATCCCACTTCTGACTGATCAACCTCCGGAGACAATGGGTCCTCCACCTTACCACCGGGAGGGTCAGCTACGCCCTCACCTAGGATAGCCTCCAACACGGCAGGTGGAATGGCAAAACCACTAAGAGGACCAACCCTAAAACCATTGGCTCCAAAACGAAACCACGCTCTATATCGATGAGGCGCCCTGACAAACATGGCCTCCTCGATTCAGACTGTGGTCCTAACAAGCTCATAGATCCAATGACTTCTAGGATCATGAAAACTATGCACCTGCTCAGTAATCTGCACGAGAATACCATATCGCTTCGGGGGTATCGCTATCTACGGTCCTGAAAATATTTGGCCCACAACAGAGTGAGACATTGTCTTAGCAAGTTCACCCCCCTAAACCCCTATTAGAAAGAAAATACATCCAAGAGTGGCCTAGCCACACTACACAGAAAACTTACCTCGCCTTATTTCCTTCTTGCAGGTTAGTACAATTCATATCACTCAATCATAGGTAATAATAAGAACTTAAACAATTGGAACGCAATCACTTTCACATAATCAACAACCATAAGGATCATGATTATAAGACCAAATCGTTATGTCACGTCTCATACCATGCCACACAATTCTATCCCATAATTCGGCACATCAGCCACACTCAGCATGCGTTCCAATTTTTATTCACTACCACACATGAACATAGCTTACTCGCAGTTCAGCTATCTACTGTCGTTTAGCCAGGCATCTTCCCCCCACCTTGGAGCACGGCTTCATCATTACATCGACAGCGTTCCCGAAAGAGCATGAGCCCAGAATCTATTGCGACCCGCATCCGTTGTATGGGGCATCCCATATAAGAGTAAGTCCAGCTCAACAGCTCAGGACAATTTTTTTCTTAATTAACATACAACAAATTCATACTCAGCCCAGGACACTTTGCATTTCACTCAAGACTTCCATTAAAATAGTGATCTCTACCTCTTTTCTTCATATTAAAAATGTTCAAGAAATTATTCACGTGTGTGGGGGCACGCAAATTTCAATCTAGAGAACTAATATATTACTTTTTCAAACCCCACCATTTAATATAATCCTAAAAATCTAATTTCGGTGTCAAACTCGACACTTGGGATTTTTCTGGATAAAGTTCATATTTTTCACAATCAACACTCAATTTGCAATATCCAACCATCAAATTCAAAATATGGATACATAACAACGATCGCATGAAATTCTAATGATTTAAGATCTCGAGAATAATTTCGGTAATAATAAATAATTAAATTTATTCCAAAAATTAATTAAATAATAATATTTAATAATTTTATATAATATAAAATATTATTAAATAATTAAATAATTTCGAAATAATTATTTAATAAAAAATAATTAATTAAGGTCTAATCAAGATTATACTAATCTAAACATCTACTTAGCCTTAATTAATCATACATTAAACTAATCACACCCCTTAATCTAATCAACACTTAACTAAACTAATCTAACCACCTAATCCTACTTAACTTAAACTAAGCATCCCTAAAGCATCATTAACCTTCTAATCAAGGTTTAGAGGCTAAACTCACCGAAATTACTTTCCGATGAGTCCACGGCGAAGACGACGGCGAGGCGGTCGATAAACCTCCACGCGGCGACACCAAGCGAGGACCGAAAGGCACCCAAAATGGGCCTTGAAGCTTCAGAACTTGCTGGAACGCTAGCTGATGATCACGGCTGAACCGAAGAGGAAGATGGGCAGAACGGCAGGGATGAGTGTAGCTAGGGGCGATGGTAGTCCAAGCGAGGCTTCCGGTAGCTAGACGGTGGCTCACGGCTGCAGCACGACCAAGGGCAGCAATGGACGAGGCTCCTAAGGGTAGCGATGGATGAGGCTCCTGGACGGCAAGACAGAGGCGGAACAGCAGGGACGCATGGTTGGAGTAGCTCGCAAGCGATCACACTACGGCAAGCGACGGCAACTTCGACTACTCCAGGGATGGGATGACGGTGGCGTGGCTTTGACGGTGTCTAGGGGGCTTCGGAGGACGGCGAGACAACACGGAATCGGCAGTTGGGCACGAGGATGCATGCAGGACAGCAGCAAACATGGGCTGGCGTGCGGGTGGTGCGACAACGAAGGAGCGGGCATTGGCGGGCATGCAAGCGAAAGGTCGAGCAAGGAGGGGGCAGCTGGTTGCTTATGGTTTTGCTAAGCTTTTCCCTCCCAACTCCCAAGGAAAAAGCCTTGATTTGAGGAAGAAGAAAGAGTTGATGTGAGGGCCCCTTTTGAGAGCCAATGGGCTTCTTACACTTGTCAAAACCAGCTCCTACTTGGCCCCACCATGACCTCACATGACATCACCATCCTCACTCCTCCAATCTTCCTTGACAAGCTTCCAAAAGGTCCAAAATGCCTCTTCCCCCATGGCATACGAATTTCGAACATTTGTACATCAAATTCATTCAATTTTCTTCAATTCCCTTCTAATTGAGCCAAATTAAAGTCCATCAATTCATCCAATGTAACCACACTTAAATCCACATTTTTCCTTGACCATAGAACTATCTTGGATCCCAAAAGTGCGACCAAAAGCGAGCCTACCAATTTTCCCGAACCAAAATAACCATACTTTGATTTTTCACCAAAAAACTTGGTTTATATAAAAAATCTTCTGAAGATAAGTCAACGTTCCTAAAATGATTTGTGACACAACAGGACTTCCAATTTCTGAATTCGGTTTCAATTTCACGGTTAATTTCACTCTGACGCGATCCTAGCGCGCCCTAATCTACCAGGTAGCTTTTAGGAATTTTCATGCATTTGAGCTGTGGTTGATCATTTTCAAGCCACAATGTACATCTTCGACACATTGGCGACTCTCGGTTATCGTGGGAATCTCAATGTTTCAAATATGAACATAAGGTACCAAAACGACAGAAAAATCGGTCGGTACCGATCGACAAGAATTGTGCGATCTAGTGGAATCACCCACACTCAACCACATGCCCTTGTCGAGTCAACCTGTCTCCAGTCTCTAATCGATTTTTAACTGTGCCATAAAGACCCTTGCAGATTAGCTCGGTCGAAAAGTCGTTTCCTGTTCAAATACTCGAGTCTAATACGTTAGAATCCCTTAACAGCTTCACCTAATAGACTAGTCTTCTCGTAAGTGGCCATCTCAGAGAAAAGAAATATATGCGCGCAGATGAAATGCCCGACTCATTCTATTGAAAACAAAATTAGAAAAATCAGGATGTCACAATTTTTGATGTCGTTAAGAAGTTTGACAGTCGCGTGCATAGTTCGGGTTACTAAATGCAATTGCTTATTTTCTCTCAGGTTTGTGAAACTACTCTCAAATGAGAGACACCTTCGTCTTGCGAGGTCGCCTCATGGAAATAATTACACAAATTGGAAACAATCGTAGTCACCGAATGCTACAATTTGTACAAAGAACATACTGAAGTTCGTGAAGATTGATTCCTAAGGAACAAGTCATTCATTCTTTAATTATTTTCATATTTTCCATTCTTCCTGAATAAATTCCAAGTGCCAAATTGCTGCATTGGATGTAACCTTTAGTCTAATTCTTACTAATTATTGTTTTGTATCATATTGCTAGTCTGAGCTTGTAAAACACGATCGAATTGTCAATAACAATCTCAATTACCTTACCCTGTGGTTGGATATGTTACGAGAAACAAGTGAACGAGCAATAATTTAAAAAAAAAAAAAAAAACACAAAAATTTAAATTGAACATCATAAATTGGCTTGGTGATGTGACCTACTCCCAAAGAGAGTAACGTAGGTTTCTACCATAGATCGGATAATATAACAAAGATTACAATCACATTCAAGTTACTCAAACATTCAATATCTTCCAAACTCTAATCACACAAAGTGAGTCATACAGTATTTAACCCTTCATAATTTTTCATGAATTAATGTCTCGATCTCATAACGAAGTTTAGAAATCTTATAACAAGATTTGTTTTCGGTATCTAATACTTAAATTCGATGGATTCAATTAACGAAAAAAACGTGCAGCATCTCGGAACAATGTCCCACCCATTTTTTGCGCCCAAAGCCACGAGAAAAGTTCTCTTGACCCAAACCAAAAGACCCCCACAAACTCAATAAATATAAAGTATGCGAGTCCCTTCTTTAATCCAACTGAGGAAACCTTTCTTGTTAAACTCAGAAGAGTTGACCCCCCAAGAGGAAGTTGACTTATCGAAATTGGCAACAATTTGCACTTTCCTTTTGAGTTTTCCGTACATTTTAGATCCATTCACAGACTTAAACTCGAAAAATATTTTAATAATATACGAGATGAGATCAGCAAGAAGTCTCTAACCCAAGTTGAAAACCTACTCATAAACCCTCCCTATAAACACAGTTTTTGAATTTTATTTTCCCATGAAGATATCATATTTTATGAAAAATCATTACATATAGTTTGTAAAATGTTCCTTCTGTAAAAAGAGATCAATCTGCTAATTACAAGCCTCGCGAGAGAGTGAGTCAATTAATTCAAATTCTATTTAATGTACGCATCACCAGCTTAAAAAGTTTAGAATTTGCAGAGTGCATAGGATGATGCTAGATATCAATTGAACATGGCAAGGTCTACTTTGAATATCAAAACACATAAAGTGTTGGGCTATGCAACTATAAGTCCAAATGCCAGACCTAAAAAGTTTAGAGATCTAATTTGGTTTCTTTCCGAACGTTGGATGATAAAATTGCTAATTACCCATTCTGAAGGGAACTAAAATAGGAAAATTAGAATGGAGCCAGTATATAAGCTAACGGGAAGGGTCTTATATACTGGCTCCATTCTAATTTTCCTATTTTAGAAGGGTCTTATATATGTGCCTTTTCTTAACCAAGGTTCGATTTTTTAACGGGAAGGGTCTACTTTTAATTTTCATGTTACCTGTAGCTAACGGGAAGGGTCTCATCAAAGGACATTCGTCGCTTTCATTGCTTTTTTATCCATAACATTTAATTACCATTGAACTTTCGGCCATCTTTGAATCACCAAAAGCCTCCACCATCGACCCTCTCGTTGCTTGATTGGAGATGAATAAGTTATTCTCTGACAGGATGACCTGTCATCTCGCATCTATATCGGTTCTGCCTAACAATTCTCCCATGAAGTCGGGGGAAAAAAAACGACCCAGAAGCACAGCTTCACACGTGATTCAAATCTCGTATTAACTAATTAACTTTGAAAGCATGCGAAGACACGGGGATGAGAAACGAGGTTCGTTTCACCGGTCAAAAGCAGAAGAGCAAAAAACTGCTTGATTTAAAGCCAGGGTTTCGACGTGTTCATCGAATATAACTCCAAGAGGAAGGAGCCTACAAATTACACTTGCATTGATTACTATTTCCTTCACGTGTGAAACCCTCAATTGGAACAAGTCAACCGATTTGGCTTGGAGTAGTTACCACTCAGAACCTAGCCGTTCTTTTTTAGTCAAAAGTTAAACATTCGCCATTCATTCTGACATAATAAGTACATGGGTTTGTCCAAAGAAATATCCATGCTATCTCTTTTTCTATTTTAATCAATTTACATTTAGATAAAACCCAATGTATGTGAAAGATGAAAGAAAAGAATCACCTTAGTTACCTCATCATTCTAATGGCCATTTTAAATCCTAGTGTTCTCCTTTCCTCACCTATACATCTCTCAATTTACCGTAACATATCTCCATCTGCTGGGCATAACATTGTATACATTCTTTAGTTTTATCGAGAAGCGATTCCAGACATTAGAAAGATATTTCCAATTTGAATTTTTTGAGCCACTGCCAACGCGTTATCTTTTCAAATAAGGTTCATCATCGTGTATATCAAGCAAAGATGGTTGATTTAATTTATTGCATAAGCCATGAATTGGAAAGAAGCCATTATATATATAAGAATTTGGAAAAACCATTCAAAAGTGACGTATCTGGATCTAAATTCTTACATGTATGCTACATCTTCATCACGAATAAAGATTCTTGCTCCCTAACTGTGGCCCCATCAAACCCTTCTTTGAATTTTCAAACCTAAAAGTCTCCCGAATGTTGAAAATCTCAACTACTATTCTTCACTCCGCATGGTGACTAGAAAGGCCTCTCAGCCTCAAGCAATAAATGTTTTGCATCAGCTTTGAAATTGTACTTTTCAACGATTTTCTTGGAATCGGTCCAACCTATGATGATTCCAAGCAAGATCGTACGTTCCATTTCGGTCAATTTTTGAACGAAACATAGCCTATAAATACATGCCTCTTATACAGACTAAGGCCATCACGGAACTATCTCATTTTCAGCTTTTCCACAGTACAAGCACATTTGCAATTCAATATTTTCCTCAAAGCCTCTCTCTCTATTTCTCACTCTAGGAAATAAGAAAAACACATACTTTGTCTGAATTTTGGCCGCTGGTATCCATTTCTTCTCTACTTGGTGTCCATTTAGTTAGCAAAGACATCCATGGAAAGGGCAATGAGCTTGCCACTTCAACCTCCGACTTACGGAAATCTCATAACTATTCTTAGTATCGATGGTGGAGGGATAAGAGGGCTGATTCCGGGAACCATTCTCGCTTTCTTAGAGTCTGAGCTTCAGGTCTGTACTTGAACAAAGCTCACTTTTTTGACGCATGCGTGCCTCATGCAACCTGTGATTCCTAATTAGAGAACATATATATCTTTGTGGACTGTGCAGAAACTAGACGGTGAAGACGCAAGGATTGCAGATTATTTTGATGTTATTGCTGGAACAAGCACCGGAGGTCTAGTCACCGCCATGTTAACTAGCCCTGACGAGAACAACCGCCCCTTATTCGCCGCAAAAGATATTAAGGATTTCTACCTCGATAACGGCCCAAAAATCTTCCCTCAAGACAGGTTAGCTCAGCTGGCTGATTCAAAATTATCAAGGCCATATTAGATGTTGCATTTGTGAATGATTGTTTGTCTATGGTAATAACTCTTCTTACATAACTTCTATCTTTTTCGAAACTACACAGTGGCCCGTTTGCTCCTGCTACGAAGATGATCAAAGCTGTGACGGGACCAAAATATGATGGGAAATACCTTCATAAGCTTGTCAAAGAGAAACTCGGAAACAGACGATTGCATCAAACATTAACAAATGTGGTGATCCCAACATTTGACATCGAGAGTCTTCAGCCAACCATCTTTTCTAGCTACGAGGTTCATCTTTCTTGTCCCTCAAATATAACTCGCTTTTTTTAAATATTGTTTCTTGCGTGTTACATGTAGAAAAGTAATTAAATAGATATGTTTTTTAATTCTGGATAAATATGCAGGTAAAGAGAAAGCCAAGCATAAACGCCTTGCTCTCGGACATATGCATCTCAACCTCAGCAGCACCAACTTATCTCCCAGCTCATTACTTTGAGACCCAGGACTCCACGGGAAAAATTACAGAATTCAACCTCATAGATGGCGGCGTAGCTGCGAACAACCCGGTATGCAAAGCTAATTTTCCCTATTGTTGTTTAAGGTGGATTGTGACTTGACGATACATGGTATTAAATCACTAATTTGACGTTGCTCAAAATAGACCTTGGTTGCGATGGGGGAAGTGACGAAGGAGATCATGGGAGGAAGCTCGGATTTCTTCCCCATAAAGCCGATGGATTACAGAAGGTTTCTGGTGATATCACTCGGGACCGGATCGCAGAAAGTCGAAGGGAAGTACGACGCAAGGGAAGCTGCCAAATGGGGAGTGCTGGGCTGGTTGAGTAGCAATGGTGGGAGCCCGTTGGTCGATGTGTTCATGCAAGCGAGCGCCGATATGGTCGATTTCCACCTATCTGCGGTCTTCCAGGCATTACACCTTGAAGCCAACTACCTCCGAATCCAGGTATAATAGAATTAAGATTCACGAATTTCACTTCCATGACATTGACCTTGATGTCCTCATCGAGGATTTCCTAGCTGTAGCCGACACACTGTATATTGATTCTCGTAAATGAAACTCATAGGATGACACATTAAGCGGTTCAGTGGCATCTGTCGATATCGCTACAAAGAAAAATCTGAACGACTTAGTCAAAACCGGGGAAGCACTATTGAAGAAGCCGGTTTCAAAGGTGGATTTGGAGACGGGTCAATACGATGCGTGTAAACTGGAGACTAATGAAGAGGCTCTTAGAAGGTATTGAACTATCAGAACAATGAAATCAAATTCTTTCATGTATTTAAAGGTTTAGGGTTTATTAGTTGTCCGGTCGAGGTTACTTAAGTGCGATTATCCAATTTGGTTTCAGGTTCGCCAAGCTCCTTTCAAATGAGAGACAACTTCGTCATGCGAGGTCGCCACATGGACATAATTCCACGAATTTGAAACGATGCTAGTCGTGGAATATTTCTACAGTCTTGAAGATTCTTAGGGGACACGTCATCCATTCTTTGATTGTTTTTGTGTATAGGCATTTTATGGACTTCTTTTATTCTTTCCATTCTTCTCCATTAAATTCCGAAGGGAAGTTTGCTGCATCATTGGATGTAACTTTTTCAATATTATACTTTCAGATGATTTTTTTGTATGTTTTTAACTGGTCTGCGCTTGTACAGCATGATCAAATGAATAGAAGTTCTCATTGCCTCAAGCTTGTGACCTGGTACCACAAAGTCATCAGTTCGTCTCTGGTCGATTATTTGTAAATTCTAGAAGTTGGAAAGAAATGCGAATAAAAGTTCATAAGAAAAAAAAAAGAATCTTTTATCAGAGGTAAGAGAACTTGGTAAATTAGAATGAGGGTTAATAATCTGAAAAACCCCAAATTGGTACATGTGTGACAAATTTACTCCAAACTAATTTTTTGACCACGAAAAATCATAAACCGGTATACTTTTGACAAATTTACTCCAAACGACCACAAAAAACCCAAACTGGTACACTTATGACAAATTTATCCCAAATTAATTTGTTCAACTGCCAAAAACCCCAAACTAGTATATTTATGACAAATATGCATTCCATTAAATTAGATTAATATTGCAAAAAACCACAAAAATTATGTAAATATGACAAACGGAAAATAAAATCTCAAACTAGTATACTAGTCAACTATCAAATGATATCCAATTTAGCAATTTGACAGTAAAACTTAACTAAAATTAATATAGGGTAAATTTATTACAAGTATACCAGCTTAAAGTAAATTTGTCAAAGATGTATCAGTTTAGGGTTTTGTGGTCAAATAATTAGATTTGGACAAATTTGTCACACGTGTATTAGTTTGGAGTTTTCAAGATTTTTTTTTTTTGTTTGGGTAAAGATAAGAATATATTGAGCTTTAACCAAACTATACAAGAAGGTTCGGCGTCAAAAACTTACACTCATAAAGACAACAGGTCAGTACGAGTGGAAGGGAGCCGAAAGAAAGCTAAAGAGACCACGAACAAGGTGGCAGCAAATCAGACAGAAGCAAGAGCAGCCTGAACAGAAGGCAGACAACAACAGCCCAGCACTAAGGTAGTAACAAGGCAGGAGACGATCCATGAGCAAGTAACCACAGCAGCACCCGTCAGCTCAAGAGCATCAACCATCCAGTCACCGAAAGGGAAGGCTACCAAGGAAAAAACGCACCAGCCCTAGACCACCAACAAAAGCCATGAGGACCCAAGTATTAGCCAACTGCAGGCGAGATCAAAACCAGCATGGCAATAGACGATCCGCTGGCCTCGAAACTGAAAACAGCTAAGTCAAGGAGGTGGTGGATCAGCGTCTCCGGAAGAGAAGATAATCAGATCAATCCCCCAGCTACGCTGGATCCTCCTATTTCGTGTAGTTTCTTAGACATTTCTGAAGGTGATAGCTTTGTCTCTAACTACTTTGACCAAATGGTTCTTCACGGCCGAAGTGGCAAGAGATTACTCCCTAAATAGAATGTTATTCCTATTTTTCCAGATAATATGGCAGAGAGCACCAAAGGAAAAACGGCCGATGCATTTATGGAAATATTTGCCCGAAAGCAAGGCTACAGCCCAACGAAGATTCTCCCCCCATGATCTGTTGTGCCACGGAAGGTTGCATCTAGCAGCCCAAAAGAAAGCAATGCTAGCGGTGACATGACATCCAAAAAATAAATGATTGATGGAGTCCGGCATGGCATTGCAAAAGGCACAAGCATCACTATCAATTCTACCATAAGATAATAAGAGATATTGAGTTAGAAGCCTATGCTTGGCAATAAGCCAAAGATTGACTTGGTACCATGGCGTAAACGAGTTGTTCCAAATGAACGCATGTCAATGAACTCGAGCCTTCTTCCGCCTTATGGTCTCCCATGCCGAGGCTACTGTGAACAGCCCGGAAGAACTCTCCACCTAGCAAAAACGATCCGAGTTCGCAAAAGGGTCCGGAGAGCTTGTTCTCACGAATCTAAGACAGTCTTGATAGCATGGCCAAAAGTGGAGAACAAATCAGCCATGTTGACACCTAATTTTAGAAAAATAAAATTGCATTTTGAACAAATAAAAGGAAAAATAAAAAACAATGGAGGAAATTGATTTGATTGATTATGTATGGAAATTTGAAATTCTGATGAATATTCAGATTTTGATAAATGTAGAAACAATTAAAAATCAGGTGAACAAAGGGCGGGGATTTTGATAAAATGGAAGGAATCAAGTAAAATCGGCGATTGACACGAAATCACATTTCGATTTGCAAGCTTGATTTGGTGCAACAAAAGTTGAAAGTTTGAAATATGCCATACAAAGCAGCTGTTCGGAATCAGTATAAAAGAGAGCTTTATTTTTCGTAACAAAGGGGGAGGAATTTTTGAAAAAATTGAGAGCAAAAATTTCGAGGAGAGAATTCGTAAGGAAAGCGTGAGAACGTGCAAAAAGAAAAGAGGAAAAAATCCCTCTTTCAGTCTCGTTCACTGAAAGGACGAAGAAGCCAAATTTTTCTGACAAGCTGAAGAACAAAAGAGAGTCAAAGTCAGCAGCTTTGTCTTTTTGCTAAAAAGACAGCAGAGCGAGGGGACGTTAGGGGACGTGAGGGGGTCAGAGACAAAAAAAAAGGAACCAAAAGATCTTGTTCATCTTCCTCGGAGGTCCTCTGTTGCTGTGATCGGTCCCTTTGCTGCCGATTTCCTCGTTGGCACACTAGCAGTCAAGCCTCCGAGCGCCGTCGCCGCGGCTGCACCTTTTGCTCGACGCCGCGAGCACCCGAATCCGACGCCCATAGTCGGCCACCGACGCTGCCGCCGCGCACCACCGTCGGACAGCAGCCCCTCGCTCGACGCTCACCTTCGCTCCGCGCTGCCCCGCCTTGCCCGCGACCTCCCGCTCACCCACCACTGTGCCGGAGTGCCGCCTGATCCGCCGCACCCCTGCTACCCAAGTCCCGCGCCTAGCTCCGCCGGTTGTCTTCCTCGCACGCGTCGATATTGCTGTCCTCCCCTTTAGGTGGCTTTTGTTATTTGTATTTTTTATTTATTTCATGCTATTTTAGTTTATTTTTTATTTTCAACATTATTGTACAGGAATGTGATTTTCATTTTATGCATATTCTGTTTGTCCGGAATTATTATAATTATTAATTTGATCCAGAGACATTGGATCATTTTTTAATTATTTTAATTATTGGGCTTTTTAGTGAGATTTTAATTGTTAAATCACAATAATTATTTAATTTGGTCCGTAAGACCTCGGATCGATTTGTAATTATTTTGATCTCTTTGTTGTGATAATTAGGGTTAGAATAACCGTTAATTTGACCTGTGAGATAACATGTTATTTTTTCGATTATTTTAATCATTTCTTACTTTATTTTGTTGATAGTTTAGATTTAATATTTATTTAATAATTACTTGTCTTAAAAAAAACTAAAAAATCAAAAAGATATTTGAATTAGGATTTCAATTGATTCTAGAATATTTCTTGTTATTTTGCATATTTAGAATATAGATTTTATTTTAGATTTAAAAAATATAAAACAAAAAAATGCATTCATTTAAGATCTTAGTTTTTGTTTAATTTAAGTTGCATGTTTAATTACGTGAACATTGTTAAAAATAAAAAATATCATGCATATGTCATGTAGAATTAGGGCATGCTCCACACGTCATTGCATATTAAATAGATTGCATGTTAGGTTAAGATAATGTCTTAATTTAAATTAGGATTTAATATGACTTAATCCTTATTTTAAATTAGATAGAATTTCAATCTAGCTAGATCATTTTTGCATTCGAATTTCAGGAAAGAAAATACAAAATTTGTCTTTGCATAAGTTAATTTCAATTTTTAGGATAAATTGCATTTTTTAAAATAGAAATATCAAATGCACGTCATTTAGTTTTTATTAAGTTCATTTAATTAGAACTTTCTTGTCGTTAGACTAGGTCATTCAATAAATGTCACGTGACATATAGCTCGCATATTAAATTGTATGAGGCATGTCATTTTAGTTTAAATAATTTTGTATGTCATTGCATCGCATTGCATGTCATTATAATTAGATCATTTAGATTGCATTTAATTATTGCATTTCTTCATGTCATATAGTTTAGGTCATGTCATGATATTAGATTATTGCATAAGTCATGATTTTAATTAAATAAAGTGAAAAAAAAAATTGATTGCTTGTTAATTAGTAACCATATCTAGGATTGTTGATGTGAATTCTTATTTAACATCGCAGATGCTTCCATTGCTTTAAGGTATGTTTTTGCATTATTTAATTGCTTTCTTGATGTGTTAAATTGGTGGCATGCGCATATGTATGATCACCTCACACGTTAGGAAGCTAAATTAAAATCAAATCAAGCTGCCCGCAAAACATTTTTTTTGAAATTAAAAAGAAATGGTACCGAAAGGGCACTAGGATAGTCTAGTGTAACCAAGTCCCCGTACCCAAAATCTCTGGTTCATAGGAGTAAGATAATCCTCCCGTTATTTTACTTAGGTGTCTAATCGACCTACCATAAACTGATTAGTGGCGACTCCTAGATAATATTTTGCATGTTTAAAAAGTTTAGACTCAAGTCGCGATTTGGTATGGGCTTGGGAGAGCCCGAGCTAAGTTTAAAAACTTAGCAGTCCATTAACCTAGTTTTAGGCGGTGAACCCGAAAAAATTAGGTCGCGACAAGCCACCGTCGCATGCCTGGGTAGCCAAGAACTGTGGATGAGAGAGTCTGAGAAAATAAGGTTCAAGAGACCCCTAGGGTGCCAATTGTCAAACAAAAGAGACAACGAAAGGCCATCCCCTATTCTCTAAAGGAATGAGTTACGGAACTCCCTCCTGAATTGTAGGGTTTTCTTCCAGGCCCACGAACAATAAGTAGGCTTCTTAGCGACCCAGAAGTTCTTTCCTTTTAAGAAAGTCGAGTGTATCCACTTACACCACAACGACTCCTTATCATAGAGCAGGAGCCAAATATGCTTAAGAATAGCTACTTTGTTACAATCACGAAGCCTCCATATAACAAGACCTCCATCTTCCTTAGTGAGACACACATCATCCCAGGAAACCTTCGCTCCACCTCTGCCCAAGTCCAGGCCTTTCTAGACAAATTGCCTCAGGATACGTGCAATTTGATCCAAGACGGTTATGGGTAATATGAATATACTAGCCCAATAGGCTTGGATGGCATGAAGGATTGACTTTATCAACTGAAGATGGCTGGCCAAGGACAGAAAGCGATGGGTCCAGGGCTGTACTCTCGCCGTGATGCGGTTGACAAGGGCACAGCAGTCCGCCTTACGGAGCCTTGACGTGATGATGGGAACTTCCAAATAGCAGACCGGCAAGCTCCCTTCATGAAACCCCAAAGCGGTAATAATTTGATTCCTTGTAGAAGGCGAACCTCCTGCAAGGAAGATCTCGCTTTTGCTTGAGTTTGGGTACAAGCCACTCCAAGCCGAGAAGGTGTCCAGGCCTTGCTTAAATAGAGCTACAGAAGGCACATCAGCTTTAGAATAGGAAGATGTCATCCACAAAGAAAATGTGCGATAGGTTTGTTGCTTTACATCTCCAGTAATATTTGAAATCCGGTTTCATCGATTGAAGAAAAAGAAGGCCGGATAACACTTCCATAACTAAGGTAAACAAGTAGGGAGATATGGGATCTCCCTACCTTAGGCCCTAACCACTGGCAAAGAAACCATGTAATTCCTCATTTAAGGCAATGGAGAATAAAGGAGTTCGCACACTGGTCATGACAAGCCAAGTCAAGTGCTCCGGGAAATGAAAACCTAGAAGGACAAGCTCGAGGAAGTTCCAGTCCACTGTGTCATATGCTTTCCGGAAGTCCACTTTAACTGCACACCTAGGTGAGTACGGGTCAAGGTGGAAACCAACCAACAGCTCCTGAGCCAAGAGGATATTATCCCCGATTTGCCTGCCCTTAATAAAAAGCACTTTGAAAGGGGCTAGTCACATCCTGAAGGACTGCAGCCTCCCTGTTGGTCAAAACTTTAGTAATGCATTTGTAAATAGTATTACAACATGCAATGGGCCTGTAATCATCGACAATAGTCACATTAGGGACTTTTGGCACCAGCACCAAAATGGTATTGTTAATCTCCCTCTTAGAAAAACGAAAAATGTTGGTGACTAACTTAAATAAGAGTTAGATAACACAACACTTATTGGTAAATTAATAGTAGAAAAAAGATCGAAATGCAAGTTTACAAAAAAAAAAAAAAAAAAATTGTTAGCTAGCAAATCAAATAAATAGTTAGCAATTTAGATGGAAAAAATTTGGAAAGTCACATTAAAAAATTTGAAGTTTTATGGAACAACTGGTAATTTAAAGACATTGATAAGGATGATGAATAAAAGTGGGTAAAACATAACGATTTCTTTGTTTTAGAGAGACAAGTTGGTAGCTTAAAAAAATATATTGGTAACTAACTCAAATAAAACTTTGTAATGAAAACCAATGTAATAAGAAATGCAAGAAAAAGTTGGTAAGAAAAATATGAAAACTTGCTCGTTTACAAACTTTCAAAAATTGTTGGTAAGTTCATAAATATGTCAATATGTTACCATCAAATTACCGAGAAATCAGGTAATCAGTGGTTTTGTTTTTGCAGTAGTATTTTCGACATTTAATCACTATTTCAAAATTAGACTGGTACGAAAAAAGAAAAAGAAAAAAAAAAAAAGAGATCCGTCTGTTTTCGAATATAGCATAGTTAAATCGTCCATTTTTGTTCCATCTTGAATGGAAACAAAAGCTTTTGATTCGCCCTAGAGGCCAATACACGTAAGAGTTTCGCCAGAGCCACCACCTGCAATCATCACGTGCAAAGTATAAGAACAGTCAAGCTCCTCACGAACTCCGAAGACTGGCGGATGCAGCGGATACCATCAAATAACCTAACACAACACCTTCTATTGTTCTTATGATTCTCGGTCGTGAATGATGACGAAGTTCTTCACGGATAGGATGAGCAGACCAGACCGGACCACCCACTTCAAGTCTCCTGTGGCTGATCCCGCCTCTTTCCGCATCTATTCTGCTTTCTGCCTAACGAGTTCATTTATCCATTAAGAGGGAATAGAAAATCCCAGAAGCAACGTTTAGAAACGTGATTCAATTCTTAAGTTTTACATTGACTATGCTATTTAGGAAAGCCTGCAACGCTGGGACCACGACCAGCTTAAATGTCAAAGATGGAAGAGCATGAAGTACCGCCGATTAGGGTACTACACGTTTGTTATGCCGCCAAAAAAGAGTGAAATTTGAATACGCAGACCACGAGATTAAATTTATTAGATCGAATTGATCGTATTACAAAAATCTATTGGAACCACTAAAAAATGGTACTTTTCATGTATTATGATTGACTTTGTTTATCATATGATCTTTAGGTTTAGATTTATAATATACTCTCTCAAATAATATGATGCAAATTTACTTTTTCACCATTTCTTATTGGAATTCAACACACCATCTTTTGCTTGTGTGACAAGTAGTTTTGACTATGGTTGGTATTGGCGACCCCGCCGACTTATTGCAAACACGTTAGTTATATCAATTCCAGGTTAACATCCCATAACAGTGTTTTTGGGTGATTCTTGAAGGAATCACTAAATAAGTTCTAGGACCAAAACATAAACGAGATTTTATGTATGTTTCAGCATATGAATTGTTTGAAAATTTTGAAAAGGAGTATCATCAATGTCATTGAACATCAAGGAATGTGTATGGAAATAAATTTGTCCCTTTACCGTTTCTCTGTGCTT
Organism: Eucalyptus sp. ANBG9806169; assembly: GCA_014182395.1. Classification (NCBI taxonomy): domain Eukaryota; kingdom Viridiplantae; phylum Streptophyta; class Magnoliopsida; order Myrtales; family Myrtaceae; genus Eucalyptus; species Eucalyptus sp. ANBG9806169. The sequence goes on from CM024578.1 coordinate 533,915, forward strand.
AAGTGGATTACGAAATAGTTACATCTAAAATAATTATTTTCCATATTAAATATATTTAAAATTGATCTATAAGTTACGAAAAAATATTTTTAGTTATTTCATTTGTCATTTATTACTATAAACATTCGCTCAATGTTATGATGTTAGATCTTACCTTGTACGCCTTAAAGATTAATTAAATTATGTTATTTATTTCTTCATATGATTTTTCTTGTAATAAATTGTGATTTTTTTCATTGACATTATGTATTCAACTCATAAGGCAATCTATATGTTATTTATGTAAATTTTTCTATTCATAAAAAGTATTATCTAAAAAATTTTAGATAGATTACTCATTTTGATATAATGTATCATTCGTTTAGATTTGTCAAGATTACTCATTTTTCATCGCAACTATCAATGATGAACATACTACGGTGTTAAGTTAGATCATTCACAATTCTATAAATGTGTGCATCGAGCAATGTGGAATTCCAAGGGAAACCAATATTAGGTACAATGAAGATGAATAAAAGTTGCATAGATAATCTATGAGGAATGTGGTGCGATGAACCGATCATGGTGCAAAAATTGAATGGGAACTTGTGTCTTTTTAGTAGGAACAGTGTCAAACGCACAAATTCTTGAAATTTGATTGTTAGCCTATGCATACTTACTGAAGATGGAATACAACTTGATTTTCAAAACTTAAAATCGAACTCATATATCTTTTTTTTTTTTCTTTTTTAATTTTCATGTTACCTGTAGCTAACGGGAAGGGTCTCATCAAAGGACATTCGTCGCTTTCATTGCTTTTTTATCCATAACATTTAATTACCATTGAACTTTCGGCCATCTTTGAATCACCAAAAGCCTCCACCATCGACCCTCTCGTTGCTTGATTGGAGATGAATAAGTTATTCTCTGACAGGATGACCTGTCATCTCGCATCTATATCGGTTCTGCCTAACAATTTTCCCATGAAGTCAGGGGAAAAAAAACGACCCAGAAGCACAGCTTCACACGTGATTCAAATATCGTATTAATTAATTAACTTTGAAAGCATGCGGAGACACGGGGATGAGAAACGAGGTTCGCTTCACCGGTCAAAAGCAGAAGAGCAAAACACTGCTTGATTTAAAGCCAGGGTTTCGACGTGTTCATCGAATATAACCCCAAGAGGAAGGAGCCTACAAATTACACTTGCATTGATTACTATTTCCTTCACGTGTGAAACCCTAAATTGGAACTAGTCAACTGATTTGCCTTGGAGTAGTTACCACTCAGAACCTAGCCGTTCTTTTTTAGTCAAAACTTAAACATTCGCCATTCATTCTGACATAATAAGTAGATGGGTTTGTCCAAAGAAATAACCATGCTAAAAAATATTTTATTTTCGCCATTCATTCTGACATAAAAGTCTGCGTTCGGCTTTTATTTTAAATAAATAAATAATTTATTTTCCAAAAAAATCCAAAAAATATTTTAATTTCCAAAAACAGAAAATATTTAAAAAATAAAAAATATTTTATTTTCGAGAAAAAAAAAAAAAAAAAAAACTTTCCAAAAAGTATTTAAAAAATATTTTATTTTCCAAAAAAAAAATCAAAAATCAAAAATCAAAAATCAAAAATATTCCGTATTTCCCAAAAAAGGCCAAAAATTCAGAAAAAGCCAAAAAGACTTGTATTTTTCCAAAAAATACCAAAAATCCAAAAAAAATCCCTTTTATGTCCAAAAAAAATTGGAAAAATGTTCAAAAAATGCGTGGAAAATCCCTAAAACATCCAAAAAGCCTCAAGGTTTAAACAAGGTTAGGTATCGAAAGGGCATTAGTGATTAACTAGTATAATCAAGTCCCCGATCCTAATTTCTCTCAGTTGCGTAGGAGCGAATATTTCTCCCAATATTTCGCATGGGTTTCTAATCAACCTACCCCAAATTGATTAGTGGCGACTCCGTTTTAAAAATTAACTTACAGGTTAAAAACTTAGACTATTAAAGTCGTGAATTGGTGGACTTGGGAGAGTCCAGGCTTAATAAACCTAGCCGAGCCATTAGCCTCCGCGAGGCGCCCGCCCCGATCGGGCGCCGAAAACAAAGAGGTCGCGACGGCTTGGCGACTCTACTGGGAATTTGAAGACTTAGGCCTTTTTTTTTCCCTTGTTTAAATTCTTTATTGACTTAGGTTTTTTTTATGCAGGTCAATAGCTTAGAAATTTATTTTAACTTTGCTTAAAGTAGATTGTCTTGTGATTATGAATTGTGGTGCATGCTTTACTGTTTCAGCACTACACATGGCACACACAACCCGGCCGCCGGACCTGGGCCGCCATAGGATATTTAGGATGGTGTCAAGAAAGATACGACCTCGAACGCGAGACTGCGATGTAGAGGTTGCCTTTCTTTTCCCGAATTTCTTTAGCCGAGGTTAGGAGGGTATGCTGCTAATGCGAGACTGCGACGGGCGGATACCCTTTTAATTTCAACAAGCCTTCTCAGTTAGAAATTGAGCCGCACATCTCATGTGCATGTCTTTGTACTTGCCATTTTCTTTAAAAGCAAAGTAATTTATTTACTTTTACTCAGTCATTTTATTGACCCATGGCAATTTAGGGTAAGTTTTTCGAGTCCCGGTTTATATGCGATGGGAGAAGATGACATCGGCTTATTCCCACTCCCAAGGCGAGCTCTTCGGATGGTGGGGTCAATTGGACCAGTATGCCCAAGAACGAGTGAAAGCCAAAGTCGGTCATCTTCTATCGTTGATCCGAATCCGTATTCACCCCGAAGTCATACAAGCCGTGGCACATTTTTGGTGCCCAAAGACGACTACTTTTATATTTGGTGGGTTCGAGCTAACCCCAACTCTGGAAGAATACAGCATCATCACTGGAATGCCTCTCGAGAAAAGGCTTGTTAGGCCATCAACAGGCATTATCCCGTTGCGTGGGTTAGCACGACTCTTAGGAACTGAAGTTCATGTTATGAGGCAAATTCTTGAAAACAACCATAGTACCTGCCCTCTAGCATTTTTGACGCCCGTTTTGAAAATCAACCCATGACTCGAAAAGCGAGATTTTCCACTTGGCCTTTTCGGGTTCATCGTTTTCCCCATCAAAGAAATGTCATAAGTCCAAAGATAGCATGGATAGTTGATCGATCTTAAGGGGGCAAAATTATGTCAACATGATCTTAGCTGAAACATTCTTGTCCCTCAATCGTTTTAAAGAAAACACGGAAAAGTCATGCGGGTCTCCCAGAAATCTTACAAGTCCGGTTCTTTTCTCACCTAAGCGAATTTCGAGGCTTCATGCGATTGTCTCGAAATAAATGTTTTTGAAAATCCATTTTAGAAATTTATGATTTTAGGACCATACATTCCTAGCCAAAGCTATTTAAATTGGATAAACTTTCTAAGAAACCCAGCTCCTGAGGCGTTCCAATGGTGTGTTGGTTGGTTCCATGAAAAGAGAGCTTACTTTGCTTACAGACGCCGCCATCCAATTCCGTTGCTTGGTTTCACCGGCGGCATCTCTTATTTCCCATATCGGGTGGCACGACAAAGTATGGAGCCCTTCGGAGATCCCACCGCCTTTCAAGAGGAAGGCCCCTCCACTCCTTTTCACCCATCAAAGTCGTGAATACACATTCGAGATTGACATCATCGAGGAAACGTGGAGCAGGTGCCATCGCAAAAAGAATTGTGATACCTGAAGGGCTTGAAGGACAAGAAAAGGCCCATCACGCCTTTGAGTCCTACATCCACAACCATCATATCCCGACAAAGTGGAAGCCATCGATTCCTCACCCAATCAGCGAGATCAGCCAACATGAACAAGCAGAGCTTATGCAAGAGGATTTGGGGATAGGCTGGATGCATATCTCAGAGCCGGTCCAAGAAGACAAGCACCTGCGCAAAAGCAAGGCTCCTCGTCGCATATAAATAGCAATCATGTGTTCCTTAGTGATGATATTGTGAAAATTCCGTCCCATTGTTTAAGGACTTTTGTTTAATACATAGTATTTCCTTCTGTCATTTCAAGTTTTAAATGTTGAAAGTGTGTGGTCTATAAAATCCTCTTTTGATAAATAAAGAAGCAGTTAGACCATTGCCATGGGTCAATCTTTGTTTGCTTTCATACTCATTCATGATTTTTTGCGACACGAGGTAATTATGGATCGTCAACTATCAGCCACCCGCGAATGGCCTCATGTGATAGGACCCGATCGAATGATGTACAAAATCGTCTCACCAACATTGAAGACGGCGTAGGACGGATGTCCATTGTCATTCGACAACTCTCAAGGCAAATGGAATCCACTCAAGCTAAACCCAACTCCATAACTACTTTAAGCACACTCCTGGCGCCTGCAAATCTGCCAAATAATAACCAACAAGATAAACAGCTTGAAAAGATCATGAAAAAGTTGAGACAGCTGCGGGAATCGAATCCCATCAACTCGTTTGATTATGCCGGTTTTGAGATCAGCTCAGAACGCCTGAATGCGAAAGGTATGCTGATACCTTCCGCCTAGAGACCTACTTACAAGCCTACCTGGTCCAAAGGATGATTCAATCATACCAATCAAACCTGACCGGCCCTGCCTTGCGATGGTACATTGTCAGGAAGATTAGTTCCCTTAAAACCGGAAGGAACTAATTCATGTTTTCCACCAAGAATATAATATTGACATCACCCCTGACATCGCCTTGCCCTACAAAGAACCGATGATCCCGGAGCACGAGGAGCCGTCAGTTGTTGAGATAGGAGAAGAAGATGTCAATAAAGCCTTGCATGATAAATGGGTAACTGAGCAACATCATATTATTGAAAAGTTTCCCACTCGGAAAGGCAAGGAACCTATGTACAAGATCACAGGTACGGAGCCTGTTCAAGACCAGGACACGACAAGACAGCTCCCCAAGCTTACTGCAAGAGCTAGGGTTCAAAGAATACCAACCCCTATCGACATAGAAAGTGAAACAGAGAGTGAAGCCTTAATATCTCTCGTTCCCGTTGACAAAATTGAACTAGCAAAACGAAGGGCCTTACTCAAAAGGTCTGGACCAGGAGCTAGGAAAAGAAAACCTAAACAAATCAATTCAACATCTACCACTAAGTATAGGCGAAATTTGATAACTGGTGAACCACTGCACCAAAACTTCGAGCATTCTCTGGAGTACAACTCTGAAGGCTACCGCCCTCTAGAGTACGACCCCGATGACTTCCAGTCCCTAGAATACAATCCCAAGGACTTCCAGCGTTATTTCAATGAAACTGACGACTCATCGTATAACTGTTTCCTACTCTCACCCGGGGATGAAGGCCCGTCAGAAGAAGAAACGTACGTCTTTATCCGCTACGATCCTAACGAGCTACTAAACTCATCCTCTGACCATGAAGATAGCTTCAATACTTCATCCTCATTTGGAAATTTTGACCCAGAAGAAGGCAATGGAGTAATCTCGGTAGAGTCCAACTTCTCTAAAATGGAAAAATTCACCACTTCAACGAATATGCAGTGGGAAAACCAGTGGCCTAACCAAGACATGTCAAGCCCGTCTTGCCCTCATATGATCATGACCCCCAGCGAAGTGTGGATACCTAATATTTGCAAGTATAATGGCACGACTTGCCCCGTGGCTCATTTGCAATATCTTCACACTGAAATGAGTCAGTACCATGGCCCGATGTCATTCACAACTCAGGCGTTCCAAGAAACTCTTACGGGGTCTGCATTGCAATGGTTCGTCACAGCAAGTATTTACCTCATAAAGGATTGGAATGAGCTGTCTTCCACATTCTTGCGTCAGTACCAAAACCAGATTGGAACTGAGCTGCCTTGCGAGAGTTTGGCCCACTTCGGAAGAAGACCAATGGAGGATTTCCGGGCATATGCAGGAAGGTGGAGGGCTTTTATGATGCAAACCCACCCTCAATCGATGAAGAAGAATTGATAAAGCAGTTCATAGAAGCTTTGCCCCACGAACATCGCTGTTGGCTGCATGGATTACACTTTCGCAGCTTCAACGAAATAGTCATCGCATGCGAATACTTCGAGTCTACTGGAGGCAAGGAATTCAAAGATGTTTAACTTCAGGACCAGCACTATCAAAGCGCTCATTTTCATAGGAGTTTTTATTAGTTTTGTTTTTATCTATTGTGCTACTGTTGTCTTTTTCATTCTAGTACTTTAATGTATGATTATAATATTTTGTTTTGAAAGCATGAGGCGGTATTCCAAACCAGCCCAGTGATGTTATCCAACCATGAAAAGAAAATATCATCCAAGGAGAATACTGAGGGCTGGGATTCCTCATGCTTTTTCTCCCCCAAGGACATGTTCTGAAAATAAAAAAAATATTTCATCACCAAAAGCTTTCGTCAAAACAAGATTAACCGTGTTCGTCTTTCGACTCTCTCACTTCATGTCTCGAATATCATTCCCTTTGACTTAGTGTAACGTAGAAAGCATTTAAAAGCGGCACATCATGTGAACAGACCAAATTCAAAGACACTCTTTCAAGGAAGCGGGGGCAAACAAAAAGGATCATCCCGCTTCAAAGAAGGTAAGTCTTATTCCCGAACATAATTTTGAAAATGATGTATCCTCTTCTTGTGTACAGGAAACAAAAGATCGGACATAATAGGCATAGGCATGCGGTTAAACCCGACGCACGCACACCATGGTAGCTCGAGGCGGGGATAACCTCCTCCAGCTGCTTTCGACCTTCCCATGTTTGCAAAGCTGTCCTCAGGAGCTCTGTGCGTTCCACCTCACTCCTGTCCAATTCCTTTTCAAGACGGAGCAAATATCTCCTCCCCCTGACATGCCCGAACAATTAGACGTCATAGTTTCATTGAAGGGATTTCCAGCTTCGACAAGCCAAGAAGTACAAGGAAGAAATTTCTTCTCTTCCTTTGAATTCATTACTTGTCAATAGGGAGAAAATCCAAAAGTCAAGGCGATCTATAGCCCCACCTGACAATGATTCCGTAACTGAAGCTTCACTCCGTGTTCTAGACACGTATTCTTCAAAAAAATAATTGCTATCGAAAGTTTGGAGGTTTTTGATTGTCCATCTCGAATTCCATAGAAGCTTGAGGTATGTGACTTTTTGCTCAATGCAGCTATAGTCAAGGACAGAGGAAAAATTCCACAGAAGGAATGCGTTGAAGATGAATCAACGACCAGCAATCATGCATACAGGGCCACAAATGAGGAGGGTTGATCAAAAGAGACATTGAACTGTGTCAAAGACAAAAGACCGTCATTGACACTCAAATATCCCTAAGAGTCAGCAAATATAAACTCTGGGGAAGAGTAATTTGGTATCGTTTCCAATACTCCCAGTTTCTGAATTCACTTTTGATATATTTTCTCCTATTTGACAGGAAGCATAAGATTCAAGAGCACAAGCTTAGTGGTTAATTTGTGCAAACCAAGTAGCCCATATCGATTTACCCGGCTTGGTATGAAAGGACGTGTCGTCCCGGAAGCCGATTCGGTCAAATGAAAAAGAAGCGCCCCCTGCAGACATTGTCCGCGCCTCTAGCCAAGTGCTACTCGGGAAGAAGCAAAATGGTCCAAAGTCGAGGGTTCGAATCCCCGACGCAACAGAATTCATATCCTCCTCATACTTCAGGATCACCTGATCGTCAAAGATGCAGAAAACAAATCAATGAGAGTCATGTCAGACCGTGATAAGCTCTCCCAAGCCAATTGGCGTCTCAAGTATCGCCAAAGCAAATGACAGGAACCTTTCAGGCCTCAAATCATGTGTGATATTAACCCTACTAATTGATCTATTTCCACATCTTCTCTTCTGCAAGGGCAAAAGTAGAAAGACCGTCAAATCAATGATCAGATCCCCAATCCCAACTGATCCTTCTTGTGTCATTTCCCTACTTAATAAGGACAATCCATCGACACCCCTTTGTGAATAACTCTTTTGATATTCAAAATTCAGCACATTTGTAAATACAATTTCACCAAGTAAACACCCCTAAAGTTGTCAATAGGGTCTCTTGAGTAAAAAATCATTCATTTGTTTTGAGAGTACAAACTCTCTCATACTTAAAAAAATGCTGCATGTCTATTCAAAATGGATTTCTGCATGATGATTTTGTCTGTCTAAATCACTAATTCTATTGAGGATTACTAGAATAGACAGCTAAGTGAAGAATGCAAGATTAGTTGAGCATGCTGGATGAGGCACGTCAGAATGATGACAGGCAAGCCATATCCTACACACAGTCCCCATCTATACACTTGTGAGATGAGTACAGAAAATTCCATGACTGCAGAGTAAAGAGTTCTCTCGCGAATGGTACGATAACCAAAATAGTGAGAGGTATTTCATTGCTCACCCCCTATTGAGCCCCATACACTGGTGAAGCTTCTCTCATCAAGAATCACCCCACATTGGAGCATGTCAAAGACAAGGCAAATCAGCATTACAAGGTGAGAAGAGGGATAGAAATTCTCTTGCTTGCACTTGCATCAATCTTCGAGTGTCTTTATTGCATATGAACACTCGCGTTAATTTAAGTGCCTTAGAATGACGAAGAGCAGTTCCTTTTTGTATGCATTTGTATACATTGTGCAACCCAAGTGAGTCTGTAATTTTACCCTCACATTGAGACAAAGCAGAAGTTATTACCATAGCCTAGAGCGCTGGCTGAAGATGAAGACTCAAAGTCTAAATAATGGTGCTTTGATTGAACTCGCCTAGAGCAGTTCCTCAAGCAACCAAAATGAAAAAACAGGGGCATAAAAAAGCAGTGTACCTAGTAAAAGCAAGGTCAATGCCCATAATTGAGGAATTGGAATAAAAAGCAGGGGCATAAAAAAGCAATGTGCCTGGTAAAAGCAAGGCCAATGCCCCCCAGTAAAAAATACAGCCAAGAAAAAGTTGTGGTTGTAAAATCTCCATTTGATCATGAGAAGAAAGGCCAGTGATGAATGCCAAGACAGTCACCAACTCTCACCCTTCTATATGTAAGCCGAGTCTACGTTATATTCCCATTGTAAAAAGTCTCTTCAGACTAGGGGCACTTCAATTAACGTAAGATTTCATATGTGCATAAATATCGCTCGAAGAAGTACGAGCAAGATTACTCTATCTCTTTTCGCAGGGTTCCTGACTTGTAAACCCGGAGAGAATCATGCAACATTTTCATCCATCGACTTCAACCTTGATGGTCCCCTTTGATGAGTTGCTAACCAAGTCTTCATCACAATTTCAACAAAGACCTCTCACATTGGTAAAGTCGTACTACTTGCGAGAATACTCGGACCCCTGCTGACATGATGACAGTGAGAAGTGTGATCCTTATAAATCCCGCATCAATGGTCGGGATACAACAGCCTTTCCATGAGTGAGTGGAAAGTCCTTTCAGATCGAAAGTCCCTCATCGGCATGCTCAAGACATCTACATTCTAAATGAGGGTTGTCTTTCAAAATCTTCCCCAGTGGAATTCGGATGATATAAAATTGACGAAATTGTCATGCGTAAATCATATTTGAATTTATGGATTTACAACATATACAATCATTGTGTACATGTCTACATATTGTGTAAATAATAAACATACTCTTAGTAATCGAGATATTGCCAAATAAGCATATCCCTATCTGTCTTAAAGTACCTACCACCGTCCCCGGTACTCTCTTCTTGTCACTCGACCTACTCGAGTCGTCCCCTGAGTTTGGGTGCTTGCAGCGGTCTGAGTATCCCCTTGTCTTTGAGTACCTGCCATTTGCCTGGTACTCCCTCTTATCGACACTCGACCTGTTCGAGTTGTCCCCAGAATACTGATATTTGCAACTGTCCAGTTATCCCATTGTTTTTGAGTGCCTGCCACTACTCAGGTACTCCCTCTGTTGACACTCGACCTGTTCAAGTTGTCCTTAAAGTTTAGATGCTCATGACTATCCAAGTATCCTCTTGTCTTTGAGTACTGATCATCATTCGGATACTCCCTTTCCGTGACACTCGACTTGTCCGAGTTGTCCTCAAAATTGTATCTTTGAATTCTAGCAGCTACTCAAGTATTCCACCACATTATGCGCCTGCAATCACCCAGGTATGCTTTCTTACACTTGGACCAGTTGAGTGGTCCCTGATTATATCATTAAATATTTGTGTTCATCCAAATATTTCTCTACTTTGTACACCTGTGTGCCTGCCGCCATCTAGGTAAGCCTTGTGTTACATTCAAATTCCCCATACCAGAAGGTGAGAGACCTTCACGAATATGCGGGGCATGTCCTCGATATTCCCTAATTGCCAGGAGGTAGGAAACCTTCATGAATATCCAAGGTATGTCCTCGATATTCCCATTACCAGAAGGTGAGAAACCTTCACGAATATCCCAGGGACGTCCTCGATATTCCCTAATTGCCAGGAGGTGGGAAACCTTCACGAATATCTCAGGTACGTCCTCAATATTCCCATTACCAGAAGGTGAGAGACCTTCACGAATATCTCAAGTACGTCCTCGATATTCTCAATTGCCAGGAGGTGAGAGACCTTCACAAATATGCGATATACGTCCTCGATATTCTCAATTACCAGGAGGTGAGAGACCTTCACGAATATCCCAGGTACGTCCTTGATATTCCCTAATTGCCAGGAGGTGGGAAACCTTCATGAATATCCAAGGTATGTCCTTGATATTCCCATTACCAGAAGGTGAGAAACCTTCACGAATATCCTAGGTACGTCCTCGATATTCCCTAATTGCCGAGGAGGTGAGAGACCTTCACGAATATCCAGTGCACGTCCTCGATATTCCCTAATTGCCAGGAGGTGGGAAACCTTCATGAATATCCAAGGTATGTCCTCGATATTCCCATTACCAGAAGGTGAGAAACCTTCACGAATATCCCAGGTACGTCCTCGATATTCCCTAATTGCCAGGAGGTAGGAAACCTTCATGAATATCCAAGGCACGTCCTCGATATTCCCAATTTCCAGAAGGTAAGAGACCTTCACGAATATGCGAGGTACGTCCTCGATATTCCCCATAACTAGGAGGTGAGAGACCTTCACGAATATCTCAGGTACGTCTTCGATATTCCCAACTACCAGGAGGTGAGAGACCTTCACGAATATCTCAGGTACGTCCTCGATATTCCCATTACCAGAAGGTGAGAGACCTTCATGAATATCTCAGGTACGTCCTCGATATTCTCAATTGCCAGGAGGTGAGAGACCTTCATGAATATCTCAGGTACGTCCTCGATATTCTCAATTGCCAGGAGGTGAGAGACCTTCACAAATATGCGAGATACGTCCTCGATATTCTCAATTACCCTGGAGGTGAGAGACCTTCACGAATATCCGGTATGTCCTCGATATTCCTTAATTGCCGGGAGGTGGGAGACCTTCACGAATATGCGAGGTACGTCCTGATATTCCCAATTTCCAGAAGGTAAGAGACCTTCACGAATATGCGAGGTACGTCCTTAATATTCCCCATAACCAGGAGGTGAGAGACCTTCACGAATATCTCAGGTACGTCCTCGATATTCCCAACTACCATGAGGTGAGAGACCTTCACGAATATCTCAGGTACGTCCTCAATATTCCCATTACCGAAGGTGAGAGACCTTCACGAATATCTCAGGTACATCCTCGATATTCTCAATTGCCAGGAGGTGGGAGACCTTCACGAATATGCGAGGTACGTCCTTGATATTCCCAATTTCCAAAAGGTAAGAGACCTTCGCGAATATGCAAGGTACGTCCTCGATATTCCCCATAACCATGAGATGAGAGACCTTCACGAATATCTCAGGTACGTCCTCGATATTCCCAACTACTAGGAGGTGAGAGACCTTCATGAATATCCAAGGTATGTCCTCGATATTCTCAACTACCAGGAGGTGAGAGACCTTCACGAATATCTCAGGTACGCCCTTGATATTCCCAATTTCCAGAAGGTGAGAGACATTCACGAATATGCGGGGCATGCTCTCGATATTCTCAATTACCAGGAGGTGAGAGACCTTCACAAATATCCCAGGTATGTCCTCGATATTCCCTAATTGCCAGGAGGTGGGAGACCTTCACGAATATGCGAGGTACTTCCTTGATATTCCCAATTTCCAGAAGGTGAGAGACCTTCACGAATATGCGAGGTACGTCCTCGATATTCCCCATAACCAGGAGGTGAGAGACCTTCACGAATATGCAAGGCACGTCCTCGATATTCCCCAATTATCAATAGGTGAGAGACCTCCACGAATATGCGAGACCCATCCTCGATATTCCATTTGCCGGGTATTCTTTAGAAATTCATACTTGTGATTATCCAAGTACCTCTTCAATGCCTGCAACGTTCAGACATCCTTCAAAGTCCGTAATTGTTAACATCCAAGTACTCTTTTGACACTTGCAATCAATCGGGTATTTTCCAAGATCTAGTTTTTGTGATCATACAAAGGGTACCCCTTCGATATCTGCAAACATCCAGGTATCCTCCAAGAGTTTGTATTTGTGATCATACAGGTACCCCTTCGATATCTGCAAACATCCAGGTATCCTCCAAGAGTTTGTACTTGTGATCATCAAAGTACCCCTTCGACGCCTGCAAAGGCCCAAAGAACCTCCAGGTTAGTACTTGTGAATATCCAGGTACTCTTTCAATACCTGTGAATGTCCAGGTATCTTCAACAAATTGATGCCCTGCGAAAGGTCGGTGCATCCCCCGAGAAAGGTCGGGTTCCAACAGGTGTCTTTGACAAAGATCAGACACCCCACAAATCGATGCCTTGAGAAAGGTCGATGCATCCCCCGAGAAAGGTCGGGTTCCCACAGGTGTCCTTGACGAAGATCGGGCACCCCACAAATCGATGCCCCGAAAAAGATCGGTGCATCCCCCGAGAAAGGTCGGGTTCCAATAAGTGTCCTCGACAAAGATCAGGCACCCCGCAAATCGATGCCCTGAGAAAGGTCGGTGCATCTCCCGAGAAAGGTCGGGTCAAACAGGTGTCCTCGACGAAAATCAGGCACCCCGCAAATTGATGCCCTAAGAAAGGTCGGCGCATCCCGAGAAAGGTCGGGTACAAACGGGTGTCCTTGACGAAGAGCAAGCACCCCACAAACAGATGCCCTGAGAAAGGTCGGCGCATCTCCCGAGAAAGGTCGGGTACCAACTGGTGTCTTTGACGAAGACCAGGCACCTCACAAATCGATGCCCCGAGAAAGGTCGGCGCATCCCCCGAGAAAGGTCGGGTACAAACAAGTGTCCTTGACAAAGATCAGACACCTCCACAAAACAGATGCCCCGAGAAAGGTCGGCGCATCTCCCGAGAAAGGTCGGGTACCAACCGGTGTCTTTTGAGAGGTCGACATCCCCACAAATCGATGCCCTGAGAAATGTCGGCACATCTCCCGAGAAAGGTCGGGTACCAACTGGTGTCCTCAATACAAATTAGGCACCCACAATGAGATGCCCTGAGAAAGGTCGGTGCATCTCCCGTCAAGGCGACCGAAGAAAGGTTCGAGTCCTAGACAAATCATTGATTGTTTTAACAGGCGACCGAAGAATGGTTCGAGTCCGGGAGAAACAGCTTTACCGTCAAGGCGACCGAAGAAAGGTTCGAGTCCTAGACAAATCATTGATTGTTTTAACGGCGACCGAAGAATGGTTCGAGTCGTGGAGAAACAGTTTATCGTCACGGCGACCGAAGAAAGGTTCAAGTCCAAGACAAACTATTAATTGTTTTAACAGGCGACCGAAGAATGATTCGAGTCTTGGAAAAGCAACCTCCTCATATCACCAGGTAAGATGACGCCTTGATACTTGCCAAAACTCGGGGTTCACACCCTATCTCACTCACTCTCGATAAGTAATTCCAGGTATCTTCTTATCTGTCTTAGTATATGTAAAGTTATATTACTCTTTTTCCGCATGGAATAATAGGTCCTAAATAAAATCTGCTGTGCATGCATGGATAAAATTTAGGCATCAGTTTGTCTTTGAATGCAACCTCTGCGAACTCACCTTCAAAGAGGGGCAGCTGTTGCTGACGCCTAAATTTCGTTTCCTTAAATTAGGTTTTTTATTAATTATCTTTTTTCCTTTTTCGGATAATAAATGATAACAAAAAAACAAAACAAAACAAAACAAAGAAAAAGCATAAAGGAAGGGAGGAGGCCTCCGCATGGGCCTCCACGGCCCATCCTCCTCCTCAGCCCGGTCCAGTCACATCTTCTTCTCCCTCGTGCCTCTGCAACGCACGGGTGAGGGCGCGACGCCGGAGGGAGATCGTCGAACGGCGACGCACGTGGAGCAGAGGGGCAGCTGGCGTCGGATGGGACGCCGGTCTGGCCGCCCGAAGCCGCTCGGCACGCGAGGGGGACCGGCGGTCGAAGCTCCGTCGACCGGCCACCCCTCGCCTATAAATACCGAGGCCCCCGCCTCCGTCGAAGGACACGAGCAGCTGTTAAATAAGCTCCGAGCCCCCGAGAGACTTCGGGAACTCGGAGCAAAGCAAGGGCAAGGCGGTCGGGTCGCGAGCTCGCCGATCTCCCTCCGAGAGACTTCAGAGGAGAACCGGTGGTGAGCGAAACCCATATCCGAGCTCGCGGCCGGACAGAGAGAGAGAGAGAGGGAGAGAGATCGAAGACATCGCCGCCGCCGTTCGCCACACCTCGCCACAGGTAGCCGTCGCTGTCGCCATCCCCCCCCCCTTCCGTCGCTGCCGTCACCGCCGTTGCCGCCGCGTCGATCCGCATCCTCCTCCTCAGCGCCGCGAATCGGGAACCCTTGGGTTCCCGATTTTTTCGGGTCGCGACCCGGGTCGTTGGGTCGGACCCGGGTCGAGGGGAACCGGGTAGGGTTTCCCCCCACCCTCAAAACGACGCAGCATCGTTTTTAAATCAAAAATCAAAAATAAAAAATATTTCATATTTCCCAAAAAAGGCCAAAAATTCAGAAAAGCCAAAAGACTTGTATTTTTCCAAAAAATACCAAAAATCCAAAAAAAAATCCCTTTTATGTCCAAAAAAATTGGAAAAAGGTTCAAAAATGCGTGGAAAATCCCTAAAACATCCAAAAGCCTCGGGGTTTAAACAAGGTTAGGTACCGAAAGGGCATTAGTGATTAACTAGTGTAATCAAGTCCCCGATCCTAATTTCTCTGGTTGCAGGAGCGAATATTTCTCCCAATATTTCGCATGGGTTTCTAATCAACCTACCCCAAATTGATTAGTGGCGACTCCGTTTTAAAAATTAACCTACGGGTTAAAAACTTAGACTATTAAAGTCATGAATTGGTGGACTTGGGAGAGTCCGGGCTTAATAAACCTAGCCGAGCCATTAGCCTCCGCAGGCGCCCGCCCCAACCGGGCGCCGAAAACAAAGAGGTCGCGACAAAGGTTTAGGGTTTATTAGTTGTCCGGTCAAGGTTACTTGAGTGCGATTATCCAATTTGGTTTCAGGTTCGCCAAGCTCCTTTCAAATGAGAGACAACTTCGTCATGCGAGGTCGCCGCATGGACATAATTCCACGAATTTGAAACGATGTTAGTCGTGGAATATTTCTACAGTCTTGAAGATTCTTAGGGGACAGGTCATCCATTCTTTGATTGTTTTTGTGTATAGGCATTCTATGGACTTCTTTTATTCTTTCCATTCTTCTCCATTAAATTCGAAGGGAAGTTTGCTGCATCATTGGATGTAACTTTTTCAATATTATACTTTCAGATGATTTTTTTGTATGTTTTTAACTGGTCTGAGCTTGTACAGCATGATCAAATGAATAAAAGTTCTCATTGCCTCAAGCTTGTGACCTGGTAGCACAAATCATCAATTCGTGTCTGATCGTTTCTTTCTAAATTCTAGAAGTTGGAAAGAAATGCGAATAAAAGTTCATAAAAAAAAAAAAAAAGGAGAATATTTTATTAGAGGTAAGAGAACTTGGTAAATTAGAAAGATGGTTAACAACCTGAAAAACTCCAAACTGACACATGTGTGACAAATTTACTCAAAACTAATTTTTTGACTACAAAAAATCATAAATCGATATACCTATGACAAATTTACTCCAAACAACCACAAAAAACCCAAACTAGTACACTTATGAAAAATTTATCCCACACTAATTTGTTCAACTTCCAAAATCCCCAAACTAGTATATTTATGACAAATATACATTCCGTTAAATTATATTAATACCACAAAAAACCACAAAAATGTGTAACTATGACAAACGGAAAATAAAATCTCAAACCAATACACTAGGCAACTATCAAGTGTTATTCAATTTAGCAATTTGACAGTAAAACTTAAAATGGAACAAAAGCTACACCGTAGCTTCAATTTCAGTCCCATCGTGCGTGCGTTGATGGCATGATGCTAGAATACCAAAGTTTTTTTTAAGGGTTGCCATAAAAAGGAGGGCAGGCTACCAATTCAAGTTTTGCCAATGTTACAATAATTTTATTGGAAATTATCTTCTTCTTCTTTTCCTTATTTCCAAATTAAAATTTTTCATCTTGCTCTCCAACTCAATATTCTCGGTCCACCATTGATACCTAGCACTACAAGCTAACTACGACACGTGAATATCCAGCGAAGTGCCATGATTATGTTCCCAAAAATTCTCTCTTGGGTGGACGTTGGAGGGGACTGTAGGTGGAAGAGAGTATATTCTCTGCTTGCCATAGTCGGCATGAGAGCTTGTTGTAGAAAAATTTGCATGTCCCATGCAACTTGACATTTCTCATTGTGGCTGAAGCAACAGCAACTCCCACGTTCAAGGGAGTCGGCATGACATGGACGTCTGTCTCAAAGCAATCCCACACCAGTTAAGTTTTCTTTTTCGTTTTGGCTTTGATAGATAGATGAGACGTTTCCGGTACGAATCCCACAGGCTCAGAGGTTGGTCCTTACAGGTTACAATCTTGATCGCAAGTTGCTCTCCAATGGCTGTGGAATCCCACGTGCCCATGTTTCCCAGTGCAGGCATCTCCCCACAAAATAGGTAGTGTGTGTGACTTCTTGAATTTTCAACCATGTCTTCTACTGAATGAATCGGGTATTTCATCGACGCGCCTATAAGGCTATTCTTGGAACTAATCATTCTCGAGATAACTAGACTATCTGGGGAACCCATTAACAATTTTAAGGCAAATAGACTTGAGAATTCGACCAAGAATCGGCTTCTCAATTGTGTCTATCTTTATAAGCCATTACGGACACAGTTAAAAATCGATTTAAAATCGAGATAGGCTGGTTCGACAAAGATATGTAGCTAATCGTGGGTGATTTGACACCTAAATTTTGGTACCCAATTATTTATTTATTTAAAAAATTGGATTAATTTTTAATCCCTAAAATATATATTATTTATTTATATGCATAAAAATTCAATTGGCATATAATTTTAGGTGGATTTATTTTTAATGTACATGTTTTGCATTTTTATTTTTAGGATCGGTCGTGGATGGATTTGAATTAATATTTCTGAGCTCTAATTCGGCAAGTCGGGCTAGGCCCACGAAATGATAAAATTAAACCAAGCCCGTCATTGTTTTTAATTAATTATCTTATGAGAAATTGAGATTTGATGCGATATTACGGTGGTTTTTGGGATTTTAAAAAAAATAGAATTGCAATCTTATCTTTAATCTTTAGGTGATAAAATCGTTGGGAATATTAAGGAGGATAAAAAATAATCTAAAATATTTTTGTTGTGGAGGGAGATTTTGAAAGATTTTATAGTTGGATAATGGAGCTTTATCTTTAACGGTTGAGTGATTTATCTGGAAAATCTTCACAAAACAATTTTAGATTACCTTAAGCAATTGAGTCAATATATGCAAATCTTCATTGACAGAACAGAGGATTGGTTTTTCTTTGCTCTATAAAAGGGAGCGCAAGGCTTCGAAAAGTGGGGGCTTTTCTTGGATTTTCGAAATAAAAAAAAAAAGGGAAAAGTAAAAGGAGTTGCGAGCCGTCGGTCTTCTCTCAGTTTTAGGGGGGCTTTTTGGTTTTCTTTGCAATCAAAAGGAAAAAGAACAAAAAGTCAAAAAGTGAAAGAAGAGAGTGAAGCCATCCGTGGAGTCCTCGAGAAGGAGAGAAGCACAAAAAAGGGAAGAAAGGGGAAAAAGTGAAAAGAAAGTAAAAGGGACAGAGGTAATGGGACATTTACTGTTCATCATCTTTTTCTTTTACCATTTCCACTTCTTCCTTCATCTTGCTGGATTTGAGTTCGCCCCATCACCGTCGCCTTGTCGGACTCGCCCTCGCGCCGGACGCCGCCGCCGCCGCCGCTCGTTGCCCTTGCCCCCATGAAGCCGAGCTTGCCTCCCCGCGCTGCGCCTGAACCTGATGCCTAAAGCTGGCGCCGCCCCGACGCCGCCCCTGCCTCAAGCCTGATTCCTTGCACCAGCAGCTGCGTCCAAGATTCCCCGCACTCGCGAGCGTGCGCCACCACTGCGTGAGCCATCCACAGCCCACCTGCTTCCCAATTCGCTTAGACCCTCCGCCCGCAATGCCCGCACCTGGAGCCTTAGCCCACTCGACGCCTCCGCCTCTGCGTTGCTCGACCCCGAGCTGTACCATTGCCGCGCCGATCTGCCCTTGCCAGAGTTCCCCTCGCTGGATCGATTGATCTACCGCCATTGGAGACCCTCGAACGTGCGTGGAAAGGGAAAGCAGGAAAGGAAAAAACAAAAAACAAAAAAGAAAAGAAAAGAAATTAGGTAGTTTTATTTTCGTTTTCTATTTACTTTTTTTATTTATTTCTTTCTTTTAAGTTTAGTTGTTATTATGTAAATTTAAAGTGATTTTCAATTCATGAATTTTGTAGGCATTATCCGTAGAATTTTCCCTAAGATTATTGCAATTATTAATTTGACCCGTAAGATGTCGGGTCATTTTTTTTAATTATATTAATTATTGGGGTTTGTTAATAGTATTTTAATTGTTGAATAAATGTAATTGTTAATTTGATCCGTAAGACTTCGGATCAGATTTTTAATTATTTTGAATTTCTTGTCGTGATGTTTAGGGTTAAAAGTAATTGTTAATTTAACTTGTGAGATAACAGGTTATTTTTTCAATTATTTTAACCCTTTATTGGTTGAATATCTTGTTTGTTTAGATTTAAGGATAGTTGATAATGTTTGTTTTAGAAAATCACTAAGAAAAATCAAAAATATATTTGAATTAGCATTCAATTTGTTTCAGAATATTTCTTGTTATCTTGCATATCTAGGATATGGATTTCAGTTCAAAAAAAAAAATACAAAAAATGCATTCATTTAGGATTTTTTTTTTTTTTTAATTTAAGTTGTGTGTTTAATTACGTGGCAATTTTAAATTTCGAATTTTAAAAAAAAAAAAATCATGCAAATGTTATGTAGAAATAGGGCATTCTTTGCACGTCATTACATATTAGATGAAATTGCATGTTTCACTTAGATCATATTTTTAGATAAATTGCATGTTAGATTAAGATAATGTCTTAGTTTAAATTAGGATTTAATATGACTTAATCCTTAGTTTAAATTAGATAGAATCTTAATCTATCTAGATCATTTTTTGCATTTTTCTTAAAATTCGAATTTCATGAAAAAAATACAAAATTTGTCTTTGCATAAGTTAATTTCAATTTTTAGGATAGATTGCATTTTAAAAAAATAGAAATATCAAATGCACGTCATTTAGTTTTTATTAAGTTCATTTAATTAGAACTTTCTAAGTCATCTAATAAATGTCACATGACATATAGCTCACATATGAAATTGCATGATGCATATCATTTTAGTTGAGATAATTTTGTACGTCATTGCATTGCATGGCATGTCATTAGAATTAGGTCATTTAAATTTCATTTAATTATTGTATTTCTTCATGTCATATAGTTTAGGTCATGTCGTCATGTCATATTAGATTATTAGCATGCATCGCATGACTTTTATTAAATAAAGTGAAAGCAAAAATTGAAATTGTGTGTTAATTAGAAATCATATCTAGGATTGTTGATGTGAATTATAATTTAACATTGCAGATGCTTTCGTTGCTTTGAGGTAAGTCCTGCATTATTTTATTCACTTCCTTGGGTGTTAAATGGATGGTTTGTGCACTCGCATGATCACCTTACATGTTAGGAAAGTGAATTAAAATCAAACCAAGCTGCCTGCAAAACATTTTTTGAAAATTAAAAAAAGAAAAGAAATGGTACTGAAAGGGCACTAGGATAATCTAGTATAACCAAGTCCCCGTACCCTTAGTCTCTGGTTCGTAGGAGTAAAATAATGCTCCAATTATTTTACTTAGGTATCTAATCGACCCACCCTAAACCAATTAGTGGCGACTCCTAGATAATAATCTTTTACATGTTAAAACTTTAAATTGCGATTTGGTATGGGCTTGGGAGAGCCCGAGCTAAGCTTAAAGACTTAGTAGTCCATTAACCTAGTTTTAGATGGTACACCCGAAAAATTGGGTCGCGATAGTGACACCACTAAATTGGAAAATTCTTGTCGACTGGCCCTAGATTGATTTTTAATTGTTTTGGTACCCTATGTCCATATTTGGATCATCGAGATTTATGAGTCGAGTGAGTTCATAGTGGTTCAAAGAAAATCGATCACGGGTCATTTGCACTAAAAATGTCTGAAAGTTACCTGCTAGCCTAAGTTACGCTAAAAACGCGTCAAATAGAAATTAATCGCCAATTCGAGTCTGATTTCAGAAATTGAAGATTTTGTCATGTCACAATAAATTTTAGGAGCGTAGACTCAATCTCGGAAGATTTTTCTGACACTCGACACTTTTTGGGAAAAAAGTCGTTGCCGGATCGTTTTTGTGCAGAAAAAGCCAGTGATTATTTTTTATAGCAAAATTGGGAAGCAAGATGGATATATGGGTGAGGAAAAATGTCAAGATGGTCAATGGATGACCGATTGATTTTATGGAGGCCAATTGAGATGGAATTGAAGTGGATCAAGCCACCAATTGAAGACAATTCTTGCAAAATTCTTAACTCTCCCTTCCCCCTAGCCAAATGGACCAAAAGTTGTCACGCCCCAAACCCCGAGACACGTGAACAACCCACTATGGTCAAACCAATTCGACATTCCCAAGTAGTGTTGCCAACCCAAATAATTTGTTATGCGCATGCGGAACGTGTTATTTAACCCCCTGACAAAAACTCACGAGATAAGAAAGTAGGAAATAAATACAATCACAAACAAACGTACTTTCATAAACAAATAACCTCCCAAGGTTTACATATATACAAAAAAAAAAAAAAAAAGCCAGCTTACAAAAAGGGATCAGTCCACTAAAAAGAATAAACGGTCCTAAGACTACTAGTCGGACTCACTCTTCTATCCCACTTCAGACTGGACAGTATTCGGAGACGATGATTCCTCCATCTATGATCCTGAAATTTTGGCCCACAACGGGGTGAGACATCGTCTCAGCAAGTTCAACCCCCTAAACCCCTATTAGAAAGAAAATATACCCAGGGTAGCCTAGCCACCTCACACAAAAGACTTACCTCGTCTTAATTCCTTTCCTGCAGGTTAGCACAATTTATATCACACAATCTCAAGTAATAATAAGAATTTAAATACTTGGAACGGCATTACTGTCATATAAATCACAATCGTACTCAACACACATTCCAATTATTCACTACCACGCAAGGGCATAGCCTACTCGAAATTCAGCTATCTACTGACATTCATGCTAGGCATCGCCTCCCCCCATGGAGTGCGGCTTCGTCACTATGTCGACAGCATTTCCAAAGAAGCATGGATCTAGTTGGCCTAGCCTCTATTGCGACCCAAGCCACGTCACTCACTGACGGCAATTCATAAGAAGAACAGGTCCAATTGGTCTAGCCACTACTGTGACCGAGTCTATCAACTAGCACACGAAAAATTATTATTGACTTCCATACATTCCGTATTTCATTCACATACTCCAATTACAATAGTAATCCTTAACATTCAAATTTCTGCATCAAAATCCAACACTTGGGTTTTTATGGCTAAAACCCTTATTTATCACAATCAACACTCAATTTGCCACATTCATTCATCAAATTCAAATTCTAAATACATAGCAACGATCAGCATGAAATTCTAAGCAATTGGGGTCAAAAATAATTTTTTTGAGTTTTTTTAAAATAATAATATTTTAATGATTTTCGGAATATAATATATTATTAACTTTTCCAGAATTTCGAAACATTAAAATAAATAAAAAATAAAACCCATTAAGTCACATCAAGGCTTATATTAAATAAACCTACTTAACTTTAAACTAAACACACTTAAGACTAATTAAATCTCTTAATCTAAATCACACTTAAATAAACTAAACTAACCACCTAAACATAATTAACTTAGGCTAAACACATTTAGGGCATCATTAACTCTCTAATCAAGATTTAGTGAGCTAAACTCACCGGATTAGCGAGCCGAGTGAACTAAAAAGACGGGGTTGACGGGAGGATCAACTTTCCCCCAGGCCGGCCGGGCTTTCGAGGACGGGAAGCCGGTCAAAACGGGCCTCGAACTTCCAGATCTGGGCTGGAAGTTCAGCCCCCGTCCATGGCCAAACGGAGGAGAAATGGCGGAGGTTCGGGCGTAGGACGGCGGGGGAGGGTGGCAGTGTGCTGGCGGCTAGCTAGCGTTGAGCTCCGGCGGTGGTGGCGGCAACGAACGGGCAGCGAAGGGGCGGCGCGACGAGCTACGCGCGAGTTGGCCGGCGAGTGGGTGGGCGGGCCTTCGCGTGGACGCACGGCGGTGGCGACGACCACGGCGGCTCCGGCGACAACGGCGAGCGATGGACGAGCTGGGCGGATGGGGGTGGTCACACGCTGGTTTTTCCTTCTGCACTTCCTCTCCCCAAAAATTCCAAGAAGCCATGAAGAAGATGAAATGTGATTGGTCCATTTGAGCTTCAATCTCCACCCTCCAAGTGTTACCATCCAAGCCCTTCTTGCCCCATCCCATGACATCACTTGTGATGTCACAATCCACTAATTCCAACCTCCCACAACCTTACTTCAATAGGTTCAATTCCATTTTCCGCTGGGGCATAAAATCTCGTACCTTAAATTCCTCAATTCCAATCAATTATCTTCCAATTGAACTCAATTAAAATCCATAAAATTAATCCATGTTCCTCATAAGGTATGTGACACCCCAGGACTTCCAATTTCTTAATTCAGTCACAATTTCACGGTTAATTTCACTTTGGCACGATATTAGCGCGTCTTGACCTACTGGGTAGCTTTTAGAAATTTTTATGCATTCGACCTGTGGTTGATCGATCTCAAGCCACAATGTACATCTTTGACACATTGGCGACCCTCGTTGTAGTGGTAATCTCAAGGTTTCAAATACGGACACAGGGGACCCAATCGACAGAAAAGTCGGTCCAGTGCCAACCGACAAGAATAGTGTGATCTGGTGTAATCACCCACACTTGATCACATGCCTTTGTCAAGCCGACCTATCTACGGCTTCTAATCGATTTTTAACTGTGCCATAATGACCCTTACAGATTAGCTCAGTCCAAAGGTCGTTTCCTAGTCAAATTCTCGAGTTTGATGCATTAGAATCTCTTACCGGCTTCACCTGATAGACTGGTTTTCACATGAGTGGCCAACTCAAGGAAAAGAACCATACGTGCGAAGATGAAACGCCCATCTCAATTTACTGAAAATAGAATTGGAAAAATCGGGATGTCACAACTCTTCTCCTCTTATAAAAATTTCGTCCTCGAAATTTAAACCATTACAACACTTTAAGCAAAAAGATGGGGGTACAATTGTCTCATCGACTCTTCGGTCTCCCAAGTTGCTCCTTCAGTGCCATGGTGTTGCTAGACCACTTTGACCAACGGGATGGTCTTGGTGCGCATAACATGCTCCTTGCAATCCACTATCTGAATCGGGCTTTCAACGTATAACACTCTATCATCCACGTCTGTTTCTTTGAAGTTTAGAACGTGTGTCGGATCAGGCTCATACTTCCTCAACATTGACACGTGAAAGACGTCATGCACTTGTGCCAACCTCAATGGTAGTGCAAGACGATACGCCAAAGTCCCTATTCTTTCCAAAATCTCAAAGGGACCTACGTACCTCGGACTCAGTTTCCCCTTTCTGCCAAAGCGGGAAATACCTCGCATCGGTGACACCTTTAGGAAAATGTGATCACCAACTTGGAACTCTAATGGCCTTTGACGCTTATCCGCATAGCTCTTCTGATGGCTCTAAGCGTTCTTTAACCTGTTTAAGATAATTGCAATTGCCTCCACTGATTGTTGAACCAACTCTGGGCTCGTGATCTTTCTTTCTCCGACTTCATCCCAACACACTGGCGTTCTGCACGCTCTGCCATATAACGCTTCAAAAGGAGCCATCTGAATACTCTTCTGGTAACTGTTGTTGTAGGCAAACTCGACCAGATGAAGCTGTTCCTTCCAGCTTCCTTTGAAGTCCAAAACATAAGCCCGCAACATGTCTTCGAGGGTTTGAATGGTCCTCTCAGACTGGCTATCCATCTAAGGATGATAGGCCGTACTGTACTGCAACTTGGTACCTAAGGCACTCTGCAAGCTCTTCCAAAAGGCGGCGGTGAACCTCGGGTCTCTATCTGAAGTAATTGTAACTAGCACTCCATGCATACGAACTATATGACGCACATACAGATCTGCATATCTATCCAAACTCAAGTCCTTTCGCATTGCAATGAAGTGAGCCGATTTTGTCAGCCTGTCGACCACTACCCAAATCGAATCATTCCCTCTCTGACTCCTCAGTAAACCCGTCACAAAGTCCATCGTGATGTGCTCCCATTTCCACTCGGGAATCTCGAGAGGTTGCAAAAGTCATCCTGGTTTACAATGCTGAGCTTTGACCTGCTGACATGTTAAACACTTGGCAACATGCTTGGTAATGTCCGCCTTCATACTTGACCACCAATAGTGTTGACGCAGATTCTGATACATCTTGGTGCTACCATGATGAATACTATAACTGCTACAATGCGCTTATGATAAGATCTCCTCTTTGAGCTCCACATCATCAGGTACAACCAATCGTCCTCGACACCTCAATGTTCCATCGTCAGAAATTTGAAAGTCAACCTTCCTTTTCTCTGTATCTTCTTGTAGGATTTTCTGTACATCTGGATCTGTTTGCTGAAGCGTTCTGATTCTGACCTGCACTTCCGGCTCAATTTTGAGGGTGGCCATAAGATTTGGAAGGTGGCCTACCTCAAATTTGAAGCTCGAATCTCGTGCTCTCTCAAGTAGACTCCACTCCTTAAGTACCAACTGTGCAACTGAAGACTTCCTACTCAGTGCATCGGCGACCTTGTTCGTCTTTCCAAGGTGATACAAAATCTCACAGTGATAGTCCTTTAGGAGCTCCATCCATCGGCACTGTCTCATATTCAACTCCTTCTGAGAGAATAGGTACTTGAGACTCTGATGGTCAGTGAAGATCTAGAATCTTTCTCCACATAGATAATGCCTCCAAATCTTCAAGGCAAAGATGATTGCTGCGAGTTCTAAGTCATGCGTTTGATAATTCAACTGATGAGTTCTCAACTGACGGGACGCATATGCAACAACCTTGCCATGCTGCATCAACACGCAACCCAATCCTCTAAACAACGCATCACTATAGATCTCAAATCCTCCTAGATCAGATGGAATAGTAAGCACAAGTGCGGTAGTCAGCTTCTGCTTAAGCTCTTGGAAACTACTCTCGCACTTACCTGACCACACAAACTTCTCTTCCTTCTTCAGCAGTCTTGTCAACGGCGATGCCAACACTGAAAATCCCTCTACAAACCGTCTGTAATACCCTGCTAAACCCAGAAAATTTCTGATCTCTGTCACTGTAGTCGGTCTCGGCCAGTTAGGGTGCGTTTGGTAACATTTCTGTTTAAAAATTGTTCTAGGAACGAGAAATAGAAAAAGTGTTTTTGTTAGGGAACAATTTTTAAACAAAAAAAAGGGGTTTGGTAAACTTGTTCCGGAATAAAAATTGAACGAAACAAGTTTGGTAAATTTGTATTTTTTTTATTTCTTTTAATTTTTTAATATTTTTATTTTTATTTTCTTTATTTTCTTTATTTTTTATTTTTTATTTTTTTCTTCTTTTGGCTAGTCGCCGGCCTCGCCATGGCCAGCAACCGGCCCGACGAGGGCCGGCGGCCTCGCCCGGCCACGGCGAGGCTTGCTCGCCCGGCGAGGCTCGGCCTCGCCTTGGCCGGGCGAGCTCGAGCTCGCCCGGTCCGGTGAGCCCGAGCTCGCCCGGCCACCGTGAGGCCCGGCCTCGCCGGGCCACCGCCCGGCGATGCCGGCCTAGAGGTGGCCGGCGAGGCCGAGCATCGGCGGTGGCTAGGCGAGCTCGGGCTCCGGATCCGGGGGCGAGCTCGAGCTCGCCCAACCAAGGCGAGGCCGAGCCCGAGGGCTAGCGACACTCGGCCTTGCCGGGGTCGGCGACGCTCCGGTGAGGTCGCCGACCCTCGACGTCCGATCGCCGGCCATGGCCGAGGCCGGCGACCGATCAAAAAAAAAAGAAAGAAAAAGAAGAAGAAAAAGAGAGAAGTGTTTCGAATTTTGTTCAGAAATAAGAAACAATTTTTTTTTTTTTTGTTTCTTGTTTCTGTTCCGGATGTATTTCTAGGAACAAAAACGCACACAAACGCGTTTCTGTCCTTTTTTTTTTTGTTCCCAGGAACAAAAAAACAAAAAAGTTGTTTAAAAACAGAAAAAAGAAATGAAAACAAACACACCCTTAGTTCCTGCTTCAATCTTGGCTGGATCCACTGAGATTCCTTCCCCGAATATGACGTGACCTAGGAAAGTCACACGAGTTAGCCAAAACTCGCACTTATTGAATTTGGCGTATAGCTCATGATCTCTCAAAGTCTGAAGTACTACCCTTAAGTGCCTTTCATGATCCTCGGTACTCTTCGAGTATACTAGGATGTCGTCGATGAAAGCAATTACAAACTGATCCAGGTACTCCCTAAACACACGGTTCATCAAGTCCATGAAAGCAGCTGGGGCATTCGTCAACCCAAACGGCATCACAGCGAACTCATAGTGACCGTATCGAGTGCGAAATGCCGACTTCGGTATATCTTCCTTCCTGATCCTTAACTGATGATACCCTATCATCAAGTCGATCTTAGAAAATATCAACGCTCCTTGAAGCTGATCAAACAAATCATCGATCCTCGGCAACTGATACTTGTTCTTGATTGTCACCTGATTGAGTTGTTGATAATCGATGCATAAGCGCAATGAACCATCCTTCTTCTTCACGAACAAAACTGGTGCTCCCCATGGTGATGCACTAGGACAAATGAATCCCTTATCCAACAACTCTTGCATATGCACCTTCAGTTCTTTAAGTTTTGACAAGGCCATCCGGTAATGAGCTTTAGAGATCGGCTCGGTCCCGGGGGCTAACTTAATCACAAACTCTACCTCCCTTTCTGGTGGCAAACCTGGTAACTCTTTCGGGAACACGTTTGGGAACTCTTGCACCATTGCGATATCTTCTATCTTCAATTCCTCCATTGTCGTATCCACGACAGTTGCCAGGTAACCTTGGCAACCCCCGTCTAGCAAACGAGTCGCCTCGAGCGATGAAATTAAGGAAATTGATGGTCCTCCTCGACTCCCAATAAATTCAAAGCTCTCACCCTCTAACGGGTTAGACTGAATTGCCTTGCGATAACAGTCCAACTTAGCTCGTTGCTTGGTGAGCCAATCCATGACAATTATCACATCAAAATCATACATGGCCAGGACTATCAAGTCTATCCTCCCCTCTTGCTCACCAATCACTAACTTGCAACCAAGACAACCTACTGAAGCTAACACTTTATCTTTCAACGGCGTAGATATGCTAATCATTGATTCCAACAACTCAGGAATTAATTCTACTAACTTAACATATCTTTCAGCTATAAACAAATGGGTAGCTTCAGGATCAAATAAAGCATAAGTAGGTTGGTCGTTCAACAAGACCGTACCTGTGATCACATCAAGCGCATCCTCTGCCTGTCCTCTGGTGATAGCATACGCCTTTCCCTAAGCTGGGGCTCGGGTCAATCCACCATGCGGCATCATCTGCGGCGCGGTTCCTCTATTCTGACCCGATGGTGGCGGCGGCGGCAACTGATGTTGTCCCATCTGTCTCCTGAGACAATGCCTCGCGATGTGACCCTGCTGGCCACACTCATAATAGGCACCCATCCTAGGAGGGCACGGGGCTGTACCATGTCGTCTTTCGCATAGACGACACACACCATTCGGTCTCGGCACTGGCTTTCCTATCCCACCCTGCCTGTTGAGTGGAATAGGATACCTTCCTCCAGACATCGGCCTCTTCCCAAACCGATTACCTTCCCTGTTTGAATTAAACCGCGACCCAAATGTGGCGGCTCTCTCATTCTGGTTCTTTTTAATCAGCTTGGCTCGCCTGTAAATGGCATTGTACTCTCTCAGATCTAGTGGCACCACCAAGCTCTTCACCTCTTGTCAAAGCCCATCTTTAAACCTTTGAGCCCGGTCCACTGGTCTCTGAACTAAATCAGGGGCATACTGTGACAGTTCAGCGAACTTCGCTTCATACTGATCGACTGTCATCATACCTTAGCGAAGGCGCTGAAACTCCGCCATTTTCACTTCTCTAGCACACTTAGAAAAGTACTTCTCTAAAAAGACTTCGAGAAAGGCGTTCCACTCTGGAATCATGCCTCCAAGGAACGCTATCCCGTTGGTAGTCTTCCACCAAGTGCTTGCAATCCCCTTCAACTGATAAGCTGCCGGAACAACCTTCTCTGTCTTGGTGCACATTAGTAGATCAAAGGCATTCTCCAACTCCTAAACCCACAGTGCTGTAGCTTCGGGATCTCCCACTCCCGTGAACATTGGCGGGTTCAGCTTCAGAAACTGCTCTTCTAGCTTGTGCATAGGCCTCCCAGCGGCCACGTTCCTAGGTGGAACCTCTTCAAATGCTACCTCGGGTTCATTGACTGGTGCGACGACAGGGGCGGCGATAGCTACAGTAGCAGCAGCTGCATTGGCGGCGTTGGCGGCATTAACAGCGGCGGTGGTAGTGGCGGCTGAAGCGGCAGCCTGCTGATCCATTCTGTCACCCATCATCTCCAGCATCCTCATAATCCCAGCAAACCTTGGATCCTCGGGGGTTTCTACCCCAGCATCGACTGGAGGCGATGCTGCACCACTCACGCTGGCCTCGGCCGATGCTCTCCCAAGGGCACCACGGGCACTGATCCTCATTGATGGCCCACCTTGAAACACGGGGCCTGCTGCTCTCTTCCTAGCAGCTCTTAGTTTTCGGTCACTCATGCTACAAGCTCAATATAGATACCTGTTCGCAAATTCCAATACCACATTAGAATCCGAGTGACCTCACCAACAAGTTAACAAGCAGCTACCAATCACATGCACTAGCAATATTAAAAGTCTTTCCTACCAACTATCCCATGACTCACTCGCTCCTTATCACTCCATACACAAACCTCGCTCTAATACCACTTAAACGGGGATGTCACGCCCTGAACCCCGAGACACGTGAACAACCCACTATGGTCAAACAAATGCGACATTCCCGAAGGAGCATGGATCCAGTTAGCCTAGCCTCTACTGCGACCCGAGCCACGTCACTCACTAACGGCAATTCATAAGGAAAATAGGTCTAGTTGGCCTAGCCACTACTGCGACCGAGTCTATCAACCAGCACACGACAAATCATTATTGACTCCCGTACATTCCGTATTTTATTCACGTACTCCGATTACAATAGTAATCCTTAACATTCCAATTTCTGCATCAAAATTCAACACTTGGGTTTTTATGGCTAAAAACCCTATTTATCACAATCAACACTCAATTTGCCACATTCATTCATCAAATTCAAATTCTAAATGAACAGCAACAATCAACACGAAATTCTAAGCAATTTGGGTCAAAAATAATTTTTTTGAGTTTTTTTAAATAATAATATTTTAATGATTTTGGAATATAATATATTATTAAATTTTCCAAAATTTCGAAACATTAAAATAAATCAAAAATAAAACCCATTAAGTCACATCAAGGCTTATATTAAATAAACATACTTAACTTTAAACTAAACACACTTAAGAGTAATTAAATCTCTTAATCTAAATCACACTTAAATAAACTAAACTAACCACCTAAACATAAGTAACTTAGGCTACGCACACTTAGGGCATCATTAACCATTTAATCAAGATTTAGTGAGCTAAACTCACCGGATTACTGAGCCGAGCGAACCAAAACGACGGGGTCGACGCGAGGATCAACTTTCCCCAAGGCGGGCTGGGCTTTCGAGGACGGGAAGCTAGCTAAAATGGGCCTTGAACTTCCAGATCTGGGCTGGAAGTTCAGCCCCCGTCCATGGCTGAACGGAGGAGAACCGACGGCGGTTCAGGCGTGGGACGACGGAGGACGGCGGCGGTGTGTTGGCAGCTAGCTGGCATCGAGCTCTGGCGGCAGTGGCGGCGACGAAGGGGCGGTGCGACGGGCTGGGCAGCTGGGTGCGACGAGCTATGTGCGAGTCGGTCAATGAGCGGGCACGCGGGCTTTCGCGCAGACTCACGGCGGCGGCGATGACCACGGCGGCTTCGGCGACAGCGGCAAGCGGCGAAAGAGCTGGGCGGACGGGGGGGTGGTCGCACACTGGTTTTTCCTTATGCACTTACTCTCTCCAAAAATTCCAAGAAGCCATGAAGAAGATGAAGTGTGATTGGTCCATTTGAGCTTCAATCTCCACCCTCCAAGTGTCACCATCCAAGCCCTTCTTGCCACATCCCATGATATCACTTGTGATGTCACAATCCATTAACTCCAACCTCCCACAACCTTACTTCAATAGGTTCGATTCCATTTTCCGCCGGGGCATAAAATCCCATACCTTAAATTCCTTAATTCCAATTGAGCTCAATTAAAATTCATAAAATTAATCCATGTTCTTCATAAGGTATGTGACACCCCAGGACTTCCAATTTCTTAATTAAGTCACAATTTCACGGTTAATTTCACTCTGGCACAATATTAGCGCGTGCTGACCTATCGGGTAGCTTTTAGAAATTTTTATGCATTCGACCTGTGGTTGATCGATCTCAAGCCACAATGTACATCTTTGACACATTGGTGACCCTCGATTGTCGTGGTAATCTCAAGGTTTCAAATACGGACACAGGGGACCCAATCGACAGAAAAGTTATTCCAGTGCCGACCGACAAGAATAATGTGATATGGTGGAATCACCCACACTTGATCACATGCCTTTGTCGAGCCGACCTATCTCCGGCTTCTAATCGATTTTTAACTGTGCCATAATAACTCTTGCAGATTAGCTCGGTCGAAAGGTCGTTTCCTAGTCAAATTCTCGAGTTTGATGCATTAGAATCTCTTACCGGCTTCACCTGATAGACTAGTTTTCACATGAGTGGCCAACTCAAGGAAAAGAACCATACGTGCGAAGATGAAACGCCCATCTCAATTTATTGAAAATAGAATTGGAAAAATCGGGATGTCACAAAAGTGAATTCATGAGAGGTGTTGGTGTGGATCATTGGAGGCCAAGGGATTTTGCTTGGCCTAGGTTGAGTCTTGGAGATATTTTGTGGAAGATATCAAGCCAATGGCCCACCCTCCCTCTTATCTCTTCCCTCATCTCTATCCTCTCCATCTCTCTCACCTCTCCACCATCCAAGACCCTCTCCTCTTCATTTTCGAAACCCTCAAGCCAACAAGAAGACTAGCAGAAGGAGCTGCAGCCATCGCACACCTCCACCCGCACCACTGCCGGTTTTTGCTCCAGCTGACCTCTCGCCAAAGATTTGAGTAAAAAGTAAACTTCCCGGATGAACCAGCGAACAAGCCACTATCGCCGTGAAGAGGACATCCATACCATTCCAACAAGCCCAATATCGCCCTGAACGGAGCCGCCATTCGTCCTGTATGGCTGCTGGAGTCCACTGCTCGCCAAACCATCTAGAAGCTGCCCGTCGGCACTATTTCGCGTTTTCTTGCTATTTCGCCCCATTTCAGCCATTCGTTTGCCCATTCCAGCCATTCGTTTGCCCATTCCATCCACCCACAAGATCCCCAAGACCCCCAGCAGCTACCGGTTGCCAACCACCCTTTCGCCGGAGCTCCGATTGGCCCGTTTTCTCCATAGAAGCCGCCGGTTTCCTCTCTGCAGCCCGCAAGACAAGCCCGCGGTTTAGCCCATTGGGATACGGCTTAACTTCGGCCCAAGTGAACTTCAGCCCACAAGATCAAGTGGCTTAGCAAGCTCAGCCCAAGTTGGTTTAATTTAGTTAAAGCCTAAGTCCACAGGTGCAGCCTATTAATTGAGTCTTTAATCCAAACAAGTTCAGCCCAAGTTCAGCTCGCAAAGAAAGTCCAATCGCAGCCAAGCCCAAGCCCAAGAGCGAGCCCAGTCCAGTGTAAGAACAAATCTCAATTGGGTTGAGATTTGTTAGGCCCAAGTTTAAGGCCCGGTCTAAGCCCGCCGGTATTGTCGAAAGCCTAATTTCGGCCGCCGTCGCGGTGATTTGGTTCTCGCTTTTAACCAAGTGATTTTTGCTCACTAATGCCTTCTTAG
Source organism: Eucalyptus sp. ANBG9806169 (assembly GCA_014182395.1). Classification (NCBI taxonomy): domain Eukaryota; kingdom Viridiplantae; phylum Streptophyta; class Magnoliopsida; order Myrtales; family Myrtaceae; genus Eucalyptus; species Eucalyptus sp. ANBG9806169. The sequence continues at coordinate 566,584 of CM024578.1, forward strand.
TTTGCTAATTATACTTAAGGGTTAGTTAGATTTAATTAAGTGCAATTAGGTGGTTAGATTAGTTTAGAACAATTAAATTTAGTGACTTAATGATGCATGTTAAGTGATTAGACTTAGTCATTAGCAAGTAGAGAGTCTTTAATATTTATTGAATGCATCTCGGGATTTTTCCCGACCCGTCTCGGGCTCCAATCAGGCAATATGGACCTAAATTGAATTTTTAGTATTTATTTATTAATTTTCGAAATTAATTTAATTATTTATTTATTTTTCCGGAAATTCAACTGAGATGGTCGGTGAGCAGAATTTCATTGTCGTGGTGCAATCCGTTTATTTAATTGAGCTTCAATTTATATGGAATTGATTTAAATTGTGAAATTTGAGGATTTGTCCTAAATTGTTTGTATTGAGTAATTGATTGGTAGATGGCCGAGTATGAGTATATAGCACCAATTATACATTGATGGGCTATATAGTAGAGAGAATGGTGATAGCTAATTGAGAACATTATTGGCTGAGACCAATCAGGTACAATGTTATTAGACATACGCGATTCGGTGATTGTAAGTATCATTGGCGAAAACGGCGCCTTAAAGAGCACACGTGAATGACTTATAGACAAACGTGATTAAGGAAATATCACTAGTGAAAACGACGCCTTGAAGAACTGACGATGTTGTCTATTACCGATGTCACCTTGGCGAAAACGGTGCCTTAGAAAGGACACGTGGTTCGGTGATTGAGGATATCATTGGTGAAAATGGCGCCTTAAAGAACGCACGATGTCGGTGATCGGTATGTCATTGGCGAAAACGATGCCCGAGAAACACATGTGATTTGGTGAATGAGTACACCATTTGGGAATCATGGTATGAGTGGAAATGACCTAGAGATGGTCCGATTGACATGTAATCGACTAAGTTGATTGATCAATTTTTGATCGGATGTCGTGAATTGTTTGAATATCTATGTTTAACCTTGAATTGCAGGTTGGAACTGAGGCCAAGGTAAGTCATCTGACTCGTGCTGTGCTTAGGCAACCGAGTAGCGTATTGGTTTACTAATCGAGTCTTAGGGGGTAGAACTCGATGAGACGTGGTCTCATTAGTTATTGAATAACCATTTCGGGTCCGTAGAGGGACTGGAGGAGGATTACCTGTTGGATGACCCCGATGACGAGCCAGCAAAGGATGAAGAGCTTGAAGAAATAAAACTTAGTGAAGAAGAGTTTGAGGAGGATCGGGATGATGATCCCGAGTAGGACCCGAATGAGGATTGAAATCCCATCCCATTTTGTAAACCTTGTGTATTTTTGGATAGGTGTTAGATCAAATCTATGTTAATAGTATTGTAAGATACTATGAGGTGCGTGTGTATAAAAGTGTGGTTGTGAATTTCAATATGAAAAATATGGCTTACTTTTCTATCCCATTGCTTTATTGTCTGGGGATTTATAATTGCTTCCGCATGTGCAAATATAAATGAAAGGGTCGGCGATACATAGTCCTATGATATCGCATTCTAAAATTGACCAAGTAGAAGAATGGGTGCATCCCCGAGGATCGGGGCGTGACAGTGTGTGACAGACATGGATGATATTGCCTATTTAATCTACAGGTAAATTTAGAGGGAGCAATAGAGCATGCACCGAACTCTAAAGACCCGTTTAATCTCGATAATGACATGTTATAATGGTTGATTTTATATAATCAGCCTACAATACAAAGTAGTGTTGTTGCGACCTAAGTTTCGGGTGCACCACCTAGGATTTAGGCTAATAGACTACTAAGTCTTAAACTTAGCTCGAGCCCTCCTAAGCCCATACCAATTCGCGATTAAGGTTCAAGTTTTTTTAACATGCAAATGAATTTTATCCAAGAGTTGCCACTAATCAATTTATGGTAGGTCGATTAGACACATAAGTAAAATAATTGGAGAATTATTTTACTCATACAAACCAGAGACTATGGGTATGGAGATTTGTTTACACTAGATTTCTCTAATGCCCTTTCGGTACCATTCTTTTTATTTTCGAAAATGTTTTTGCAGGCAGACTGGATTTATTTTAATCTAAATCTCTATCATGTAGAAGGATGATTACACGGGTGCCCAATCATTATTAAACATTCAATAAATAGAATAAATTGCATCAAAAGAAATAAACACACAAAGCAAGCAATTATTTTTTGGGTTTTCTTGAAATTAGACTTTTATCATAAAACATGCATTTTAACTACATGACCTAATTTTACTAACAAACAAATTATAATTAAATGAAGCTATTATGCAAACTAATTATCATGCACTAATATTTTTTATTTTTTAATTGAAATTCGGAATTAATAAAAAAACTAATTAAACTATACGAAAAGGAATAATTTTCTAATTTATTTTAGGGATTAATTTGACTTAAACCCTATTCTATCTTAGAAAACTATTTTTAGAAAAATGAGATTATTAAAATGTGCAAAAATTATTTAAAATTCTATCTATAAAAAAAAAATCAATCCTAATCTATTCCAAAAAATTACCTAAAAGTGCAACCCTAAAAATACAATCCTAATTTACTAAACTAACACACTCCAATGCAAGATTTGATTTTTAATTTTTAATTTTTATATTTCTTAGTGTTTTTCCAAGACAAGTAATTATCAAATAAACCTTACATCTACACAATCAAGATATTCAACAAATAAAGAATTAAAATAATCGAAAAAATAACATGTTGTCTCACAGGTTAAATTAACGATTACTCTAACCCTAAACATCATGACATATTAAAAAGGTTCAAAATAAGTAAAAATATGATCCAAAGTTTACGGATCAAATTAATAATTATAATGATTTAACAGTCAAAATACTATCAAAATGCCCAAAAATTAATATAACTAAAAAAATGATCCGGCGTCTTACGAATCAAATTAATAATTACAATAATTTTGGATAAAACTCCTGCGTTAATGCCTATAAGATTTATGAAATGAATATTGACATCCAATGTTCCAATTTAAATAACAAAGCTAAAAAATAAGTAAAATAAGTAAATGAAAATTAAAAATAAAAATAAAAATGAAAACAAACTACCTAAGGGAATAGTGCAGGGAGGACAGTAGTGCGATGGGGGGTGTACATGGCGACGAGGAGGTCGGATGGCCGGCGTCGGAGCTCCGGCGAGGCGTAGGGTGGGGCTGGCCGACAGTAGTGACCTGTTGTGGTGGCGACGATGACGAGGCATAAGGGCAGCGAGGGGGTCACTCGAGCGTGAGGCGCAATGCGTGGGCTGCTGCGGGCGAAGGGTCTGTGCAGGCCGCCAGATCTAATAGCGTCGGGGAAGGGCAGTGGCGTCATGGACTGGCACGGGCTGGAGGTGAGGCGGAGCGCGACGTGGACTGGCGTCAACTCACTGGATCGCGAGCAGCAGCGGCGTCACGGACCAGCACGAGCTGGAGGCGAGGCGAAGCGCGGCGGGGACTGGCAGCTTCGACAACTTTTGGGAACGCGAGTGGCAGCGACGTCGCAGCCCGGCACGGGCTGGAGGCAAGGTAGGACGCAGCTGTGGTCGACAACTTCGCGACTTCTGGGAACGCGAGCAGTAGCGACGTTGCGGGCTGGCATGGGTTCACGGGTGAGGGGGATCTCCAGCGACTGATGGGGCGCCAGCAGAGTGGTGGTGGCGAAGGCGTGAAAGTGGTTGGTGGAGGCGGTGTCAGCGTGGTGGACCGACGCAGGCATGGGGCCGGTGCGGGCTGAGGTGTCAACGCAAAGAAGACGAGCAATTGCTGCTACTGCTTTTTTTTTTTTTTTTTTTCCTGCCACACGTCTACCTCTCTCTGCCCTTGTACCGTTCTGCCCTCTTTTCTAACTTTTTACTTTCCTTCAGCAGACTTTTCTTTGTTTGTATTCCCCTCCGAAGGAACGAAGGAAAAGAAGAAGCCCCCAACGAAAGGAAGAAAAGTTTTTCTCTTTTTTCTGATGAATTTTTGACGAATTTTTTTTTCTTCAAATTTGCTCCCCCTTGTCACGAAAATTATGTCTCTCTTTTGTAATAATTTACTGACGGCCGCTTTCCATGGCAACTTTGGAGTTTCCATCTTTTGTTGTATTAAATCAAGGATGCAAATCGGAGTATGATTTCACAATCAGCTCGATTTTGCTTGATTCATTTCATTTTATCGAAATTCTTGCCCTTTATTCACCTAATTTTTTAATTGCTTTTGCATTTATGAAAATTTGAATATTCATCAGATTTTCAAACTTCCATGCATAATCAATCAAATCGATTTTCCCATGTTTTTTCCATTTTTTCATTTTATTTGTTCTGATATGATTTTTATTTTTTATTTCTCTAGATTTGCCAAAATTAAGTGTCAACAAGTGTGTTCTATCTCAAGTCATGTTTAAACGGTTTGCTCCACATCGGTTATTGTTTCCCCTTTTTCTTAACCATTTCTTAGTTTCATATTGTGTTACAATAAATTTTAAAGAAAATTTTCATGATAATGACACGAACAAGCGAGGGTTGGCTGCCCCTCCCGTGGGATTGCCCAGCCATGCAGGGGTACTTTTGGTACAAAAACGTGAGATTTGATATCTCAATGTTAAAGTTCAAGCTATTTAACCTAGAAGATGCCGTTGGAATAATAAAATAATAGTTTAAGGTTTTAGAATAATTTCACAAAGTCTCACAAATGCAAAGTTCACACTTATTTAGGACGTTAGGCTTTTCATAAGTAATCTCATATTTGATGAGGGTGTGGAATATTATGTTAACATTAATTCAATGAGATTGCTAGTTGTACATGGATTAATTATCTTTGGTGGATAGATCTGGGAGGACCTCCAAAATGACGAATTGTCTACGCTCGATTTGGTAATCACCAGATCGCCAAAGGAATGGTCGGTCCGTCTTTGTTTCTTAGACAGAATGGGCGACATTATGCCCATGGTTAGCATTAAAAAAAGGAAAAAGAAAAAAGAAAGGTTTAACGGAGCACATAGCAGACAATGCTATTTTTGAGATGCTCAACATAGTGGACAGAATCTAGATTCAGTGCTCGCCACTGTGTGAAAAGAAAGGTCTTTAGCTTTTAAAGCCCCACAGGAGCATTTTCCGAAATCCAATTGGGTCCCAATTGCTACGGGTGCAATTATTTCAACGAAGAAAAAGTTGACCTATCTAATGCTAACATAGACGGAGAAGATAGAGGGAAACATTCCATACGGCGACGGTACAGGGAAGCCAAATTTGGATGCGCACCACCAATTGACAACATTGTAATAATTAGAGAAAGAATTTCTGACTTGTGTTTATTACTAATAAAAACACGATATCTCATCATTAGCCGTCAATTATTTTGCTTGATAGATCTATTTTTGTGGAATAAAAGTATGTTCTCAATTGATCATTCTTATTTTCTGGATTTGGCTTTACTTTTCATTATTCTTGTTCTGTTTTAATTTGTTGGATCACAAAAACTACGCACTTCTTATATGTCTATTTGAGTAATGAAAACAATTTTTTTTTAAAAATAAATAACATAGTGTTGACACCTAAATTTTGGCGATTTAGTTTATTTATTTATTGCATAGAAAATTATGGATTAATTTTATCCCTAAAAAAAAATATTAATTGCATAGCATATAGATTTAGGTGCATTTATTTTTAGTTTGCATGTCTCGCATTTATTTATTGGACTGGCCGTGGATAGGTTCAAATTGGTGATTTTGAGCTGCAAATTGAAAGGCCAAACTAAGCCCGCAAAGTGAACAAATTGACCCAAACTCGATTTTTAATGATCGGAAATTATCTCGTGAGAAAATAGGAATTCGAAATTTTTTGCGGGATATGATGAATTTCTCGGATAGGGCAGATATGAAACACATATCGCGTTTGGAAAAGTGAATATTGTGTTTTTAAAAAAATCTTTGTGGATATTGATTTTGAAAAATTAAAAAACTCTAATCGATGGCCTATATAAAAAAAATACGTAGAGGTTTTTTAAGATACAAACTGCCGCAATTTACGAGAAAAAAAGGGATTTCTTTCCGTTGGTTTCTAGGTCAAAAGGTTCAAGGAAAAAATCCTTTTCCTTTCGATGGTGAAGGGGCTTCTTCTTGGTTCTTTGGGTAAAAGTCAAAAAGTGGTCTTGCTTTTGCTGAAGAGGTGAAAAAGTGCAGCAGAGAGAGAGAGGAGACGTGCGACAGGTGAGGCAAAAAGAGAAAAAAAAAACAAAAAAAGAAGAAGAAGAAGAAAGGAGCTGTTCTTCTTCTTCGTCTCGCGCTACTGCGCCGTGGCCGATCCCCTACGCAATGCTGCCGCCTGCAACCCGGCACCGGCAGCCGAACCTCCGAGCACCACCATCGCTCCGTGCCCGCCTGTTGACCCGCGACGACCCAGGCCGCCCGACTTAGCCGCACCACTGAATCCGAACTCGTCGCCATCTCACTCTTGACACGCTGCTCAACGACGATCCGACGAGCATCGGACACCAGAGTTGCAGCCCTCTCTACTGCTATCTACGTTGACGTGCCGGTTACTCGATGAGCGTTCCACGGCGTCCCAAGTTTCATCAAGTCAAAGGGAGCGAATTGCAAAGAGAATCCAAGCAAAAACCACACCAACACAGGCAGCATACTCCGAATGCCTACACGAATCCCTTGAAAATTCTGGGATTAATTTAAGACCATATTCTGTTGACACAGCAGCAGGAGGACGTGCATAGATTTGGGGAGAACTTCACTAAAGCACCTCAATCCAATTGGTGGCAAAATTGGAGGAAATTTGGGGAGTGATGTGCTGAAGCGGTGGAGATTGTCTTCTCTTGAATGGTCTTTGTGGAAAGTCCCTCGGCGAAGAAGCCAACGCCTGCACAAAAAGAAAGACAGCCCTCGGTTGATCGTAGTGCTCGGTACCAAAAGAGAAGAACCCATCCAAAGGAGACGTCCACGAAGAACACAATTGCCGAAGATTTCTTTTCTGCAGATTTTTCAGCGAGGCACCGATGCCAAACCATCCTGTTCGCCCATGAGTCGCAAAGACACGAGCCTCGCCGAGCATTACTATATCTTGTCGTGAGTGGCCGTTCGAAGTCCAAATTTGGAAGCCAATATTTGGAATAGGTAAAAATTTTGTTTTTCTAATTTCCGAAAAATTGTTTCCTTATTTGATATGTCTTGATGCATAATTGAAATCCCCGACATGAAAGTGCCCCTCAAATTAGGGGTTGTCAGTCCGATTTTCGCGCCCGAAATTTGACTCGCAATCCCTTGCAAAAATCGATAATTCGATCTCATGCTCGAGATTCGATTCGCGATTTAATTTTAAAATTGGATAACCCGATTTCATACGCAAGATATGGTTCGCCAATTTTCGGATATCAATTTTATCTTGTTTGATTTGATATCGTGGTGTTTGAGTCAATTTTATTTTTGTAAAAGGAAAAAAAATCCAAAAAAAGAAAGATTAGGTTTGTTTTTTTATCTTGCATGATTAGATTAGGGGTTTTGTTTTGAATCATAAAAAAGAAAAAGAAAAGTGCATTCATTTAGGATGTTAGTTTTTTTTTTTTATTATCTGAATTGCATGTTTAATTTTAATTTTAAATTTCATAAAAAAAACCATCATGCATAATTCATGTAGAATTAAGGCATTCTTTGCATGTCATTGCATTTTAGAGTAAGATTGCACGTAATTTAATTCTAGATAATATTTTTTAATTTATAATAAGTTTAGATAAAAAAATTTAAAGTAGATTGCATTTTAGGTAGAGATTTCTAAGTTAGGATAACATTCTAGTTTAAATTAGGATTTGACATAACTTCATTCCTAATTCAAATTAGATGACATTTTAATTTAGGTAGATAATTTCCACATTTTTATAATTTCGAATTTAAAAGGAAATATCAAAAAATGCCTTAGAATAAATTGGTTTTTGTTTTTTAGATAGACCGCATCTAGGATTAGAGATTGCTAAGTTAAGACAACATCTTAGTTTAAATTAGGGTTTAGCATAACCTAATCCTTAATATAAATTAGATAGAATCTTAATCTAGCTAGGTAACTTTCACATTTACCTAATTTCGAATTTCATAAAAATCCAAAAAATGTCTTAGGATAAATTACTTCCATTTTTTAGGATAAATTACATTTTTTTAGGAAAAAAAAAAAGAAAAAATATCATGAACATGTCATTTAGGATTAGATTAAATGAAATGCACGTCATTTAGTTTTTTTTTAGGCCCATTTAATTAGAAATTGCCTGTCAATAGAATTAGATCATTTAGATTGCATTTAATTATTGCATTTCTTTAGGATTTACTCTATTCATGTTATATAATTTAGATCATATTGCCATGTCATGTAATTTAGGTCATGTTGCCATATCATATTAGATTACTAGCATGCATTGCATATAGATTAAGTTCCCATTAAATAAAGTGAAAACAAAAAAAGAAATTGCGTGTTAATTAGAAATCATATCTAGGGTTGATGATGTGAATTTTGATCTAACAACGCAGATGCTTTCGTTGCTTTGAGGTAAGTTTACAATTTATTCATTGCTTTCTTGGGTGTTAAATTGATGGATTGCGCACCCGCATGATTGCCTCATATGTTAGGGAAATAGATTTAAAATTAATCCAAGCTGCTTGCCAAACATTTTTTTTTTAAATAAAGAATGGTATCGAAAGGGCATTAGAGAAATCTAGTGTAACCAAGTCCCCGTATCCATAGTCTCTAGTTCGTAGGAGTAAAGTAAACCTCTCGTTGCTTTACTTGGGTTTCTAATCGACCCACCAAAAATAGATTAGTGGTGACTCCTAGTTAAAAATCAATTGCACGTTAAAAATTTGAACCTAAGTCGCGAATTGATATGGGCTTGGGAGAGCTCGAGTTAAGTCTAGGCTTAACAATCCATTAACTAAACCCTAGGTGGTGCACACCCAAAAAATTGGTCGCGACACATAGCTTTTTTAGACTTAAATTACTACATAATTGGGAAGACCAACGTCTGAGATATTCTCACGAGTCATTCTCGATAATGACTGCATCCCTAAGACGTTCTTCCTAGTCACAAAACTGCAAAAGTCACAAATAGATAATTTGTGCTTGACCCACTATTTGATATTAGTAAATTTAATTTGCTAGCGAAAATGCGATTTTCAAATCACATCAAGTTAAATTATAACTTTTAAGGTAATTATGAATTTACCGACCAAAAAAAAGGTAATTATGAATTTATTAGTTTTTCCCATTTAGATGTCTTATCATGAATAGATTTTCGTGCACGTGCACACGTCGTGTGCACACATGCACACACTAGCCACTTACAAGGCATACACATGCTCAATGTTGACTGTTTTTTTCTCCATGTCGGATATGATTTCATATTAATCATTCTAAATTAATCTAAAATGACAAATTTATTAAGACGAGCGGTAGTAACGAAGAGTTGAAATTTTGTTTCCGAGAGTTTTTTAATTGCCTGAGTAATATAAAAATCGAGGTGATCATGAGCCTAGTCATTTAGATATCTACAAAATTTATGCCCCAATCTGCAATCCATTAGGACTAGAGGTAACAAAATGGGTTGAAAATCCATTTATTAACTTACATATAATGGGGCTGATCATATATGTGTTAACTAAATTTTGCTAAATGGGTTGATATGCATTTGACTAATAAAATCTAATGCAATGTGGGTTTTTAATGGGTCTAAAGCCGAAGCCACCTGCAGTCTCTCTTCACTTGTCTTCAAATTCAAGTCGGGGGTTTTCAGGTGAGGCAACTGATTTTCCAATTTTCATTTGCTAATGATCTTCTGCTGCTTCTTTTTTTCCTCAAAATTAAAGAATAGTAAAAGATTTATGATCTTCAAGCTTTAAAAAATCGTGAAAATTAGTATATAATTTTACTTGTCAATATTTATTGACTTATTGTTTTAAGAGATGTTGGATAATTCATTGTGAAACTCGAAAAAATTGTAATAAAAAAGTCACAAATAAGTTGAAAATCATTCAAAACCTTATATAACTATCAATAATTTTTTCATTTACACATAGCATAAAAGTACTTGTTTTAAATGTCTATGTGTTTTACTAATGAGGGGGTACGAGTTTGGTCAAATATGAGTTACTGAATTTGTATTACATATAAATGGGTCAAAACGGATTAAATGAGTCAATATTGAACCATTTTCGACCCAACACAAAGCTAACTCGACTCGCACATTTTAACAGCCCTAATTAGGACCTGAATCCAGCTCATCTGGTTTTTTAAGTGATCAATTCCAATCTTTTGATGGATGTATGCCAAGATAAAAAAAAATATTATGTGGGAGAAATTTACATTAGATCGGATGAATTTAAACAGTTAGAATATCTGACATCAAGTTTTTTTTTTTTTTTTTTTTGGTCTGAAATAGTTCATTCATTCATTCATAAAGCAAGGTTGAGTATGGCCTGATTTACACCAAAAATATAGATGTTTGCGTTATAAATCATGCGCGAACCGTATTGTTCAAGATTGAAAACTAATGATAAGTTCTCTCTCCTATCATCATTTCATAGATGTACGTGAAAAATATCAGGTAAAAGCCAATTGAAATAGCTAGTAATAAATTTGATCGTTTGGAAAATATTAGAGAACTAGTCATCCGCTCACTTATGCCATTCACTTTTTCTATTCCAAGTAGCTTTATATGCAAACCTAGACAATGGTTCTCTTGCACGTAAGCTCCAGAATAAATTGCGAACTTTAAATTCATAACATCATAACAACATAAAGTGTGGATGATACCATCACTATAAAGCTGAAGAAAATTGAGATTGAAATAAAAAATTGCGTTGACACATATGGTTTCCCAAGTCCATATTTTCAATGTGTATTTTTAATCCCTTTCGCATGCCTCCAGCGACATCAAATTCATTGACTTAAAGATAGATATTACCAGTCTTTCTTAACCAAGTATGAAACATCATTTTCTAATTGCATAGCCATAAGCACAGTGGGGGCATTGATGGGCGAGTTCCGATGACATCTTCCAGATTTTCCATAAATGCCTTAGACGTTCCGGTTGAAACACCGTGGCGTCCATGGCATTCCAACGGCGAGGTAAGACACATATGAGAGACAATTTGCTCTCTCGATTGAGGATACATATTTTTCTTAGTCACTTTGCATCATTTGGCAGGTGAGAGGATATGTAGTTGGATAGAAAGGGGTGACATTATCTACAGTCATAGCTGGACACACTGTTCCAAACAAAGAACCAAAGCAAGCACTGACCTTGATTTCGGCTTTCCTTCAAGGACAGCCTCTTGTCTCCTAGGAAAACATCTGACAATCTATCAAAGGGACAATATGTGTTTACTTGGTTGCATTTCTATATGAATGCCGATTTTTCTTGAGAGACAAGAGATGATCCCACCTGTGAAGGAAATTTCAACACCAACAACTCTCCTGAGAGTCTAGCTTTAGATTAGATTGATCAAACCCAGAATTTGCAGCAGCAACCGTCGGCTTCGTTGCCCACATCTGTTTAACCCTCTAGGCCAATTCAATGGCCACAAATGCAGTGGATTCCAGTCCAAGGCCCATGGGCTGTTGGACCCAATCAACAACCATGGGCTACTCACGGCCCTTCCGGAGAAGGTACGAACCATGGGCCTCAAATTGATGGATCAGGTTTGCCACATCCGGGTCACAGATCCGAATTGAGTTCGACAGGTCATGGGATGAATCCCTTTTCAAAATTGCAACCTGGGTTCTACTTGTATCCCGTCCTCGGCGCCAGCCACAGTGCAAAACCTTGGGACATTGTTTACACCTCACCAACCAACGGACCATAGCTCTAAATCATCAACCTGCAACTTACTGGTCCAAACAACTACAATGTGTGGGCTCAGGACTTCTGGCGGGCTCTTGTGACCAAGGACAAAGATAGGTTCCTTAACGGAATTGTGGCCATTCCTGACAACGACCGAAGTCAACGATGTTAGCGGAGGTGTAATTGGCTCTTGCGCACCTAGATTAGGAACTACGTGGCTGCCAATATCGCCACTGACCTCCCACCGACCTAAGATTCGAAATAAATGTGGGATAACATTCGAGAAATGTATGGAAAGTTGGATAGAGTGAAGCAATTTTTGCTCACTCAAGCTCTGTCGAATCTGAATCAAGGGAACCTTTCAGTTACCACTTGCTTCAACCGACTCTTGGCTTTCTAGAATGAGCTCAAGGTGGTTGAGGAAGAGCTCAAGGGATCGGAAGAGACACTCGAATAGTATAGACAGATTAGAGAGAGGAAGAAGGTTACTCGGTTTCTATTAATTCTAAACAAAAGCTTCTCGGTGTTCCGTCCGCAGATCCTCGCCGTGGATCTCATCCCTCCTCTTGGCCGAATATATCAATTGGCCATCCAAGAGGAAAATCAAAGACTAGCCATGACAGAGTACATGAAAGGAATGGAAGGAGTCGTGCTCATTGCTCTGGCGGGGTCGTCTCAGTGAGTAGCCAACGCTCTCGAGCCACCGCCACACACACAGAATCCAGTCGAGTCTTACTGAGTGGCCACGTCCCCTCGTTGAGAAGAAGATGAAGATTCCAACCCTAGAACTTCACGGATCGAAGGCCTAGATTTAAAGCTGAAATCGGACGGCTCATATTCAGCCGTCCATGGAGCTGAATCAGGTGGCTCTCAACAGGCCACGTCAGCCCAGATCTTTAGGCCATCCAACGATCCTCGAGGCACCACATCATCAAAAGGAAATGGGCAAAATTTTAAAAAAGAGCTAAATAATGTGAATATTGTAAATGTCCACATCATATGATTGATACTTGCTGGAAACTAAGTGGGAAACCAACTGATAAAGAGAAAAGAGAGAAAGATTTTTCTGCTTATCACTTTTTGACCCAAGGGACCAAAAGGGCAAATCAGACAATCACTCATGATCAATACCAAAAATCACGAGTTGAATCAATTAAGGGTTATAGACAAGACCGTGGGATTCTCAGGTACCGCTATTTCCAAGAATAATAATTTTTTTAGTTCACGCATGAATAATTGACTCTGGCGCTAGTGACCACACAAACTATAATGAGTTTCTAATAGTAAAAAAAAAATCTCATAATGCTATGTCTGTTTGTCTGTCTTCCTAATGGTACTTTCACTTATGTTACCAAAGTTGGTATTGTCCATCTTATCAACATAATAACCTTTAAAATGTCTTATACATTCCTGAATTTGAATTCAATCTCACATCAATTTCTGAGATTTGTGAGCACAACCCTTGCCATGTTGTATTCAATTCAGAAAATTGTCTCTTTCAAAACCATTCGACTAGCAAAATGATGAACTTGGGTAGTGTTGCAAAAGGGCTGTATTTTTTAATCAACCTACCAAAGAACTTTGATTTATTATTGCTAAATAAAAGCATTTCATGTAATGCTACTTCTAGCAATAAAATTTCTCCTTTTAATCAGCGTTTGGATCATAGTGCTCGTTTTCCTCATCTAAAATGTCCAAATTGCCAAAATCAATCTAGATTATCATTTCTCGCAAGCACATCTCGAGCTACCGGTGTTTTTTCCTTGATTCCTGTAGATATATGAGGTCTTTATCATACTCCACATCCCGATGGATCTCGTTTTTTTCTAACAATTGTGGATGATTATACTTAAGCCACTTGGGTTTTTCTCATGCGATCCAAAAGCCAGATTTTTTCAAATTTGTCAAAAAAAAATCTCTAATTAAAAATCAATTTGACAAATCTGTCCAAAGAATTCGCACAAATAATGGGTGTTTTTACCGCAGAATGTAAATCTTTCCTTGCTCCTCATGGGATACTTCACAAAACTTATTGCATCTATACTCCTCAATAAAATGGGATTGTAGAATGCAAGCATTGTCATCTTCTAGAAGTAGCTGGTGCCCTTAAATATCAAGGGTCCATTCCTGAACATACTGGGGAGATTGCATAGTCACGACGGTTTATTTGATTAATCGCATGCCAACTAAAATTCTTGAAAGTTGGTCTCCTTTTGAAATGCTTTTTGGGAAACATCTGGAAATTAGACACTTGAAAGTTTTTGATTGCCTATGCTATGCAACGACTATGGGGCCTCAAGGTAAAATGGATCCATGTGTTATTCGATGGATGTTCATGGATACCCTCATCTACAAAAGGGTTACTGTCACACCCCGAACCTCGAGCACGCGAACATCCCTCGGCGGTCGATAGAATTGCGACGTTCCCAAGACGTGTCGCCGACCCATTCGTTTTATGCACATGCAGAAGCGAACTAATAAACTCCAAACAATAATCAAACATGAGATAGAAAAGCAGGACAACCAATTTTCACAAAACATACTTTATATACATATCATGTTTATATACAGGAGTCTATATCCAAAAGAAGCTACCAAGCTAACACTACCCCGAACCCTACCTATTCGGGATCCGGGTCTACTACAACACCATCTGGGATGTCGATGTCCAAGGGATTAGCTACCTCTACTCCAAGCCCTTCAGCCTCAAGCCCCTAGTTCACCGCAATATTTTCCAAAATATCGGCATCCACGATGGGCTCGAGTACCTCCTCATACTCGGTATCGACGACAGGTCTGTCAAAACCGTCCAAGGGGCCCTCCCGAACCTCGTTAGGCCCGTTACAGAACCATGCTTTGAAGCGATGAGGTACCAACTGAGGTACTCCCTCATCGACCCAAATGATGATCACTACGAGCTCACGGGTCTAGGGGGTCCCATGGATAGGGAGAAGGCTCGATCTCCGCCTCTCGTGGCCACCCAAAACGGACGTGTCTTACCTCCATCTAAGGACCTGAAAAATTTTAAACCACGATGGGGTGAGACAAAGTCTTAGCGAGTCTACACCCTAAACCTCGATTATGACGAGAATTCACCTAAAGGCAGCCTAAACATGCATTATATATGACTTATCTCATCTCAGCATCTCCTTGCACATTAGTACATCTCATATATCATATGCATATGACAACATATTCAATAACCGAAACACTTCATATCACTCATCAATTAATTACAGGGGTCTCGGTTATAAGGCCAAATCGTTATGACACATTTCATTCTGTGCCACACAATTTTGTCCCATATTCAAACGTAGCTATTTCAATCACTCGAGCGTGTTCTAATTACTTACAACCCAACGGTCATAGCCAACTCAACAATCGGCGGTCATTCGGCATAACTAGGCGTTGTCCCACTTCGTCGGTCACGGCAACGTCTATATCTAGACGGCATTCCCGAAGGAGCATCAGCCTAACCTCCACTGCGATCAGCATCCGTTGTCAAGGGCATCTAAACTTAATCAAGCATCGCCTCCTCGACTTTTATTGGGTGACGGGTTCTAATAGCGATCACATGCACATCCATGCTCGGCCAAGAATATCGTGCTTCGCACTCAAATACTTTCATTTCAAATAATGGACTTGGCCAATTTTCTTCGTGTTAAAAATACCCGGTAAAATAATTTTGCATGGTCACACAATCAAATCGAACCATAAAGCGTGATATTCTCCCATTTCAAAATTCCACAATTTTATATAGTATCTAAAATATTTTTGGGATCAAAACCCGACATCCGGTATTTTTCTAATTAAAGACCATAAAATTATATTTTTGCAATAAAAAAAAAATATCATCACCAAGCACTCAATTTCACAAACCAATGCAATTACGATGATCAACGTAAAATTCTAACAGCCGGTTATCCTGGTATAATTTACGCTAATTATAATTAATCAATTAAATTAAACCACTTAATTAATTTACATAAGCTAATCTAACCACCTTAATTGAACTAATTAAATTAATCTACCTAAGCTAGCTACATAAACCTACTAAGCTAACTAACTAATTTAACTAACCCCCTAACTACTAGCTAATCTAACTAAATAATCTAACTAACTAGTTAAGCTAACTAAATCACACTAATATTAATTAAGGCTAACTAATACCCCTAAGTGTAATTAAATTCCTAATCATATATTACGATGCTAACTCACTGGATTAGTGAGATAACAGGCTCACGGCAACGGTGGCGTGACGGCAGTGAGATTCCGGGCCTATGGCGTCTCTAACTGAGGGCAGGAAAGAGCTGAAAAAGTCTTGCAAGCCCACTGCTTGCTATTGGAACTTTGATTCTATGAAGGGGCCGAACTGGTCGAGGCTGGCTGGTCACAGCGCAGGGACGGGCTGGATAGGTGCTACTGGTGACCTGGTCGAGACAACGAGCAGGCAGACAACTGGAGCAGTAATGACAGAGCTGGCCTACAGCGGTGGCGAGTTGCAACGCGGGCTGGTTGGCTTGGGGATTGGCTGATCGTAGGGGACCTGGCTTGCAAGTTAGAGGCAGGCGGGCGGTCGACTAGGATGGCAAACGGCTCGAACGGGCGGTGTGCAGGCTGGAGTGGTTTTCTGGTGGTTTGCAGCTACAACAATGGTAGAAAATGAAGGTTTGAGGAAGAAGCAAGAGGAAGAAGAAGCTGAAGATGGCTTCTGCAGGGGGTTGGTCGCACAAGGGGAAGGAAGGGGGACAAAGGCCATGCGAGTCAACCAGCTGGCCAATCACCTTCCTCTTGAAATATCTTCCACTTGAGTGCTTTCCCCTAAAGTCTTCAACCACCATTTTGTCAAACCAACCACCAATGGCCAATTTCTTCACATTTTCCTCTCAAACAAACCCAAATTGAAGGCAAAAAATGGCTCCCCTACTGCCCATACGAATTTGCACCCATCTCTTCTCAATTTCTTCACATACCAAGCCAATTTGGTGGTTAATTTATCCCCTTGAAACTGCCATATGGATTTCTCTTTTAATCTCCATAAATCTATCCATTTTTAAGGCAAAAAATCCACATAAAAGTGGCCATCCGAATTTCCACCATTTAAATTTGCCAAATTTGATTTTTCTGCAAAAATTCCGGGCTCACCAAAACTCTTCAAAGGATGAGACGATGTCCTAAAAATAAATCGTGACACACTCAAAGTTTCAATTCCCGAAACCAAATTCAATTTCATGGTTAAAATCGACCGAACGTGATTTTAGCGCGATCCAACCTACCGGGTAGCTTTTAGGGATTTTAGCACGTTTGACATGTGGTTGATAATTTTCAATTCATGTTGTGCATCTAAGACTCATAGGCAACTCTCAGTTGTCGTAAAAATCTCAAGGTTTCAATTACGGGTATCGAATACAAAATCGACAGAAAAATCGATTTAGTGCCATTCAACGCGAATTTTGTAATCAAGTGGAATCACCCACAATTTAATTACGTGCTTTTGTCGAATCGACCTATCTCCGGTCTCTAATCGATTATAATGGTGCCGTATTGACCTTTGCCAATTAGCACGGTCAAGCAGTCGATTTTTGATTGAATTCTCAAGTCTGTTGCGTTTATGTCCCTTAACGGCTTTACATGATAGATAAGTTAACTCGAGAGTCATTAGCTCCAAGAAAAAGGACCATAGGTGTGTCGACGAAAAGCCCATTTCATAAAATCGAAACAGGGTTGAATTTTCAGAATATCATAGTTCCGGGGTTATGGTGTCACGCCCCAAACCTCGAGACACGTGAACAACCCGCCATGGTCATGCAAATGCGACATGCCCAGGTAGTATCGCCGACCCCATTCATTTTATATGTGCATGCGAAACATATTATAAAACCCCTGACAAAAACTTACGAAATAGGAAAGCAAGAAACTAACTCATTCACAACAAACATACTTTCAAAGATAATCACACCAGAGTTTATAAAAAAGGGTCAGTCTACAAAAAGATCAGTCCACCAAAAAGAAGGAACCGTCCTATGACCACTAGTTGGACTGGTTCGTCAATCCCACTTTTGACTGATCAACCTCCGGAGATGATAAGTCATCCACCCCACCATCAGGAGGGTCAGCTATGCCCACACCTAGGATGGCTTCCATCATAGCAGGTGGAATGTCAAAACCACTAAGAGGACTAACCCTGAAACCATTGGCTCTAAAGTGGAACCACGCCCTATATCGATGAAGCACCCTGACAAACATGACCTCCTCAATCCAGACCGTGAACCTGATAAGCTCATAGATCCAATGACTTCTAGGATCGAGAAAATTATGCACCTGCTCGATCATCTAATGGGAATACCATAGCGCTCCGGGGGTATCGCCATCTATGGTCTTGTAATATTTGGCCCACAACGAGGAGAGACATTATCTCAGCAAGTTCACCTCCTAAACCCTATTAGAAAGAAAATACACCCAAGAGTGGCCTAGCCGCACTACACAGAAGACTCACCTCGCCTTATTTCCTTTCTGCAGGTTAGTACAATTCAAATCACTCAATCACAGGTAGTAATAAAAACTTACATAACTAGAACACAATCACTTTCACATAATCAACCATTACAAGGGTCCTGATGATAAGACCGAATCGTTATGCCACGTCCCATACCGTGCCACACAATTCCGTCCCATAATCCGATACGTCAGTCGCACTCAACATGCATTCCAATTTTCATTCACTATCACACATGAACATAACCTATTCGCAGTTTAGCTATCTACTAGCATTTAGCCAGGCATTGTCTCCCCACCTTGGAGAATGGCTTGGTCATTATGTCGACGGCGTTCCCGAAGAAGCATAGGCCTAGAATCTACTGCGACCCGCATCCGTTGTATGGGGCATCCCATATAGGGGTAAGTCCAACTCAATGGCTCAGGATAATTTCCTCTTAATTAACATACAATAAATTCATACTCGGCCTAGGACACTTTGCATTTCACTCAATGCTTCCATCTAAAATAGTGATCCCGTCATCTTTTCTTCATATTAAAAATATTCAAGAAATTATTCATGTGTGTGGGGGCATGTTAATTTTGAACTAGAAAACTAATATCTCGCTTTTTCAAACCCCACCATTTAATATAATCCTTAAAATCCAATTTTGGTATCAAAACCCAACACTTGGGATTTTATGAATAAAGTCCCTATTTTTCATAATCAACACTCAATTTGTAATTCCACTCATCAAATTCATAATCTAAATGCATAGTAGCAATCAACACGAAATTCTCGACAATTTAAGGTTCGAAATAATTTTCAGAAATAATAAATAATTAGATTTATTCCGAAAATTAATTAAATAATAATATTTTAATAATTTTATATAATATAAAATATTATTAAATAATTAAATAATTTCGAAATAATTATATAAAAAATAATCAATTAAGGCCAAATCATTATTATACTAACCTAAACCTCTATTTAACCTTAATTAAACTTACACTAAACTAATCACACCCCTTAATCTAATCCACACTTAACTAAACTAATCTAACCACATAATCTCACTTAACTTAAACTAAACCTCCCTAAGCATCATTAACCCTTTAATCAAGGTTTAGGGGGCTAAACCGAAGCTCCGGTCGCAAAGCTTTTTCCTCTCTTCCCAAAGTTCCAAGAAAAGCCTTGAAAGGGGGAAGAAGATGAAGTTGATGTGAGGGGCCCTTTTGGTGAGTCAATGGACACCCAACACTTGTCAAAACCCCCTCTAACTTGGCTTCACCATGAGCTCACATGATGTCACCATCCACTCACCTCAAAGCTTCCTTGACAATCTTCCAATAGGTCCAATTTGCTTCATGTCCCATGGCATACAAATTTGAGTATTTGTACATCAAATTCTTTCAATTTCATTCAATCCCCTTCCAATTGAGCCAAATTGAAGTCCATAAATTTATCCAATGTCACCACATTTCAATTCACATATTTACTTGACCATAGAGCCATTTTGGATCCCAAAAGTACGACCAAAAGCGGGCCTACCAATTTTCCCAAACAAAATTAACCATACTTTGATTTTTTTCGCCGAAAAACTCGGTTTGTATGAAAAATCTTTTGAAGATGAATCATGGTTCATAAAATGATTTGTGACACAATAGGACTTCTAATTTCATAATTCAGTTTCGATTTCACGGTTAATTTTGTTAGGACTAGAATTAGCACCTAGAGGGGGGTGAATAGGTGTTTAAAGTGATTTTAACAATCTAAACTCGAATGAGATATAAATAACTTAAACTCAACGATTGCAGCAAATGAAAGCAAGTTAACAATATAAAGGATTAGGGATAGAGAATCAAGACTCAGATTTATAGTGGTTCGGCTTAGATCAAGCCTACGTCCACTCTCCCGCACGGACAGCCCTTCCGGGCTGGATTTCACTAAGAATCAATAAGAGTGATTACGAGTCTCACGCTCTTGAGTCCACGGTGTAGATTACTCTACTACACTTCCTCAAGGTCTACAATATGATCTCTCTTTTGATTACATGTAACGCTCAAAGAATGATATCGCAAAATAGTAAAGGAGATTTCAGACTTTGGAATTCTTTTATCCGCACCCTTCAACAACTAGAGCATCTCTCTTATATACTTCTTCATGCCTTCAATACCGTTGGCACCTTCCAAAGAAGTTCTTCCAATCAACCCGTTGGACAGAATCAATTAGAGAGATCTCGAGCTCTTTAAGGTAAGTGTTGATAGCCCATCAATCCTGCTCGCCCATACAATCAGGATCTCGGTTTCCATAAGTAGATCCTTCCAAATATAACTTGCGAAGTCGTCAAGGAATCTAAACATATTCCATATAAAGCTTAGATCGTTTAGTGCTAAATCCAGTAGAAAGATATCCACTAGTCGTTAGAATAAAGATCGTATAAGATCAGAATAAACGTCGTCCTGGAAACTGTCCATGTGAGTAGACTTTGAAATATAAGTCTTGAGTCTTGAGTCTTGCTAGCTTCAGACTTTAATCTTCAGACTTTGATCTTCAGACTTTGTCCTTCAGACTTTGATCTTCAGACTTTGTCAGAAGAGTCTGTAAGTCTTCAGACTAGACTGATAAACCTGTTTTGTCAACTTCAAAATACCTTAAGGGATTTCATCCAACAAATTTCACTCTAGTGCGATTCTAGCGCGTCCTAATCTACCGAGTAGCTTTTAGAAATTTTCGTGCATTTGACCTGTGGTTGATCATTTTCAAGCCACAATGTACATCTTCGACACATTGGCAACTCTGGATTGTCAAGGTAATCTCAAGGTTTCAAATACGGACACAAAGTACCAAAATGATAGAAAAATCGGTCCAGTGCCGATCGACAAGAATCGTGCGATCTAGTGGAATCACCCACACTTAATCACATGCTTTTGTCGAGTCAACCTATCTCCGGTCTCTAATCGATTTTTAACTATGCCGTAATGACCATTGCAGATTAGCTCGGTCGAAAGGTTGCTTCCTAGTCAAATTCTCGAATCTAATGCGTTAGAATCCCTTAACGGCTTCACCTAATAGACTAGTCTCCTAGTGAGTGGCCAACTCAGAGAAAAGAATTATATGTGCACAGATGAAATGCCCGTCTCATTTTACTGAAAATAGAATTGGAAAATCGGGATATCACATATGGAAATATCCAAAGGTTGATTCCTCGTTAACCGAGATGTTATCTTTCATGAAGATATTTTTCCATTCCAAGAATCAACAAATTCATCTAAAACACTTAGATCAAAGCCTAATCATCGACAATTCTTATTAGAAGAGGATTTATCTATAGCTTCACAATATTTTTTGGTGCCACCAGAGCACACAATCCTAGAATACTCGATCAAGTAGTTGAGTCACTTGCACTAGTTAATGAAAGGGACGATTCACTAGTTTTGTATCCAAAGCAAATTGTAAGTGAGTTCTCTCAAGCACCATCTCCACAACAAATTGTCTAGCCATCTCGATGTTCTGGTCGCCATGTTCGTCCACCCACTTGGACAAAAGACTACCTATGTTCCACTGTGGATTCTTCAAGTACCCATTATCTTTGTATCATCTTACGTTTCACTTTATCAACTATCGGCAAAACACATGTTGTATTAGTCATATATATGAGGAATATGAACCTTCTGCTTATGAGGAAGCGGCATGTGACTAACGATGGCAATAGGAATTTAGTGCTCTTATACATAATCATACTTGGTATATAGTTTCATTGCCTCCAAATAGAAAATCGATTGGCTGCAAATGGGTATATAAAATTAAATACAAGGTAGATGGTTCTATTGAACAATAGAAAGCTCGGCTAGTTGCTAAAGGATTCACACAATGGGAAGGCTTTGGTTATCTTGAGACTTTCTCCCCAGTTACCAAGGAAGTGATGGTTCACACCTTATCCATTGCTGCTTTTTGGAATTGGAAACTACATCAGATGGATGTTAATAATGCATTTATCATGGAAATCTCGATGAAGTAATCTACATGGAACTGCTATAAGGTTTACGCAAAAAGGGGGAGTCTCAGGTATATCGTTTACGTAAATCCCTATATGGGTTCAAACAAGCTTCTCGACGGTGGTATGCAAAATTAACTGTTGCTCTCAAAGGTGCGGGCTTCCAGCACCCCAAGCATTACTATGCATTATTCACATGGATGGAAGGTATTTCGTCAATTTATTTATGTTAATGATATTTTCATCATGGGAAATGATTACCTTGCCATTAAGAAGTTTTAAGAGTATTTGCATTTTAACTTCCATATCATAGATTTGGTTGCTCCCAAATACTTCCTTGGGATTGAGATAGCCAGATCTAACAAGGGGATATGTCTTAGTCAGCAAAAATTCATCTTGGAGATTATATCTGAAGTAGGATTGTCAGGATGCAAACTAACAATTATCCCCATTGAACAAAATGTCAAACTCACGACATTTGATTTTGATAAGGGTTCATCATCACCTAATGAAGACCCATTGTTACATGATCCATCAGGTTATCAAAGACTCGTTGGGAAATTGATCTACCTCACCATGATTTGGCCTAATATATACTATGCAATACTAATTCTCAATCAATTCATGTATAATCCAAAGTAGTCCCACATGAATGTAGAACTAAAAGTTGTGAAATATTTGAAGGGATGTCCAAGACTTGGAATCCTATTGTCTCGGGATTGTAACTTGAAGATGACAGCCTATTGTGATGTTGATTATGCTACTTATCCTATGAGGCATAAAATTAGGAAGATCCTTGATTTCATGAAAAACTAAGAAGCAATCAATTGTATCTTCATCATAAGCTGAATTACAATATCGAGCGATGGTGAAAATGGTTTGTGAAATAGTCTGGATATGAGGTCTACTTTTGGATTTTGGACAAGGCAAGTGAGCTATTTTGCGATAATGATGCCGCACTCAAATTGGCAGCGAACTCTATCTTTCATGATAAGACAAAATATATAGAAGTTGATTGTCATTTCACTCAAGAAAAAATTCGAGGAGTCATTGCAATTGGGGGAATTGGAATTGTGGAATAGCCTGCATACATTTTTACTAAACCCTTATCCCAAATACAACACAAGTATCTATTGAGCAAGCTGGATGTCTTCAACATATATAAGCCGCAAACTTGAAGGGGAGTGTTGGAAGAGATTTGATTCATAGCTCCAATTCTGATCACGGAGATTGTGCGATAATTGATTTGGTCACAAAAATCCTCAAAATATTTAGAAGATATAATAGGAATTGTAATATTATTTGATTTCTTTTTATATTATAAATATGGGCATATACATGTATGAAATACACAGAGAAATACAATTACATCCAATTCTCTTCGTTTCTTGTCATCTCCAATCACATTACTCTAAAGCAAAGAAAAAGAAATTGTCTATCGTAGTTTGTAAAAACAAAGGCATAACTTAAAATGTGAGAAAGCATTGTGAGAAAATTATATGTTGTTGAAGTAATACATTTCAAGTTGAAGAGATTCATGGAAAAATGAAAAAAAAAAAGCTTATTCTTCAAAGCAATTCCTTAAATGAGGAAGATCGTTCTGGAGATTTAATGTTTTAGTTCTAACCTATCAAGCTCTAGATCGAAAAAATTCCCCTCCCTATCAAAAGAGGAGCAAAGAAACTTAAGTAGATGAATATTATAAATGACTTGAAGGAGTTTCAATTCCGATTTTTTAATTATGCTCTTAGGAACGATACTTTCAAATCCAAGCGAGTTATGTCTCTCTCGACCCACTTGCTGATACCTCTGTATGCGGCGTACAACATTGGCCATATCTCTATTTCGTAGAAAGTGACCTCTAGTCTATCTATGTCATACCCATTCCAAATACTTGAGCTGCCCGCCAACGCGTTCATTGATCTTTTCCCGCCTCCAAGTTTGTCAAAATCCGTAATACTATAAATGTTATTGATTGAATTGCAGAAGATATCAATATAAAAGAGTACATATAATCCATTTGATAGAGACATATTGTGGCCTAAATTCTACATTATACTGTACGTATATGAGAAATTAGGGTTTTCCTACTCCCAAAGTGGCCCTCTTACCTTCAGTTCATTAGTCAAACCTACAAGTCTTTTCTTGTGGGGTTGAAAGTCTCACCATCAATTCTTCACTTGAAAGACCTCTCATCATCGGCAAGCCATTATGGTTCGGCTACCCTTTAAATTTTTTACTTTTCAATCAGTTTCTTGGTTTGGAGAATCTCCGGCTAACTTTAAGCAATTGTGAGCTGTACGTGGGATTCCGGTCAAATTTTGAATGAACCGCAGCCTATAAATAGTCGCATCTTATCCAAGACTAAGGTCAAAGAGCTCTCAATAAACACCTTCGAAGTTCCATTTTTTCCTCAAGCCTCTCTCTCTCTCTCTCTCTCCCTCTCTCTCTCTCTCTCTCTCTCTCTCTCTCTCTCTCTCACAAATACATGCTTATATTTTGTTTGAATAATTAAGTCCATTAATCCCTTGCTTAGCCCAAAAAGAAGAACAGAGTCCATCACAGATATGGAAAGGTCGAAGAGTTTGCCACTCTAGCCGCCAACTTATGGAAACCTCATTACCATTCTCAGTATCGACGGCGGAGGGATAAGAGGGCTTATCCCTGGAACATTTCTAGCTTTCTTAGAGTATGAGCTTCAGGTTGTTATAAATAGTTTGCTATCATTATAATGCATGAAGAACAAGTTATCATGAAGTACGAGTTTTATATATGCATGCCCCTTGCAACTTTTGATGACTTGACCAAGAACGTATTTTGTGGACTATTGCAGAAACTGGATGGTGAAGATGCAAGACTCGCAGATTATTTCGATGTTTTTGCTGGAACAAGCACAAGTGGTCTTGTCACCGCCATGTTAACTAGCCCTGACGAAAACAATCGTCCCTTATTCGCTGCAAAAGATATTAAGGATTTCTACCTCAATAATTGCCCTAAGATCTTCCCTCAAGACAGGTTAGCAAGCTCACTCATTATTTTTCAAAGCCATATTGGTGCATTATTGTTTCTCAAATGGCTGTGTACTAACATAGTATCTCTTTTTTCCTTGAAAGTACAGTTGCCTGTTTGCTCTTGCTACAAACATGTGTAAGAGTTTTCCTAATAAGGACTACATTTATTGATATTGTAATTTACCGTTCTATGGTTATTGTAAAACGGGGTTGGTCTAAGGTGAGATAGAAGGCTTATTAATTAGTCTAATATGGAGCTGGCTAGTGTGGGCCGAGTTGAGCCTGGCCCGTAATGAGGGGGCTTAGCTGGAAACTCTATAAATAGTGCTCAACTATCTCCTCTAACCCTAATTCTCACATGTATCCTCACAGAAGGAGTGTTAACCTAATGCTAAAGGTGAGGGGGCCGCCTCATTGAGCCAGTGATACGAAGGGCAATAGAGGAGAATGACTTGATGCGTGGGTAATCCCCTTGAGGTGTGGATAATCCGTTTTCTGCTTCCACTTTAAAGAACGATGGATCCCAAAATATGTGCGTTAATATTTTTACTCAATTATGCATGTTCTTGTTCTAATTATGGAGATCTTGGGGTTCCGCAATTTGCGTCCTACAACATGATCAAGGCGGTGACTGGTCCAAAATATGATGGAAAATACCTTCATAAGCTCATCAAAGAGAAACTTGGTAACACAAGATTGAATCAAACATTGACCAATGTTGTGATGCCAACTTTCGACGTTAAGCGACTTCAACCAACCATCTTTTCTAGCTATGGGGTTCGTCCTTTTTTGAGTCCTTGGAATAACTCCTTCTGTATTTTGATATTGCTTGAATAATGATATATAGAAAATCGTTGAACACATTGCTTTTGTGGGGTAATTGATCATGACCAGGGGAAGAAAAAGCCAAGCATTAATGCCTTGCTCTCAGACGTATGCATCTCAACCTCTGCTGCACCAACTTATCTACCAGCTCATTATTTTGAAACCCAGGACTCCACAAGAAAAGTGAGAGAATTCAACCTCATAGATGGCAGTGTGGTTGTGAACAATCTAGTATGACATCTTTTTTATTTCTAACTGACTTGACTTGACAAAACGAAATTCTATAATTTCTAACTCTTCATCGTTCATCATACAGACATTGGTCGCAATGGCAGAAGTGACGAAGGAGATCATTGGAGGAAGCTCAGATTTCTTCCCTATAAAGCCAATGGACTATAGAAGGTTTCTTGTGATAACGCTTTGGACCGGTTCAGCAAAAGTTGAGGGGAAGTATAATGCAAGCAAAGCAGCCAAATGGGGAGTGTTAAGCTGGTTAAGCAGCAATAGTGGAAGCCCATTGATTGATGTGTTCATGCAAGCAAGCGCAAATACGGTCGACTTCCACCTCTTTGCGGTCTTCCAAGCCTTACATATCGAGGCCAACTATCTCAGGATTCAGGTATATATATCATCATTTCTAATTGTCTTATTTGTTGCCATCGTATATCATTTCCAAACATTAGCCTTGAAGTGATCATTGAATAAATTTCTATCTAGCTTAAGTTGGCATGCCAACTTTAGCCTGTAAATGGAATTTGCAAGATGATACGTTAAGCGGTGCAGTAGCTTCAGTGGATATCGCAACGAAGAAAGATTTGAACAACTTAGTCAGAACTGGTGAAGCATTGTTAAAGAAGCCAATTTCAAGGGTGAACTTAGAGACCGGCGGATATGAAGCTTGTAATCAAATGGCTGATGTATTAGAGCTCTTATATAACGAATTATCTTTGCCAATTCGATATCTCTTGCCATAAACACAAGCCACGTCCCGACACCGAAAGCCCATTAAGTTTTATGGGCTATTCTTGTGAATTTACGTGCTAGAATAAAGTCTTGCAATCTTACCGGATTTTTTCGCAATCTTACCCATCTTACAATTTTCACTGGTAACTTTACTCTGAAGAAAAGAAAAAGGGAAAATGACACAAATGATCTATGAACTTTGGTCATATATATTGTGACCCAAGAACTTTTAATTTATTCAATGTGGTCCCTAAAATTTTGATATATGTTCAGACTAGTCATCACACTATATTAAAATATTCAATATTGTCTGTCCATTAATTTAAGTTCATAGTTAATGTCGATATTTTAATATAGTTTAGGTACATTGGATTAAAACTCAAGAATTACATTGAACAAATTAAAAATTTTGGAACCGGATTGTACCTTTGGCTAAAGTTTGGGGATCATATGTGTCATTCTATCAAAAGAAAAAGATTGTCTACTGTACTTTGACAAAATGGAGGCAGAACTTACAATGACATAATGCATTGTGAGAAGATTCTATGTTGTTGAAGCGAGACTTATCTGGTGGAAGAAATTCATGGAGACAAGAAGAAAAGTTTATCGTTCAAAGTATTTTCTTTAGCTGTGGAAGATCGTTCTGAAGGATAAGCTTTTCCAAAGTGCAAGGGAAGATCTTCCAAACCCTAAAACCAATGGGTCAATCTCTTAGTTTTCCTAGAGATCGACTTGCCTTTTCTCAAGTTCTAGATGGAGAGAAGTCCACCGTGTGACATCCCGGATTTTCGATCCTATTTTCTACTGAATAAATTGGGTATTTCATTTACGCGCCTATAGGGCTGTTTTCAGAGCTATTCACTCTTGAGATAACTAGACTATTTAGGGAAGCCATTAAGGAATTTTAATGCAATAGACTTGAGAATTCGACCAAGAATTGGCTTATCGACTGTACTCATCTTTAGAGGCCATTACGGCATAGTATAAAATTTATTTGAAATCAGAGATAGATTGGTTCGACAGAGATGTGTTGCTAATCGTGGATGACACCACTAAATTGGAAAATTCTTGTCAACTACTAGACTGATTTTCCTATCGTTTTGGTACCCTGTGTCCGTATTTGAGAGATTTTCACGACAACCGAGAGTTGGTAATGAGTCAAGCGGGTTCATTGTGGTTTGAAGAAAATCGACCACGATTCAATTGCATTGAAAAGTTCTGAAGGTTACCCAGTAGCCTAGGTCACGCTAAAAACGCGCCGAATGGAAATTAACAGTGAATTCGACTCCAATTTCAGAAATTGAAGAATTCTGTTATGTCACAATAAATTCTAGGAGCATCAACTCAGTCTCAGAAGATTTTTCTGCAATTCGAGACTTTTTGAGAAAAAGTCATCCTAGAGCTATTTTTGTTTAGAAAAAGTCGAAGATCATTTTTGATCGCGAATTTGGGAAGCAAGTGGGTTGTATTGATAAGGAAAAATGCCGAGATGATCGATGGAGGGTTGATTGAATTTATTAGGACCGAATTGGGTTGGATTAAGCAAGGATGAGTGTCCAATTGGTGAGGAATGTATGCAATTTCGTAGCTCCCCCATTGCCTAGACAAATTTAACATTTTCAAAGGTTGTTGGGTGTGCTTTGGTGGCTCATTGAGAGCCAAGGAACAACACTTGGCCAAGGATGAGTTAAGGGGACAAAGCATTTGAAGAATTAGCCACGGTGGCCCCCTCTTCCCTCTCTGTCCTTCCTCTCCCTTTCCCCCTTGTCGTGCGACCTCCATCCCCTTCCTTGGTGTGCCTTGGAGACTTCTAACTACAGAGAATAGCCAGCAAGCCGCCGGAAGCAGCCACGCCACTGCTGTTGCACGTCGTCGCCGTCCGTGCGCCACACAACCTGCGCGTG
This sequence comes from Eucalyptus sp. ANBG9806169, assembly GCA_014182395.1. Lineage (NCBI taxonomy): Eukaryota > Viridiplantae > Streptophyta > Magnoliopsida > Myrtales > Myrtaceae > Eucalyptus > Eucalyptus sp. ANBG9806169. The sequence continues at coordinate 595,587 of CM024578.1, forward strand.
CTGTCTTGCGCCTTGCTGCGCCCCACCGCCGTCCAGCAGCCTCTGTTCGTGCATCCAAGGTCGTTGTCCAACCCTGTTAGCCACCACCGAAGCCAGCCAAGGTCGCCGAAGTCCACGCCGTTGGCCACCGAACACCCAAACCTCCTCCACCGGTCTTGCTTTGTTTTAACTAACTTGTTTCCTCTCTTTTGCAGCAACAAACAGAGAGTTGGGTTGTGGGTTTCACAGCAGCTGTTAGGCCCGTTTTGAGGTGGTCCCGAGCCTTGGTTGCTTGGCCCGCTTTGAGGAGAATCGATCCTAGTTGCGTTCCCGACATTTTGAACTGCTCGGCCCGTAAAACAAGTGAGTTTAACTAACTAACCCTTACTTAGTAGACTAATGATGCTTAGGGGTTGATTATATTTAATTAAGTGTACTTAGGTGGATGTATTAGATTAGGTGAATTAAATTAGTGCCTTATTGATGCATGTTAGGCAAATGGTTAGTGCAATTAGCAAAGAAATAGGTTCTAGTAATTATTGAACGAATCTCGAAATTTTTCTGGGTCCATTTCGGCTTCCAATTAGGCATTACGGGCCTAAGTTGGATTTATTACATTTATTTAATAATTTTCGTAATTATTTAATTCATTATTTATTTTTTAGAAATTAGATCGAGATAGCTAGTGACCGGAATTTCGTGCTGATTGCAGTGGTACTCTCTGTTTATTTAATTGAGTACATGATTGTGCAAATTGAGTGAAATTGTGTTGGTGGATATTTTATTTCAAAAATGAATTATTTTGGTAATTAATTGGAGAAATTACCCAGTGTCTGTCTACAGCGCCAAAAATCATTTTGGGACTGCTGAAAATAATGGGAGGGTCAAAAGTGAAAACCGTGTATTTTGGTTAAGGATGACCGTATTTTGCTCAAAATGGCAAATTATTTGTACAATCGAAATAATATACACTATTAGCTCGATGACTATATATGTTGTCTTGGAGAAAGAACAGTATGCAATATCGGCTCGATGACTCTATATGTCATCTTGGAGAAAAGGACGGTATGCCATAACAGCTCGGTGACCCAATATGTCACCTTGGAGAATGGACATTATGATTAATATACTCGGTGACTCTATATGTCATCTTAAAGAATGAATATTATAATATACTAGCTCGGTAACTCAATAGGTTATCTTGGGGAATGAATAGTATATTATAGTGGCTCAGTAACTTAGGGTGTCATCTTGGAGAATGAATGTTAGAATATACTGGCTCGGTAACTCCATAGGTTATCTTGGAGAATGGACGGTATTAAATGGAATGACCGGGGAATGGTTTGAATGACATGTTATCAACTAAGTCGATTGATCGATGTTTCGATCTATGGTGATTGATTGGGTGCCTATTTGAACTATGTTGAATTGTAGGTGGAAACTGAGGCCAAGGTAAGTCCTCTGACCTGTGTTGTGCATAGGCAGCCCTTATGGCATATTGGTTTCCTAATCGGGTTTTAGGGGGTAGAACTTGCTGAGACGTAGTCTCACCCCATTGTAAGACAAAATTTCAAGCCCCTAGATGGCAGCACCTCCACCTCCTCCTCCTCCTATGCATTATGGTATACCTGAGGATATCACCGAGATGGAAATTCACTTTCCGATACACACCCACCCTGAAGGCTTGCAGTATGTATTGGTGAAATCCGCGATTGGAGTTGATGTGGGTGGACCCAATAACGTACCCCATGAGTACCAGTCATGGTGTCGGGAATATCACGATGGGCGAAGGGAAGGTCCCATGTCGGAAGGTGATGTACCCCTATTTGTCTTAGAGGAAGCATTTGGGAAAGGGACGGCAGATCCTAAGGATGGAGCAGTTGTCACGCCCCGAAACCCCGAACATGCGAACAACTCGCCATCGTCATGCAAATGCAACATTCCCAGGTAGTGTCACCGACCCCATTTATTTATTATGTGCATGCACAACGTATTATAAAACCCCTAACAAAAACTCACTGAATAGGAAAGCAGGAAACCAACTTAATCACAAATCAACATACTTTCATAGATAAGCACACCATAAGTTATATACACCAAAAGCAGTCAGTGTACAAAAATATCAGTCCACCAAAAAGAAAGAACCGTCCTATGACCACTAGTCAGACTGGTTCGTCGATCCCACTTCCGATTAATCAACCTCTAGAGACGACAGATCATCCATCCCACTATCAGGAGGGTTAGCTATGCCTACACCTAGGATGGCTTCCATTACCTGCTTAGCGATGTCCACCTCCATACCTGACCACCAATAGTGTTGATGCAGATTTTGATACATCTTGGTTCTACCAGGATGAATGCTATATCTGCTATGATGCGCTTTTAATAAGATATCCTCTCTAAGGTTCACATCGTTAGGTACAACCAATTGTCTTCAGAACCTCAATGTTCCGTCTTTAGAAATCTGAAAGTTAGCTTTCCTTTTCTCGGTATCCTCTTGCAGGATTTTCTAAACATCCAAATCTGTTAGCTGCAGCGTTTTGATTTTGACCTACACTTCCGGCTCAATTCTGAGGGTGGCCATAATATTCGAAAAGTGGCCTACCTCAAATTTGAAACCCGAATTTCGTGCTCTCTCGAGTAGACTCCATTCTTTGAGTACCATCTGCACAACTGAAGACTTCATACTCGGTGCATCAGCGACCTTGTTCGCCTTTCCGGGGTGATACAAAATCTCACAGTCATAGTTCTTTAAGAGTTTCATCCATCGACACTGTCTCATATTTAACTCATTTTGAGAGAATAAGTACTTGAGACTCTCATGGTCAGTGAAGATCTGGAATCTTTCTCCATACAAATAATGTCTCCAAATCTTAAGGGCAAAGATGATCGTTGTGAGTTATAAGTCATGCGTCAGATAATTTAACTCGTGAGGTCTCAACTGACGGGACGCATATGCAACGACCCTACCATGCTGCATCAATACGGAACCTAGTCCTTTAAACAACGCATCACTATAGATCTCAAACCCTCATGGACTAGATGGAATAGTAAGCACATGTGCAGCAGTTAGCTTCTGCTTAAGCTCTTGGGAACTACTCTCGCACTTATCTGACCACAAAAACTTTTCTTCATCCTTCAGAAGTCTTGTCATCAGCGATGCTAACACTAAGAACCCTCTACAAACCATCTGTAATACCCTACTAAACCCAAAAAACTTTTGATCTCTATCACTATAGTCAGTCTTGGCCAGTTGATTACGGCTTCAATCTTGGTTAGGTCCACTGAGATTCATTCTCCAAAGATAATGTGACCTAGGAAAGCCACACGAGTTAGCCAGAACTCGAATTTACTGAACTTGGTGTACAGCTCGTGATCTCTCAAAGTCTGAAGCACTATCCTTAAGTGTCTTTCGTGATCTTCAGTACTCCTCGAGTACACCAAGATGTCGTCAATGAAAATAATTATGAACTGATCCAAGTACTCTCTGACCACACGATTCATCAGATGCACGAAAGCAGCTAGGGTGTTCGTCAACCCAAACAGCATTACAGTGAACTCATCATGGCCGTTTCAAGTGCGAAACGTCGACTTCGGTATGTCTTCCTTCCTGATCCTTAACTAATGATACCCTATCCTCAAGTTGATCTTAGAAAATATCAATGCTCCTTGAAGTTGATCAAACAAGTCATCGATCCTCGGCAACGAATACTTGTTCTTGATCGTCACCTGATTGAGTTGTCGATAGTCAATGCATAAGCGCAATGAACCATCCTTCTTCTTCACAAACATAACTAGTGCTCCCCAAGGTGATGCACTCGAACGGATAAATCCTTTATCCAACAGCTCTTGCATCTGCACCTTCAATTCCTTAATTTCTGACAAGGCCATTCGGTAAGGAGCTTTAGAGATTGACTTGGTCCCGAGGACTAACTCAATCACAAACTCTATCTCTCTCTTTGGTGGCAACCCTGTTAATTCTTTCGGGAATACGTCTGTAAACTCTTTGCACCACTGCGATGTCTTCTATCTTCAATTCCTCTACTGTTGTGTCCACGACAGTCACCAGGTAACCTTGGCAACCTTCGTCTAGCAAACAAGTTGCCTCGAACGATAAGATTAAGGAAATCGAGAGTCCTCCTTTACTCCCAAAAAACAAAAGCTCTTATCCCCTAACGAGTCAAATTGAATCGCCTTATAATAACAGTCCATCTTTGCTCGTTGCTTGGTGAGCCAGTCCATGCCAATTATCACATCGAAATCATACATGGCTAGGACTATCAAGTCTATCCTCCCCTCTCGTTCACCAATCACTAACTTGCAACCAAGACAACCCACTGAAGCTAACACCCTATCCTTCAATGGCGTAGATATATTTATCACTGACTCCAACAACTCAGGAATCAATTCTACCAACTTAACATATTTTTGAGCT